>CM076570.1:169224734-169832481 GCA_034641835.2 Pinus albicaulis
GCTAAAAAAATATGAAGTTCACAACATTAAAAATAGAGTATATTTGTGTATAAGGAGGAAAATCTAGCTTAAATGCATTGTTACCAATCTTTTCCAGAATTTTAAAAGGACCACAATATTTTGGCTTAAATTTTTTACCTCCCCCTTGAATTCTCTCTTTGCTAATATATAACCAAACTTCATCAGAAACTTGGAATTTATGATTGACATGGTGCTTATCATGCCTTGCCTTGTAGCTACTTTGATTCTTTTTAACATGTTCTTGCACTGTGTGATGTATCAACTGAATTTTCTCAATGAAATTATTATATTTACCTATGTCGCTATGTCCATAAATAGCAACAAATTTCCCAAATATGAAGTCCAATGGCGCTATTGGAAAGTACCCAAGACATGCCTCAAATGGTGATGTGTTTGTGGAAGAATGCTTTGCCCTATTGTATGCATGTTGAATTCAATGCAATTGTTCATCCCACAACTTGGGATGTTTGCTGCAATATCCTCTAAGAATATAAATAACTATCTTGTTGACCATCTATTTGTAGATGAAAGGTTGTACTCTTCTTCAACTTAGTGTCCATCATGTCCCACAAATTTGACCAAAAATTCCCAACAAATCAAGAATCTCAATCACTTACAATAGAAGTGGGAAGACCAAAATGAACCCAAACATTTTGAAAGAAAATATGAGTTGTTTTTTCAGATGTAATTTTCTTTTTACATGGCATAAAAATACACATCTTGTTGAACCTATCTACAACTACATACAAGTAATCATGACCTTTCCTTGACAATGAAAGACCTCCTACAAAATACATTGAGATACTCTCCCATGGATGTGAAGGTACCAGAAGTGGAGTGTACAATCCTAGTTTCCCATTGTGAGGCTTTCTTATTTCACAAAAATAACATCCTCTAGGGAAAAGAGATACACTATGAAACTTGTGTTTCCAATCAAAATACCTTTGGAGATTCACTACTGTCTTGCCTACACCGAAATGTCCAAAAATAAATGAATTGTGTGCCTCCCTTATGATATTGTTTCTTTCTCCCTGTGGAAGACATAAATTTACCAAGTGATACAAAAAGCTATTATGTACATGGTAATATAACTCTTCAATTTGGTTTCCTTGACTAAATCTTGCATACAGACCTTGAAAGTCATTATCATATGCAAATTTCTCAATTTAAATTTTATGCAAAATAGAATTTTGTTTGAGTATGATAGAAGAATTTACAATAGGCCTAGAAAGAATATCAAATACCTTATTGTAGATTCCATTTCTATACCTAATAACAAAATGAAATTATTGTATAAATCCCATCCATATGAAGTATCATGATTTCTGCAACTTTGAGTGGACTGTAAGTACTGCAATGCTTGATGGCCGGTATGGATAATGGTCTCTTTCCACATGAAATAGTGTTTCCATTTCTTTACACTTTGTACCAATGCATATAAATCTTTGGTATAAGTGGGATAGTTAGTCACAGGTCCATTAAATATTTTTTAATGAAATAAAATGGGCTTACTATGCTGCATTAAAATTTCTCCCATGGCATAATCACTAGCATCTGTTTGAATCTCAAATGGTTGTCTAAGATTCGGAAGAGCCAATACCAGTCCTGAACTAATATTTTGTTTTAAAGCATCAAATTTTTTTTGCTACATATCTTCCCAATGGAATAATTTCTTGACACTATTCAATGCATGTAATGGAGCTGCAATGGAAGAAAAATTAGCAATGCATTTCCTCCACTATTGTGTTGCTCCTAGAAAGCTTCTTACCTCCATAACTATATTGGGATTGGGCCAATTCACAATGAATTAAAACTTGGAGGGGTATATATTCATCTCACCTCCTCCAAAAATGTGTCCCAAATATACTAAATAACTCTTGCCAAATTCAAACTTCGACATCTTTAAAAACAACTGTTCTTTTATGAAGACATCAAGTACTTTTTTGGCATGCATGCAATGCTCATCTCTAGATTTTCTAAATACAAAAATATCATATAAGTAAAAAATTAAAAAATCATATAGAAATGGCCTCAATACATCATTTATAAATCTCATGAAGGTAGCTAGAGCATTGGTAAGACCTAAAGTCATAACAAGCCACTCAAACAATCCTTGTTTGGTTTTAAATGCGATTTTCAAAATGTCCTCTTAAGCTATTCTAACTTGATGATAACCACTTCATAAGTATAAATTAGTTAAATAATTTTCATACCTCAATTTATCAAGAAAATAATCAATTCTTGGGAGTGAATAACGATTCTTTACAGTGATTTTGTTTAGTGCGCAGAAATCCACACATATGCACAAAGTCTCGTCCTTATTTGGAACCAAGACAATTGGTGAACCACATGGAAAATTAGATGGCCATATGATACCCTTGTTAATAAATTCTTGAGTTTTCTTCTTGACTTCCATGCTCTCTATTATCGACATGCGATACATGGCAATGCTTGGAAGTGGAACATCTTGTTGCTGATGTATCACATGTTGAATTCCCCTCTTGGAAGGTAACCCATTTGGCTCTTGAAACATCTCACCATGCTGACTTACCAAATCAAACAAAAAAAATTTTAATTTGTAATCACAACTTTAAAAAGATTCATAATCCATATCATTCCATTTCTTGATCATGAGAAGCACAAAAGTTTTACTCACATTTACTAGTCTCTTCATATGCCCTGCATTAACCAAAGAAATATTCAACTTTTTGCGATGAGCTCTCACAATATACTCCAACCCATCCTTGAGAAAATAATATTTTTTCTCATGGAAATGAAATACCTCTTTCCTGTCACAAAAATATGGGCTTCCCAAGATAATTCCTAAAATTTCAATTGGAACCACATCTAACTCAAATTCATCAACAAAATTTGCAGTAATGGAAAACCTAAATATACATTTCCTTGTAACCTGTAAATTTGCATTCTTGACTAGCCAACCCAAAGGATATGGCTTATGATGAGGTAAAATTTAAAGGTTAAGATTTTTGACCAATTCTTCTGAAATTAAGTTTTCTTTTCACCCACTATCAAATAACACATCAATCTTTGTATTGTTTGAGATCACCCTTACATGGAAAAAATCTATCCTTGTTTCTTCATTTGGAGTGTTGTTGTGACAATTTGATGAACTAGTAATTGGTATGGCTTCCTTTCCCTTTGTGATCATAGCTGTTAGCTTGTTCTCATCACCGAAATCGGATCCAAGATCATGTTTTGTGGTAGTGGTCATCTTTTGTTTCCCCTTATTGTTTGGTTTCTTAGGCGTTAGTTCAGAATGTATTTTCCAATAATGGGTTTCATCATGCCCCTCTTTGGAACAATGTTTGCATGTAGTATTCTCCCCTTATTTATAAACACTTTCATTCTTCTTTCCCTTCCATATTCCTCCCCTCTCTTTCTCCTTACCCTTTAATGGCTTCTTCTTACTACCCTCTTCCTGAATGTTCTTTCCCCTTGCTTCAAGGTGCATGGCTTGCACACATACCTCATCTAAATTGTTTGGATTGAACATAAGGATAATTTTCTTTAAATAGGAATGTAAACCCCCAATGTATTTCAATAGAGTGTCTTGGGAATTCAAGTTTACAACTAACAACAAATCCCTTTTCCTAAACTCCTAGGTATAATCTTGAACTATTTGACCCTTGTGTTGCCTAAAGTTTTTCCAACTCATAACAGATTATTTCATGTAAGCTAGAGGATAAAACTATATCTTAATTGAAGAAATAAAATCAACCCAAGAAATGGATATCTTACCATGGATTCACATTTCCTCTGGAGTCTTTGCTTCCCACCAGACTAGTGTTGCTCCTTCTAGCCTTAGTGCAGCCAACTAGATCTTTATGCCATCTTCTTGAAGGTTCTAAATTCTGTAGTACACCTCCAATTGACGAATCCAATTGTCCAACTTCTCTGCATTTACCTCACCATTGTACATGGGAAGTTAAAACTTAATGTCCAATTTGAGTAAGGGAGTTTTTCCTTTTGGGGTTTTTGAGTGTGTAAGGGAGGTTTTTGTTGCGGAAGTGGAAGATGATGCTGATGGTGATGATGAGGATGATCATGAAGATGGTGGAGATGGATGAGGCTTTCCTCCACTAACCTTTGAGTCCTTCTCTTCATCCTTTTTGCCTTCTGAGGTTCCCTCTCCATGTGGAGACTTATAATTCCTTCCAACCATCCTGGTGCTCCTCTTTTCATAGAGGACCCTAACCATGCTCGTTAGGTAATATAAAGCCTTATTGAATGCTTCCTCTTATGAAATACCTTCAATATTTCCTTCACCTAACATGATGGCTATGGATTCAAGCTCAACTTTTGGTACTGCTTGTACCTCATCAATCTCTACTAGAGATATAACTTAAGGTGCTTCAAGTGTAGGTGGGAGTGAAACTTTATGTGGAGATGGTGGCCTTGTGGCTCTCCCTTGTCTAGTCCTAACCTCATGACTAGCAACCAACATTTTCCATTCTAATCTCTACAACTTTAACCTTATAAGCATCACAAATTTACAACCATTAAAACCCTACTTGCACAAAACTCAAGAAACAATAAAGAAAATAGCCTTTTCTCTGATACCACCTTGATCTGAATCTGAATGTTAGTTTTTTTGTGTTAATTTCATCCACGTAATTATAAACAATTTTTGATCATTTGCTTCATGTGAATAGGTTTCCTTGTGGTGTTTTTTATTGTTAAACAGGTAATTGTGTCAAGTTTTATGTTAAATTCATGAGAATTTTAAAATTATAACAAAGTACTAAACAAAAACAATAAAATGTAAAGAAAACCATCAAATGATACATTAACACAATATTTTGATGAAGGAATTCACCCCTCTTGGGCTACATCTACTTGGTCCAACTTCCATGGCTGGGCCTTTCTATTAGCTCAAAATGGAAAAACATGTTGTTTACAATCATCTACTGCTCTTCAAACCTATTCCAACATGCCCAGAACGTCCAAATATTCTAGGATAGACTCTTTCTGAGCCAAAAATGGTCAAATTTTGCGAAATTTATAGCTCAATGAATTTGGCCTAGGAAAAATCCTCCAAAACTAGAGAGAAATCCAGTTAACTCTGATAAATTTGGAGTTCCACCGAAAATGGAAAACTTCACCAACTCCACCACCAAGATAAGACTGGTTTAATTATTGGATAAGTGCAATTTAATTAGTGATAAGCATTGGTTTAGTAGTATCCTTCACCAAGGTCATAACACAATGACCTTATTGTGAGGGGTTTGGCCCCCTCCTCTGCCCACCAGTATAATTGTATTAATATAAATATAATCAAATTCATAAGTGCGGTAATGAATTGTCTGTGGGTGTAGCAGTAAGACATTTCATTTGTGCAGGGGAGGCCATGGGGTCGAGCCCGACCTCTGCCTGACCTCCATAGTAAAAAAATTCCACTGTATAATATATTCTACCTTTGACATAGCTTATATTTCAGCCTTTGGGAGGGGGAACATGGCGGCCACTAGCTGCACCACGTGTCATATTGTCATTGGAAATTTGAAGGAATACTCCAGGAATATTCTTTTTTTGATGACTAGGATACCCATTCATCATTTTGTCAATTCTGCATAAATTTTAAATGTTTGTGAAAACAAACAACGTGCTCTAACTTTCACATGTGAAGTTGTTATTTGATGAGAGAGAGTGCACTGGATTCCTAGTGACGAGAATTTCGTGGTCGTTTAGGTTCCGAACGATTCCAAGCACTTCCATTTTTGAACTTAACATTGAGCACTTGATCAAGGAATTTTTTCGGTTACAAAAAATGCCTAAAATGACTGTGTCAAACACGGATGCCAAATTGACCTCAAAATTTTGGAAGACATTTTTTGGGGGGAAGGGAACTAAATTAAATTTAAGTACAACATACCATCCTCAAAGAGATGGAAAAATTGAGTGAACCAACCAGATTTTGGAAGACATGCTTAGAATGTATGTCATGGACACACCTTCAAAATGGGAAGATTTTCTGCATTTAGCCGAGTTTTTCTACAACAAAAGCTACCAAACATCTATAAAAATGAGCCCTTTTTAAGCCTTGTATGGAAAAAAATGTGATACACCACTCAGTTGGAGCCACTAGAGAATAAATTGATTGTTTGGCTAGATGCATTGCAGGAAATTGAGAAAACAGTATAGAAGAATCAATAGAATATTAAAGTTGCACAAGACCAAAAAAAATAGCTATGTAGATAGGAAAATAATGCAAAGGTAGTTAAAAATTAGAGATCATGTCTATTTTAGGGTAAAACAAATAAAAAATACATTAATAATAGATACCTTTCCAAAACTGGCACAATTGTTTTGTGGACCATTTTAAATTATGGACAGAATTTGACCCGTAGCTTACTAACTAGCATTACCTAGTCACATTAAAGTTCATAATGTTTTTCATGTTTATTTAATTTAAAAATATGTACATGCTAATTCTCACATTATTGATTGGAAAATGCTACAGGTGGAACCTAAATGAGAACTTCTGGAAGAACCTCTCTGTATTCTAGACTAGAAAGAGATACGGCTTCGAAATCGATTCGTCGTTCGTTAAAGTGAAATGGAAGCAATTTACTCCAGGAGAGGCTACATGGGAATGGGAATATGAAATACAGAAAATTTATCCAACACTATTTTAGAATGAATTAACTACAAAACCAACACCAAGGATGGTGTGAATAAAAAGGGGGGAAGAATGTAATATCCCTCTGTTTGGTATAATATTATTTTATTTAGACTGACGTTTGTTAGAAAAAATGACGAAAAAAAAGGGAGTACATTGGAATATTTATCTGAATAAACATTTCTATGAATAAATAAATAAATTTAGAATACTTGGGAATGAGACACTTGGAATTGAGATCCTTTCCTAATATAATTCTCCCATGAGAAAGATTCTAGATAAAATTCTAGATAAAATTTAATGGATAAGAGAGAAAATACATTAAATCGATTAGCTGGGGAAAGATGTTAAGACTTGAAAATCATGAAGCATGTTATGAAACCTCCTTTAGATTACATAATTGAATGATTCTTGGATGATTCAAATGATAAAATATCCTTTCTATATATAGGAGTCCATGGGGTCACAATATAATCCTACCCAACCTAAAAATAATAATATAAGGGCACAACAATAACAATAGTGGCGTTTATGGGGCAAAGTAATAACAATATGGGGGCTACAGGGGTACAAAAATAAGAATAAGGGGGCTACACTACCAACAATATGGGGTTACACTGGTAATATAAGGACCTAACATTCCCCTCTCCTTCAAAAAAGTGTTGTCCTTGACACTTGAGTAGCTCTGGATGCTTCTATATAAAATTCTCATCCTTCCATGTGGAATCTTCAGTGGGTAAGTTCTTCGACTTGATGATATACTATGGAATCGATCGATTTCATAGCTGTCAAGTTATTGTTTCTGTGATTGCTTCAGGTTCCAATATGATTTTTACTTCCTCATTAAGTTTTGGAAATATTGTTTGAACTAGAATTTTGTCTCCTATAACCTTCTTTAATCATGAAACATGGAGAACTGGGTGCACTCCAGATGAAGCAGAGAGCTCCAACTTGTATTCCATAGTACCAATATTTCGTAGCACCTTGTAAGGACCATACTAATTTGGCAATAATTTATTATCCTTCTTAGCTTGCTTGAGGGAAATTTGTGTGTATGGTTGTAGCTGTAAAAGTACCCAGTTTCCTACATCAAAACTTTTCTCGCTGCAATGTTGATCTACCTGTTGTTTCATTCGATTTTGTACCAAATTTAGGTTATCCTTTATGTTGGCTATGTGTTATATTCTTTCCGCGACTAGCCCCATGCACTGTACATTGCGCCGGACGTAGTAGGGGGGTCACAAGGGGGGAGGCATCCCCCACTGTTGGGGTCCGAGGCAGCGCCCTGGCGAAAATTGTTTTGGTGTATGGACCCACCCATGTTTTGTGCATGAGTTTGCACATGGTTTTGGGGTACGATGGTTTTTGGCCCCTGGTATTTTGTAGATCCGGTCAAGGGAACTATGGGTATGTTCTAATCCGGGGTTAATGGATTGGGGTTTATGTATGCTTCGGCATGTATATATATGTGTTGTAACACTAAAAGGAATATAATGAAAAATCAAGCTGGTCGTCCCGATTTGGGATCCAGGGGAAAATCTCTGTGTTTATCTGTTTTATGTTTTATGCTCTCGCAATTGTTTATTTTCTGTTATAAGATTCGTGTGTAGATAGTTTCTGTTCAGGGTTAAAACCTACATTTGGTATCGGAGCTGTTTCGGCTTCAAGGGGACGCCTTTGTTGTTGAGGGTTTTTTGCTCGGGCCTGTGGTAGACCCTGTGCAGTGGGAGATCTATGGGATCGATTCTTGCGGTGAAAGAATATGGCGAGCGGCGGAAAGATAGAGATCGAGAAATTTAATGGTCAGAGTTTTGAGTTGTGGAAGCTCAAGATGGAGGATCTGCTGGTGGATAAAGATCAGTGGATCACGGTAGATCTAGGTACTAAACCAACGACAATGTCAGATGAAGACTGGAAGAAACTGGATCGGAAGGCTAAGAGCACAATACGGTTGTGTGTCTTAGATTCAGTATTGTTGAATGTATCTGGGGAAGCTACGATGAAGAATTTGTGGGAAAAACTTGGGACTTTGTACCAATCTAAGTCTCTGGTGAATAAGTTGTTCCTACGGAAAAAGCTGTATAACCTGAGGATGAAGGATGGAGACTCGGTGACAAAGCATCTGAATGCCTTCAATACTGTGGTAAGTCAGCTGTCATCTATTGATATTAAAATCTCAGATGAAGATAAGTGCATCAGTTTGTTGTGTTCTCTACCAGATTCGTGGGACATTCTGGTTATTGCAATAGGTAGCAATACAACTACCTTGAATTTTGATGACATTGTCTTAGCCTTGCTATCGGAGGAAATGAGACAGAGAAATATGGAGGGTCAGAATGGAGATGCCTTATCTGTACGAGGAAGGTCCCAGAACAGAAACAAGAATAAGGTTTCGAGTGGGAGATCTAAATCTAGAGGGAGATCTAAATCTCTTGGAAAGTTTGTAAAGGTGTGCTGGAAATGAGGAAAGGAAGGGCACTACAAAAAGGACTGCAGATCTAAAGCTCCTAAGAAAGGAAAGGGATCTGATGATGCTCCTTCTGCAGAGGCAAAAACCACCTCGGATGAAGGTGGGGATGTGTATTTGGCTTCTTCCTCAAATACACATGTAGATCATGAGTCATGGTTGATTGACTCAGGTGCATCCTTTCACTTCACTCCCCATAGGGAGTGGTTCTGCGAGTATGAGAAATATGTTGGTGATGTCTTCCTAGGGGATGATAGGAAGGCCAGAATCGTCAGACGTGCAAAGGTCAAGTTGAAGCTACAAGGTGGAAGGATTAGAACACTTTCTGGTGTTCTACATATTCCTGCATTGGCCAGAAATATGATTTCTGTAAGCAAGATGGATGATGCAAGTGTAAAAACAGTGTTCGAGAAAGATGCCTACAAGATGGTTCGGGGAGCACTGGTATTAATGCGGGGAGTTCGGACTGGAACTCTGTACAAGCTACAAGGTAGCACTGTTATTGATGGGTGTAATAGTTATGTGGTTCCTGAAAGTGGAGCGGAAAGCCTAGCTGTCTCTAGAGAAAAGACCATGCTATGGCATCAAAGGCTTGGACATATTGGAGAGAAGGGCCTTCGGATACTGCATAGAAATGGTATGGTAGAAGGTATGTCTAATTTCTCTCTAGATTTTGATTTCTGCGAACATTTTGTATATGGGAAGTATAATCGGGTGAGTTTTCCTTCTGGTGCTAAGAGGGCGAACAAGATATTAGAACTTGTGCACGGTGATGTGTTTGGACCTGTGTCAGTTCCATCACTGGGAAAGTCTGTGTACTATGTTTCATTCATAGATGACTTCTCAAGGAATACATGGATATATTTCTTGAGGAAGAAATCTTAAGTCTTTGACAAATTTAAAGAATTTAAGGCTCTGGTGGAAAACCAGACAGAGAAGAAGATAAAGGCGCTGAGGACAGATAATGGTGGGGAGTTCTGCAAGAATGAATTTGAAGAGTTATGTAAGAAGTGTGGTATATCATGACAGAAGACTACTCCATACACACCTCAAAAAAATGGAGTTGCAGAAAGAATGAATAGAACACTGATGGAAAAGGCAAGAAGCATGCTCAGTGGTACCGGGTTAGGACAAGAATTCTGGGCAGAGGCAGTGGAGACTGCATGCTATCTGGTTAACAGATCACCTTCATTAGTGTTGGAGGATAAGACTCCACATGAGGTATGGACTGGTAAGAAACCCTCTCTTTCACATCTAAGGGTATTTGGATGTGATGCATATGTACATGTTCCAAAGGAGAAAAGGAACAAGTTGGATAATAAATCTGAAAGGTGCATCTTTATTGGGTATAAGGATGGTTTAAAAAGTTACAAGCTTTGGAACCCGGAAACAAGGAAGGTTGTGTACAGCCGAGATGTGGTGTTTAGAGAGGTGAAAGATGTTGTTAAACATGAAATCATACCAAAGGAACATGAGAAGATAGAGTTTGAGCTAAAGGAGGATGAATCAGACTCTACAACAGAAGAAGACTCAGAAGATGAAGAGCCACAAACTCCAGCTTTGAGAAGATCAGTTCGGGAAAGAAGGCAACTAGAAAGGTATAGTCCATCTGCTTTCTGTTCAGGTTTTGCCTTAACTATAACTGATGATGAACCCAGAACTGTCAGGGAGGCAGTAGATTCAGAGGATGGAAAACTCTTGAAGGAGGCCATGGTTGATGAAATGGCATCCTTGCACAAAAACGATGCATGGGATCTGGTGGAGTTGCCGGCTGGAAGGAAGCCCATTGGGAGAAAATGGGTGTTTAAAAAGAAGATGAATGTAGAAGGCAAGGTGGAGAAATACAAATCTTGGTTGGTAGCAAAAGGTTATTCCCAGGTGCCGGGAATTGATTTTGGTGATATTTTTTCTCCTGTTGCCAAGGTTACTTCTATTAGATTACTTTTATCTGTTGCTGCTGCATTTGATTTTGAGATAGAACAGATGGATGTGAAGACAAAATTTCTTCACGAGGATCTAGAAGAGGAGATCTACATGAAGCAACCTGAAGGCTTTATGGTGAAGGGTAAGAAAGAACTAGTATGCAGGTTGAAGAAGTCTCTGTATGGGTTAAAACAGTCACCAAGGATGTGGTATCAGAAATTTGATACCTATATACGGGGACTTGGCTTCACCAGAAGCAAGGAGGATCACTATGTTTATTTTAAATTAATTGGTGACCGTGTTATTTATTTGGTCTTGTATGTGGATGATATGTTGCTGATTGGAAATGACAAAGAAATTATCCAAGATTTGAAGACCCAACTGTTATCCAAATTCGACATGAAGGATATTGGTGCTGCAAACTATATTTTGGGCATGGAAATTAAGAGAGATCGGGCAAAGAGGAAGCTCTGGTTAAACCAAAGGAAGTATGTCGAGACTATATTACGAAGGTTCAATATGTAGGATAGTAAGCCGGTGAATGTTCCTATTCCTATAGGTGTAAAGCTGTCTGTTGAACAGTGTCCCAAGACATAAGAAGAAGAGGAGGATATGTCCTGTGTTCCATATGCAAGTGCAGTGGGTAGCCTGATGTATGCAATGGTCTGTACTAGACCAGACATTGCACATGCAGTGGGAGTATTGAGCAGGTTTATGTCAAACCCAGGGAAGGAGCATTGGACAGTAGTGAAGCGGGTTTTCAGATATTTACGTGGCACTAGTGATTATGGCTTGTGCTACCGGGGAAGACCAGGATTGGAAAGAATGTTGGACATTCGTGGTTTTGTTGATGCAGACTGGGCTGGAGATCTGGACCAAAGAAGATCTACAAGTGGGTATGTGTTTAGCCTATTTGGAGGCGCAGTAAGTTGGATGAGTAAAAGACAGTCTGTAGTGGCTCTTTCAACTACAGAGGCAGAATACATAGCAGCCACTCATGCAAGCAAGGAAGCAGTTTGGTTGCAGAGATTGTGTTCAAGTATGGGTTTGGTACAGCAAGCTATAAGGATAGACTGTGATAGCCAAAGTGCAATTTTCTTAGCTAAGAACCCTGCTTATCATTCAAAGACAAAGCACATTGATGTTCAATATCACTTTGTTAGAGATATGGTTGAGGCTAAAAGGGTGTTGCTGGTAAAGGTGGACACTTTGAAGAATGTTGCAGATGCATTGACGAAGTCTGTGAGCACTCAGAAGTTCTCTTGGTGTAGAGAAACAATGGGTGTTGAAGAATTGGCCCAATGACTAAGTGCTCCTGTGGCCCCCTGTGGAAAGAAAACAACAAGTGGGAGAATGTTGGGTATGTGTTATATTCTTTCCACGACTAGCCCCACGTGTTGTACGTTGCGCGGGGTGCGGCGGGGGGGTCACAAGGGGAGGAGGCGGCCCTTTGTTGGGAAAAATACTGAGAGGGGGGGGGTGAATCAGTATTTACTGCATAATCAAATCCTTTTACTTTTCATTCCTTAAAAACCCATACGCTACTTTACTTCAGTAAACTAGCGTATATACGCGGATCCCCTTTATGAAACTTGCGTATACACAGAGATCTAGATATGTCATTAACTCTTCACTTAAACCATTCCATCATTTATTCTTCAGATATTCAATAAGAAGTAAACATGTGCAGTAAGAACAGAATAAACCATCACACAAAGCATCACACATGAACACCAGGATTTTTAGGTGGAAACCCAAATCGGGAGAAAACCACCGCTGCAGTTGCTCAGCCTTCGATATTTTATTATAGAGAAAACATCTTACAACATATGTGCTGGCGCAGACTTGACCAGCACGCAGGCACCCACCTGCGCTCGTTTACCAGCCTCTCCTGGAAGGGAGCTCCAACCCCCTGACTCATTTACCAGCCTCTCCTGGAAGGGAGCTACGACCCCCGATCTCGTTTACCAGCCTCACCTGGAAGGGAGCTACGACCCCCTGACTGAAGGCTACAACCCTCAGCACCACCTTGGACCACGTTTCATCAATTTTCACACTGGATCCAACCACTTTAATAGTACACAACTTGCAGGCCACAATTCATCATATTTCCAGACCGAACCCTTTCCATACTTTTAAGCACAACCATACATCATTAACAGATTCATATCAACACAGATCAGATAGCAGAAACACAGCAGAACAGATCAGATATTTCATACCCCTTGCTTCAGCAAGCCCTAGTTTGCATACGTGCTTTCCCTTCACTGATGTCGCGTATATACGCGCTTCCGTCCATACAAACCAGCGTATACCTCAGTGTATATTTTATTGCGCATACGCGCTTTCTCTTCGGCGAAGATGCGTATATACGCTCTTCCTCCGCGGCGAAGTAGCGTATAGATCTTTAATCATTACAGAGCAGCATACTTCATCAGATCAGACATTCACCTCAGATTCAACCCTTTACTTCAGACAGATGTTCGCCTAGATGTTCGCCTCATCACAGATCTAGGCCTTCCATAAACAGATCTAGCAAATACAAGTACATTTCAGATCTAGAAGTCCCACTTCATCATTTCTTCATAAGTGCATCATAGATTCAGATCTATCAACAAACCTTTACCCTTTCCATACAGATATACTTCATAGAGAAGTATTTATTCAAGTTCAGACATCTTGCTCCCACACACATCATTTGCACAATGAATTTCTTCTCCTTATATATGATTACCCTTTGTCAATACCATGAGCCCCTTTAATACCACGGGCGCCTTCTTCAATACCATGAGCCTTCAATACCACGGGCCCCTAGATTTTCACTTTTTGAGCGCTTTAGCCCATACGCGACTTGGCACGTTCTTTTCCGCGTGCATACGCGATTTCCCCTAGGCCAATCCGCGTA
This sequence comes from Pinus albicaulis, assembly GCA_034641835.2. Classification (NCBI taxonomy): domain Eukaryota; kingdom Viridiplantae; phylum Streptophyta; class Pinopsida; order Pinales; family Pinaceae; genus Pinus; species Pinus albicaulis. The sequence continues at coordinate 169,238,691 of CM076570.1, forward strand.
TACCAAGAGACATACTCTTTTTCATCATACTTTGAGTACATTCTGAATTCCTTTCTTCATTGCCTTTTGTTCATACTATAGATACATCAGATTTCCTTCATCAAGGACATATGCTATCAAGCACAACTTCATCAAGTAAGTTGTCATCATCTTCATCAAGTGGGTTTCCTTTCAAGGACAACACTCAGCATCATATAAACATCATATCACATCAGATTTACATCATTTACCAAGTCCATCAAGTCAAGAATAACTTCATCAGGTGGAGTGCCATCAAGGACAACATATGTCAACAGTCGCATGTCTTTATCTTCATTCAGTGGGTTGCCATCAAGGACAACATCCTGCATCATATTTCCAACAATCTCTCCCTTTGGACTTGATGGCAACCATGATGGTGTTTGGTTACCACAACAGATAGATACATTAAGAATACAATGACACCATGTCATTCTCCTTATTTTCCATGTCACTCTCTCCATTTTTGGCATCATTCAAACACCATGACACTCTCCCCCTTTAACATCAAGGGCAAAGGGCACATCATTATCTTCATTCACACACCATGTCACTCTCCCCCTTTGACATCAAGGGCAACGGACAAAACCAGCAGATCAAAACCAACACACTCACCCCCTTTCTCCTCATGTAGAAGAAGCGTTCTGCAGATCTGATGTATATTGAAGTGACCAAGCTCCCCCTGAGTTCATGCTGAATCTTCAAACATATTTTCAATGAAGTACATGACTTTATGAAGTTCCTATCACCAATGACTCATACTTACATCAAATATCCAACCAAGTGGATTTACATATGAGACTCAAGTACCCAACCAAGTGGGTTTACAAATTTGACTCAGCTACCCAACCAAGTGGGTTTACAAATTGACAAGTCCTTACATGACTAAATATTACAATTTTACAACATGGGTCTCAACCAGACCTTTTCATCAAAGTACAAATATGAATTTTCATAATTAATACCAAAAAGACCTCAAGAGAGATCATATATCAGAACCACCATAATGCCAGTAATGCATTATACTCAGCAAAACTAATGCTCCCCCTGAATCTGTGCAACCAAGCAATCTTTCCAAATGACTAAGGCTCCCCCTTAGTTTGTGCATCCTGAAAACTTCCACCAACAAATCATCAAGGCATCTTCATCAAAACATTAGAAACAGAATTATGAGAACTGGAATACCACCAGAGATATCAAACAGTATCAGAGATACCAAACAGCATTGCAGCTGAGCTGAAAAGAGCTAAACCAACCAAAAATTGTCAGCAATTATTCACACGCGGTTTTCTGTGCAGGAACTAGCGTATATACGCGACTGTGTTTCAGGAAACCCGCGTATCCCAAGACCTCTTCAAAATTTCAACCAGATCTGATTCTCTGTGAGGCAAAGACAGTGTTCAGCTTCTTTCTGAGACATTTGAATGCTTCCCTGGACTACAGATAGATAGAACGATGTAGTTGTGTCTTCAAGCGTTATACAACGGTTGTGGCATCAGTACAATAGTAACCAAGCCTTCATATTCTATGCAGCATCAATACAATCTTTCGAAGAGAGATTCTCATATCAGAACAACATCAAGCAATCATCCATGTGGTCCAACATCATCAAGATCTTCAAGATTTAACATGAAGTAACATATGTAGGCAAAAGATCTCTCAACCATAGAACACCCTCTGCATGATTTATTTCTGAATCAAATGGCATCCAACTCATCCATGTGTGAGTACAAAGGATACTTATCAGCAACCAGGGCTCAAAAACTCATCATAATAAATCATGTACCAAGACATCATCATTTGAGCATGAGTATCACAAAAACCAAAGAACAAGCAGTCATATTGCCAACAATACAATCATTAGTATTCAACTTGCTGCTCCCCCTAAACCAATGCTCTTCCTTAGCTTGCAATCTGAAGCACCTTTCAATAGCACGTCATCAGCAACAATCTCTGCATGATCTGTCCTCATCTCTGAATTATAAGACTTTCATCTCAACAATGAGTGCTCTTCATCATAAAGAAACCAGGCTTCATCCATAATGTTCAACACAAGAACCCATGCATCATTTCATTATTATGAGTATAACCAGAATAATGCTAACAGTGCAATCATCAGCAGTCAGACTGATGCTCCCCCTGGACCTCTGCTCCAGATCTTCAGTTAACAGATAAATTCTTTTATCATCAATGCATACGCGACTGTGTCTGCTGAAACTCGCGTGTATACGCGACTTTTGTGAATATAACTCGCGTATGGAAAGTGTAATATAGAAAATTTTACACCTTCATCTTCTTCTGCAAATTTACCTTCTGTTCCTGTCTTTTCTACATCAGATGCGCTGTCAGAAATACATCTAACCAGAATAATCAAATCAACCATGAGAGTCATCATGCATTGCTCCCCCTGTGACGATACATTACTAAATCTCCTAATGTATCCCACATCATTCCTGCAGTCAATCAGAGAAGTAAGCTTCAGAAGCGGATGACTGCAGTAGGGTTAGAATTCCCTACGTTTCTGATCGGTCCTCCTTCTTTTTCCAAATTTTCTTGAACTTTCTATTTGAGTGCTGGAAGTTATCCACTTTCCCAGATCTGTTCATCCTGCATTCCTTTTCTACATGTCCATACTTATTACAAGCATAACATCTCATGTGGTCAGAAAAATAAGCATAAGAATCATAAAGAGTATTTCTAATCTTCCTCCTTTTGCAATCAGTTGCTTTATGTCCATACATGTTACATGAGAAACAATATCCTCTGAAGAGACTAGAGTACCTTTCTGAGTAGGATCTGTTTGTTTGTGGCTGAAACAATCTACTTCTGCAATTTGTTGCAACATGCCCATAGTTATGACATCTAAAGCATTCAACATTATTGAATGATTTCCTTTGAGTATTCATGACTGTTGGTTGACCTTTTGTTTCTTTCAACACTTCAGGTTTTGAATTGTCTTCCTTTGAATCATTAGCATTCCCTTGTGAACTAGATTCACCTTTAATGGTTTCATGGAAACCAAGACCATGTTTGATAGCAGGAGACCTTTGATTACTCAGAATATTGTCCAAGATTTTAGTACTATCATGAAACCTCAAAAGTTTAATCTTTTCTTCTAATTTACTTTTGAGAATGTTTACCTCAACCTCCAAGCCTTGGCATTGCTTGGTCATGCTTTCTTCTTTCCTTCTTCCATCTTCTACTTGATCCTTCAGATTTAGGATTTATTCTTTCAACCAATTTCCGTTGTCTTCACATGTTTGCTGCAGCTCTTCATTCTTCTTGTTTGATGCTATGAGATCTTCTTTGAGGGAGACAATTTCTGCTTCAAGTCTTGCATTCTTCTTATTTGATTTATCCAAGTCTTCTTTGAGGGAAACGATTTCTACTTCAAGTCCTTCCTTATCAAATGATGGTAGATGTTCCTCACTCTTCTTGCTTGATGCTTCAAGTTTTGCTTGTAGAGAGATGATTCCAGCTTCAAGACCTTCATTCTTCCTTTTTGATTTTTCCAGATCTGTTTTTAGAGAAACGTTTTCTGCTTCAAGTCCTTCATTCTTCTCATTTGATTCTTCAAGTTCTACTTGTAGAGAGATGATTCCAGCTTGATATCCTTTACTTCGATTGTATACATCATCGAACATCCTTTTCAGTTTAAAGCACAAAGCTTTGGAGGCAGCGTCCTTCTCATTAAATATTCTTTGTTGATCTTTGATAACTTCTTTTAAATCCTCAACATCATTGCTTGCACAGATAAGATTACAAGGATCACAATAAGATTCATCTTTGTCAACTTCTGCTGTTCCGGTTTTCTGAGACATCTCCTTACCTTGAGTATTTTGCTTCTTTGCCATGAGTACTTGTAGAGCTTGGTCAGAATCTTTTTCGGCTTCTTCTAGGTTGACAGCATATTCTTCACTATTGTTTGTACCACTAAGATCTTTCAAAGGATGATCCCAATAACTATCAGATTCATCTCCTTTGATTTCTGGTATCCATGTTCTCTGAAATATCTCCTTTCTTCGAATAGGCTTCTTCTTTTGCTTCTTTCCCATTGCGACGGATCTCCTTCAAGCGATCAAGCTTCTGCAGAAGGACCACGGCTCTGAAACCAATTGTTGGGAAAAATACTGAGAGGGGGGGGTGAATCAGTATTTACTGCATAATCAAATATTTTTCCTTTTTCATTCCTTAAAACCCATACGCTACTTTACTTCAGTAAACTAGCGTATATACGCGGATCCCCTTTATGAAACTTGCGTATACACAGAGATCTAGATATGTCATTAATTCTTCACTTAAACCATTCCATCATTTATTCTTCGGATATTCAATAAGAAGTAAACATGTGCAGTAAGAACAGAATAAACCATCACACAAAGCATCACACATGAACACCAGGATTTTTAGGTGGAAACCCAAGTCGGGGGAAAACCACCGCTGCAGTTGCTCAGCCTTCAATATTTTATTATAGAGAAAACATCTTACAACATATGTGCTGGCGCAGACTTGACCAGCACGCAGGCACCCACCTGCGCTCGTTTACCAGCCTCTCCTGGAAGGGAGCTCCAACCCCCTGACTCGTTTACCGGCCTCTCCTGGAAGGGAGCTACGACCCCCCGATCTCGTTTACCAGCCTCACCTGGAAGGGAGCTACGACCCCCTGACTGAAGGCTACAACCTTCAGCACCACCTTGGACCACGTTTCATCAATTTTCACACTGGATCCAACCACTTTAATAGAACACAACTTGCAGGCCACAATTCATCATATTTCCAGACCGAACCCTTTCCATACTTTTAAGCACAAACATACATCATCAACAGATACATATCAACACAGATCAGATAGCAGAAACACAGCAGAACAGATCGGATATTTCATACCCCTTGCTTCAGCAAGCCCTAGTTTGCATACGCGCTTTCCCTTCACTGATGTCGCGTATATACGCGCTTCCGTCCACACAAACCAGCGTATACCTCAGTGTATATTTTATTGCGCATACGCGCTTTTACTTCAGAGAAGCCGCGTGTATACGCGCTTCCTCCGCGGCGAAGTAGCGTATAGATCTTCAATCATTATAGAGCAGCATACTTCTTCAGATCAGACATTCAGCTCAGATTCAACCCTTTACTTCAGACAGATGTTCGCCTAGATGTTCGCCTCATCACAGATCTAGGCCTTCCATAAACAGATCTAGCAAATACAAGTACATTTCAGATCTAGAAGTCCCGCTTCATAATTTCTTCATAAGTGCATCATAGATTCAGATCTATCAACAAACCTTTACCCTTTCCATACAGATATACTTCATAGAGAAGTATTTATTCAAGACCAGACATCTTGCTCCCACACCCATCATTTGCACAATGAATTTCTTCTCCTTATATATGATTACCCTTTGTCAATACCATGAGCCCCTTTCTCAATACCACGGGCACCAATACCATGAGCCTTCAATACCACGGGCCCCTAGATTTTCACTTTTTGAGCGCTTTAGCCCATACGCGACTTGGCACGTTCTTTTCCGCGTGCATACGCGATTTCCCCTAGGCCAATCCGCGTATACCAAGAGACATACTCTTTTTCATCATACTTTGAGTACATTATGAATTCCTTTCTTCATTGCCTTTTGTTCACACTATAGATACATCAGATTTCCTTCATCAAGGACATATGCTATCAAGCACAACTTCATATTTACATCATTTACCAAGTCCATCAAGTCAAGAATAACTTCATCAGGTGGATTTCCATCAAGGACAACATATGTCAACAATCGCATGTCTTTATCTTCATTCAATGGGTTGCCATCAAGGACAACATCCTGCATCATATTTCCAGTTGCCAATGTACCGCATCGTTGGCTTCCGGGGAAAGACCCCGACGAAAATTGTTTTGGTGTGCGGACCCACTCATAGGCAGACCCACCCATGTTTTGTGCATGAGTTTGCACATGGTTTTTGGGTACGATGGTTTTCGGCCCCTGGTATTTTGTAGATCCGGTCAAGGGAACTACGGTTATGTTCTAATCCAGGGTTAATGGATTGGGGTTTATGTATGCTTCGGCATGTATATATATGTGTTGTAACACTAAAAGGAATATAATGAAAAATCAAGCTGGTCGTCTTGATTTGGGATCCAAGGGAAAATCTCTGTGTTTATCTGTTTTATGTTTTATGCTCTCACTATTATTTATTTTCTATTATAAGATTCGTGTGTAGATAATTTCTGTTCAGGTTTAAAACCTACACTTTAAGACTTCGAGAACATGTTATTGATGCTCAATGTGTTCTTCTATTCATAAAGTGCCATAAATGGGGTCATTTTTACTGCAGTATGGAAGTAAGTGTTATACCACCATCCAGCCAGAGGTAACCACTTGATCCATTGTGTTTTTTATCAGACACAAAACAACAAAGATATCCTTCCAAAAATTTGTTCACTATATCAATTTTCCCATCAGATTGAGAATGATAAGATGAGCTATGAGCTAGTTGAGTACCCAAACAAGAAAATAATTCCATCCAAGAGTTTCTAGTAAAATGGGATCTGTGTCGCTCACAATAATCTTTGGGTTTCCATGTAGCTTTTGAATTGTTTCCATAAATGCAATATGAAATATACTTGCTTTAAACATAAGAGATAATGCAGAAAAATACACATACTTGGTAAGTCTATCAACTGATCTAAAAATGGTCTGCATAACTTGTATGTATTTCAAGAACCTACCACTCAGTTTTAATTGAAATGATCTAGCTTAAACTTGACGTTTTGCAGAATTTTGGCTCGAAAGTGGTGTATGTTTTTTTTACTGTTTATGTGTATTAAGTTTAATTTTTCTTGCTGTAACTTAACATGTATAACAAAAACATAATTCATCAATAATAACATTAAACACAATGGCAATATAATATAGGAGTTCACCCAAAATCTCGTGGGCTACATCTCCTTTGAGTCTTGTCAACTAGACTCGACTCCTTGGGATTAAAGTAATTGTTCTTTTACAAGTTTCATGATTAACACCAATGAATACAAAAATGATTCAAAGGGATGAGAATACCATTTAAATCCCTCTAATGGTTGTCCAAATTCTGTAAATAGCTTTAGGCTCCTCTTAACACATTTTCTTCTATCGGTGCACTAAACTTCTCTGAGCTTCTAAATGCAACAAAATCCATCATAATTCTATTTAAATCACTGGAACCAATACTGTTGTATCCAAAAAACATCAGACATGAAATTTCAACTGATAAATTTCTTAAATCAAGCACAACATCTCCAAAATATGCTATCCTCCATGGTTTTCCCAAGGCTGCCCCAAACTTCCCATCAACTTCTAGAGCTGAAGAAGTTCTAAAAATGTTCTGAAACCACTTCCATTGGTTCCAAAATATTTGAAACAGCCAAGTTAAACTATTATTTCATCAGAAGCAACCTCCGGCTGCTCTGGTTTTGCCTCCATACATTGTCGGCACCCCTTGGCACTAGGGTCAAAGAAAAACTCTCTGCTGAGTTTTAGACCTCTAGAAGTTATCCAAACTTTCTGAAACCTATGTCATTAGATTCAGAATCAAATTTTTAGTCAATAATGACCACTGGTTCACTGCAAATGGTCTCTAGCTCCCCTGGCTACGCCCTACAATGTTGCTGGCAAAAGCAGGCAAAAATGGCCTCTAGAAATTAAATGAAGCTTTTCAGATTTTTAAGGCTCTCTATAGGCTCTTCAAACCATTTCATCAGATTGATAACATCTAAATTATCCAATTTAGACTATTTTAACTTTGTAAAAGGACTCTAACTCCCCTCGTTAGGCCTCAAACTGAATTTGTCTCATGGTGGCCCTGATGGATCCTTCATATTTTATGAAGCAAAAGCCTCTGAATATCACCTCTATTTAACCTAAAACCTATCCCAAAGTTTTCATGAGGTTGAAGATACCCAAAATTGAACAAAATTTCATCCAATTTGGTCCAATAATGAGACAGTTATGAATAAAACAACTTTGCCCCAATTTCCTCCACTAAATGTGGGGCAACTGCCAGTTAACTCCACTAAAAGTGGAAGTTTGCCTAAATTTGGGAGCGCCTCCAAAATCTCTGCCATATTAAACTCCACTTAACTGAAGCTTAATTAAATATTAAACCTGAGATTAGGCTCCTTAACCACTCTTAACATTAAGCTCCCACACTCGTCATATGATGAAGTTCCATGGGAGGAGGGTTGGCCCTCTGTGCTCCACTAGACCCACTTGGCATTCAAAGTGCAATAAATTCTTCATACGGTGTCCATTTTTTGAACTGTTTGCAGCACCAGAATCAGGAAGATGAAACCTATGTAGCCATATTGGTTTCAAACTAATCCCGTAACTTTTAATTTCAAGCTAATCCTTAGGTCCTTGATCCAGTTCTAATCACACCTCTCAAATGAGAAGCTTTTGGACCCAAAAAGCTCTCTTGGACTACTGAAATTGATCTATACGGTGAATATGAATACTTCACTCTCTTCTCTTCAGCCTCCAAATACTTGCCTTGCATGGCTAGTGACTTTGAACCACAACTAGAAAGAAATTCACACTTCCCTTCCTCGATGCTCTTATCCTCCTGTCAAGAGCTGGCTTTCTTGCATTCACTCAGAAAATTTCTAGAGAGAAATTTGCAGAAGTAAATTGTACATTGATGCCTTGATCAATGATCCAAGGTGGCTCAAACAAATGAGAGATTACGACATAAAATAAATATATACAACCAAAATTTTCATATGTACAAAATGATTACGTCTTACTATACCAAGAAGTCTATCTACTTCTTACCAAGCCACCTCCATGGAAAATTTTGTTGTTGCAACTCGTCCTCATGTGAATCTTACGTTTTCACATCAATAATGGAATCCGTAGTTCCACTCGCACCAATCTTTCTGTTCTCTTGCTGCATGTGCTTTGGATGACTAGTTGGATGCAAAGTCCAACAATGAGAGACAACATGTCCCCTCTTTTGGAAAAATGTGCAAATATTATGCACCTTCTTTAAAATTTATCTTTGCCTCATCTGCTTCCTATATGATTTCTTCCTCATCCAGCAACTCGAAACATCATGGTTAAATCAACCACAATATGTACAAAAAATATTTCTTCCATTTAAGCATGTAAAACTATCATGCTTTGTAGAAACACAATCAAATTGATCATCAGAATATTTATACCTCTTGTGCTGCTTTGAATGTTCATCCTTTTTTCCTTCTTGAGGAGATGAACTAGTAGAGGCTACAACTTTCATTTGCAGACTAACATCATCGTTCTTGTCTCGAAAACTGTATGAACTTTCATGCATGCCATAAGCTGCATGTCTATCATCTTCTTGCCGTAACTAAGGCTTAAATCAAAGGCAATCATATTTGAAACAAATTTGACATATTTTCATCTTATACTTTGGAATAAAAGTTCTCTTTAAATTTTCATCACATGCTTTCATGGTTTTAGAGTCTTCGCCATTAAATTGCACATAACCAAGAACAAGATTCTTGGGTCATTCCTCAACAAGAACAAATTCAACCATGCCTTGTGCATGCTTACCTAACCCCTTGCTTTCATAGCCCATTTTAATCATTAACTTGGACCCTATTCCCTTTGTATGTTTTTCAAAATAATCAACACATATTTCTAATGAGGAAACTAAAGGCAAGTTAGAGTGGATTTCCTCTTCCTCATGCATTTTCTTGGTCAAAGCCTCTTGGGCTTGATGGAGTTGCCTCTCCATACCATGCAATATTTGAATAATTTATTCCTTCTTTTCCTTCATGGAAAACAATTGTTCACGAAGTTCAGTGCTTTCTCTTTTGTCCTCAAACAAAATCTACACCATGTCCTTCAATATAATAAAGTCACGCTTCATATCATCATCGAAGTATCTAATGAAGGAGGAAACTTCACTTGTAGAAGTTTTCATTGTGATGTCAATGAACAAAAGGAACTTTCAAAAAGTTCTCAAAGCTTTAAAAACAAATGATAAGTTTTCTAATCAAATGGATGTAAAGACAAACTCTTATTCAATCTGCCAAACAACAAACAAATTCCAAGAGCTTCTTAACAAACAAACATCAAGAGGGTTTGTTCCAAAAGTGACCTTGAGGTCCTTTGTCATAAGGAAGATGCCTAAATATATATATATATTTTTTTTCTCTCCAAGACATAGCTAATCAGCAGCTATCCCCAAATCTCAAGCAAACTCAAACAACAATCAATTTGCGAACAGTAAAACAATCAATATTTTACACTGTTTAACACCTTTAAAGCTATACAATCAAGCAACCAAGTGCTCTCTCAAGCAAGAAACTATGATCTGATACCAACCTGATCGGAAAATGGTCTGGATAAGCTGTATGTATTTGAAGAACCTACGACTCATTTTTAATTAAAATGATCCAGCTTGAACTTGACGTTTTGCATAATTTTGGCTTGAAAGTGGTGTATGTTTTTTTAACTGTTTATGTGTCTTAATTTTATTTGTTCTTTCTGTAATTTAACATGTATAACAGCAACATAATTCAAAAATAAAACCATTAAACACAACAGCAATATAATATAGGAGTTCACCCGAAATCTCGTGGGCTATGTCTCCTTTGAGTCTTGTCAACTAGACTCGACTCTTTGGGATTAAAGTAATTGTTCTTTTACAAGTTTCATGCTTAACACCAATGAATATAAAAATTATTCAAAGGTCTTAGAATACCATTTAAATCCCTCTAATGGCTGTACAAATTATGCAAACAACTTTAGGCTCCTATTAACACATTTCCTTCTGTCGGTGCACTAAGCTTCTCTGAGCTTCTAAATGGCACAAACTCCCTCAAAATTATGCTTAAATCACTGAAACCATACTTTTGTATCCAAAAAACATTAGAAACCAAATTTCAACTGATAAATTTCTTAAATCAAGCACAGCATCCCCAAAATAGGCTATCCTCCACGGTTTGCCCAAGGCTGCCCAAAAATTCCCATCAACTTATCGAGCTGAAGAAGTTCTCAAAATGTTTTGAAACCACTTCCATTGGTTACAAAACGTCTGAAGTAGCCAATTTTGACTATTTTTTCATCAAAAATGGCCCCCAGCTGCTCCGGTTTCACCTCCATACAATGTAGGCACCCATTAGCACTAGGGTCAAAGAAAAACTCTCGGCTAAGTTTTCGACCTCTAGAAGTTATCCAAAATTTCTGAAACCTCTATCATTAGATTCAGAATCAAATTTTTTAGTCAAAAATGACCACTGATTTGCTATAAATGGTCTCTACCTCCCCTGGCTAGGCCCTACAATGCTATTGGAAAACGCAGGAAAAAATGGCCTCTGGAACTTAAATGAAGATTTTTGGCTTTCTAATGTTCTCTATAGGCTCTGCAAACCATTTCATCAGATTCAGAACAACTGCATTATCCAATTTAGACTATTCGAACTCTGGAAAAGGACTTTAACTCCCCTGGTTAGGCCTCAAACTGAATTTGTCTGATGGTGGCCCTGATGGCTCCTTCATCTTACCTGAAGAAAAAGCCTCTAAAGATCACCTCTATTCGACCTAAAACCCATCAAAAAGTGTTCAGGAGGTCAAAGAGACCCAAAATTCACTAAAATTTCATCCAATTTGGTCCAATAATGAGAGATTTATGACCAAAACAACTTTGCCCCAATTTCCTCCACTAAATGTAGGGCAATTTGCAGTTAACTCCACCAAAAGTGGATGTCCGCCTAAATTTGGGAGTGCCTCCAGAATCTTTGCCATATTAAAATCCACTTAACTGAAGCTTAATTAAATATTAAATCTGAGATTAGGCTCCTTAAGCGCTCTTAACATTAAGCTCCCACACTGGTCATATGATGAGGTTCCATGGGAGGAGGGTTGGCCCCTCCGTGCTCCGCCGGACCCACTCAGCATTCAAAGTGCAATAACTTCTTCATACGGTGCCCATTTTTTGAACCGTTTACGTTGCCGGAATTAGGAAGAAGAGACCTATGCAACAATCTTGGTTTCAACCCAATCCTTTAAATTTGAATTTTGAGCTAATCCTTAGGTCCTTGATCTAGTTTTGTTCATCAACTACCACCATGATGATAATATTTCCTTTGGAATTAAGTAAACCCATGATAAAATCCATTGAAACCTCCTCCCAAAGTTGACTTGTAATGGATAAATATTGTAGAAGACTCGGGGTCTGAATTGTGTCAAATTTATTTTACCGATAGACCAAACATTCTGCCACAAACTTTTGAATATAAAATTTAAGGCCATCCTAAAAAAATATTTTCTTCACCTTGTGGTAAGTTTTAAAAAATCCCGAGTTTCCTCCTAATGGAGAGGTGTGCAATTCCAAAAAAATCTTTTATTTTAGTGGGTATCCTTACAAAGATATAAGCGATCTTTGTACCATAAGGAATCATTTTTCCAACTAAATGTATCAGATGTACTAGGATCTTGTTACAACTTTTGAATGAGTGTCCACACTTATTCATCATTCTTCCATTCATCCCTTGCTTCAGTTATCCAATTTGGTTGGATAACAGAAATGGCACAAAGTAATGCTTCCACCTCTTCATCCTTTATTGAGAGTGCATCTACAACAATATTTAGCTTCATTTTTTTGTAGATGATTTCAAAGTCATATCCCAACATATTTGTGACCCATTTTTGTTTCTCTTCTGAAGATAATCTTTGCTCCAAAAATTATATAAGACTATCATGATTTTTTTTACCTTGAAGTGTCTTCCCATTAGGTAATGTCGCCATTTCTTTAGTGCATCTAGTATTGCCAACATTTTCTTCTCATAAATATCTATTTGTAAATGCTTTCCTTTGATTGGATGACTTTCAAAAGAAACGGGTCTTCATTCTTGCATTAAAACAACACCAATTCCATTTCCTAAGGCATCACATTCCACAATAAAGTTTTTTGTCAAGTTTGGCATAGCTAAGACCGGTGCTAGGCACATTGCCTCTTTAATATGTTCAAAGGCTCTAATCACTTCACGAGTCCATGAAAATGCATCTTTCTTCAATAATGTTGTTAGAGGTGCTACTATTCTCTAACAATTATTAACAAACTTGTGATAATACCTTGTTAACTTGATAAATCCTCGCAACTCTATGGTTGTGGGGAATTTCCATTCATTAATGGATTTAACTTTGTTAGGGTATAACTTAACAGCCTCATGAGATACAATATGACCTAGATAATCCACCTCTTGTACTCCAAAGAAACATTTGGAGGTTTTCACATATAATTGTTTCTCCTCCAATAGTTTGAGCACCCTGTAAACATGTTGAACATGATCCTTCCAAGACCTGCTATAGATTAGTATATCATCAAAAAATACTAACACAAATTTTATAAGGAAGGGTTTTAAAATGGAGTTCATCAAACCTTGAAATGTAGAAGGTATGTTGGTAAGGCCAAAAGGCATGAACGAAAATTCAGAATGACCCTCATGAGTTTTAAATGTTGTTTACAGAATATCTTCACTCATCATTCTAATTTGATGATATATTAAACTAAGATCCAACTTGGTAAAATAAATTTCTCCATGTAATTCATCCAATAAGTCATCAATCACATGAATGGAAAATTTATATTTAATAGTGAGCTTATTGAGTTGCCTATAATATAGGCACATGCACCATGATCCATCCTTCTTGTGCACCAATAATACTGGAGAAGAGAAATAACTTTGACTAGGTTGAATTATAACAGCCTGTAACATTCTGCAATCATACGTTCAATTTTTCTCTTTTGGACATAAGGATATATGTAAGGCCTGATGTTTGGAGGAACACTTCCTGGACTAAAATTAATAGCATGATCATGATCACAAATAGGTGGGAGTCCTTTTGGTGTTTCAAACACCTTGGAATGATTGTCCAAGGCTTTTTGGAGATATGGAGAAATAGATGATTTTGATGTTTGAACTTCAGTGAGCATAATTGTGCAATTACGCCTCTTTGTTATTTCTTCAAAAGATTTGTCAGGATATTAGAGCTTATTATATTTCCCAGCTTCCCTGCGATACCCCGTAATTCAACTTCCTTTCCTTTCGAAAAAAATTCAAGAAAACTTCTTGAATATTAAAAGCTACTGTCCCCAAAGGTTGTAACCATTTTACTCCTAGTAGAACATCAACACCTCCCATTGGAATGGAAAGCATTGTAATATTCAATATATATTCCCCCATAGTTAGCTTGATATTATGGTATTTTCCAATGCAATTTATAGTTCCTCCATTTGCAACCATCACTTGACACTCTCGTACTGGGTATAGGAAGCAATTAAATTCCCTAGCTACCTTACAATGAATAAAATTATGGGTACTACCTAAATCAATCAACAATATTACCTTTTTCTTCTTCATATGTCCTTCTATCTTGAGATTCTAAGGAGTGATAATTCATTCCAATGCATTACATGATATGGTCAGACTCATTTATTCTTTCTCTAGAGTTGGTTCTTGGTGTATATCCCCTTCTTTTGAAGTTTATTTTTCATTTTCTTCCTCCTCTTCACAATCTATGTAAAATAATTTCTTTTCAGCACACTTAAGACCTTTAGTGTATTTTATATCACAACTATAGAAAAGCCCTTTTTGATCTTTTTTCTTCCAATTGTAGTGGTGTCAACCTTGTAGGTTGTGAAAGTCTAGGAGTAGCAATACTTCCATATTTATAGATGTGAGTGGTAGGCTTCGTTGTCGCCATAATTTTACATTCAGTTTTTCTTGCCAACCTGAATGCCTTCTCTAATGAATAAGGATCCCAAAGGAAAACCTCATGTTGGATGTTATCCTCTAAAGTCCTTATGAAGACATAAATCCTTTGTTCATATAGAATATCAACTACCCTTATATTAAATTTTTGGAATCGTCAATGTGCTCCACTAACTCAACCCTTTTTTTTGAGATTTATCAATTAGCTAAAGAAGGTTTTGTTCTTTGTATCCTGATAATGTGATATCATTTCCTCTATAAAAATTGACCAAGTGACAATTTTTTTATGCGAGAAAATTCATCGAGACCATACAAATTTATTTTGGTTTAAACATAAAGTTACAATGCGTACCTTTTATGTGTTCTGGACATTATTGAGATCAAAATATTACTCCATTTGTAGTATCCATGTTAGGGGATCCTTGCCATTAAACTTCCTCATATCAATATTTGGAATATGGTGGGTCTTCAATCCAGCAATATAGTTTATGAAATCACGATTAATATTTATTTTGTTTTCATCATGAGTTTCCTCTACTATTTTTTCCATTAGGAATAATTTCTTGTATTATCTTTGTCAAAAATTCCTTCAAACCTTCCATGTTTGCTTTTAGATCATTCTTCATGTATCTATGTTGTCTTTCATTTTTTCTTCGATCTTAGCTTCCATGTCTTCCATGCCATTCTTCAAACCTTCCATATTGGCTTCCATGCCTTTCTTCAAACCATACATATTGGCTTCCACACCCTTCTTCAAACCATCCATCTTAGCTTCCATGTATTCCTTCAAAAATTCCATTTCATTTTTTGTTTCTCTTTGTGAGAGTGAAATTTGGTTTACTTGCTCTTGTAATTTTGATATATCATGTTGCACTTCTTCATCTTCATGATTCATAGTAGAGTATTATGAGGGCTTAATGGGTGTTGAATTATTTAGAAACCAATATTGATATATATGCTTCAATATGCCATTAGAATCACTTCAAAATTATTTTTCAAACATGACTTATGGAATTTGAAAAAAAAATACACACCTTTTTCTTGCTTTTTAGGGGGTCGATCTTGAAACTGATGTATCTCAGTAATTTAAAATCTTCAATTACTGAAATGTGGTCTTGTGGTAGCCCTCTAAGTCTTGTTTCCAATGCCATAGGTCTTACCTACTTTGGATGCTTCATGACAAATTTATGCTCAATCTCCAACAATGAACTAATTTTGGACTGGTTCAATAGAGCGAACTTGTACGACGATCCACGTGTCACTGTTTCCTTATTATACTCTAAAATTGATACAAAGGAAGCTAAAGTTCATTTCATTTCTGCCACCTTTTACAAAATTCCAATCCGATGCTGAGAGAGATATTTATGATGGTTTTACAAAGGTCACCTCTTTTACTTTAAATCCGAGAGCCTGTAAAAATCCTAACTTCCACAGAACATATCTCTGAAAATATTGCGAACCAAAATATGAAATTTTTGCATGATGTTCCTCACGGTTTCATCTTTGCGTGGTAGAAATTTCAGCTTATGAAACTTTATACACAAAAATTTATAGAAAAAAATCCACAATGACCTATTTGAATGAGTGAAACCCTAGAATTCAAAGCTTTGATACCAAATGTTATGAAACTAGCTCCAAAAATTGAAGAAAAGAGAGATCAATGTCATATAAATAAGCCACTTCAAGGGGGAAACCTCCTTTACATTACATAAATGAACAATCCTTTCATGATTAAAATGAAAAACCTCCTTTTTATATATAAGAGTCCATAGGGTCACAATATAATCCTAGCTGACCTAACAATAATAATGTAAGGGCACAAAAATAACAATAGTGGGATTTATGGGGAAGAATAATAATAATATGGGGGCTATAGGGGTACAAAAATAAAAATAAGGGGCCTACAATAATGTGGAAGTGGAAGATGTTGCTGATGGTGATGATGAGGATGATCATGAGGATGGTGGATATGGAGAAGGCTTTCCTCCACTAACCTTTGAATCCTTCTCTTCATTCTTTTGTCTTCTAAGGTTCCCTCTCCATGTGGAGACTTAGAATTCCCTTCAACCATCCTGGTGCTCCTATCTTCATAGAGGACCCTAACCATGCCAGTTAGGTCATAGAAAGCCTTATTGAATTCTTCCTCTTCTGAAATACCTTCAATATTTCCTACACCTAACATGATGGCTATGGATTCAAGCTCAGCTTCTTGTAATGCTCCTACCTCATCAATCTGAACTAGAGATAGAGCTTAAGGTGCTTCAAGTGCAGGAGGGAGTAAATACTTTCCTTTGATTGGACTACTTTCAAAAGAAATGGGTCTTCATTATTGCATTAAAACAACACCAATTCCATTTCCTGAGGCATCACATTCCACAATAAAGATGTTTATGAAGTCTGGCATAGCTAAGACCGGTGCTAGGCACATTGCCTCTTTAATATGTTCAAAGGCACTAATCGCTTCAGGAGTCCATGAAAATGCATCTTTCTTCAATTCTGTTGTTAGAGGTGCTACTATTCTCTAATAATTCTTAACAAACTCGCGATAATACCTTGTTAACCTAAGAAATCCTCACAAATCCTTTATGGTTGTGGGGAATTTTCATTCCTTAATGGATTTAATTTTGTTAGGGTATAACTTAACACCCTCATGAGATACAATATGACCCGGATAATCCACCTCTTGTACTCACAAGAAAAAATTTGAGGTCACATATAATTGTTTCTCCTCCAATAGTTTGAGTACCCTATCAACATGTTGAACATGATCCTTCCAAGACCTGTTGTAGATTAGTATATCATGAAAAAATACAAATAAAAAATTTCTAAGGAAGGGTTTTAAAATGGAGTTCATCAACCCTTGAAATGTAGAAGATACGTTGGTAAGGCCAAAAGGCATGACCAAAAATTCATAATGACCCTCATGAGTTCGAAATGTTATTTTTAGAATATCTTCAGTCATCATTCTAATTTGATGATATATTAAACGAAGATCCAACTTGGTAAAATAAATTTCTCCATGTAATTAATCCAATAATTCGTCAATCACAGGAACGGGAAATTTACATTTAATAGTGATCTTATTGAGTTTCCTATAATCTAGACACATGCACCATGATCCATCCTTTTTGTGCACCAATAATACTAGAGCAGAGAAAGAATTTTGACTAGGTTGAATTATACCAGCCTCTAACATTTCTGCAATCATATGTTCAATTTCTCTCTTTTGGACATAAGGTTATCTGTAAGGCCTGATGTTTGGAGGAACACTTCTTGGACTCAAATTAATAGCATGATCATGATCACGAATAAGCGGGAGTCCTTTGGGCATGTCAAACACCTTAGAATTATTGTCCGAGACTTTTTGGAGATATGGAGAAATAGATGATTTTGATGTTTGAACTTCACTGAGCATAATTGTGCAATTACACCTCTTTGTTATTTCTTCAGAATATTGTCATGATATTAGAGCTTATTGTCTTTCCCGGCTTCCCTGCGATACCTCGTAATTCAACTTCATTTCCTTCCGAAAAAAAAGTCAAGAAAAGTTCTTGAAAATTAAAAGCTACTGACCCCGAAGATTGTAACCATTGTACTCCTAATACAACATCAACACCTCCAATTGGAATGGAAAGCATTGGAATACTCAATACCTATTCCCCCATGGTTAGCTTGATATTATGGAATTTTCCAATGATATTTATAGTTCCTCCATTTGCAACCATCACTTGAGACTCTTGTACTGGGTATAGGAAGCAATTCAATTCCTTGGCTACCTTAAAATGAATGAAATTATTGGTACTACCCGAATCAATCAACACTGTTACCTTCTTCTTCTTGATATGTCCTTCTATCTTGACATTTTGAGGAGTGGTAATTCCTTCCAATGCATTATAGGATATGGTCAGACTCATTTATTCTTTCTCTAGGGTTGGTTCTTGGTGTATATCCTCTTCTTTTGAAGTTTATTTTTCATTTTCTTCCTCCTCTTCACAATATATGTAAAATAATTTCTTTTCAACACACTTATGACCTTTAGTGTGTTTTCACCAATTGTTTTGGTGTCAACCTTGTAGGTTTTGAAAGTCTAGGAGTAGCAATACTTCCATCTTTATAGATGTGTGTGGTAGGCTTCCGTGTCACCATAATTTTACATTAATTTTTTCTTGCCAACCTGAATGCCTTATCTAATGAATAAGGTTCCAAAGGAAACCCTCATGTTGGATGTTATCCTTTAAAGTCCTTATGAAGACATAAATCCTTTGTTCCTCTGGAATATCAACTACCCTTATATTAAATTTTTGGAATCCTCAATGTGCTCCGCCAACTGAACCCATTTTTTGAGATTTATCAACTAGCTAAAGAAGGTATTTCTCTTTGTATCCTAATAATGTGATATCATTTCATCTGTAAAAATTGACCAAGTGGCAATTTTTTTTACAGGAGCAAAGCCATCAATACCATGGAAATTTATTTTGGTTTAAATATAAATTTGCAATGCGTACCTTTTGTGTGTTTTTCACATATTGAGATAAAAATATTGCTCCATTTGTAGTATCCATGTTATGGGATCCTTTCCATCAAACATCCTCATATAAAACATTGTAATATGGTGGGTCTTCGATCCACCAATATAGTTTATGAAATCATGATTAATATTTATTTTGTTCTCATCATGAGTTTCCTCGACTATATTTTCACCATTAGGAATCATTTCTTGTATATTCTTTGCCAAAACTTCCTTCAAACTTTCCATGTCTTCTTTTAGATCATTTTTCATGTCATCCATGTTGTCTTTCATTTTTCTTTAATATGAGCTTCCATGTATTCCATGCCATTCTTCAAGTCATCCATATTAGCTTCCATGCCTTTCTTCAAACCATACATATTGGCTTCCACACCCTTCTTCAAACCATCCATCTTAGCTTCCATGTATTTCTTCAAAACTTCCATTTCATTTTTTGTTTCTCTTTGTGAAAGTGAAATTTGGTTCACTTGCTCTTGTAATTTTGATATATCATGTTGCAATACTTCATCTTCATGGGTCATAGTAGGGTATTCTCAGGGCTTAATGGGTGTTGAATTATTTAGAAACCAATATTGATATCTATGCTTCAATATGCCATTAGAATAACTTCAAACTTATTTTTCAAACACGACTTATGCAATTTGAAAGAAAAAAAACACACCCTTTTCTGGCTTTTGAGGGGGTCGATCTTGAAACTGATGTAGGTCTGTAATTTAAGATCTTCAATTAATGAAATGTGGTCCTGTGGTAGCCCTCTAAATCTTGTTTCCAATGCCATAGGTTTGACCTACTTTGGATGCTTCAAGACAAAGTTATGCCCAATCTCCAATAATGACCTAATTTTGGATTGGTTCAGTAGAGTGAACTTGTATGGCATGCCACGTGCCACTGTTTCGTTATTGTACTCTGAAATTGATACAAAGGAAGCTAAAGTTCATTTAATTTCAGCCACCTTTTACAAAATTTCAATCCGATGTTCAGAGAGAGATTCATGACGATTTTCCCATGGTAACCTCTTTTAGTTTAAATTCGAGGGCGTGTAAAAAAATAACTTCCATAGATCATATCTCCGAAAATATTGTGAACAAAGATCTGAAATTTTGACACGGTGTTCCTCAGGGTTTTCGCTTCGCGTGGTACAAATTTTAGATTATGAAAATTCGTATACAAAACTTTATAGAAAAAATTCAATAATGACGTGTTTGAATGGGTGAAACCCTAGAATCCAAAGCTATGATACCAAATGTTATGAAACTAGCTCCAAAAATAGAAGAAAAGAAAGATCAACGTCTTAGAAATAACTGAATTCAAGGGGGAAACTTCCTTTACATTACATAAATGAAAAATTATTGCATTATTCAAATGAAAAAACCTTCTTCTTATATATAGGAGTCCACGGGGTCACAATATAATCCTAGCCAACCGAACAAACATAATGCAAGGCCACAAAAATAACAATAGTTGGGTTTATGGGGCACAATAATAACAATATCAGGGCTACAAGGGGTACAACAATAAAAGTAAGGGGGCTACACTACCAAAAATAAGGGGTTAC
This sequence comes from Pinus albicaulis, assembly GCA_034641835.2. Lineage (NCBI taxonomy): Eukaryota > Viridiplantae > Streptophyta > Pinopsida > Pinales > Pinaceae > Pinus > Pinus albicaulis. Next base: position 169,259,532 of record CM076570.1, read on the forward strand.
ACTAGTAATAAAGAGACCTAACAAAGCATCACAGGAGATAAAAGCGAGATTTTAAGGAAAATCCTAGGCAAGTGGTCGTGGAGGAACACAAAAGCGGGATGTTGCTAACGGAAACATCTAATATGAGATAAAGATATGAAATACCTAGTAGAGGAATAAAAAATGGTTGTGATATACTTGGTAAGTATTCTTAGCTTGGGGGGGATTAGAGGTACAGTTCATGGTTGGGTGGCAAGTGTATTCCCTAAAAATGGGAAACTACTGCAATTTTGGTTAGAAAATATGTGTATGACTATTTCTTTAATGTCTATAATTTTTGTAACTTATTTTGGTGCATATGAGTTTTATAGACTAACTTTATATATAGGTTTTTGTAAATCAGTCATATGTACATGAAACTTGTAATTTTTTTTTGAATGTAGATGTTTTCCACAACTATTTCTAAAGCATAAGAATTATGTATTCTAATAAGATGCATACGAAATTTGTAGTTATTCAAATGCATATCAATTTACAATTCGTTCTATTCTTTATTAATGTTGTAGTTATTGCTAATGCATCTTTAGAAAGAATGGTATTTTAAATTGAATGAGTAGAGGAAAGTAGTGAGGTTGGCCCTGTCATTAGATATGGAATAACATAAATTCGACAGGAGCAATACGATGTGAGGGATACTGTGCAGGAGAACGACCTAATTTCAATTATGCTTGGTAAATAATCTATAGATAAACACAAATGGGATATCCCTGGGGTAGATCGTGGTTATTTTATTAAAGTTTTCAATAATTTACTATCAATATTCGTTTGGGTCGAAGTTACTATGTTGAAAAATGGGTGGGATTAACCCTAGCAGGTGGGAACTAGCACTTCAACTAAGTCTGCCCTTAGAAATATTAGGGTGTTAGCTAAGTCCTCTATTTAATTTTCGAGAAAATTATATCTGTTTGGGAAAAATAGGAATAAAAACAAAGTAGTTATAGTGGATACAAAGCCTGCTCGAACCCATGGAAAATTTTAGGGGCTTATATTCGCAAGTGGGCTAATATTCCATGCTTTTTCCAAAAAAAAGATTCACATTTCCATTTTTTCTAAAAATGAATTCGCTCAAATTTTATAGTATAAAATTATTTTACCTTAAAACTCGGCAATATTATATATTGTCTAATATAAAATAATTAAAAACCTAACCATTTTTAAAAAAATATCATCAAACATTTTAAAATTTAGATATTAAGTATTAATAAGATTCACCAAAATTACTAAAATTTAAGATAACCTTTCATCCTTGCACATAAACCAACCGTTAAAGATAATATCTATCGACATTATTTCTCGACTCGCACTTTATCCAAATTAGGGGAAAAAACTTTCAGAAAAGTTGAATACAATTATGAAGAAAATTCCGTTAGGAGAAGGTCCAAGTCATATCTTCACATCAAAATTCATGGAGTAATTTAATAATCATAAGTCGAGTTGGTATAGAAACTACCTACAAGACCCAACAATGAAACAATATTAGATAAGGAAAAATAATTGAAACATGTCGAGTAAAAATTTAAAGGTTTCATGAAGAAACGTTACATGTGCATAAAACCATTTCCAACGCAACGTGTAGGTTGACATGATGTGCCATGGAGTCATGGAAGAAGATATCGAAACGTAATAGGACCAATATTTAATATTTTATGCGTGCAAGTTCTGATAAGAACAAACAATTGGCATGCAAAGAAATGAAAATATATAAATTGGAAGAATACGAGTTTCTGAACTTGTCGAAACGAGGAACTTAACTAGCACAATTAGCATGCAGAAAAAATAAATTCTTGCAGGGTAGGGTGGACTGGGGTTACCGAGAATAATACCGAACCTTTCATCCAACAAATGACGCAAGCGAAACTGTGACAAGGAAATTGGGGACCATTAAGTAAATAAGAATGTAACACGGGAATCGAGAGATTAGAAGTATGAAACTGGAGGTATAATCCACAACCGCCCAACCGCCCAAATTTCTTAAAACTTACCAGGAAAATAAGAACCGTTTAAACAATTGTCAAAAATGGTACACCCATGTAAATAATGGTGGTTTACATTTGGAACCGTGAAGTGCGTAATTGTGCGCCCCTGTAGAAAACCGAGGTTCACATTTCGAACCGTCAAGTGGGTAACTATGCACCCGTATAGAAAACCTTGGTAGGTGACAGGAAAGCCACCAAACCCATTAATATAAGATGAAAGCCGAGTAAAGCAGGAGATAAGTAGTGAAGAAAAAAAATAAGCCTTACAATAATATTAAACCCTCCACAAAGGAAAGATATATATGCGTTGCAGAAATGTCTTATAGGATAACTACAATATGAGCGAAATTCTACCTGGCAGCAGTGGGAAGGTTTTATGGCCATGATCGAACCTTAATCCAACTTCCAACCTCCATAAACATGTTCCATAGCTACAGATGCACTGATCAAATCGTTCTCTAGCAGAGTTACTCGACCAAAGGCGAAAATAACGAATGAAACAAACAACTGGAAAGGGATTGGGGTTACGGTTAGGGTAGCACGACCTCCATCATTGATCTACCACAACCGCATCCCACCATCGATGCAGAGGAGTCTGATAGGCCCAGGTGACCATTACATCGGTAGCGATGATGTGGCCATAGTGGATTGTGCCACCACTCCAAAACTACACACCTCCCTTGACCTTGTGCAACCGTGATAACCCGGGAGTAACCCAACCTTGGATATTAATTCACCATATCAATTGAGTATAAGAATAACCCGAGTAATGGGCACATTCATTTCATAATATATATTGCTTACCTTATGGAGAATTTATCCCTAATAATAAATCTAAAGTATGGTTAGTGTATAGTGCATAAATGTTACAACGGGGCATTGAATATTACAAAATGATAGGGTTCACACACACCAAAGGAATAAATTAAATAGGATTAAATGGGACATAGGACATTTCTCTGTAGTATCTCTAACCTCCCAAGGAATAGTGGGTTATGATCAATCACAAATAGACTAACATGTATAAGTTAGTTTAAACTAGTTATAACCTCAAATTATAATATGGAAATCTCAAAGGATGGATGAAAGGACAATTAAGTTATCACTAGTGATAAGGAAAAAAAATTAGTATCTTGAATTGGGTCAGTGAAATGGAATAATGTAAATAAAAACAACATGCCTATTAGTGTTGTGAGGGCAGAGTGAAGCATGAAAACTGGAGGCCAACATTGTATATCAGTTGTTTGATTAGAGGGATAAATCTAGGCAGAAATATGGAATGATATTGATTTTTTTTTTTTTTTGCTACTGAATGCTAACTTGGCAATTCTCATGTAGGCTACTGCACTATTAGTTCACCGAAATTCACCAGCACTTAGTAAACTATGTTTCTTTTTTCAATTTAGGTAAGTTGAACATTGGGGGTTGCTCCTTCTAGACTTGTAGAGGTAGAGGGTATATTTGTTCTTCTTTTTAGAGGTCTATCTTGATATTTAATGTATATGTATAGAAGTTTTCAATATTTAAATCCTAACAGAATAAGAAGTTTCTTTCTGAAATATTTTATCTCTCGATTGAATGCAAAGTATTTTTTTGAAATTTAATATACTTGTATAGATTTATTGAGGATATTGTGAAAGTGAATAGTCAATTGCCCCACTTTTAATGTAGAAGGGTCTGATCCACTTAGAACATGGTTGTATAGGAGGCCAAGTCGGATCGTTGAAGTTTTATCCAAAAGAGCGGGGAAACTTAATACATGATAAAGGAGACCTAATACATGTGAAATATTGAAACGTGTAGAAAGAGACAAGTAATTTTTCTAAAGAAAATTTTTCATTTTTTTGCATAAAGGAGAATTATTCATGTTATTTTGAGAAGGAATATATATCTTTTATGCTATTTTTTGAGGAAATATCACATATGAACCCTTGAGGAAATATCACATATGAAACTTTTAAAAAGAAATAAAGGTATATTACTTTTTTTAAGGTGGTTCAGGCAAATCAACCCAAGTGATCTACTCGTTGGCTAAAGAAGTGCCTAACCTCAAGGGTGTGGAGGAGGTTTGACCCAGTGACCTCCCAACAAGTTAGGTACTTAATAACGAGAACTTGACCAGCTGAGCTAACCCTTAGATATATATTCCTTATGTGTGCGTGTGTGTGTTATTTTTCTTGAAAATAATATGTGAACATAAATAATAACTATTGTATAGTTTTTCTTGGAAAAAATATGTGTTCAAATGCCCATAACTAATATTTATTTTGCTAATATTCCTTGGAAAAATCGTGTGCTTACATACACAAAAACAATAGTTATTCCATTAGTTTTCTTGAAAAATAGAACACGGTTACATATAGCACAAGAGAAATTATTGCGTTAGTATTTATTGTAAAATAAATACATATTTGCAAGTACAAAAGGAATAGAAATTGTGATAGTTTTCATGAAATATAATAATTTTTTGTATGCTTTGATGGGATAAGTTCTTTTGATAAATATTATGTGTTTTCCTGCAAGATTATGTAAGATTTATTTTGAAATATTATGAAGTTTCATGCATGATTATGTTAGCTTTATTTTGGAAAGATTTTGCATTTGCATGCACAAAAAATAATATCAATTGTGTTAGCATTATTTTTGAAAAAATAATATGCATTTGCATGTGTAAGAAAATTAACTATGATGTTATATTTATTTTGGAGAATATTATTTAGTTGCATGAAAAAAAAATTACTTATTATGTTAGATATTTTGGTAAAAGGAATATGTACTTATTTTTCAAGTTCCTGAAAATGAATATGTGCGAGGTTCACAAAACCAATGAATATCATACTAGTTTTTCTTGAAATAAAATGTGTTTATATACACAAACACTAGCTATTATGTTAGGTTCATGGAGAAGAACACAAGTTTTTTGCATTAAATATTACTTATTGTGTTATTGTTCTTGGAAAGGAACAAATGTTTATATTGATATAGATAATAGCTATTGTATTAATTTTATTGAGAAAGAATATGTTTTTTTACACATAATAGCTATTGGTTAGTTTCTTTTGGAAAAGATTATGTCGTTACATAAGTAATTACTCTGGAAAAGAATATGCACAAAGTATGAGTAGTTGTTTGCGTAAAAGCTTACTTATTGTGTTAGGGATATTGGAAAGGAACATATGTTTATATGTGTATAAATAATAGTTATTTTATCAAGTTTCTTGAGAAAGAATATATGTTTGTACACATAATATCTATTGGTTAGTTTCTTTTAGAAAATATTATGCCATTACATAGGTAGTTTACTTTTGAAAATAATATTCACAAAGTATGAGTAGTTGTGGGGGTGTCTTTTGAAAAGGAAAGTGATTTTATGCAAATGAAATAATAATAGTTGTGGTGATGGAAATATTTTCCTCTTCTTTTTGTGAAGAGGTATTGATAACCATAGAATTTATTTTAAATACTATCTTACTGAATCTTTTAATATTGTTGTACTCTGGTGAGCAGGGGTAAAATATATTTACTCTTCTTATAATGCACATAAAGAGTGGATGAAGGAGCATGATTTGGTGATTTTTATGCAATTCACCTTATGGATGTTGGAAATTGAATGGTTAGGCATGATTCATAATCATACAAATGCATGAATAAATAGACATGCTTGGTTAGTTATGTACTTTTGATTAATGTATGTGAAATGTTAATAAAGACGCAAGCTATAATACTTTGTATGTGTGTTTTCTTGAGGGATAACGACTAAACACTTATTATTAGGATGTCAAAGTTTTTTTTATGGTAGTGATAAGGGGAAGGTATTGTAACTCATGCGCAATACATATTATTTTTAACATTATGGCATGAAAAGAACTAGTGATCCAAGCAAATTCAAGGATTTTCAATTGCAGGCTAATCCATTGATGGGAACAACGAGAACACAAAGACATATTTTTTGAGAATTATTAGGTAAATGATGTTGTGATTAATTGTAATATATTATAGCTGGTTATTTTTAATTTAAGATGATATTTATTTGTAATATTTTATGATAATTATATTTTTAAGCTTACTATATCATTTCTAAATTTAATCTATGTAGTGATTAAGGTTTTATCTATTAGTTTATAAAGAAAATATGGAATAAGTAATTCAAAATGTTACATGCTACTAATTTCATAAAAGAATTATAATCATATTTAATTTTACATGAGGTTTATAAGGGGATGTTACAAGTAGTATCAGAGAGAAATGTTGCAACACTAGTTCCTTTTCATAATCAATAAGAAAAAAAGAAGTAGATGTATGATGCTAGTGGTTAGAAACTAAGGTATGATTCTAACAAATTACATAATGATGTATGCAGTAGACTAGTTTTGACATGAGTTGCATGATGCATGTTAATAACCACATTAAAGAATAGTAAGTGATAATGTTTGTTTTAAAAATGTGTTCACGAAATTTGAATCTTTATGTAGATAAACAAAAATGAATTTTTATTACATTTATGGAAAATATTGAGCACTCACTAGTGATAGTGAGGATTAAATACAACCCTTTGCATGCATACTATAATGGTAATGATTATGGTGCATTTAAAGAAAATGACTAAAGTTGCAATGAAATGCTTATAAATAAATGAATTCATGTATTGATTTGTGTGATAATGGAAGGATGTAGAAGGTGGGGTTATGCTTGTCGAGGACAATAGAAAGTTGTAAAATAACATTGAAAGAACCCCTTTGGATGTTAAAAATAAACAATGAGTGAAGCGGTAAAACTTTACTATAATGGCTAACTGATGATTGAGTCCTATCATGTATTTTTATTAAATTTAAGATGGATGGTACCATTGAATATTTAGGCATTACCAACTATTAAACCTATATGTATGAATCGATTGGATTGAATATCATTACGAGTTGTGAAAAAAGTGACTATTATAGTTTACTTCATGTTGTTGGTCTATTGGTGACAATGCATTGTTGAATTGGGGTTGTTTGGATTGTTACCATAATTTTTATCAACACTTACACATTAATGATAAATCAATGTTGTATATGAATAAATCTTGGCATGGGATTTTATGCATAACAATATTATATGCAATAAAATAAAATAGTTGCGGAAATGTATACTTGTTTAGTAATTTTGCATAATGATTGTTGATTATATGCATATGCTTAAATGGAAGTTCATTTTGCATGAGTTATAACTATGGGAATATCAATCATTAACTGTTATTTTTGGAAAAAAACTCCATGAAAGCTTTTCTTTAAAATTTATTAGATGTAGAATCTAGAATATGTATACTTATTTTTTACACTTTCTTTCAATACATAAAATTGGTTTATGAAAATTAATAATACCAATACGTTTCTACTATGTTGAAATATTGAGAACATTGATGCATGTGAAAGTGAATTGAATCTTGAATGTATTTGATTTTTTTTTTGTGCATAAAAATATATTGTAGAAGGTGTGTTTTTATCAAACGAAGTTGTGGGTAATTCTTATAGTGTCATTAAGCAAGGGTATATTTATGGAAACATGTCAACCTATGAAAGGTAAAACATTGCAATGTGATTTGAAACTGTAAATGAGAATGTATAATATTATGATATGCAAGATATGGTAAATAATTTTCTAAATTACATGATGTTCATTAGGTGAAAAAATGAAATGAATACCACCTATACGATGTGAGTTGTTAGTTATGAATTCCTACCAAAATTACTTTTACAGTTTATGGGATCCATGTTGAGAGTCAAGTAAAATTCACGATGTACCTAAATGTTCCTTTTTATTTAATTTTAATGTGCATATGGTAAGCTATATAAATTATAATAGAGAAAGGTGTTAAAGAGAATTTCACATGCAAGAAAGTTATGGATAGTTGTGAATGCCCAGGAGGGCTATGGGTTAATGGTGGTTGCCTCCGTGGATGGGTTAATTTAAGTTCCTTTCCTATATTTCCTCTCCCTAGAGATAGATGATCTAAATAAGGGAAAAGAGTTGGAAAACATAGTGAGAATAGAAAAATCCCGAGGAAACTATGTTGATTTTGGATCCCGTTGGAGGAGGCCAATAATTCCTCATAGATGAGACATTTTCAGAGGAATAGGAAAGATGCCCCCAATAATAATCCTATAGTGTACCCTATGTGGTCCTTCGAATTATTGATCTATTTGGCTAGTGGAAATTTGAATTTAACCCTATGTGGTTAGTTAAATACTATATTGGACTTGGTGTGGTGGGAGAGCCCTAGGTTGACCTCACATGGTCTCCCAAAGAGAACTTTTCTGGATGGTAAAAATAAATCAATTTGGTTGTGGAAACCAATTCCCATTAGTTGGGAGGAGTATTCTTTTACCCACAATGGCTCTCATAGAAGAAAATTTTAACTAATTATATAAGTGATGTGTTAAAAATTATTTTTATATATGATTATGTAAGAGTTTTATGTGCATCTTGACAAGAAAATATCCTAGTGCTTAGAAATGAATTACTTGAAGTGTAAGTTGCTTTATTTTATTACCAATACTGTGAATGTATTTAGTAGGGGCTAAGCAAATATGCACTTAATTCAATTATTAATAATTTTGGTGATGAGAGAACTAGGTTCTCTCTGAGTACTTGTGGAAGTATTGTGATTAAAATATCACTTGAAATTGCATAAATAATTAATTATTGAAAATGTTGTGATTATTGTTATTATATTGAATTTCTTGATCATAAATTATAGGGTTCTTTTCATGGAGGTTTTGAAACCACCATAGGTGCTTGCAGATAGGCTATCAACCACTCTTAGAGTGTTTTTGAGAACTTTGAAACCACCTATAGTTTACTATTTTACATAAGTGACCATGATTTCCAAGAGAATTTGATATGTAGTGGTGAGTTGGTACAAATATTTTTTTTATTTCTACAAAATTGAATAATTGAAACTAAAAATTGAATATTTTGTAGTTACAAATGCTTAATATTATTGATAAAACATTTTTTTTTTGGCTTATTGATATTTCTTGGAAATAAATCCTTCATTTCCAAGGGGAAGAATTCTCTTTTGGTTGTTTATATTATTTTATCATGAGAGAAAGAGAATAAACATAAATGACAATGTTTACTTAAATGGGGGGGGGAGTATTTAATATTACTATCGTTGGAACTCCCATAAAAATCATATATTTACAAAATTGACGTTCAATGTCTTTGCATAAACATTTGCAATATTGAAATGTTAATAGAATAGATGATTTCTCAATCGAATTTAGAATATTTTACTGAAATTTAATATACCTATACATATTTGTTGTGGTTATGATGGAGGTGAATAGTCAAAGTATCACAATTTTAAGAGAGAATAGTTTGGTCCACTTAAAACCTAGCCATATAGGAGGTCATGTGGGCTCAATGAAGTTTGATCCACATGAGTGGATAAACTTGATACATGAGAAAGGACACCTAATGCATGTGAAGGGTTGAAACATGTGAAAAGATATAAGTAATTTTTCTTGAGAAAAGTCTTTGTTCTTTTGCATGAAAGATAATTATTCATGTTATTTTGGGAAGGGATATATTATTTATGTTATATCTTGAGGAAACATCACATATGAATATTTCCATAAGAAATGAAAGTATATTCCTTATTGAATATATATATATATATATATATATATATATATATATATATATATCATTTTGATTGAAAATAATATCTTCTTATATGGCCATAAATAATATTTATTTTGCTATTATTTCTTGGAAAAGGATATGTGTTTACATACATAGAAACAATAGGCATTACATTAGTTTTCTTGGAAAAAAGAACGTGATTACATATAGAAAAAGAAAAACTATTGTGTTAGCTTTTCTTGTAAAATAAATAGGTATTTTCATGTATAAAGCGAATAACTATTTTGACAGTTTTAATGAAAGATAATATTTGATTTCATGCTCTCAGGGATATGTTCTTTTGATAAAGATGATGTATTTACATGCAATATTATATTAGCTTTCTTTGGAAATATTATATATTTGCATGAAAGATTATGTTAGATTTCTTTTGTAAAGATTATGTTTTCGCTTGCACAATAAATAATATCTATTGTGTTAGCCTTATTTTGGAAAAATAACATGCATTTGCATGGATAAGAATATTAGCTATGGCGTTAGATTTATTTTGGAAATGATTATGTACTTGCATGCCAAAAAGAACAGTTATTGTGTTAGATATTTTGGTAAAAGGAACATGTGTTTATTTTTCCAGATCTTGAAAATGAATGTGTGAGGTGCACAAAAACAACAACTATTGCGCTAGATTTTCTTGAAAGAATATGTGTTTATATATAAAAATATTAACTATTATGTTAGGTTCTTGGAGAAGAACATGTGTTGCTTGCATAAAATATTAGTTATTGTGTTAGTGTTCTTGGAAAGGAAGACATATTTATATCCACATAAATAATAGCTATTGTATTAAGTTTCTTGAGAAAGAATATGTGTTTGTATAGATAGTTCCTATTAGTTAGTTTTTCTCGGAAAATAATATTCACAAAGTATGAATAACCATGGGGGAATCTTTTGCAAAGGAAAGTGATATATTGTGAAGGAAATAATATTATTTTTTGTGATGGAAAGTTTTCCACTCTTCTTGTTGTGAAGAGGTAGTGATAACCATGGAATTTGTTTTAAATACTTATTGAAAATTTTAATATTACTGCACTCTTGTGGGAAAAAGTAAAATATATTTATACTTTTCTTATAATGCACATAAAGAGTGCATGAATGTGTATGATTTTGTGATATTTATGCAATTTACCGTGTGCATGAGGGAAATTGAATGGTTAGGCATGATTCATAATCATACACATGCATGGATAAACATACCTATTGGGTAGTTATGTATGTTTGATAAATGTATGTGCAATGTTAATAAAGTGGCAAGCCTCAATACTTTGTATGCATTTATTTCTTGAAGCATAACTACTAAATAATTATTATTTGGGTGTGAGAGATTAATGGTAGTAGCGATTATAGGAAGGATTGTAACTCGTGCCAAGGAAATATTATTTTTAACATTATGGAATGAAAAGAAATATTGGTATATTTTTAGATTGAGGGAATGTCAACTTTAGGATAATCCACTAATGGGAATAATGAGGCCACAAAGACATAATATTCAGGGATTTGTATGTAAATGATGTCATGATTAATTGTAATATATTCTATTTGGTTATGTTGTATTTAAGATGATATTTCTTTGCAATAGTTTATTACAATGGTTAAGGGATGGAATCCCTTACAACCATTGAGTGAGGGGAGAACACCCTCACAAGTGTTTAATAAAATTGAAGATTTGTTATTTTTCCCTATGGGGTTTCTAGGGAATATCCATTTTCAAATATTTGTTTTCCTATTTTTTCATTTTAATGATGTTGACTCATGGCATGACGTGACATTTACATTATCAAGTATGCGATTAACTAACCTAGTTAAAAGAATCATGAAAATTATGCAAGGTTACATTAGGAAGATTATTATATCAAGCAGAAACAATGGTTGTTATGTTATAAAAATTACTATTTCATTGCTAAAGTTACTCTATGTAATGATGAATGCTTTAGGTATTGGGCAGTAAAGAAAATATAGAATATGTAAATGTTAGATTCTAGTAATTCCACAAATATTTTCTAATCCTATGTAATTTTACATGAGGTTTACTTGGGGATGTTACATGCATCTTCTCTCCTATATGCATGGTGGCCCAACTTCAATTTGATTAAACACCCTTAGTTTTGATTTAATTTGATGTGTGTGGGATCATTTAAAAATCCCTTAAATCATGACTATGGATTGAAATTCATACCCCATAGCTATTGAATCAAAATGTTAATAAAATCCACATAAAAAGTAAAATTTCAACCCCTATAACTCTTGTTCCAAACATAGATTGGGTCACAAAACTAGGGGTGATGACCATCATGTAACCAAATGGAATTTATTCCTATCATATAATGACATTTCCTTTGACAACATAAACCTAAATATAATAAAAATTTTCACAGTAAAATAACACAAATGATTATGTCTACCACATTTGAAAGATATACATGTAGAATAACTCTGAAGCGAATAAATTTCCACTAGCACCTCGATCTTGGGATCTAGATATCTATCTCATTATTTAACTCACAATTGTATTCAAGCTAGATACTTGGACATTTGGATATCCAGTTGTGGGGCGACTATTGGAATTATGATTATAACATGATATATTTTCATCTAGATATTTTTTCTTTGATATGGATTAACTTCAATCTGGCCAAAGGCTTATGGTGACACCTTTGTCTAACCTAGATAACTAGTCTACTAGATTAATGATTATGCAATGGGTCATTTGTTTTTTCCATCAAATTATGCACCACTTTACAAAGGATAGATTTTTTTTTGAGATTTTATGATTTAATTCCTCAAGTTTGATAAATATTTTCTTGATATACAAAATAAAATAATAATTGACTTGCAAACTTGAATTGAACCCCAAGTTTAAACCTTGCTTGGAAATTTGACTTGAATCTTCCACAATGAATAGTTATTTGATGAAAAATAGAATCATGGATAAATTATGAAATTGGAAACTATACTGCTTCAAAGAAACACAACATTTCTTTCCTTATGTGTAGAAATAATTTGATCTATCTTTTATCACTTTGGAGTTTATTTAAAACAATCATCACTTGATCCCTGCATGTATAAGAGAAATCTAATATATATTTATAGCATAATAAATGGAATTTATAGACACTTACACCAATGAATTTTCTAATCGTGAAATATAATATAACTCTAAGAATCAACACAATAAATGGAAAATCATTACAATTTGAAAATGGTGTCACTTCCCCCTTTAGGTCCCTTGGACCTTATTTTACATTGCTTCCTCTCACACTATATATCTTCGTACACATATAGATGCTATCTTATATATATATATATATATATATATATTCTATACAATAACGATTGTTTTTTGATATCCATTAAAGGTGGATCAGATCATCCCTACATGGAAAATATCCTATCTAAGCCTAAAATTTGTAAGTCCCTCAAAAAATCACTTGAAATAATGAATTGCATGTCGATGAAGAAATAATCCCTCATTTCTCTATCAATCCATGTTACATTTTTCAAATCAAATCTCTAAATTGACAATTCAAATGAAAATAAATTAAATTAAGGGAGCCTACTCCCTTTGATAAACTTGGCCATACCTTCTAGTTCCCTTTAAGAAATTCTCCCACATCAAACTCCCAGTGTAAAAAACACTGATGGAATCCTATTCATTAGGATTATTGAACTATAATTTTTTTGTAAGTTTTCTATCTATATCCTCCATCATGTTATTTGAAAATTCTAATTGTAGGTGCATCCACTGCTCTTTATCCTCCTCTTACATTCCAAGATCTCCTTTATTTATATCCAGTTGTTTAGCTACCATAAACATTTTCAAGATTCTATGTTATGATGTTGAACTTCCACTTCGAAATATTCTTTACTAACTATGTCTTCTTCACTTTTTCTCGTTGCTAGTCTATGCTTCTACTCCTTGTTTACGTTTGGTAATTTTATTTGCATGGATCCTCTACATGGATGTCACTATAGATTTCATATTTAATTTTTTTACGAACATTTTTATCTGATAATATTGTTTTCAATGACATAGGTTCCTTGCAAAATTTTCAAAATATTTTGAAGTTTGATCCATGCATACTTTAATAGTTGTTGTATAATACAATTTAATTCTTGATTCAATCACTAGCATTATTTTCTACATGAAATATTCTTTCTTTGGTTCATCTTGTATATCAATCCATACTTAGATTTTTTATCTCAAAACGTTATGGCATATACTTCCTCTACTAATATTGTTGTCCATTTTTCCATTATTTTTAGTGAAATATTCCCAACTTCAAAAAAAAATAATATCACTTTCTATGAGGACATAAAACCACTCATTTTTTACTTCTAGGATTATATTTTACTCCATACAATCTCTTTCTTGCAAAATTATTTCATTGAGCCTATTAAATATGCTAGTAGAATCTTATACTCTTGTTCTATTGAATTAAATCTTCCGTCATTTTATTTTATTCCTACTCAATTCCTTAATCTCTCCTTTTCTCTTATGTAGGTGACAAAATCTATTCATAGGATTTTAAGGGATACTTTATAAAATTCTCACTAAAATTGTTCACCTACAATATTTCCTCCAAAATAAATTGTACAAGAGTTTTAAAAACTTTTTTTTCATCTTCCTGAACGTTTAAGCCATATAGATTCCTTCTCTCATATTCTTGTTTCCATAATGAGAATGACTACTTTCATCTATAAAACTCTTCTTCTTCTCTACATCTTCAAGATATATAAATTTCCAAAAAATGTATTGTGCCCCATTCTATGAAGGGTCTTCCTTGCCCACATGGTGGAGAGTAGTTGGTGATGGGATGCGTTGTTAAGGCACTTTGTATGCAAGGTCATTGGTTCAAAACTCGTGGGTGGGATGGGAGGATAAAAAATGCAAAGATTAGGATTATTCTTAACTACGAAAAAAAAAGAGGTCTTCCTTGTATTATTCTACTTTCCTTACACATTCAACATTTAAAATTTTAAAATATTAAACCATATTATATTTTACACCTATATTGTCCTTAATTCATGTCATAGCATCTTCTTGGTTCCCATGATTCTAGTGTGTACATTACATAATGGATTTTTCATGCCCTTTATTCTATTCAAAACCTTCTTTATACTACCTTGTCTTTGAAATTTCCTCTGTATTTCCTTTGCTTAGGATATTGTTTCAATTCTATAATCTCATAGTTTTCTTTCTCTTTGACATTCCTTCCTTGCATTTTTTTATCCACATTTAATTTAGATGGATTTTCTCTCTCTTTTATTTTGCAAGGTTACATTTTGGATTCTTCCTCTAAATTCACCATTTTCCTTTATCTATCTCCACTATATTAGTTTTTCTTAATATTTTTGGATGTTATGTATCTCCTAATACAATGTAGTTTTATTCAATTCTAGGATTTGTTAACCACCTTTCCATATATTTCAATTCTTCTTCATAATCGATCAAGTCCTTTGCTAGAGACTCCTTGTAGTCATGCCATTTGTTCATTAAATATACCAATAATAGTTCTTGCTGATTTTATTCTTTACTTCCTTCCATATTTATATCTCTCTTGAAATTTTTCTCTCCTATTCATTGATGAACTAATTCCTTAGCTTCCTCCATGTCATCTGCTTGTAGCTATCCATCTTCATAAGCTTGATATGCACACAAAATTTTAGTTTCACAATCATGAGAATCTCTTATATATGTTTATGCCTCTAGCATCCTCCCTTAGTGTTGTATTAGGCTCTCCAATTACTCTTCAAGCCTTTAAACTTATTACTCATCTCCCTTCTCTTTATTCAAGAATTTTTCCCTACTTTGGTTTACAAAACTAAACTATTTGTCCTACACCTGATGACTACTTCCCATACTAAAATATCCTCCATTTAAACTTCACATTAGGCCACTTTAACTTATTCTCGAAATTCAACCTATGTCTCATCTCTTCTATAATTCTCTTTAATATCAACACTTCCATCACACAAAGATATTTTTTTTTAGCTCAACAATCTCATTGTCAAATTC
This sequence comes from Pinus albicaulis, assembly GCA_034641835.2. Lineage (NCBI taxonomy): Eukaryota > Viridiplantae > Streptophyta > Pinopsida > Pinales > Pinaceae > Pinus > Pinus albicaulis. The sequence goes on from CM076570.1 coordinate 169,275,249, forward strand.
CTAGACACCTAGATTTTTTCTTCTATCAATTTCTTTGGCATTCTCTTCCATCTTTTTGTGGTTTCCTCTTGGAATTTTTTCTTAACCATTATTATCCATCATCCTTTATTTCTCTATTATCTTCTCCATTTTTAACTATGATATGCAAACAAGCCTTTTCAATAAGAAGAATTTTAACATTGCTTCAAAATAGCTCACCAACCTTCTCTCCTCTATACTTGGTTTGTTGGTACCTTGGTTCCTTCCTATAAAACCTCTCGAGCTTCTTATGCTCCTCCTAGGATTTTGTGCACTATTCACTCTTCTGATTATTCTACCCATAATAAACTTGTTTAATTATAACATCTACCTATTTTTTGTTGAATTTTTTATATCCTCTTCTATTGCAAGAGTCTCTACCACATTTCTTCTTTATTTCTTTTTTACTACCCAAAAAACCATACTTTATCCAACTGTCAATTTATATTTAAATGTATGATCTTACTAGACCTATTTCTTGAAGACCTTTTTTTTCTCCATAGATTTTGTCCAAAAAATACTTAATTTTGAATTACATCCTCCTTCATATTTCTTTATTGTAATTTCAATTTACATATCCATCATTCTTACAAAAATAACTCTTTTCTTATCACATGTCAACCATATACTTAATATTTATGAATAAATAAAATAAATCCATTACCTTAATACATGTATTCTATATTATTATATAGTCTTCTTCAATATTCTATTAAGAAATTGTTGGTTCTCTCTTTTGATAGCATTGACAACTTTTCTAAAATAAAATAAAAACATTCCTACTTAGATCTCCTCGTTTTAATTCTTCTTCAGGATTCCTCAGTTAATCCACCACTAGATTTTCCACTACGTTTGATATTTTTGTTGAAATGATTTTAGATCCTTGTATAAATTGAATTGAGAAGGATTTATCCTTCTTTGATAACACAAATTATGTCAGCACATTTTCTCTCCCTATATCATAGTGGCCCTAACAAAATTTGATCAAAACCCTTAATGCTGTGAGATCATTTAAAAATACCTTTAATCATTACTATGAATTAGAATTCATATACCATTTCCATTGAATCACAACATTACCAAAATCCATGCAAAACCTCAAATTTTGAATCTCTAGAACTCGAAGTGCGAAGTGCCAAACTAGAATTGGGTCACAAAAGTTGGGCTAATGCACAATGCATTACCAAGAAGAATTTAGTTTTATCACATTTTAGCATTTCCTTGGATAACATAAATCTTGATATAATGAAAAATGCGACGACAAATAACATGAACGATTCCATTTACTATACTTGATAGATCTTGATATAGAAGATGAGATATCAGAACAGAAGAACAAAACCCTATGACACTATACTTTAAATTAAGATATTTTCCATTCATTCAAATGTAATAAATTATCCTCAATCAATATTTTTCAATACTCACAAGTTGAAATAATATCTATAACCTACGGCAGGGTCTACACTAAATTCTTCCACACTCGAATATTTCTTTCAATCCGAGTAAATTTCGAATAATAGATCAATATGTGGATCTGAATATCTACCTCCGTGTTTAAATGAAAATTAGGTTCATGCTAGATGCTTATGCAATACAAATATAATACTACTGACGGCCCACCATTGGACTTATGATTACATACATATATATTCAAATGGATATGTTTTCTTTGATCTAAAATAACTTCAATCTGACTAAATTCTCTTGGATAGTTCGACTATTGGATTAAGAGTAAGTGACGAATAATTTTCTATTTCGGTTAATTGACACACCACTTTATAAAGTTCAAATTTTTGCAGAACTTTCATATTGTAAGGGCTTGAATTCAATAAAGGTTTTCCCGATATACACCATAAAATGAGACTTGAATTTCAAACCCGTATTGAAGACTAAGCTGGAATCATGAATGGATTTTCGACTTGAATCCTATGCAATGGCTAATTATCCAATAGGAACCAGCTTAATTTTATCAATAATATGTAAATACATCTAATATTAACATAACCATTTTAAATATGTTAAATATGTCTGAGATTTATTGAGTCATTTTAATTTTAAATTTGATTAGTTACCTCAGTTTGTTGAGAAGATAAATATTGTAAAATAACTTTAATGATGAAATAAAATTTTGAATGCAAAGTGACAATGTAATAATATTGAATGATAGAAACTGTGAATAATAAGAATGTATTCAATTACGAATAGTCTTCATTGTGATCGATTTCAAACTATTTTCTTATACTATTCTTATTTTCACCCATGTTAGTTTTGTCATATTTTCATATTGATTATTTGAAAAGGACAGTTGGAATCGTAAACCATTTAAATATTTAGCTCGAGATGTTGTAGTAAACATCATACCTTGTCTCTCTTGCTCTCCAATATTAATAGGTTGAATTACTATAACACAAAAATCAATGTACATTGTCAATAAATTTTTGTGCTTACACTAAAATCATTGCACACACACTATTAATCCAATGATTTTAAAATTAATGTACCATCATACATCCAATTACATCAAACTAGAAATCAACATATACACTGAAATCAATGCAACTAATGCAAGAAATCAAATAATAATAGAAAACAATATCTACACTAAAATCAATGCATCTAATGCAATTAATGAAATATGATTAGAAATCAACATTTACACTCAAATAAATGAGTCTAGTGAAAGTAGGAAAATAGGATTTAAAGCCAACATTTACACTGAAATCAATGCATCTAGTGCATGCAATCAAATAGGATTAGTAATCACCATCTACACTGAAATAAATGCATTTAGTGCAAGGAATCAAATAGGATTATAAATCATCTACATTTAAATCAATGCATTTAGTTAAATCATCTACATTTAAATCAATGCATTTAGTGCAAGCAATCAAATATAATTATAAATCAACATCTACATTGAAATTAATGCATCTAGTGCAAGCAATCAAATAATATTAGAAATCACCATCTACACTGAAATCAAGGCATTTAGTGAAAGCAATAAAATAGGATTAGAAATCACCATCTACATTGAAATCAATCCATTCAGTGCAAGCAAGCAAATAGGATTAAAAATAATCTACATTGAAATCAATTCATCTAGTGAAAGAAATCAAATATAACCAAAAATCAAAATCTACATTGAAATTAATGCATCGAATGAAATCAATCAAATATGATTAGAAATCATCATCTACACTGAAATTAATGCATTTAGTGCAAGCAATCAAATAAGGTTATAAATCATCTACATTAAAATCAATCCATCTAGTGTAAGTAATCAAATATCATTAGAAATCAACATCTACACCAAAATCAATTCATCTAGTGCAAGAAATCAAATAGGATTATAAATCACCATCTACACTGAAATCTATGCATCTACTGCAGGAAACCTTCTTCCCTCTCTCCCCCATATATATCTATATATCCATCTATCTCTCCTTCTTTTTCTCTTTATCTCAACCCACCATACACACACGCTCTCTCACTCCATATCTATCAATTTCCTTGTCTGTCCCTCCTTCTTTCCATCTATATTTTTTTTCTCTTCACCTTACATCTATATCTATATCTCACTCTATCTCTCTATATCAACTCCAAAAAATAAACTCTCTTTCTCCAATATATCTATCACTCCCTCCTCCTCCTCTCTCTCTCTCTCTCTCTCTCTCTCTCTCTCTCTCTCTCTCTCTCGCTTCTATCTCTCTTCCTTCCTACTACCCTTTCTCCCTCTCTCTACATCTTCCTTATCACTCCCTCTCTCTCGCTCTCCACCTTTCACCCTCTATGTCTTTATTCTTACCTCCCCCTCTCTCCCTCTCCATCTTCATATCTCTTTCCCTACCTATCTTCACTCTCTCTCTTCCTTTCTCTCCCCCCCCTCTCTCTCTCTATCTTCACCTTCCAACTTTGTTACCATATGCCTCTCTCTCTCCTTCTCTCCCCCCTTCTCTCCATATCTCCTTATTTGTCTCTTTATCTCACCCCAAAACATAAACACTCCCTCTTCATCTCTCCCTTGTCACTCCCCCTCTCTCTCCCCTACTCACTCTCTATGTATTTATTCTTCCCTCCCTCTCTCCTCATCTAGCTCCATCTCTCAATCCCTCCCTCTCTCCCCCTCCAAATCCATATTTCTATCCCTCCCACTCTCCTCCCCTCTCTCCTCCTCTCTTTCAAGTCCCCTCTCCTTTCCTTCCTCTCTCTCCCTTTCTCTCCTACCTCCCTTTCTCTTCCCCCATCTCTCTCTCTCTCTCCATCTCTCAATCCCTCCCTCTCTCCCACTCCAAATCCATATTTCTATCCCTCCCTTTTCCTTCCTCTCTCTCCCTTTATCTCCTACTTCCTTTTATATTCCCCCATCTCTATCTCTCTCTCTCTCTCTCTCTCTCTCTCTCTCTCTCTCTCTCCTAAAATCCTCTCTTCCCCCATCACTCTCTTCCTCTCTCTCATAATTCCTCTCTCACCTCGTTCTATTTGACCCCCCAGCTCTCTTTCTTTCTCTCTCTCTCTGTCCTCCAATCCTCTCTCTTCCCCCATCACTCTATCTCACTCTCCAACTATCTTACTATTTATATCCCTTTATCTTTCTCTCCCCCTTGTCTCCATCACTCCTCCTTTCTCCTTCTCTCCCCCTTGTCTCCATCACTCCTATGTATCTTTATCCCACCCATAAGCATACACACTCTCTCTCCATCTCTCCCTTGTCACTCCCTCTCTATGTCTTTCTTCTTCCTTTCCTCGCTCCACCTCTAGATCCATCTCTCTATCCCTCCTCTCCTCCACCTCTCATCCTTTCTCTCTCTCCCTTTCTCTCCTACGTCCCTCTCCCTTCCCCCTTCTTTATCTCTCTCTCACTCTCTACCCTCCAATCCTCTCTCCTTCTCCCTCCCTCTCTCCTTATCTCTCTTGCACCTCCATATTTATGTCTCCCTCTTCCTCTCTTACCCTTCTCTAACTCTCTCACTCTTCTCACTCTCTCTCTCTCTTCATTCCTCTTCTCCCTTCTCCTTCAATTTATCTCCATATCTCCCTCGTCACTCCCCCTATTTCTCCACCTCTATCATATATCATGATATATTAATATATATTAAAATATAATAAATATAATATTCTATTAATCTAAACATATTAAATTTAATAATATTAATATTTTAATATTAATGTTAGGGTTAATAATGTTTTTTTTGCATGGTATTAATAATAATTTGGTCCATGGTATTTGACCCTTATACTTCATATATAATTAGATCTTGATTTTTAATCGTATTTGATATATTTTTATTTATTTACCTTACCTCTTTATACCTCTTTTATATTTACTTATTTACCATACCTATTTTATAAATATATTATTTGGCCCATGGTATTTTCCCATGGTATTATTAAAAATTTGTCCCATGGTATTTGGCCCATGGTATTAATAATAATTTGTCCCATAGGCTTCACCTAAATAAAACTTGTTTTTGAGTTTTTGTAAATAAAAAGTGGTTTATTGAGTAAATATAAAAATCAGTTTTATTTATTTACCATACCTCTAGTTTATTTATATTTTTATTTATTTACCATACCTCTTGAGTAATATAAAAAGAGGTTTTATTTATTTACCATACCTATGGTTTATTTATATTTTTACGTATTTACCATATTTTATTTATTTACCATATCTCTTTTTTGAGTGTTAGTAAACTCTTCATATTTTAAGTTTATATCGTTTAAAGATATTTTTATTAAATTTTTAATTTTTAATTTATATGTTTATGTAATCTATTGTTCAAGCCGACATTTTTTTTTTGGCTTCCAACATAATTACACATGGGGATCATACTGGCTGTAGAATGCGCCTCTCGGTGCAATAATTGAGAATTAACGGAATAGAGGGAAAATCATTAGAATTTTATGGTGATGTCACATTCCCCTCACTTTTGGTTTCTCATACATTCTACATTATTTCTTCACACACTTTATCTCTACCACTACATCTGTATTCTATCCCATTAAAAATATTATTTATATACTATAATAATGTTGTGTTGAGATCTATTAAAGGTGGATCAAATCATATATACAGGTAAGATATCCAATTTTATTATAAAGTCTCTAAATCCTTCAACCAAAAAAAAAACCATTTCAAATAACCACTTCAAATATTGAATTACATATCAATGAGGAAATAATCCGTCATTACTTTAGAAAATATATGTATTACATTTTCAAAATCAAATTCTCAGCTCCATAACAAAAATAAAATAAATGAATTAATGGAACCCACTCCCTTTATTAAACTTGGTAAGACATTCTAAGTCATTTTGAGAAATGATCTTATGTGATAATCCAATACTCATGAGATATATTGAAGTTGACACTCTCTTTTGTTTTTCTCCATTAAAGTCAATATCAGAATATCAACTCAAAATACAGTCATAAACATCTGAATATTCAAGTCCAATGTCTTGGGTTCCACTCTAGTACTTCAAAACTCTTTATAAAATGGAAAAAAATCCCTCAAAAAATTTCCCATAAATATGGAAAGCATCCTATCAACCCAATATGGTAGTGGTGAGGCAGATAAGACTTAACATAAGTTGTCTATACTTGGTTGCATCCTCAAACTCATTCCCTTGTCTAATGTGAGTTTCAATTTCTACTCCATTGGACTAGATCGAGGGGTACATTCAATCATACCAAACCTATTCAACAATTCCCAAATTTACTACTTTTGGAAGATGAATATATAAAGTTTACATTGAGTCACTTCAATTCCCAGGTAGTTTTAGAAACTAGATCACTACTAAGGGGGTAGGTGGGTAGGGGTGGTGGTGAATTAGTAGTGATGCCACTTAAAAAAAAATTCTGCAATTGATTAATATTTTAAACATGCACCAACTGAAACCCAAAACCATCGATTAGAGAATCAAAATAATCATGAAACCAAAAAATCAATCAACACAATGGACACAATTATGTCTCATTGAAAACCCTTCACGAGGAAAAAACACCACCCTGTTGTTGTAGCACTAATAAATTCTTTTATTAATTTGTTGGAAAAAATATACATGGATCATATTACTCCCATAAGTTGGAAGACTCAAATTATTTCATAGTATGATGGCACCTGTAAGACATGAAACTGTTTCTCTCATGGATCTATGGACTACCACCCGATGAAGGCCACCATGTTCAACTATCCTCTTGCAATTGCCATTGGACTATCCAAATTCTATTGGATTGAGAAATCTCTTCCTTCTACTAAATCTTCCAAGTCAGTATCTACTCTAAATAATCCATGCCTTCACATCCTCCATGCGAGCCTCATTTTAGAATATTTCAAATTGTAATCCAAATTTGCTCAACATGAACATAACAACAACACCATCATTCTGAATCGAAAGATCCAACTAAAACTGAAAAACAAAATAGGAAAAGAAAATCTCCAAATACTACACTAGATATCACATGATCTCCCAAAACACTTCACCAAACCACATCTATTCACCTCACTCACTTCATAAATATTATTTCTAAAGCTCACTTGAGATATAAACTGCTACAACTGCAAACTTCTTCAGAAAATATGCATAGACAACTCACACAACTTGCAAGCTCTTCTCCAAGATTTCACTCACTCCACACAACAAAACCATCAACCCCACTACCAATGAGCTTCCTATAATATATGGATGAACTCAAGCATTGAATTAAATAATTACACAAAACTATTGAGCTCAAAAATCTTGTTAATACACTTGATTTAGTCTAGATTCAGTTCATTGACTTTATCATACTACTAAATGCACTTTCCTTTTGATATTTTTAACTTAAAATTAACTTCTGGAGGTTCCACGGACTTTTCCAACCATAAAACAAAAATTTCCGAAAACGAATGTCACCACAATAAAAAAATTAGTTGAGTAGCGTGATGAATGCGAATAATGTATCATGAAAAACCTCGATCACATGCACAACACTGAGAAAATTTGACTAGTCGAATGCATATGCCTGTCTCCCAAAAACTGAAGCTTTTAAATCGCATTGATAGGCTTTTCTCCATGCGATTCGTGAAAAATCTAAGGAAAAAAAAAAGAAATATCAGTCCAAGACTTCTTCTAGTTGATGGACCATCTTCTTCAGCTCTTGAACACTCGTTCAAGTCCATGTTTCAATCTTGCAACTAATGAAATAATCCAAGAATAAGTAAGTGATATGCAAGACATATTCTACCAACCTTAGTACCAGTACCAACACCTCCAACTCCTCAATCAACAATGCAAACTTCTATAAACACCTCCAACAGTTGTAGAAACATTGCCAACTCTTGTAGTAGCAACATCATGTCATCCAACTCCTAGAACATTGATACGGGAACTTCCAACAGATACACCATCATCTAAAGACTTGTAGCAACAATATAATGTCTAGAACAAATAAAAATACATATGCAACACCTAGAGAAACACTCTAATCACCTACAACAACAAGATCTCCAATAAACCCAATATGTCAACCTCAATCCAACATCACATGTGGAATCAATCTCCAAATAACCTCCAGTAGGTCTAGTCATAATTATTTTGACATTAATTCCAACTAACAAGACCTTAAATCCAAACACACATCACCAAGAACTCCTCACACATCATGAGGACAAGCAACACCATGAAACTATTCACATCAATTCCAACAATACATCACCAAGAAACTCCCACTTTGGGATTGATTTAAAAATAAAGCCAACATTTGAGGCTTATCTCCATACACTCTCCAAAAAATGAAGATGTTATCTATTCGTCCAAATTCTCTCTCCCTTTGACATCAATGGAAAGTGGCCATAACAACACTAAAGAACAATGCCAAAAATGTCAAATGAGAGTTGGGTTCCCCCTGTCAAACGCAATATCATGATGATGCAAGGTCGATGTCGACCAAGAAGCTTAGGTGCCAATCATGTCTCTACCAATGTTATGCCATCTTTTAAACTAAATATGCCCCCGCAAGCATGTAATGGGGATGTAATCACACTCTCTGAACTGATATAGCAATACCTCTCCCTGTTGCAATAAGCCTCCTTTCCAAATTCAAGATACTCCACCTCATGAACCATGACTGTAACTGACTTTTAGCAATGATATATAATGAAGTATAATACATACAATGCTTCATGGAGCAAATACACAGTTGTCACAAGTTCATAGGATTGAGATATGACTCCTCTACACCTATTACCAACCATGATACTATGGATACAATTTTACATCATGCACTTAATATAGTTGAGCTACATCAATTATATAAAAAATTAAATATAATTTTGACTCCCATTTACCCATACATAGTAAATAACAGGACATGCTAGACTCCATGGGTCTCTCCATTAGGAATACACCCATAAGATGACATAATGATAATACATGGATTTTAAATTTTCAAACAGTGGTGCTTTATTATATACTTTCCCAATACATAAAATAACATGAGAACATGGTATCAATGAACATATATGCTCCATATGCAAGAAACAATGAATTGCAATACATGGCACGTGTATCAAAACTTAATACCACCATGCGAGATAACATAATCTCTCAATGTGTAGCAGCAACATACAGTCATCAAATACATATCCACATCATGAGAGACAATAATCTCTCCATATATAATGAGCCATATTAATCAACATTATTCAACCATACGAATATCCAACACATCATAACCATCATCATGCTCTCTCTCTCCATTAAATTTCAACATATAATCCATCCATCTAAAATATATCAACAACATACACGATTCATGTAGAACTAAAACATAAGGAATGGGGTACATAAACTCTATATGATCCAACTCTATCGCAAAATCAAATCTCCATGGAAGCAACAATTATAATAAATTATGTCATGAAACACTAGTAGAATGCCAATTCTTCCATGCAATAATATTATCTCATCAACCTAGCAATGTGTAGCAGCAACAATAAAGATCTTCATGCATCAAAACAATGTCCAGAACACATGCACAATGAGATCCTCCATAGGAAGCACATATGCTCCCCCAAAATATGTGACCCTACATCTTGAATATATGCATGAGACAACCATGTGGCTTCCATACCTCCAATAACATCACAAGAACTCAACATGCAGTGGCTATGAAAACCATTAGTAACAAAATAGCTGCAAAGTAATCAATGAATTTTATGACAAGGCTGATAGCCATATCTTTTCCACTCAATACAATAAATACATTAGCTAGAAAAATAATGATTGAAAAGGAATAAACATATAGAACCAATACTTGAAAAACATAGCTCCCCTAAGCATGATATACCTCGTATGAAGTTATCTAGTTGATATGAAAGTGCATGAAGAAATGGAATTAGGCTACCAACACTCCCTCTAAGGCCATCCTAGTCTCATGCATATTCTTGCAGTCAAGTAGATCTAATATGCAAGGATGGAATATAGTAGGGACTGATCTCATATACTATGAATCTAATGAGGAAGAGTACTCTCTTGGTCTCTTCTTACTTTTCACTCTTCCCTTCAACACATAGACATTATCTAGGGTCTTGAATCCTTTTACAATCACTCCCTTTGATCCTTCTTTATGGCCTATGCAGCCTTAGGGGTTGAAAATTACTTCCTTTCCTCCATCAACCATTTGATTCACACTCAAGATATTATACTTTAGGACTTAAATGAGCCAAACATATTCTACATATTTCCTCTTCTCACCAATATTAGCTTTGTTATTTCCCATATTTTCACTACCTTCAAACACAACATGACCATACTTGGTTTTATTGATAAAATGAAATTTTCTCATATCTCATGACATATGCTGTGAGAATCCGATATCTATATACCACATTTCATCCTCATCATGAGAAAAAGTGTAATGCCACATCTTCCTTGCTGCTACTCTTTCTTCCATGCGCTCCTTGCTTCCACATTATGCCTTAACTGCTGATTTTGAACAAATGACCTCAAATATCTAGGAATATTACAATCCTTAGACATGTGTCTAAAATTATGGAACACATAACACTCTATATGAACCAGATATATAGGCAAAGGATATGATATTTTGTTTCTCCTACTTTCTCTCTGCCTCCTCACACTATATCAAAAATCAATGGCATTATGCCCAAACAAGCTACATGCAAAAAAATATCCATTGAATGAACTTGTATACCTGAAAGTGGATCCTCCTCTTGGTTGATCATGCCACTACATGTATGTGTGCATTTGCCTCCTAAAATCAACTACCACATAACCAAAATCATGATAGTTGAACCTCTCAAACTCATCCATCAAGGGGGAAAAGGAGTTTTGACGTCTCCTTTGAAAAATGTTTCCATAAAAAATAACAGTGAAGGATCTTCTAGATGTGAAAGATAGTTTTGGTTTTCTACTTTACTGTTATTGGTGTATTTTTTTTCTTTCATGCAAAACTATCTCACCCTTTGGAAAATCGCTACCAAATTTTCTCACGGGTGTGGTTTTGTTTCCTTTATCTAACTGTTGGCCATTTTCCTCTAACTCCTTTCTTAATTTGTGAATCACACCTTCAAGAACTTCAACATAATCCTTTCTATCATTTTTCTTAATGGAATTGACTTCTTCCAATATTTTCAATTATGCCAGCTGTGTTCTCAAGGTAGTTATTTCTTCCTTGAGATTTTTCTCTTATTGTTCACAATCCTCCAATTTCTTATTAATATGCTCCTTGCATACATTTTTTATTCTACCAATTTTACTAGAAAATTATTCAATAAAAAACATGGAAGATTCATATTGAGCCTTAAGGAGCATATAATTGTGATCATCATCTCTATGACTAACCAAATCTAAATCATTTTCATTACCATTATTACAAATATAACTCAAAAGTATATCATTACGACTTATACCTTCATATTTGTTGTACTTTTTCACAATTGGTTCAAGTGGAGCTTCCTTATTATCTTTGTTGATATTCTCAATCTCTTCATCACTATTGTTGTTGCTAGCTCCATATAGAATATGCAATCTGTCACATATTTCCTTGGGAGATTTTAAATCTCCCATTTTATATAAATCTGCATTATGGATATTTTCAAAAATAGTCCTTGCTCTATAATTTTTCTTCGGAACTTTAGATGCAAGAAAATATCCATCATGTCCTTCACAAACTAATATCCAAGTGTTAGAGAAATAAATAAATAATTTTTTTTTGCATTTTCTTTCCACACATGGAAATTTTCATTAGTAAGAACCAATTTCTTTGGAGAAGTCATTTTGAAAAAATATATGAAATTTTCTATCAAAAACTCCAAGATCCACTCTCAAATGATAAATATGAGCCTGAGAGCCCCACTCTGATTCCAATTGTTGGAAACTAGATCATTGCAAAGGGGGGGGGGGGGCGCGGGGCGGGGGGTGGGTGAATATGTAGTGATGACACTTATACACTTTTTCTACAATTAATTAATATTTTAAACATGCACCAAATGAAACAAAAAACCATAGCTCTATGCATCAAAATAAACATGAAACCATAAAATCGTTCAACACGATGGACACAGTTATGTCAGGTGGCACTACAAAAAAAAATGTCATTGGTGAGGGTCATATGTGTGAGGAAACTTTAAGGTGTGTCACTAATGTTGCATATGGAAAATGTCCTTAAATTTTTTTTTTTTGTAAGTGTATATAGTGATGGTCCTATAAGGTTTATCACCAAAGCCATTTTCAATGACACTTTTGGTGAGGGTCGTTAAAGTTCCATCACTAATTCTCTCTCTGGTGACAATTCTAGTGATGATATTTTATTGACCCTCACCAATGCTATTTTTGGTTAATTTTGGTGAGGGTCGGAAAATTTTCATCATCATTGATCATTCCAATGATTTTTTGATGACACTATGTGCCTATTACTATATTTATTGTCAAAATATAATGATTTAAGACCATTATTTTGGAGTCTTGTTCATTATGTATCCAAGGACATACTGGTTAGATTTAGTAAATTTTATAAGAATTAATGAGTGTATATAATTTTTCCTCAAGTAATGCGAATAAATTTTTCCTATGAGTCAACACATGATTAATATCTATTAGGTTTATTTACTAGCAAATTCCCTTTAAATAAAGTTCCACTAGTGTGCGTAAGAAATATATTATTTAACACATAATTGATGTCTATCAATTCTATTAATGAGAGATACCTAACACTCCTCAACAACCTTGGCACACCTTAATATTCTTTGGCACACTAAAATTTCTTAGAACCTTGCATGTCTTGGAGCATATTTGTACCTATAACATCTTTCCATGAATAGGATTCCAAAGCACATGTTGGCATTCCCTAGCATAACATAGCACTCTCCTAGCATATTTTTTCATGATTTGTAGTACCTAACATGCCTTGGAACACCTTGGCATGAATTTACATACATTAGCACGTGGCACACATTGGCACTTGGCATGTATTGGAAGCTATGATTAGTGTGCCTAACATGTCCCTTTTGAAAAACATAAAATGTCAACTCATTAACCTTGTTGTGTGTTCATTTCATTTCATTCTACCTTGGTTCTTTATTAGGGCCATATATTACTAGTGTAGTCCCTTATTGTTGTCAGTGTATCCCACTTATTGTTATTTTTGTACCCATCTATTCCCCATATAGTTATTATTGTGCCCCATAAATAGCCCACTATTGTTATTGTTATGCCCTTATATTATTATTGTTAGGTCGACTAGGATTATATTGTGACCCCATGGAATCCTATATATAGGAAGGAGGTTTTTTCATTTTTATCATCCAAGAATCATTCATTTATTTAATGTAAAGTAGGTTTCCCCCTTAAATTGGTTGACTTTAAAGGCGTTGATCTCTCTTTTACTCTATTTTTTTTTGGATCTGGTTTGATAACATACTCGACAACTAAGAAATCATTCAATTTCAAAGTATCTCATCAAGTGGAAGAACTTACCCACTAAAAATTGCACATGGGAGGATGAGAATTTTATACAAAAGCATCCAGAACTACTCAAGTGTTGAGGACAACATGTTTTGAAGGAGAGGGGCATGTTAGGGCCCTATATTACTACTGTATTCCCTTATTATTGTTAATGTAACCCCCTTATTGTTATTGTTGTACCCATGTAGTCCCCATATTGTTATTTTTGTACGCATGTAGTCCCGATATTATTATTATTGTGTCCCATAAATAGCCCACTACTGTTATTTTTGTGACCTTAAATTATTATTGTTAGGCCGGCTAGGATTATATTGTGACCCCATGGAATCCTATATATAGAAAGGAGGTTTTTTCATTTGTATCATCTAAGAATCATTCATTTATGTAATGTGAAGGAGGTTTACCCCTCAAAGTGGTTGATTTCTAACGTGTTGGTCTATCTTTTCTTCTATTTTGGGAGTTGGTTTCATAACATTCTTCATTTTGTTTCCTTCACACTCCTTGACACATATTGACATTCCATGACACCTTGCACATCCTAGCATGCCTTAGAACCTGACATGTCTTGGTATACCTTGGCACTATTTGGAACATGTTAGCACACCCTTTTACTCCCTAGAACACTCTAGAACTTCTTGTCACACACTAATATTTCCTAGCATGTCTTAGCAATGCTTATCATACCTTGTCACTCCCTCATTAGCATGAAAGCTATAATTCATTGCCACTCCCTTGCAAAACCTCATATTTATTCACTTCCATGAATTTTTACCTGGTGTTCCCTCGTGTTTTTCTAGTACTTCCTAACACTCCTCAACATGCATTATCACTCTCTAGCAAACCTTATCACTCTATGACATGCACTCCCACTTCATAGCATGCATAACACTCTATGACACATATTGGCACTTGGCACGTCTTGGCGCTTAGAAAGTATTATCATGTCTAGAATGAATTGAGATGCCTTGGTATGATTTTTCATGGTATAATATTAAATTTATTTGAGATTAATTATTGGAAAGTAGATGAGAAGAAACAAAGGAATATTTGGCACTAAGAATGCACTAATACTTGGATTTTGACAGGTATTGGAGCCTATTTTTGGTGTTCCTAACATGACCCTCTTGAAAAATGTAAATTTATGACTCATTAATCCTATCATGTTTTCACTTCCTTTTATTTTAAGTTGTTTCTCCCTTTTGTTTCCTTCAAAGGCCTTGGCACACATTGTCACACCCTTGTACATCTTGGCATACATTAGCACTTGGCACATGTTAACATGTTTGACATGCCTTTGCACTATCTGTAACATGTTAGCATTCCCTAACATGCCTTGGCACTCATTCCATCACAACTAGCCTTACATTTTTTCATGACTTGAGAACCCATTCAAGTCCCTGACTACTGCAGTTCCTGTGACATTGGCCTACTTCAACTGCAACAACTTGACCAATTGAATTTAATATAATTAGATTGTTCCTTTCTCACCTAAGAACTTATTATAAATCATATTGGGCCACTCATGTCCAAGATAAAGTTCTCCCACTTAACTATTTACCCAAACAAGGATCACATCTAGTCATGGCCATAAAACAACTAAGCAACATAGCTTACACATGTAATATTTCACATGTATGTTATTTTCATACAAAGAATAGAACATTAACTGAGAGTTCATAGGAACCATAATATTTACAATACACAAAACATATAAGCCAGGACAAGTCGAGTGCCCCAAAATGTATACACAACACTGTAGAATATACAATTATCTATAATAGTTTAAAGCATGAGCATGTGGTCAAAGTGTGCCACATATATTATAAAAATAATAACTAAAGGGAAAAAAATAGTGTTGTGCCCAACTCAAAGTCTTCCTTTCTATAAAACTTCTATGTCAAGCCCCTTATCACAATTGTAGGCATTCTTCTAGTAAACCCTAGTCTAAAATTATCCTAACACACTTTTCCTGTGGCACACTTCAATTTGCTAACGCTACCTAACACACACTCTTATTCATTCCTTTCCATGCATTTTGAGCTAGTTCTCCATTGTGATGCCGTGACACTCCCTTACACACTTTTGCACGCATTTAAATTTTTAACATATGTGTCATCATGCCTTTTCATTCCTTAGTATGCACTCACCCTCCCTAGCTATCACACCCTCACAACTACCCTTACTTAATTTTCAACATGGGAACCGAACTAAGTCCTCGCTTGACCACAAGAGTTTGACCAAGTTACGATTACTAAAAATAGACTATGTGGTTGAATTATGTATCTTGGGAGGTACTCCATAAGCTTAGTGAGATGGGTTTGTGTGGGTTTGGTCACAAAATTCTTTATGTGAAGACAACCCAAGCGAAGGCGTTTTGGACCCAAGATGCGGTTTAAAATATAAAACAAAATTGAAAAGGAAAATTAATATTTCGTAAGGTCTAAGTGGATAAAACCCATAGGTTATATAGGGTTCCTAAGATGGATAGGAAAAAGTATTTAAGGAGGTATTAGGATGACGATAAGAATATAGAGTGAGAAATTTCTCATTTGATCAAGGAGGCCAAAAGAGATGTAGTATTAAAGTAGGTCGAGTTAGAGGGCCAAGTAAGGATTGCTAATAGGAGGCCATGATCATCCACCAAGAGAAAGATTGTCATGTGAGGGTTAAGAATAATTTTTCATACCTTAATGGGTTTGAGCTAGGAAGTAGGATGGCATGTTGTTGGTTCTATTCTAGAAAATTAATCTTAAAAGAGGTCACTCATGAGAATATAGGCATGTGATTTCAGTGGTGTCTCTATGTGAAGGTCGCATCAAATTATGAAATAGCAGAGAGGGTTGAGAGTTGAGTGATAAATACCAACATAAATGGAGTAGCATCTGCACTGGAATTTAGGGCTAGAATCGAAGTAGATGCGGGTGTAATATTGACTGAGGTAACCCTAGTTTGATTTTCGTAGAGATCCAAAGTCCATTTCAATATTCAGTCAAAGAATTCCCAGAATATATGGATCCATATGAGCTATGTCAAGTCTCTTATGGAGGTAATAATTATTGTTTTTTCTATGGGTGGATAGGGTTTGTTCTAAATAAATTATAACAAAAATATAATGCCCTAGTTAGGACGGTTTCCAAACATGTTGAGTCCATAAGGTATTCCCTTAATATTGTGACAAATATGCATAGAAGAAGATGGGTTGTGACCCTTAGAGCGAGGTTTCTCTCTACAATATAGAACAAAGATCTGGAAAATGGTTTGTAGAAGTATGTGTGGACATAGTAGATCCAAAGGAAGGTGGAATTTGAGCATATTATTGAGCAGAAGAAATGTGCCATATGAATAATGGATTGACATGAAGAGGATTTGATATTAGTGGAATTTCTATAGAGTTTTAGAGACAGATCTGAAGCAACTTATAAACAATTGTTCAATTTACTATTAGTCGTTGATTTGTGACCCTTTTTTAGTCATCTACAAATTGTTAGAAGGATGATAAGAGTAGAAGGATGATAAGAGTAGTATTTTAAATATGTTCATATATTGGACAAAAAAGAAATTGGTACATAAGAACAATGATTTTGGGAGGACTCAAATCATTTTTAGGTGGAAAATTTGAAGAGCTATATCTCAGGGTAATCTTGTGGGCCCCATATCTATAAAAGAATTAATTTTTGTTGGGTATATTGATGGAATTATAACTACAGTTGGAGGGTTGTGAGGTGACTGTCAGAAAATATCCCTAAGTCTTGTACTTGTGAAGGACAACAAGACTAGTAGAAGGAAGGGTGTATAGGGCTTAAGGATGTGAAAGCTTTGAAGGACTAAAGTAACAGTTAAGTGGGCCAAAAAACTAGATCTAGTTCATTTTATTACATGGGATTAGTTTAGTGAGAAGAATGGAAGCCTCCATATCCATATAGTTGTAATCTTGGAGCTATAATATATAAAAAGTTGGTAGAACAAAGATTTGTTCACAAAAGGAGTTGTGAAAAATTGATTAAAGACCCTAACTGTTGAGTAGAGTTTAGTAACATAAAGGAGTTGAGATCGTTGATAGAGGCATATTGAGGTGTTATATAATGGGAGGCAATATAACCTACTAGATGTGTTCAGGACATATGGTTTGAAAGGGTTCAGCGTGGCCACCATCAGCAAGTAGGTCAAGTGTTGTCTTGTTCAAGATACATTGGTTGTCAAAGGACTAACACCAAACCCTATTTGTATTCATTTTCTTAGAGTTGTTGTAAAGTGCCATGATCACTAGTACGTGATATCTAGCATGTTGTATTATAGTTTTTAATACAATGAATAAGGGTTTGAAAAGTTATAAATTATCATGTGCACTAATTGATTCCTTGATGTGTGTATATTTAGTTGTCCATTAAAATGTTTTGGCATTTGAGTTTCTTTGCATCAAATATTCTAAGACCAAACCAAAATCATCACGTGTTGTGGAAATTCAACATATTTCTTGTTCACCTAATAACAACCTATAACTCGCACTACAAGAAAAAAGGACATTGGTGAGGGTCATGCTTGTGACGGACCTTTAAGGTCCATCACCAATGTCACATATGGTGACGATCCTTAAAAAAGCGTCATTGTAAGTTTATATAGTGATGGTCCTTTAAGGTCCGTCACCAAATCCATTTTCAATGACACTTTTGGTGAGGGTCATTAAAGGCACATCACTAATTCTCTCTTTGGTGACACTTCTAGTGATGAACTTTTAATGACCCTCACCGATGCTCTTTTTGTTACTTTTGGTGACGGTCAAAAAAAAATCTTCATCATTGATCATTCCAATGAGTTTTTGATGTCGCTATGTGCTTGTTAATATATTTTTTGTCAAAAGATAATGATTTAATACCATTATTGTGGAGTCTTTTTTATAATATGTCCAAGGCCATAGTGGTTAGAGTCAGTAAATTTTTTAAGAAGTAATTTCCATCAAGTAAGCACTAGTCGAATAGAGTTTTCCTATGAGTAAACATGTGATTCATATCTATTAAGTTTATTATCTAGAAAATTACCTTTAGATAAAATCCCAGTGTGTGTAGGAAATATATTATTTAATACATAATCAAGCTCTATCAATTCTATTTATGAGAAATACCTAACACTCCTCAACAATCCGGGCACACCTTAATTAAATTAATTCTTGGCACACACTAACATTTCTTAGCACCTCTCATGTCTCAGAAGATCTTTGTACCTAGAACATATTGTCATGACACTGACGCCCAAGCACATGGTGGCATGCGGTAGCACAACATAGAACTCTCCTAGCATGTGTTGGCATGCATGTAGTCCCTAGTATGCCCTGGAACACCTTGGTTGAATGCATTGACATACATTAACACTTGGCACACAATGCCAATTAACATGTATTGGAACCTATTATTAGTGTGGCTAGCATTCCCCTTTTGAAAAAGATAAAGTCCCGACTTATTAACCCTCTTATTGGTTCTTCCTTTTTTTTCCTTGAAACTTCTTGACACGTACTGACATACCCTATCACCCTGCACATCCTTAGCACCTGCCATGTATTGGCATATCTTGGTACTATTTGGCACATATAATTAGCACACCCTGGAACTCCCAAGAAAAATTTGATACTTCTTGACATGCCTTGATATTCCCAAGCATGCCTTACCAATCCTTAGCATACCTTGTCACTCCCTCCTTGGCATGACAACTAGCACTCATTAAAACTATTCCCTGGAAAACGTTCCTCATATTCATTAACTTACATGAATTTTTACCTAGTGCTCCCTTAATTTTTTTCCTAGTACTCCTTAACACTCCTCAACATGCATTAGCACTCTCTAAAACACCTTAGAACTCTTCAACATGCCCTTCCACTTGATAGCATGCATAAAACTATGGGACACATATTGACACTTAGCACATGTTGGTGCTTGGAAAGTCTTAGCTTGTATGGAATACATTGACATGACTTGGTATGATTTGTCATGTTTAATATTAAATTTATTTGAGATCAACTGTTGGAAAGTAGATGAGAAGCAACAAAGGAAGACTTGGCACTTAGAATGCACTAATACTTTGTACTTGACACCTATTGGTGCCTAGTTTTGGTGTGCCTAGCATGCCCCTCTTGGAAAATGTAAATTGATGACTTATTAACCCTCTTATGTGTTCATTTCCCTGTATTTTAACTTGTTTCTACCTTTTTTTTCCTTCATAGTCCCAGGCAAACATTGACACACCCTTGCACATCTTGGCATGCCTTATCACTTGGCACATATTAGCATGTTTGACACGCATTTGCACTATATGACACATCTTAGCATTCCCTAGTACGCCTTAGCACTCATATCCTCACAACTAGCCATTACGATTTTTTACAACTTGGGAACCCAATCAATTCCTTGTCTACTGCAGTTCATGTGACAATATTGGCTTGCTTCAACCGCAAAAACTTGACCAATTGCACCTAATACAAGTAGATTTTTCCTTGTTCACCTAAGAACTCTATATAACTCATATTATGCCACTCATGTCCAAGCTCAACGTGTCCCTGTTAACTAGTTACCAAGACAAGGATCACATGATCTAGCCACGCCCATAAAGCAACTAAGAAACATAGCTTACATGGAAAATATTTCACATATATGTCCAGTTCATATAAACAATAGAACATTAACTGGGATTTTGCAAGAACCACAAGATGCACAAGGCACATAAGATATAAGCTGACACAAGTCAAGTGCCCAAAAACTTGTACACAACAATGTACAATATGAAATTATCTAGAATAGTTTAAAACATGAGCATGTAGCCAAAGTGTGCCACATCTCATAGAAAAAAAGAAGCTAAAGGCAAAACAATGTTGTGCCTAGCACAAAGTGATCTCCCTTTGTCTAAAACTGTTATGTCAAGTCCTGTATAATAGTCATAGGCTTTCCTCCTGTAAATCCTATTCTGAACTTCTCCTAACAGACTTTGTCCTTAGCACACTTGCATTCACTAACATCCCTGGCACACGCTCTTATTCGTTCCATTCCATGCATCTTGACCTAGTTATCCCTTGATATGCCCCGACACTCCCTAATAGTCTTCAGCATGCATTGACATTGTCCGACATGTTTTAGCATGCCTTTTCATTCCTATTGTGCATGCCCTTACCCTCCCTAGCTATCATGCCCTCACAAAGACCCTTACTTAACATACAACTTCAGAACCCAACCAAGCCCTCGTTTGACTACAAGAGCTTTACCAAGTTACGGTTACTACAACTAGACTATGTTGTTAAATTTTGTAGCTTGGGAGGTAATCCACAAGCCTAGTGAGATGGGTTTGTGTGATTTTGGTCAAAAAATGCTTTGTGGGAAAAGAATCCAAGCAAAGGGATTTTGGACCCAAGATGGGGTTTAAAATATTAAAAAAAAATGAAAAGGAAAACGATTATTTCCTAAGGTCTAAGTGGATAAAATCCATAAGTTCTATAGGGTTCCTAAGTGGTCTAGGAAAAACTATTTAAGGAGGCATTAGGATGAAGGAAAGAACATCAAGTGAGAAGGAGCTCGTTTGATCAAGGGAGCGAAGAGAGATTTATTCCTAAAGTAGGTTGAGTAAGAGGGCTAAGTAAGGGTTGCTAAAGGGAGGCAATGATCATCCTCCAAGAGCAAGCTCATCATGTGAGGGTTCAAAAGAATGTTTCATACCTTAGTGGTCGACTCGATCTAGGAAGTAGGATGGCATATTTTTGTTTCTCTTATGGTAGATCAAGCTTAAGAGAGGTTGCTCATGAGAATATGGGCATGTGATTTCAATCGTGTCTTTGTGTGAAGGCCGCATAAAATTATGAAATGTTGAAACTTGAAACAAGAAACATTGAAATTGGAAACCAGAAAGGACAAAAAGAAAAATGCACCCATGCTGGTGATGAATTTTGATGCACCAAGAGTGAGTAATGTGGGGCGTCTAATTTATTTTCCCTTAAATAAATTGGACAATAAATGTAATTTCATCTCATAACAACTTCTATCAGTTAATTAAGTCATGATGACTGAGTTAGCTCAAGAAATTTGAGTTGAGGGTATAAGATGAGGCATGTAGAGGGATTAATCTAATATTTTTGGGGTCCAGTTGCAGTTGATGCATTAGTGGGGTGCATGTGTGAATTAGTTAACTCAATTAAATGAGTTAAAATAAGTTTAAATAGTTCTAACTAAGTGATGATCTAGTGGGAGGTCGGCTAGTGAATTAAATTAGATCTAATTCACAATGAGTGATAAATCAAATAACTAATGATTCACTATTAATAGTTGCATGCATATCAGTTCCGAGGAAGAGCCATTTGAGACATAGGTTAAAGGGAAGTTCATAACAATTAGTTGTATTTATGAAAAATTTCCCATGTACAATTATAAAGTCATTGGGATGCCACGACAGATTACACGATCAAGGAAGATTGATTTTCCTAATTAATAGGGAGCTAATTCCCTAGGAATTTGATGAGCAAGGCATGTTGAAGGAGAGCTGAGAATTGGCTAAGTACTAGACCGAGTTTGCCTAGATAAGCGGGAGACAATTGGAAAAGTGCTGGAGAATCTCATGAGAGATTAAGCACTGTATTGTTTCATGATTCCTTGACTTAATAAAAAATAGAGATAGAACATTTTTGAGTATTTTCTTTCCCCAAACACATCTCGTGTTGTGCGATTGATAATTTATTTCTCTTACCTATATGTGATTGTGCGATCGTGTTTTGTTTTCAAAAATTGTAGGAAGGATTCTGTATCTTGTTTTAGTACATTACAAGATCAGATTGAATCTCATTGGTCAGGATTTCCACATGGTATCAGAGAAGGAATTTTTTGGGCGGCAAGTTTGTAGAGAATATCTGAATATTTTGGCTTAAAATTTCAAAAAAAAAAAAACTTATTTGGATTCCTTGCTTAAAACTAACCAAATGGAAAATCAATTCGAAGCTCAGATGAGGGAGATATTATCGATTTAAAATCAACTCATTTTTATAAAATTTTGTAACGAGGGGACAATTACAATGTGTGTGAGTCAATAACCTATATGCACTTGAGGTACCATATGCATGCAAATATTTGAGGAGCAAAGAAGGGGTTAGAGACTTGGTTGTTAAGAGGGAGTACAAATTACCTCTCAACATGCAGCCTTAGAAGTAGTCTCAGAAATTTTTGGAGTAGCCACAATTAGATAAGTAGAGAGGAGACCAATTGGAAGTGTCCCCTCAAGCAGAGACCTCCATGAGGGGGAAATTTCGAGCCAGATGGGCAGAGGGAGCACATGCAACCATACCTCCAGCTAAAAGGTGCGGTGATGTGTAGACATAATCCCAAGATAATAAATTTAGGCAAGGTCCATTGATATGGTGTGTCTCATTGAATATTGAACCTAGTTAGGAGGATTCCATAGTACAATGGTAGTAGGAAGGATCAGCTATATTGATGTAGTTAGATTTTAGGAAGACATAAATTAGAGTGCCAGATGTCAGATACTAGAGCGCAGATCAGAGTTGGAAAAAATGAAAAGGGCATGAATGCAGAAGATAGTAGCAGTGTAGAGAGTCCATTAGACAGGTGCAGTAGCTAGCAACATTTAGAAGATTATGATTACAAATGCATTATATTGATTTAGTTTTTCAGAGGCTATTCAGTTTCAGGATTTGCAGGTGCAAACAACACTAGAGAAGTGTTGCATGCAAAATTCCAAAGGTACTAGATCATGATAGATTGAATTCCTTTCTTGTTGAGAGGGAGCATTGAAATTTGCAACAAGAAAAATTTAAATTGGTAACCAAAAAGGAAAAAAATAAAATGCACCCACACTCGTGAGGAATTTTAATCTACCAAGACTGAGGAATGTGAGGCGTCTAATTTATTTTTCCCTTAAATAGATTGGACAATAAATTGTAATTTCATCTCATAACAACTTGTGTCGGTTAACTAAGTCACGATGACTGAGTTAGCTCAAGAAATTTGAGTTGAGGTGATCGAGGTGGATATTGGTGGCCACTCGCATATTCCACTTGGGCCCTCGCCATTATCTCTTTCAGTTTTTCAGTTTCTTTAATTATAGCACAGTTTACTATTTTTGTCAGTTTTTCGAGTCTTGAACTTCCGAAGCCATTTTGAGGCCCAAAATGACATTTTTTAGGCATGAAAGGTTTGGTGATTTCATAAAAATTGTGCTAGTAGTTGTATTCATCAGAGAGATATTTCTAATGGGGTATCATGCACATCAAACATAGATCATATGACCAAGTTATGACCCTAGGAAGTTGGTTGCCCAACTACCCCCAACGAGGCCCATAAACTCTTGGTTTTACATCTCCTCAGGTTAGGTTTTTCTCTTATTTTTCAATAATGAAAAGGGCCTTGAGCCTTATTGTAACACAATTAAGAGGCATGTAGTTGCCACATCTCTTCTTAGAGATAAGATACCATCGCCCGAGCTAGTTTTTTTTTCCATTATGTCTGTAAGAATTTTTCAATATTTGATAGTAATGAAATAAAGTGTTATTCCTACTGCATCTCTGTGTTTATGTTTATTTATGTATTTTATTGCGCTCCTGCATATGTCCAGATCATGAATGTATAATATGAGGCATGTAGAGGGATTTTAATATTTTGGGGGTCGAGTTACATTTGATGCATTAGTGGAGTGTAGGTGTGAATTAGTTAACTCAATTAATTGAGTTAAAATCAGTTTAAATAGTTCTAACTAAGGGATGAGCTAGTGAGAGTTCCACTGAATTAAATTATATTTAATTCAAAATGAGTGATCAATCCGATAACTAGTAATTCACTCTTAATAGTTGCATGCATGTCAGTTCCGAGGAAGACCTAGTTGAGACAGAGGTTAGAGGGAACATAACTATCAGTTTATATATTTATACAAAATTTCCCATGTGCAGTTATAAAGTCATTGGGATTCCATGATGGATTTCACAATCAAGGAAGAATGATTTTTAATAGGGAGCTAATTCCCTAGGAATTGTGTGAGCAAGGCAGACTGAAGGAAGGTTGAGAATTGGCTAAGTACTATACTGATTTTTCTTAGATCAATAGGAGACAATTGGCAGAGTGTTGGATAATCTCGTGAGATATTAAGAATTGTATTTTTTCATGATTCCTTGACTTAATACACAATAGAGATAAAGGGTTTTGAGCAGTTTTTTTCCCCAGATACATCTTGTGTTGTGCGATTGATAATTTCTTTCTCTTAGTTATATGTGATTGTGCGATCATGTTATGTTTCCGCGAATTGTATGAAGGATTCATTATCTTGTTTTAGTACATTACAATATGAGATTAAATATAAGAGAGGCTTGATATGATCTTGTCTTGTAGGCTGCAAGGTTTGTGATAAAGACCAACATAAATGGAGGAGTGCTTGCACTGTAGTTTAGAGACATAACAAAAGTAGACACAGGCATAGAATTGACTGAGATAACCCTAGTTTGAGGGTCGACATTGAGATCTGAAGTTCATGTCAAGATTCAGTCAAAGAAATTCCTTGAGTCCATGGATCCATATGAGCTAGGTCGAGTGCCTTATGGAGGCAAGAGTTGTGGTATTTTCTATGGGTGGATAGGGTTTTTTCTACAACAATTAGAATCACATAAGTATAGTGCTATAGTTAGGACAGTTTATTAGCATGTTTAGTTCATAAGCTATGCCCTTAAGACTGTGAAAAAATTGTGTAGAAGAAGACTTTTTGTGACCCTTAGAGAGAGGTTTATTTTTGCAATATAGACTGCATATATGGAAGATGGTTTACATATTCAGTATGTGTGGAGATAACAGATCCAAAGCAGGGTGGAACTTCAGAAGAAGATTGAACATGCAGAAGAAATGTGCCATATGAAGAATGGATTGAGATGTAGAGGAGTTGATTTTGGTGGACTATCCATAGAGTTTTAGAGAGAGATCTGAAGCAACCTATATAAAATTAGTCAATGGACTATTAGTGGCTGATTTGTGACCGTAGTTTAGTCATCTACAGTTTGTTAGAAGGATGATAGGAGGAGTAGTTCAGATTTGTTCATATATTGGACAACAAAGATCAAATTATCAATACACAAGAACAACTATTTTGCGAGGACTCAAACCATTGTTAGGTGGAAGATTTTAAGAGCCCTAGATGAATACAATATTGTGGGCCCTAGATGAGTAAAAAGAATTAACTATGGTTGGGAAGATTGATGGTAGTCCAAACACAGTTGGAGGGTTGTTAGGTGATTGTCAAAGAAGAGCCCTAAATCTTGTACTTGTGAAGGAAAACAAGTTTGGTAGAAGGGCAGGTGTATAGGGCCTAAGGATGTGCAGGTTTTGATGGACTAAAGTTGCAGTTAAGTGGGCCAACCAACTAGCCATAGTTCACTATATTATAGAGGATTAATTCAGTGAGATGAAGGGAAACCTCCATAGCCCTAGACTTCTCATCTTGTAGCTGTAGTATGGAAAAAGTGGGCATACCAAAGAGTTTTTCACAAAAGGAGTTGTGAATAACTTTTTACCACTCAAACTAGTAGTGGAACTAAAGAGGGTTCCTAATAGGCCAACTATTAGGACAAGGGAAACGGTGGAGGCTTAGCCCATTGTCACCATAGCTAAGGCTCCTTGCTCTTCACGGAATTTCATAGATGGGAGGAGTCTTGGTAGTTTAGGAAGTCACTTTTATAGTATAGGTCAATGAATAAGTGGGAAGTGACCCTAGAAACCCTTCCCGTAAGATAGAATAAAGAGTGGGACTTGCTTGCCTTTTAAACAAGGGACTTGATCTTATAGGGAGAGAGGAGGCAGATTGAAGGGTTGAAGGAGAAGAATAATACTTATGAAGGAAGTTCTCAATACCTAAAATCCTTTTGGAACTTGGATTCCCAAATGGTCCTTAATGAAAGGCCTTTGACACCAAATGGGACCACATGGGGCCAAGCGAACCCAACCCAACTTCAGGGATGAAATTTAGTAGCGAATGATGTTCCTATCATGGATAATGTGAAGGGAAAGGATTAGGAAATATTTTTTACTTCGATGGGTCAAATAGATCCTGCTAGGTTCTAGCCTTGGGAAAACCTACGCAAAACTTGATCCTAGAGCTAGGGCTTGAGGTATCTAGAGATTCCACCATCAGAATTGGTCCAAATTCTGAGGAGACTGAGGGGACCCACCAACGTATTTTTCTCTAGGAAATCAAAGTTTTCCTATGGCTATATTCATGGGAAATTGATTCCCTAGGTGACCTAATGGGGCTAGAACTAAGGTAAAATGTAAAATTATGAAAAAAGGGGGGAAAATCATCAACCTTTTTGAGGGAATAGTGCCTAATTCACTTGGGGATAGGGACTTAGGGATTATAATGAACAAAAATTTGGTTTCTTGATTAAGGAGGCCCAGAAAGTCAACTTCGTCCAATGTTAGAGGAAAACAAAAAGTGACCTTCAAGCATTTATACTTCATACAAATGGTACAAGATTATTGAGATAAAATGATCTATAGTAAATTTAATTCATCTAACACTGGCCCATACATTAAATAAGCTAAATATAAACATAATTCCACATTTCCATCTTGTAACAATTAGCCCTAGTTATAATGAAATTCAATAGTATGCAACAACAAAAAGAATAACATTAAATTTTCACTCACAATGTTAGAGAGTATATCCAACTAGCTTCACATTTTCAAAAACAAAGCTCCAAGATAAAATTAACCCAAATCCATACATCAAGATGCATCCATCATCCAAAATAGTCCTCCAAGGAAAAATGGGAAGTTCTCTAAAGATAGAGAGATCCCAAGTGAAGTGATGATACAAATGAATGCAACTAACTCCTATTTATACATTTATTAGGAGTTGATAGAATTAGCTTATGGGCCTACATTAGCCCCTAAACATAAAATAATATGCAAGTAATCCTAAATTTTGGTGACAATCCCACCAAACTTCTCATACATGGAATAATAAGGCTCATAAGATATCATCTGATGTCCTAGGGCTTTCTAGGAGGAATACTAGGGTTCATGAGTGCCATAATGGTGCATGGGACCCATCAAAAGTGTTGGACAAGGGGATGACCCCTTGTTCTCCAAACATTAAACCTGTGGTGCTCTCATTAAACCTGTGGACTGAAAGGGTTGTGTGTGGCCACCATCAGCAAGTAGGTCAAGTTTTGTCTTGTTCAGGATTGAATATGTTCAAGAGAAGATATGGAGAGGAACTTGAGATGGTAGATCAACAAATACCAAGGACAAGAATAATATTTCTCTTGCAGATAAGGCCAAGGGAAAGATGGGAAAAGGGAAGACCAAGTCTAGTCAAAAGGGAGAGAAAAAGAGGAAGGATATAATTAAGATCATGTGCTTTCATTTCCATGAGTTTGGAAACTGTCCTACTAAGTATCCTAATTAGAATAAGAGGTCTAGTAAGAATAATGTGGTTACATCAATTGAGGTAGATGGGTTTTCTTCTCATTTTGAGAAATATTTATCATTTATAACTTGCATGGAAAGCTTTGTAGGTAGAAACATATGGTGTATTGATTATGGAGCCTCCTTCCACATGAATGGGAACAACGAGTATTTCACCGAGTTAGAGGAGAAGAACATGGAGGTTCATATTTAGCTAGGAGATAATGGAAAGTACATGACCATCAGAGTTGGTTCTGTCATATTTGAGAGGGAATCTGGAATCCGCCTCCATCTTAGAGATGTTCTTTATGTTCCAGGACTAAAGAAGAACCTTGTTTTAGTAGCAACCCTTTAAGACAAGGGATATGAAGTCATCTTAAACATAGATAAGGCATACCTCAAGCACTTAGCTTCTGGATTAGTGAAGAAAATAGGTGTGAGGGCGAGGAAAATGTACAAGTTGCAGTTAGAGAGTTGCATAGCCTTGAGCAACAAGACAGGTGGTGAGAATAGTAGAGATGTTGGAGAACTTTGGCATAAGTTCATGGGATACTTGCATAACAAGGTGTTAAATATTCTTCAACAAATAAACACGTGATTACTAGTGTCTAGTTTTGACTAGAATGATGTGTGAAAGGGGTACACACATGGAAAGTATGCCAAGACTAATTTTTAAGGTTGAGACAACAGATCCAAATAGATTTTGGAGCTGGTCCATTCAGATGTATGCATGCCATTCTTTTCTCCATCTCCTATGAGACATGGGTATTATGTTACTTTCATTGATGATTATTCTTGAAAAACTTGGATATTTTTTATGAAGAAGAAATATGAGGTCATAACCAAGTTCATGGAGTTTAAGGCCTTGGTAGAAAACTAGATAAAGAAGAAGATCGAGGCAATGAGGAGTGACAATGGTGAATAATATTCCTATAATTCCTTCAAGGTTTTGTGTGTGAAGGAGAGCATTAGGAGAGAGCTTATAACACCTCATAAGCCTAAGAAGAATGGGTTGGATGAGAGGAAGAACCATAATATTGTTGGAGCGACCAAGGCCATGTTGCATGATCAGGGATTTCCTATGTTATTCTGGGTAGAGGCATGCAACATTAGAATACTCCTACAAAATAAGAGTCCATACAAGGTTCTTGTATGAGTTACACCAGATGAGGCTTTCGCAAGAAAGAAGCTTGATGTTTCAAACTTATGTATATTTGGCACACAATTTTATTGCCATGTGTCAAAATATAGCAGGAAGAAGTTGGAGCCCACAACAGAAAATGGTATTTTTGTGGGATACAATGAGACAAGTCATGCATACAAGGTGTATTTGATAGGACTCAAGAAGACTGTTCTCAGATGAGATGTGATGTTTCAGGAGTCCAGAGCTCTAAGGGAGTCCTTAGAGTGAGAGTAGGTTGGAGTACCTAAGATGGAGGAGCTACTCACTCCCAATGAGGATCCTTAGATAGGATCATAGGGGAAGAGACCATGACAAGAGTAGACTCCTAACATTGGAAGGAAGAAAGCTAAGTGGGTCACGAAGTTGGTTCAGGAGGCCGAGGAGCAGGTGCAAGCTCCTAGAACCATGTTCAAGTAGAGTGAGCAGCCCCAAAGGTACACTGAATATATGGAATTGACAACAAGAGTGGTGGACATTGGGCCTTCTAGTTATAAGGAGGTAGTTTCTAAGAAAGTTTGGAAGGATTCCATGGTGGAGGAAAATTCATCCATCATGAAGAACGCCATCTAGGATATTGTGCCACGACCTAAGGTAAAATTAGTTGTAGGATCACACTGGTGTACAAGGTGAAGCATGGAGCAGATGGGAGTGTGGAGAAGTACAAGGCCATGTTTGCAGTTAAGGTCTTATCACAGATTGAGGGCATAGATTACGAGGATACCTTTGCCCCAATAGCATTTTATTCATCCATCAGGACTATTCCGACATTTGCAACATATATGGGGTGGAAGATCCACTAGATGGACGTGAAGATATCATTCCTCAACGAAGTGGTTGAGGAGGAGCTTTATATGGAGAAACTAGAGGCATTTCAGCAATTTAACAGAGACACACATGTGTGCAGGATGAAGAGAGCTCTTTATGGGCTCAAGCAAGCTCCAAGAGCATGATACACTCGTATTGATAGCTACCTTTGAGGATTAGGCTTCACTAAGAGTGAGGCATATGCCAACTTGTACTGCATCATGGTTGGAGGGCTTCCACTCATTCTAGTGCTCTATATTGATGACCTTATATTGACTGAAGTAGAAACCTTGATCCGATTGCAAGGAGGACCTTGCAAGGGAGTTTGAGACGAAGGATATGAGGCTTATGCATTATTTCCTTGCATTGGAGGTTTGGTAAGGTGATGGTGATATCTTCATGGGAAAATGGAAGTACACTACAAAATATCCTCTAGATATTTCATATGTAGGATTGCAGACCCATGACCACACATAATGTCACAAACTAGAGGAAGATGGATTCTAGTAGAGCAAAGTGAGAAGAAGTTATAGTACAGAGACAACTCATCGTTTCATTGATGTAATTGGTCAATACATGACTTTATATTTGTTTTGTAGCCAACCAAATGAGTCAGTTCATAATGGAACCAACCAAAGTTCACTGGGTTGCTGTGAAAAATGTTTTGAGGTATCTTAGAGGCACAATAGATTACATATCGTGGTATAAACATGTTTATGGAGTGATGCATGAGGGCTTCACAGATGTAAATTGGGCAGGATGCTCCATAAATCTAAGGGTACTTTAGGTGGCATCTTCAGAATTTGGGACAAAAGGTGTTTCGAGGGGCTTGTCTAGCACTAGGAAATAAGAGACTACAACGCAAAGAAATATGGGTTGATTCGAGTTATTACAGGGAGGTTTCAAGCTAATTATTAGTAGAGAGAACAACCTTATACTCTATTGGAATACTTTTCCTTGTAAATTATTCTATTTTCTCAATTTCTGCCAATAAAATCTACAACAAGTAGAGGGTTTTCCTAGTTGAGTTCCCCATAAAAGTATTGTGTTATTATGTGTGATTGTGTTTTTTTTCCACTACTTATCTATCATAGAGAAAACTTGTGTCTTGGTGTCACAAAATTACTTTCAGATTTGTTCATTCAAGCAGTTGCAGGATTTCAAGGAATTTTTACACCCCTTAACTTCTATAACCCCTAAGCCTTTCTCCCAAAGCATAGGTGCTCCAACACTAATCTTCTTGGTCATATTAATTTTTTGTTCACTAACCACTCGAAATAGCGACAAGGTCCTCAAATTTGATCCACATTTGATGGACAATCAAAATTCCCCCAAATATCCTCCATGTATTTGCTTTCAAAGGGTGATAAGGGTATTAGGGGCCCCATTATCACAACCCATAAGCCCTTAACCCATTGGATGGTTTTCAAGGCTTTCTTAATGTTGTTTTATGTATTACATGGAATTATTTTTATGTGATATAGGCTGTATTGCACAAAAAAAATCGCGTGATATGATATAGGCCATGAAATTTTGAAGGGACATGTGGTAAATCCTCATTGGAATATCATGAGTTGGGAAATATTTGTGTTGTGACATGTGTCACATTGTCATATCATTGAAAACTTTCAGGAGGACATGTGGCATGCTCTAATTGGTTGTTGCGCCTCTTGTAAACTTTGAGGTTAACACATGTCACACATTGGTTGGTTGTTGCATGTCTATAGTCTTTGTAGATGTGATAAATATGAGGAAAGGGGGTTGCCAAAAAATAAAATAGTTTCATCGTGCAATGAAGAAAGAGAGAAATAAAAATAAAGGAAAAGATAAGGGATAGAGGAAGAAAAGAGTAAGGAAGAAGAGGTGGGGGACATAGAAAATACACGGAAAAGTAGGATTCATACAAAGAAAATTTGTCTGATGTTCTATTGTATAGGATAACATTTTCCTCTATGTGACGTATTGCATAAATAAAATGTTCATGTGAACTGTGTCGCATGGTTTAAAAAGCTTGGCACGATGAGAAGATTGGTGAGAATGTGATAGAATTGTGGAGTAGTAGCATTATAACCCAATAAGAAGTTAAGCAAAGATGAATGTATTAACAAGTGTAAACCCAAGGGTGAATCATACTATTTGTGACATGGCATAATATAGATGACTGGTGAACTTGTTGCCACATCACCATTGTGATCGTTGATGTGGTTGAGGAAAATAGAACTTGAAGAAATATTTGGAAGGTCATATCTTTCTACGAATGTCTCATAACTAAGCCATATTATAATGGTTGGAAAATTCTTATTGAGACCCTATAATAGTACATAAAGAGGAAAATAGATTAAATCACCTCCTCAATACCACTTAGGGGGGTTGTGTACATGATAAGAGAAGATGATTTTTACTATAATATTAAGAAAGAAAAAAACCCAATAAGTGGTTAAGCAAAGATGAATGTCTCAATAAGTGTGAACACAAGGGTGAATTATTCTAGTTGTGACATGGCATAATACGGATGTTGGGTGAACTTGCTGCCACATCACTATTATGATTTCTAGCATGGTTGAAAACAAGAGAACTTGAAGAAATTTTTAGAAGGTCGTATCTTTCTATGCATGACCCATAATTAAGCAAGAATACAATGGTTGGAAAGTTCCTGTTGAGCAGAACACATATACAAGCTCAAAAGAGACCCTATAATAGTACTTAAAGAGGAAGAAATACATTAACTCATCTCCTTAATGCCACTTAGTGGGGTGGGTACATGATAAGAGAAGATGAATTTCCCTATCATATTTTAAGCAAAGACAAATTCTTGGATTTAGTTCTCAAGGGTCACATCAATGTCTTTGATGAAATTATTCCCTCAAATTGGTATAGATATTGTAGTTCTTCCAAAATAATTAGATGTATGGACAACATAAGGACTAAAAATATCCATGAAAGCACTTTCACTTTTTCTATGATGAAATGATTTTTTCCTTACTTTTGAAAGTTTCATTTGAAAGAGTCCCAAGATTATTTGAGTAGACTTAAATAAATTTCTCGTAATATTATTGTATTTATCGAAATGTAACATCTAACTTAAAACTTAAACTGTATTCATTAAAAATTATTTCATCTTCCTTAAAATAAAGGATTTTTTGAGATCTTCAAAAATAAATATAAATTCAACTAAATTAAAAAAAAATAAAACATAAAAAAATAAAAAAAATCACTTCGTTCTTTTAAAATATTCCATGCTAAATCACACTTCGAGGGAGTGACTGCCAATTTGATTATTATCTTTCATCCCAATTGGGACATCCGAAATTTTTTTGAATTTAGATATTGTATCCTTTATATGAATGTATAACCCATTCCATTTGAAGTATTATCTATTATTTATAGTTGAGTTTTGAATCCATTTTCCCACGCAAATTTTTCTAGATACTGACTTTTGAGTTTTGAATCCATTTTCCCACATAAACATTTTTGTATACTGACTTTTTCTCTTTAGAAGGAGATATTTTTATATTATGTATTATATATCTCCGGTTCCACCGGCCGCGGAGAAAGTTCACTCTTTAATGCAATTGATCTTCGATCTTGATGCTACGAACAGTTACAGTTACAGGTAGCCGTTGTGATCCTCCCACTGCTGGAAACCTCATCTGGTATCGCCAAGCTGGTGTTTGCCCAATCTACTCAAACCTTTGCGATATAAATGCACTAGTGGATATTTTAATATTATGTAATCTATTGTCAGCTCGTCCCATCCGCGGTATATAATAGCGTGTCTGTCCCATCCCCGATTGCTCGCTGCCCATAGTTTTAAGCATTGAAAATAGTCAATTCAAACCATGGTTCAAGCCAGTTCAAGGGTTCGCACAAGGAAAGGCTAGTCGAAGGCTCGAAAGATGGAAGGCTGATCATCCTGAAGATGCTTGACAACAATGGCTGGATCGATTTCTTCAAAGCTTCAAGTGGCCCAGAGATTATTTTAGAAGGTAAATATATTCATATATCTTTCCTCTTTCCACAATTTTTCTAATGCCTTTTCTCATTTCTCAATCTAGATCGCATGCATTCATCAAATTTTCCACATAGATCTACTTAATTCCTCACATATTCTGATTGTTTATCTCAAACAAATCGTATGTGGAAAATTCTAGAATCTTAAATCAAATTTATGTTATTTAACAAAACCCAGTGCGATCATGAAGATCATACTTCAAACCATTATGGAAAGGAAACCAATTACACTCCGGGGAACATGCTCATCTAGAAACCCTTTATTTTTTGAAAGGGCGAGGACTATTTCTAACTGAGACTCACGTGTTGGTATTTTGTCTCGCTGACCAGCATCGAACTCCCTTTCGGAATATCCTTGGTCCTCCTCTGTCCCTGCCCATAGTGAATCCCCTCATCGGTGTCTCAAGTTCCCCCACTCGGGCCCTACCTGTCTCCATCCTAGTTGAGAATGGTTTATTATAATATTATTGCAGAGGTCACAAGAAAGTATTATCTAAGGCGAAGGTTGAATGCACATTTGAAAGAAAACCTCTGGATGTTTGGCAATTTGTTTCCCTGTAGATTCTCACTTCATTACCTGTGATATCTTAAAGAAATAGTGAAATTCTACAGATTGACCATTGGAGCTCTCCCGGTAACATTACCCAATGAGATTTGAAATCAACCCTTTTGGATGTTCGGTTTTTTTCTGTTCTTCTAACCCTTGCTACATTAGGTTGGGTGAAATTTGTGAAAATTATCGATAAGATTTCAATTCCATTTCAGTAAATTGTGTAAATATACAGATTGACTAGCAACGTTTGGAATCACTTGGCAAGAAAGAAAAGCCTCGATTCAATGAAATTGACATCGGCTTTGGCAAGCCGAATGGAATTTCTTCTTTGCAAGATCAGTTAAATAAGAATTCACAGGAGACCCCTGAACTTTCCAATAAATTGCACATAAAAAAATATTCGTGGTGAAAAAAATTCACTAACCTGACATCTCCATGGCCTTAATAAGTCCACTTCAAGTTCAACTTCCTTACAGTCTGAGGCAACATAGGTGCTTGGGAGATCATTTCCTAACGTTTCTATGCCATTGCAACTTTTGGGAAATGATTTATGGACAAAACTTTTAGCTTCCCCTGAGCTTACTAGTCGTGGAAATAGTTTGAGAAACTCTGATAATGCTGGAAATGGCAATGCTAGAGGGAAGACTCCTTTCTTTGCAGGTAAATATGCATAACAAAACGGGGTTTCAAATACCAAAATATCAGCATTTGTTTCTTCTAAGCATGCTCCACCCATTTCATATAATTCAAAGCTTTCACGGAGTGCTTGTCATTTAGATGGATTTCACTATTCTTTTCGAGTAGTTATCAACTTTGGCAATAACCTTAACACCATCCATACAATGAGGTTTTCCAATTCATTAGATTGTTTGGTTAAGGAAGATGTTTGAAATATTCTATAAATATTAATGTTCTTTCAAACCTAGCAGATTACAGATCTACTGAATGAACTCACAACTAGTTTATTAACATTAAATTAGACAGAAACAAAAATATAACCAAACTCACAAAAAAATGATAGATTGTGCCCCTTAAAAATAACCGTAAGGCCTTCCTTTTTTGTAGCTCCCTGACCCTAAGGGTTAAATTGAAAAACACATAGTTCCTTTAAATATTTGTAGGTTGAGGCAACCATTTCAAGCCCTTAAACTTCAACATAATCTAATATTTGCAATTATTTATAATAATAAGTCCATTATGCACACTCATATTAGAGTTTGTCAAAGAGGGAGAATACTTGATTGTTTCCAACCTTGTAAATGAACAAACTTGCCTCTTCATTGGTTGGACTCTCCACCGCTAGTTGAAGAAGTATATGTGCCTTGAATCAAAGACGATATCTTAACATGAGTTATTGACACTTGAACATAATTTCCATGGATCCCATGGAAAACAAATGGAGAGACTCTTTGAATCTTAGGAAGCATTTTCTCATACTCTACTTAATCTATAGGTGGTATTGGTAGGGCTTCAAATTTTCCATTTACTTGGAAATCTCACCCAAAAAGTCAATCATTAAAGAATCAATCCTACGCTAAATCACACCTACCTTCTCATTTTTAAGATCTTCATGAGCTTTCACCTATGACGATTAAATTCAGTGCCCTTTAACACCTCGAATGGTGGAGGAATAGAAGACGTTGCAATAGGAGGTAAACTCCATTTCCCTTCACCTTTGCCAAGGCCTCTATAGACACCTGCAATCTATACCTCTCCTTCGACACAACATGAAAGTTCATTTTTTCCACTTCCTTTACATAGTCTTCAGGCCATCCTCATAGGAAGAGCTCATTGTTTAAATATTACGACAACAAAATGGGGCACAACATCTACTTACAGGGTTTCGAGGGAGGGGTGTTGGATAATAGTCCATGTTAAAACCCATCACACTCTAAGATGGTTCTAATTGTCTCCTCAAAACCAAGGCATAACACACCTTACAATGCAAAATGGTTAAATCCATCTCAAACTTGTGGGTTTGTTTCCTTCATGGAACACATTCTAGGCAGTGCTCATCAAACACAATGCACTAACACCACTAACACATTTCAAAAGCCCAAGATACCCGTAATGCACCTTCAACTTTGGATTTCCCAAAATAGTAATATCCTATTCCAATATGGCCTATTTGTTATATTTTTGTAATTTTCTCCTTATCAGATCCTTTCACCCCCCTGAATCCCTTACAAATATACTCCAATGGTCACCTTCCAAGTTCCAACAACTCCTTTTGCAACACGACAAAACCACCTATATATGTTGCAACAACCTTGCCAATTTCTTTAGTGGGTTGCACATATATTTCACATTTCTTCTTCTTCTTGCAAAGTGATAGTGCCAAGGAGAGGCTATCAACTTCGATTAAGGAATGTTCACTTAGTAACATTAACAAGTTTCCTTTGTTCAACTCGTCAAAAGTCTTAAGATTTCTTCATAACTTCTCATGGTGCTTAACTTTCTTGTCTACACCTCTAAGTGAGACTACAACATCCCAACCTCTCTAACTATTCCTCCTTTTCAACCCTTGTTAGAGTCTTCTTAGATGTGCACTCATGCCTCAAGCAGAACACTAGCATCCTAAATCTGCATGCTCGTTCCATCTTTTAATGTCCTGTTGAAACCACATTGTCACACTTCTTAAAATGAAATGTTCACATCTTATGGAAAAGCACCTACTTTGCTTATGACAACCTAATCTATGCAAGTGACTTGGAGAGGACCCCATTTTCTCAAGATGAAAAAATAGGGTCTTACAACATGGGAATTGTCATGTAACTCTTACTTAAGAGATAGGCTATACACATAGAGATGCACATGTGATTAACATAGATGGAGACATGATGTGCAGTAAACAATGAGGAATGAATTTCTTGTGATGGTAACTTAATTCAAGATGGGGGCCTTCATATACACCTTGATGTCCACATGCATGGTTGTGGAACACAAGTTTTTTCCCAACTAATCAGGACTTCCTCTTGATGCCTTGAACTTCATAATGATCTTGTGGCTTGAGTAATGAACCATTCCATAAGACGATAAATTATTCACTACATAATAATATGATTTCTATCAAATGTAAATACTAAAAATCTTGGTCCATTTTTTGGACTTTTAGTACTAGAGAAGTGGTTTACAAATTTGTGAGCCTTAAAAGGGCATGTTGAAACTTGAAACTACTTTATCCATAAAAATTCCTGACCCTTCTTCTTGAACTTGGTAATGGGATTAGCTATGATGGATAATTATTCTATGAATTTCCTATAATACCCAACCAATCCATTGACATAGTGTAGCTTATGAGCATCCTTTAGTGTTAGGAATTCCATAATGGCCTTGATTTTGGCAAGGTCCATGACTATACCTTCTCCAGAAGTAATGTGGCCTAAAGAATGGATCTTTGACTAGAAGAAGGAACGCTCAAAGAGATTTTAATCATTCTTATTCTCTCCAAGTCACCAAAATATCAACCTTAGGTTCTCCTCATGCTCTTTTGGAACACATGAATAAATCATACTATCATCTAGAAACACTTGAACAAATTTGCCTAGGTATTCCTGAAAAACCCCATTCATTAGTTTTATGAAGACTACTAGGGCATTGGTAAACTTAAAAGGTACCATAAAAAATCATAATTTCTTAATCATGGTTTGAATGCAATATCTGGGATGCCCTCTTAAATTCTTAATTGGTGGCATTAAAATCACAAATCAATCTTTAAGAATATTATGGTCCTTTTCATTTGATCAAATAATTCATCAATCTATGAGAACTAATATTGATTCTAGATGGTGATGTTATTCAACCATCTATAGTAAATGCAAATCTCCATTGACTAATATTTCTTCATCACCAAAAATAGTAACCTCCTCAAAATGTTGCATTAAGCCAGATCAATCCAAAACTCAACAATTATTATAGATGCATATGTAATTCATATAACATGGGTGAAATCGTTTGATAAGGAACCTTGTAGATAGGAATCATCCTGCATTGAGTTCAATGGTGAACTTGATATCATGCGTGGGTGGGACCCCAAAAAAATCTTTTGGAAATACATAAGGAAATTCTAAAAAACTAGGTGTTGAATCAAATCTATCTTTCCCCTTTTGTTCATGGTCACCACACAGAAACATTATCATGGTTTTTTTCAATGGCAAAGTTGAAAATATGTTAAGGATAAAACCCTTTTGGTCCCAGCCATAATATTATTCTAACCCAAGCCATTAATGAGGTGAGACAACTTGTAATTGATACATTAATGGTATTGGAGCTAGGTTGTTTTTACTTCATTTTATAACTACACAATATTTCCTGGCTGATTTCTTTTATGTATTGTACAAAAGATCTTCTACACCTTTGCAATATCTATCATCTGAATATTGAGATGGGAATGTTTCATACTCAATAGGTCACTCACAACACCAAGGTGATTTCTCTTGGTTGTAGCCATACAATATCATCTCACTAGCCTCATTCTCTCGGGTGATTAGATCTCATTCATTTGAAGAAAATCACATCCAAACTATCGTGGGAACTAGGTGATAGAATTTGTTGAAACTTGAGGTAAGTCACCTACCGCCACTATTACACCAAAAGCCTTGTATAATACATTTATTTAAAAAAAATTTATCATTTTGTCTTAATTATTTATTTTATATTAAATTATTATTTTGATATATTTTATTATTTCAAAATTAAAAATTGGAGTTGACGTTCTGGATGCTCTTGGAGAAAACAAACAATCTTAATTTCTCGATTGTTCACATGATGGGATTGACTACCCCTTTGCCCTTTATTTTTCATTATTCTTTCTTGGCTGTTGAGGGTTATGGATGCTCTTGGAGAAAACAAACAGTCTTAATTTCTTGGTTGTTCACATGATGGGATTGACTACCCTTTTTCCATTTATTTGTCATTGTTCTTTCTTGGCTACAGAGGGTTTTGTTGCACTAAGCCAGGGTTTTGCTTCTGTGGAAAGGTGATTTTGGTTTTCTCATAGTGAATGGACTCCATTCCTTCCTATGGTGGAACCCCAATCTACACTGGTAAGCAGTTCTATCATTTTTTTCAAAGTCTTCTCTATTTAAAAGAGGTTGGGAATATTTGAAGGTTTCAATATAGAAAAATTGATACATCAACCATATTAAGGAAACAAGGGAATGAGCTGCAGAATGAAAAACATACAGGTTAAATATAGGACAATAAAATAGGCCAAATTCCACTAAGCAGCAAGAAGAAGAAGAAGAAATTAGCTTCATAAATCTCCAATCTTGAGTATTTTGTTAAAATGGTTGCCTTGGGTTATAGTTTAAAGGTGGCCGATATTATAAAATTTCCTTTAACCACTCTTTTTTCAAGGATAGGTTCATATGACATAGGACATTGAATAATATAAAATTATTAATTGTTTGGACCAAGGATCCAAGGGGATAAAATCACCTATTGCTGGCTCTAGCTCCCTTCACACAGTCTAATTCCTACACTTTCCTAGTCTATAAACTCTTACAACTGTCTCAATCTACCAACCCTCTCCCATCAGGTTGCACAACCCAAGGAATGGGATCCCTATCTTTGTCATGCAGTCCCTCATGTTATCCCACTTCCCTCCAGTGCTGTAGCATTGACCGACTAGGAAATCTCACTGCTGGGACTCCAGGGATTATCAACTGTAATTAATTTTATTCAATGACAATCATTTCCCTTTCACATTGTCATAATTTCCACGTAGTTTCATGAAAACTGTTTCCATAATTCTATTTTAGCATTAATACAACAGCCTAAGCATTGAGAGAAAATTCTCATAGAAGAATGGATGTCAAAATCTTTTTTGCATGCTCAAAAATCATGCATTATATTTTCATGCATATGAGATACCATGCACTTTCATAAGAAGTACATGTCTCTCTCTTAACCACCAATTCCAAATTTCCAAGGTTAATAAGACTTAGGATAACCATAAAGCAAGGTTTAATAAGATTAAGGTTAAAGAACTGATGGGAGTAATAAAATGGTAAAATATAGAATAATTGGCTAGCCCCCTTTTGTTCCCTTCTCATGGGATCATAGTCCCCCCATTGTTTTTCCTTTCTCCTTCTGCAGTCTGTGATGTGTTAGTATTATGATTCAATGTACCACTTTTCATATTCAATTGTTCGGCTTTTTAGCCATTTATCATGTAGGCATATACATTACTATTCTAGGTATCAAAAGTGGGGGTATTACATAGATAGCATTATCACTCAACTCCAATTGGATGTCTCCTTTTTCTCTTGAAACATGCTTGATATCTCATAGTTGAATGTCATGTTCTTTGATCCTCCATTGTCTACATGTTGATCAACAATAAAGTGGTACTAGTTGAGAAACAAGAAATTGTGGAGAAGGATGTCTCTAGCTTGGATGCCAACTCGTCCACTTCAGCTTCAACACTCATCTCAAACTGCTTTTGTAGCTGCTTCCCTTTTTTGTATATTTTCTTGCATAATGTACCTTCTTACAACATTTGAAACATGTCACATGGATCATAGCCTTCTCCTCAGAATGAGATGAACAAACCTCTTTTTCCTTGGCCTTCTTGGGTCCTCCTTTAGTCATCCTCCCAATGAATGGAATATTTGGAGTCTCTTCCACTCTGAATGACAAATTATCCTCTTGGACAAAGTCATCCCGCAATGTTTCAAAAGTGGAAAACTTCACACATTCCCATTTTCCTTGTACAAATGTAAGTCAAGATACTGGGAATCCATTTACAGTTATCTAAACTAACTCATCTTCATAAACTTTGTTTCTTATGTTTGTAAGTTGATCTCTCAACTTGGTGATCTTCATTGGATAGCTTTCCATAGTATTACTATTGCTCATGTGGTTACTAATGAGTTTTTTCTTCAAAAGCATCTTGTGGGATATGTTCAAACTTCACACTTTGATACAAAGTGACTGAGGCATGATACAAATTCTTCCCTCTCTTCTTCTATGTGATGTGAGGGATCAAGTGGTCCTTGAATGAATCAAGGACAATTTGCTTCTTTTTGGCCACCTTCTTATTGTGCTCAACCAAATGAACGGATGGGCATCTCACCCTCGAACCTTGTACAGGTCCAAGTGCCTATCTTTGGGGCAGATCAGCTTCAGGCACAAAAATAAGGGCATTGCACACACTGAAAGCTTCTGATATCTTTGTCTCATAGAAATCAGTCCCATTCATATGTGGATTTGTTGAGAGATTTCATATGTACAGCTTTGATACCATGTCAGTTTTCTACACCATGTTTCAGATCTTTACCCAAAGAATGAATTTTACAGCTCCTAAAACATTAAAATCTAGAATATAGATTGCACCTATCAAAAATTTAGATGAGTATATTGTAAAATAACGTAAGGAAATATTTAGGAGTGCAAATACTGCATTTCATGAGCCAATTTACAACAGAAGATAAATAATGTCTACTTGACATAAAATCTGTAATTTGAAAATTATGACAGCAAGCTATACCAACTAAATAGGGCCTGATATACATCAGAATGAATCTGCAATTTACCCATAGAATGAATTTTACAGCTCCTAAAACATTAAAATTTAGAATATAGATTGCAACTATAAAAAATTTAGATGAGTATATACTAAAATAACGTAAGGAAATATTTAGGAGTGCAAAGAATGCATTTCATGAGCCAATTTACAACAGAAGATAAATAATGTCTACTTGACATAAAATCTTCAATTTGAAAATTATGACAGCAAACCATACCAGCTAAATAGGGCCTAATATACATCATGCAACAATCAGAAATGTTCTGGATGGCAAGGACAGGCTCCAACAACAATCACATGGTTTATGTATTACTCAGAAATAAAGTATTATAGTAGTTTTGCATCATACTCAAGCTCTACACGTCTGAAAGATACAACACATACAACTCTATTGTCTGAAATATTAATGTGCCCTCCGGCCTTTTATAAGCCAAGAGGAGGGGGTTACAAACTGGCCATTAATGGGCTCAAGGAGTGCACCATTCTTGGCTAGTTAAATCCCTCAAGGAGTGTAACTCCCAAAGTAAATGCATCCACCTGCTCAGCAATAAATGCTCCTTGGTAAGTGCAGCCCTACACAACAATTGTAACTTCCAAGCATAAATGTGCCACAGAGGGATTTATGCCCCACAATCTTACAAGAGAAGATGCTCTATGGTATGTGCCCTACTTCATGAAGGCACAATAACCCCTGCAAATACAAAATCAAAGGGAGGGCCCATAAGCAAAATCGAACTCATGAGGACCAACCTTACAAGTGTGCCATCTCTCTTGAATTTCTGTTGTTGTTTGCCAACATGGAAATGATCTCCTGCTAACTTAAATCAAAATATCAAAACATGCAAGTAGAAAGTGGATATGGGAATATTTTTTTTCTATAAAATAATTTCCAGTGACGCATGGTGACAACTACAACCTTTGTCACATTTCTCTTACAAAATGCATTCCACATACCTCCAATATATAGATTTAGACTACAACTGATAGGCAGGGTAAGCAAGGTAGTTGGGAAAATAAAAAAATTATAAGTTCCTAGAAGATAATTACATATGGATAACTAAGTTTGAATACATGTGATTATATCATTATTGACATGTGATTCACATGTGCATAAATTCATGTGACTACATATATAGAACCATGTTATGTGTACCTAATGGACAAGTAAAAATTCCACACAATAGACACACATGTCTAAACATATGTCCTAACAATAGCCATCCCTCATCAAATTTTCAGCATGAAGACAATCCAACACCTTTTTTCTCTTGAGCTCTCTCCCAAGGTGTCAAATTCTCTTCCCTTGAAGATGGCTGAGTGAGTTATGCATTCAGATCAAGTTTGCCTATGGAAAAGCCTTGGTTGCAGTAGGAAGTTAACAAGAGGAAAATCCTTTTAATTCCCAAGATTGGTTTGTTGATTTCATGACTCAGCATGAGCATTCAGTCTAGGATAATTATCCCCATAGCTGTAACAAATTTTCTCCAACAAAATAAATTTGGCTGAACTCCATCAGATGAAAGCTTTTACCATGGAGTGGGAGGAAATGGAAGCTCAACAGCGTATAGTTTTTTAATAGAAAACCATCTGTCTCTTGGAATTTATTGTTTATGCTATCAAAAGCTTGGATTGCAGCCAACAAAAATATGAAGACTTTAAAAGTAGAGTTCTCAATAGTTTGGAAATGTTGTTTGATGATATGTACAAGTGTCACCTTGAAAAAGAGCTTCTATGAAAACCTAAGGAGCTATACAAAAATTGTAAACTTCATCAGCCACTGAAGCATCAAAACTCAAAGGTTTTGACATCTGCTTGGATGAAATTGTGTATGGAACCAACTCTGTATTTGGATGTTCTGATGTCTTGTTAAGGAGATTTTTTGTAGTTTTGTTTTTGGATAGTAGAAAGTATTGGAAAATCTTTTGTTATGCTCTGTAGGAAGTATTAGAAAACTCACATGCTCTAATCCCAGAGTGCTTGTAAATTTTGTTTCGATAGTAATTTGGGTTCTGTAGGGTCTATGCTACAACTTA
Organism: Pinus albicaulis; assembly: GCA_034641835.2. NCBI lineage: Eukaryota > Viridiplantae > Streptophyta > Pinopsida > Pinales > Pinaceae > Pinus > Pinus albicaulis. Next base: position 169,319,769 of record CM076570.1, read on the forward strand.
CAAGTGAATACCTCTGTTTGGTGGAAACTATTCTGCTAATTGGTTGTACTTATATCTCTTCTTCAGAAGAGATCTTATATATAATATTTTTTTTCTCTTATATAGGAGTCAACCTATATTTGTCTTTTATAGAATTTTATAGAAATCCAATATGCACTGAAGTCATTGGTGTTGATTATTTGTTCTGATTGTCTACATTAGATTGAGTTCTATGGAGACTTTGATGGATGGTTTCAGAAAAGCTTGGAGTTAGATTTCGATTTATCTACTGCTTTTCTTGGCCATCGCTTACAAAGGTACTTTATAAATTCTAGAACCATGTTTAATTTGTCATATCCTCATCAGTACTCTATTGAATAGTTTAGACCATTGTTCTGACTAGTATTCATTTGCTTGTCCAAAAGGTTTCCTCTTCTGCCCCCAGGTGGGCCAAGTATGGGCTATTATATTTAAGTAAATTGTAGTAAGAATGTTTGAGATGAATATTCTTTAACTTAATCATGATCACAATGAAACAAATCAACTTGATGGTAAGTCAAAAAAGGTTCCATATTTGAAGTGTCCAAGGAGAATTGCATGCTGATTTTTGCATATCTAGTGTATTAGTTAGATTTGGATTTATCTTCTATTTTTCTTGGCCATCACACACTAAGGTGATGTATAAATGCTAGAACCATGTTCAATTTGTCATGTCCTTTTTCGTACTCCATAGAATAGACTATTTTTCGAACTACTATTCTATCACTTCTATCAAAAAGGGTTCCTTTTCTGTCCTAATGTGGGTCAGGTATGGACTCTTATATTTAAGTAAAATTTAATAAGAATGCTTGAGATTAATGTTCTTCAACTTAATGACCACACTGACATAAATCGACTTGATGATAAGTGGAAAATGTTTCCATATTTGATGTCCAAGGAGAATTGCTTCTAGATTTCAACATTTCTAGTGTATTAGTGAAGTAGTCTGTAGTATGTGACACCAAATCCCCATGCCCAACATAAGAAACATTCCTAGCATATACATTAATGAAATATTTCAATTGGGAAACCTTTGTAATGTTGATGTACATTTCATGAGTGTAAAATTGAGTGGGGTATTTTCAAGTTTGAGTCAATGATTTTCCCCTCAAACCGAGCCTCAATAGAATTTTACCACTAGTAAATAGCATTTTCAATGCTACATTCAAGTTAATAATGGCTTGACACACCTTCACAATTTCCTCCATGAGCATATAATGAAGATTGAAAACCTGGTCATGACTCCTTTTTCTCTAATGATGGCAGTCTGGTTAGGGAAAAACCCTCTTCAACTAAACCAAAATATGTCTACAAAACAAATACACTATAGATTGTCACTGCTATACTCCATTTAATGATTTCGTCAAAAAATTTGAAAAAATTATAATAGTTTGTCTTTTTTGTTTATCTTCAACACATGCATTTCCGATGTTCCATATTGCTGAGAACAATTGTAGGTCCACTAACATTCACCACCACATCTAACACCATCAATTTTGTAAGATTATGTAACTTGCAAGGGAACACGCCACTCAATCCCAACACATACTAAAGTCTACTCCCATTTTCCCTTGCCAGTCATTGTTTTAATCAAGGCTAAACATCTTCATAAAATTATAAATTGTCTCGAGATAAATGGGTTCTTTTAGTGGTCAACATAACTGTAAACTGCAGAACTTTAAAGATGATAAGGCATGTTCTCTACCTATAATATGGGAAGTATTCTTCTGGTCCTATAATATGCTAGAGCTTTAAAGATAGTAATATATTTACACAAGGGACATTCAAAGATAGGTAGTGTAGAAATTGTGCCCCAAAAGTCATAGAAATAACTTCCTCTTGTTGATTTTGTCTTTGACATGTATATTACTTTGCAGTTGGATAACACTACCTATTCCATATTGGTGCAGGATACAAATCTTCATAGCACAAATATACATTTATCAATATTTATTTATTCATTGGATCATATTCATATTTTACACAAAATAGTTAACTTAGTTCATATAGATTACAATCTTAAAGTTTTTCTAAGACTTCTTATAGAATTGAATAAATGTATTCTACTTGTATGTTTGGTACTTCCCAACACTTCATTTACACCTCCACCTGATTTTCATAACTTCCATAACCGTTAGGTAGACACTTGCAACTTCAATGTTATTTTTCTTGTTTAGTAAAGATTTGCCAAGACTTTACAAAGTTTATAATTTCTCAAAAGTTGTATAAATTATAATTTATAAAGTTTCAAGGTTTAATTTTATAAAGTCTAGATCTTTAAAGGGTGCTAGCTCAATGGAAGAGCACCTGCTTTACAAGCAGGAGGTTGGTGGTTCAATTCCATCGTGCCCTGATATTAATATGGAATGGCAACGAAGGCTCTTTTGACCATCACCAATGAGCTTATGGTGACATTTTTCGACCCTCACGAATGATCTTATGGTGACATTTTTTGACCCTCACCAAATATGAAATGGTGATGGTCAACAAACGTCACCATATATATGCACCAATAGTGAGGTCACCAAAGGTCCATCACAAAATATCATTGTTGTTCATATGAAATGGTGATGGTCACTATCCGTCATTATAATAAATATTCGTGACGGACCTTGAATGTCACTACAACACAACTTTCGGCGACGCCACCTTTGGTGATGTTCAGTTTTTTGGTGACGAAGGCTATTTTCTGTCACCATTGCTCATATGAAATGGTGACGGTCACTATCTGTCACTGTAAATCATTATTGGTGACGGACCTTGAATGTCACCAAAACACCTATACTTTCGGCGACGCCACCTTTGGTGACGTTCAATTTTTGGTGACGAAGACTCTTTTGACCGTCACTAATGAGCTTATGGTGACATTTTTCACCCCTCACCAATGTCCTTTTTTCTTGTAGTGCATATTGGAACCTGAAGCAGTCATGGAAACAAGAACTCGACCGCTACGAAATCGATCAATTTCAGAGTATCTCATTAAATGGAAGAACTTACCCACTGAAGATTCCACATGGGAGGATGAGAATTTTATACAGAAGCACCTGGAGCTACTCAAGCGTTGAGGAAAACAATTTTTTGAAGGAGAGGAGCATGTTAGGTCACTATATTACTAGTACAGTCCCTTACTGCTATTAATGTAACCCCTTTATTGTTATTGTTGTACCCCTGTAACCCCCATATTGTTATTATTGTGCCCTTACTTTATTATTGTTAGGTTGGCTAGGATTACATTGTGGCCCCATGGACTCCTATATATAGAAAGGAGGTTTTTTCATTTGTATCATCAAATAATTGTTCATTTATGTAATGTATGGGAGGTTTCCCCCTCGAAGTGGCTTATTTCTAAGGCGTTGATCTCTCTTTTATTCTATTTTTGGAGTTGGTTTCATAACAACCTTTCCACATCCACACAAATGCATCAGAAAAAGTTGTGGGGGCAGCAATGGTGCAGTTAGAAGAAAAATTAACTTATTCAATCTATTTCATGAGTAAGAAATTGTCCAAGACTGAACTAAATTACACTGTCACAGAGAAGGAAATTTTAGCCATTGTCCATGCTTTAAAAAAAATTAGATATTATTTCACTGATTATCATACCTTCATACACAATGACATGCAACCATCAGATATTTACTGAAAAAATTAGATGTTAATGTTAGAATAATTATATGGTTGTTACTATTACAACAGTTTGACCTAACCATTGGTTATAAACTTGGAAAGGAGAATGTTGTTGCAGATTTTTTATCCAGGTTAGCTCTATCTGCAAATGAAGAAGGAATGGTGGATGACCATCTTCCAGATGAAAATCTCTTCGATATCTGAGCACTCTCACCTTGGTTTTCTGACATATCTAACCACTTGGTTGCTGAAAGGTTCCCTCCTAACCTTTCATTCAAGGAGAAAAACAAGATCATCAGAAAAAGCACCCCTTCCACATGGATTGGGGGAAATCTCTTCAAGATAGGCCATGACAAAATTCTCAGAACATGTGTGAGAGAGGAAGAAGTTTTTGATATCATCTCTGCATGTCATGGTAGCCCTTGTGGGGGCCACTTTTCTGCAAAAAGGACTTCCTTCAAAGTTTTGCAGGCAGGTTACTATTGGCCTACCCTTCACCAGGATGCCAGAAGATACACTAGTAGGTGTGACTAGTTCCAAATAATGGGGAAACCTACATAGAGGGATGAGATGCCTTTTAACCCTCAAGTGTCTCTTGAGCCATTCAACAAGTGGGGCATCGACTTCATTGGACCTATTGATCCACCATCTTGCCAAAAATAGTATATCATATTCTGCACTGACTACTTGACAAAGTGGGCTATAACAAAAGTTGTGAAGGTAGCAACCAAGGAGAAGGTAGCATAATTTCTGAAAGAGAACGTGTTTTACAAATTTGGATACCCCAGGGAGGTTGTCAATGATCAAGGGGCATAATTCACATCTCATCTCATTGAGAATCTTCTGAGGAGGCACAAGATATAGCATAAGACTTCCACTACCTACCACCCTCAAGCAAATGGCCAAGTGGAAGTGACCAACACAGACTTCCACTACCTCACCAAGGTTGTGAGTAGAAGTAGAAAAGATTGGGTGGGTAGATTGGTAGACAATACTTGGGCCTACAACACTAGTTGGAAAACAAAAATAGGGTTCACTCCTTATGAATTGGTCTATGGAAATAAATTTGTGCTTTCAATTGAATTTGAGCTCAACACCTTAAGGATGGCAACTGAGTTAGACCTAGATATATCAAATGCCCAACAAGAGAGGTTGCTGCAATTAAATGGATTGGATGAGTTTAGGATGCAAGCACTCCTTCACACAAAAGTGATTCATCTACAAAGGAAACTCTGGCATGACAAGTACAGTAAGGAAAATACGTTTCAAGAAGGAGATTGGGTGTTGTTGTATGACTCAAGGTTTAAGGATTTCAGAGGAAAACTAATGACAAGATGGATGGGACCCTACAAAGTGGAAAAATGTTATGATAATGGCGCAATTCAAATTAGAACCATAGATGAGGAAGGAATTCCCCTACTTGTCAATGGTTACATGCTTAAGGTTTAGAAAAGCCCCTGTCTAGGGAAAAATATATAAATTCAATAGACATGGAGGTGTATGTCATGGGAGACTCCATACTTTCCAGCACTTTCCCCTCCTAGAAAAAAATAAAAAAAATAAAGAGGCATGGGTGAAAACCTCTCTGAGGTTTCCAAGGCCAACTCCAGGGTTGAAAACCTTCATGAGGTAATCCTGGAGCAAAGAAAAGAAAAAGAGAAAAAATAAAAAAAATAAAAAAATAAAATATCCTTGGGTGAAAACCTCTCTGAGGCGCCCAAGGCAGGCTTGTGGGTTGAAAACCTCTGCAGAGGAAACCCACTTTCCTTCAAAAGAAAATATAAAAAAGAAAAAAATAAAGGACTAAGAAAAAAAATAGGAAAAAGAAAGAAAAATACCTATGCATTTATTTGTTTTTCTATTTTGCAGGTTATTGGTCAAAGATGGTTTTCGGGATCCAGAGGTGTAGTTTTTCTTCATTTCTCCTTCTCCTCTATTTGAAAACACCATCAACCACTCCATCATACACCCATTCATGCATTTCACCCCTCATATAGGAAAAAATTTCTTTTTTTACTCCTAACTATAACTGCTACATGTAAATCCAACAACTAGAGGAAACTCTTGTAAATGCTACAAGAAACTCATTCATGAAGGAAGAAGTTATCTCAATGATTTATGAAATTCAAAGAGAGGATGATAATTTATGATTTTCCTGTACTTAGCATTCACAACCCTTTATTTCACTCCATGCACAAGGATTCACCCTCCAAACCTTATGTTGCACTATTAACAACTAGATCATCTGAAACTTGAAATGATACCTCTTCACTCACATCCACTCCATTCATTCCATGAATTCATTCCTAGACTCCATAAACCATTTCCCTCCATTTTTAAGAAAACTAAAGTGAGAATAAGAAAGAATAATATTGCTACGGTAATTGGAAAGTTTCCTGTAGCAAATCTGTGTGTGGCACAACAAGGCCAAAAGATGAAGAACAGTCGATGAGGATGACTCCAAAAGACTACCAGCAGACTCCAGGAGAGCAAGAACACCAGCCATAGCACTTGAAGACCTCCATGCAACACCCACAAGAAGAAAAAAAAAAAAATTAAGCAACTCACTCAGAAAAGACAAGCAACTCATTTAGAAAAAGCTTCTCACTAAGAAAATAAACAAGAAAGTAAAAATACAACAAAGAAGAGATCATGGTTGTATCCACCAGCAACGACTCCTTGCACCAACACATCAACACCACACCACCACCATGTAGGGTCAAGTATGTCCCTTCACCTCTCCCTATTCATTCATAATGGCCAAAATATTCTAATGTCGAAATTTAAAGGTTTAAAAGGCAAAAAGGTGGCCATTTAACTTGACCACCTTCTTGAAGTTAAACAGGAGGAAAATTAAAAGTAGATGCCACTTGGGAAAGTCAAATAAATTCAAGGGGGAGTGAATTGGTATGAAGAAGGTGATTACAAGGCTAATAAATCATTAACTGGAGTGGGACCAATGATCTCAAAGAGGAAAACTCATGTTAAGTACGAGTCAACACAATGCTCCAAATTTAGTTAAAAATGCCATAAAGGTGAGTTTTCTCTCATTTTCACCATTTCGCTGAGAATTTCGAAGAGCAGAAATATCAAGAGAGTAGTGAGGGCCATTATGGAAAACAACATCGTGATTAGAGCTTACATGTACCATCATGCTACAGGAAACAAATATTTTCTACAGGAAGCTTCAGAAGCATATTAGCAAGGATACAAAGGGAAACACAGAGTCACCTGTGGGTGAAATTTCTTCCCAAAGCCACCATATCTCAAAAAAAAATCTAGAGGAAAAAGTTAAGTGGTTTCCATCCTCCAACACTGAGATTTCTCCATGAAATTTACACACAACAAGTTAAATTTAGCAATTAAAGGATCCAAAAATTTGCATTTGTTTAAGACCTCCATCTCCAAGATATATTCACACAACTCTCAAACATATCACCACCTTCCTATCACAACCATTAAAATTGGAGGGGGATTCAACAGAAGGGAGCCCACTAACATTAAGAGAATTAGCAAACATCCTCAAGTCATGGAAATTTTCAAAAATTGCTAATGGCTAGGGTTCTTCAAGCTTTTAAAACGTTTTGATGAATATATATCTCAAGAATTTGCAGTGGCTCTTTAATCACACTTAGAGGAGAGAGCCACCACTGTGGTTAGAGGCCTAGCCATCACACTATCACCTGAACTCATAAGAAGAGTTACAAATTTTCCCTTAGGAGTCAAATGGGTTAAGTAAATAATGCCAAGCACTGTAGCGAATAAAATATTCTTTCTACCAGGAGAAGAATATATTGAAGACAAAAATAGAGTGAGGAGAGAAAGCCTTCCATACCCTTGGGATGAAGTAGCCTTCCATATCATGAAGTTTATTTCTTGTGAAGGAAGACTTAGTGTGGTCTATGGGTATCATTTCAGATTGTTGAATGAGCTTAGGTTTCAAGTAGAACTCCCTCTAGAGTAGAGATTTAGCATCCCTCATTTCCTCCTAAACTCAGTCACTAACATGAGCAATAAGGCAAAGCAAAGAAAATACTAGCACTTGACTCATCATGGCCTCATAAAACTAATATTGAATTATTCTTTGAGAAGATTAAACCTACATGTATCTTGGTATTATTTCATAGACATGGATAGGGAAGACTTCATAGCTACCCAAACATGGAAAACCTCTACCTCTAGCCTTAGAGAGAGGGAGGCATAAGAAGAAGAAGAGGAGGTTGAAGTGGAGGTAGAAGAAGAAGAAGAGGAAGAAAAAAAAGGGATGGAGATTGAAGCAGAAAACAAAAAGAGATTAGAGATAGAGAAATGAAAAGCTAAGGGGAAGGAGGAAGAAAATAATGAGGAAAATAAAGGATTGGACCCTATCCTAGGCAGTGAAACCTCCCCTCAAGACACTATCATGTCACCAGACATTACAGATCAGGAAGTGGCTGCTATCCCAGCCCCTTTGAGCACACCTGTAAAAACAAAAAGGAAGAGGAAATCACGTATGTATTTCAGGACTAGGAAGAGTCAAAGGGTGAGGCAAGGGAAACCACAGACTCCCACCAACAGCCCCATTTCCATTGAAGAATCACCAAAGAAAGATGATGAAATAAGGTTGGAAGAATGAAGGGTGTAGGAGGCCACCTCACCTATGAGGACCCCTGTGACCTACATCAGAAGACACTCAGCAAGGTTAGCATTCCATACACCTCATACAACCCCCACAGACCCTCAAAAGATTGAAAAGAGAGAAAAACAAGAAAAAGAGGGTCTTCAGCAAGCAAAATAGAGATTTCTATAGGAAACTTTTTTTTTTCTAAAGGAAACTCCAGTAGGCCCATAATTAGAGAAAATGGCCTTGGTTGAGGAAGAAAAGACAACCATATATGGGCAAGAGGTCAAAGAAGTTGAGGAAAAGGAAAAAAATGAAGGACAAGATGAAAAAGAGGGAGAAAAAGATGACAAGGAGGAACCCACCTCACCAAAATCGGTCCTCAAATATGTAGCAGTAGTGGTAAAACCTAGCCTTCAACCCAATCTCAGCTCCTACTACACATACGTTGAAGGGGGAATATTGATTCCTTAAAAGTTCACAATGCCTTTATTTTATTAGTTGGAAGAGGAGAGGGCACACACTCATCATTGAATGAAGCTTGCCACATCTAAAGGTGTGAATGAAATAGGGTTCATGGAGGGAAAAGTGGCTGAGTTGGGGAAGGATTTGTCTGATGTTAGGCTCAAAGAATCCATGTTTAAAGAATAGCTTCATAAGGCCCAAGAAAAGAATGTAGAATTGCAGGAGAAGCTTCAGAAAAAGGACAAAAAAATGGCCACCATGGCAGGTTTGTGGATGGAGGCCATTCAACACATATATCCATCAAATTCCTATGCAAGTTACCTTAAGGAGAAGTGGCTCCTATTCCAAATCAAAACACTAGCCTCTCATGGATCCTTACATTTTCAGAACTCCAGACAGTTCATTTAATTTTTCAACCAATAAAGTATGGCAGATAAAGAAAAAAATGATAGAATTCTACATGCAGAAACTTGTGTTAATAGACTTGAACATTTGGGACCCCAATCCTAGGATGGGAGACATGCAGTTAATGGAATTGGCATCATGGATGGTTAATGAAGAGACAAAAGCACACAAAGTGAGAAGGGTTATGAGGAGAGAAAAGAAATAAACCTTACACATTAGGGTTGAACTATTCATCCCTAGGGGAGTCATCAACAACCATCTTAAGATAGAAAATGACCCCACACTTGTAGAAAAATACCTCCACACAAAAGCTCAAGTCATGGTTCACTTTGATGATGTTTCTAGGTTGTTGGGAGATGAGTGCATAATGGCTAGCCAAAGGAGATGGAACAACCTCCCTCATAGCCTTAGAAACATGGAGTACCACACACTAGAAATATTGATAGGTTCCTTGGAAAGAGCACCACTATACAAGAGGGCCATGCAGGCTAGAAATATTCAGTGGATTGGTTTGAAGCTTAGTCCACCCTTGTTGCTGGGATAGAGTGATGGAAAGGACCAAGATGAGCAGAACAGATAATGGGAGGAAGCAGAAAAGAATGATGGTTTTTAACCTCCTGAAGGGACTCCCACACTTCTTCCTTGGGAAGTCAGAGGGTCCATCAAATCTTTGAAAGAAATGCAGAAGGAGGACTAAGTTTCTCAGAGGATGAGCAACCATTTGGTAAGGGGGTGATGATGAGCTCCATAATTAGGTACAGTTGGAGTGGTTAATTGTCACATTTTTGCCTTATTAAGTCTATTTTTCTCGCATTTTAATTATATTATGGTCTTATGTTGCCAGTGTAGATGGTGATTAAGGCTTGTCATACTATCGAATTCCTAACATGAGTTAAATGCAGGAAACTCATGAAGATATTTCATTTTTTATGAGAAATTTTCCATTAAAGCTTGAAGTAGACAGTAAGGAGAGATTATAGGGGGATTTTCCACCTCCTTAACTCCCAAAGGAAGCCAAGGGATCCTTGAGATTCCCTCCAATAGCTTGAAATCAAAGGAAACCAAGAAAAATCAAGATCAAGTGCACCAAAGCTACACTTCACTTGCAGTCAAAGTGGACATGTCACCTACTTTTTAGGGAGTTGTTGGTAGCTACCATTTAGGTTAAATAGGGTTGAGGAAGAGCTCATTAGGATTCAAAATTTGAAGGAAGCTAAAAGGCTCTTAGCTCTTGTAATAGGATTTTGAGACTTTCATGTTGATGTAATGAGACTATTTTCTGCAATAAAATTAGTATTCATATTTTGCTTCATTGATTTACTTTCATAGGGCTAGGATTGTGGGTTAGGGTCGAATACATTGGCCTTAGTCTATCTTTTATATTCATTCTTTACTTTTATGTCATTGTAGCTAGTTTACTTATGATTATTTAGCTAGTTTGCTTACTTTTCAATTCATTGCTTTTAGTTTCTTCCATTTGTCTTTGTTGTAGATTAAGATTGCTTACATGTTGGTATAATAGTTATAAACTTAGAGAGATGTGTGTCAAGCCTCCCTTTCTCATCTCTTTCATTGGAGCTTGAGGAGTGTAGACCTTCTCCACAAGCAAAAATTATATTTTCATTCATGGTTTCTTGGAATGGATAGTTAGGTTGTTGTAGTGCCATGAATATGTTTATAATGCTGAGCTAGATTTCTGTTTGTAGGCTAAAGTAGGTTTTCTTTCCAAATTCAACTCATATTTTCCATTTCCTTCATCATGAGGTGAAAATGTGAAGTTGGGAAACACTTTTTGCCCTTTTTTGATGTTGAAAATTGTAATTTTCTATGTTTTTCAACTTCAACTCCACTAAACTCATATTTTTATTGCAAATTATGCTTTGACATAAAAACAAGAATTCTAGAGAATTGTCTTACCTCCATACCCATATTTAAAAAAAAAAAAATATTGACATATAGAGGGGTAAATTTCTTGTTTACTAACTGCATATACTTGAAATTTTCAGGCAAACATAAATAGTCACTTTATGATCCCTAACTTTTTTTAGGGAAGGTTATTCATTTTTTGGAAAAAAACCATAGCATCATAATCTGCATATATTGCACTAGTGCACAGACTATTTTTCGGTAATTTTTAGATTAAATCACTATTTTTTATTATTTTTTGAAATGGACGAAGACAAAAAAACAGTGATGTTTCAGTACATTTTATGATCCCTAGATTTTCTTTTCAATGTGATCGTCAATAAGAAAAATGAGAGTACCCTTTTGAAGTAGACAGGGAGAGGAAATGCAATATGATTTTTCTGAATTTTTTGGTTTCATCATTTGAAATTTATTGAATTTTCATTAAGTGCAATTTTTCGAACAATGAAATTCCACAGTGACACAGTTTAATAAAAAATTAATAAAAAATTGAATTTTTTAATGAAACTCCACAAATCTCATATCATCAGAAACTAGATTCAGAGATGAATCTAATGGTACTTGGTCTGACATATAACATTTTGTTTTTGTAGGTGTTATGTCCCTCCAAAGTTGCAGGTTCCTGAAAACTACATAATTTTCTGGGTTTTTCGTTGACCAGAAACTCTCGGCCGAGATAATGTCTCAGACGAGAAATTTATAAAACTCTCGATCGAGAGTTTGACCCACCTAAAGTTACATTTAACCGTGCGGCCAAACTCTTGGCCGAAAGTCTAAAAAACTCTCGGACGAGAGTTTGCGCCCGAGAGTTTACCTGATGAAACTCTCGGCCAGTTTAGAAAACTCTAGGATGAGAGTTTGGAAAACTCTAGGCCGAGAGTTTAGAAAACTCTAGGACGAGAGTTTAGAAAACTCTAGGTCGAGAGTTTAGAAAACTCTCGGCCAAGAGTTTTATTAAATGTTTTAATCAAAAGTTTTAAGGGTTTATATGTTTAGGGTTTAGGGGTTTATATGTTAGGGTTTTATATGTTTAGGGTTTAGGGGTTTATATGTTTAGGATTTTATATGTTTAGGGTTTAGGGGTTTATATGTTTAGGGTTTAAGTGGTCAAATGGGTTAGGGGTTTTGGGGTTTAGGGGGTTAAATGGGTTAGGGGTTAACGGGTTAGGGGTAGGGGTTAAGGGTTTAGAGGTTTAAGGTTTAGGGGGTTAAATGGGTTAGGGGTTAGGAATTAGGGTTTAAGGGGTCGAGGGTTAAGGGGTTAGAGGTTTAGGCGTTTAAGTGGTTGAATGGGTTATGGGTTAGGAATTAGGGTTTAAGGGGTTATAGGTTTAGGGTTTAGGGGGTTAAATGGGTTAGGGTTGGTTTAGAGGTTTAGGGGGTTAGGGGGTTAGGGGATTTAGTAGTTAAGGATTTTAGGGGTTAGAAGTTAGGGGTTAATGGGGTTAAATGGGTTAGGTTTTTAGGGGTTTAGGGTGTTGAATTGGTTAGGGGTTGGGAATTAGGGTTTAAGGGGTTAGGGGTTTAGAGGTTTAGGGTTTAGGGGGTTAAATGGGTTACAGGTTTAGAGGTTTAGGGGTTAGGGGATTTAGCAGTGAAGGATTTTAGAGGTTAGGGTTTTGGGGGTTAAATGGAATCCACGCTTAAATGGGTTAGGATTTTAGGGGTTTAGGGTGTTAAACTGGTTAGGGGTTGGGAATTAGGGTTTAAGGGGTTAGGGGTTAAGGGTTTAGAGGTTTAGGGTTTAGGGGGTTAAATGGGTTACAGGTTTAGAGGTTTAGGGGGTTAGGGGATTTAGCAGTGAAGGATTTTAGGGGTTATGGGTTAGGGTTTTTGGGGTTAAATGGAATCCACACTTAAATGGGTTAGGTTTTTAGGGGTTTAGGGTGCTGAATTGGTTAGGGTTTGGGAATTAGGGTTTAAGGGGTTAGCGGTTAAGGGTTTAGGAGTTAAATGGGTTACAGGTTTAGAGGTTTAGGGGGTTAGGGGATTTGAGTGAAGGATTTTAGGGGTTAGGGTTGGGGTTTTGGGGGTTAAGTGGAATCCACACTTAAATGGGTTAGGTTTTAGGGGTTTAGGGTGTTGAATTGATTTGGGGTTGGGGTGGGGTTTAAGGAGTTAGGGGTTAAGGGTTTAGGGTTAGAGGTGGGGTTTAAGTTAGGGTTATGGGTTTTAGAATTAGGGTTTAAGGGTTGGGGTTTTTTTGGGGTTTATGGAGAAACAAATGGGTTAGGGGTATGGGTTAAGGGTTTAGAGGTTTAGGGTTTATGGGTTAAATGGGTTAGGGGTTTAAAGGTTTAGTAGGGGCAAATGGGTAGGGGGTTAAGGGTTTAGAGGTTTAGGGTTTAGGTGGTTAAGGGTTTAGGGGTTATGAATTAGGGTTTAAGGGGTCAAGGGTTATGGGTTGGGAATTATGGTTTAAGGGGTTAGGGGTTAAGGGTTTAGGGGGTTAAATGGGTTATAGGTTTAGAGGTTTAGGGGGCTAGGGGATTTAGCAGTGAAGGATTTTAGGGGTTAAGGGTTAGGGTTTTGGGTTTTAAATGGAATATACACTTAAATGGGTTAGGTTTTTAGGGGTTTAGGGTGTTGAATTGGTTAGGGGTTTTGGGGTTTAGCGGCTTAAATGGGTTACAGGTTTAGAGGTTTAGGGGGTTAGGGGTTAGTGTTTTGGGGATTAAATGGAATCCACACTTTAATGGGTTAGGTTTTTAGGGGTTTAGGGTGTTGAATTGGTTAGGGGTTTTGGGTTTAGGGGTTAATGGGTTAGGGGTAGGGGTTAAGGGTTTAGAGGTTTAGGGTTTAGGGGTTAAATGGGTTATGGGTTTAGAGGTTTTAGTGGGGGTAAATGGGTTGAGGTTAGCAGTTTAGAGGTTTAGGGTTTGGGGGGTAAGGGTTAAGGGTTTAGAGGTTTAGGGTTTATGGATTAAATGGGTTAGGGTTTTAGAGGTTTAGTGGGGGTAAATGGGTTAGGGGTTAAGGGTTTAGAGGTTTAGGGGTTAGGGGGTTATATGGGTTATAGGTTTAGAGGTTTAGAGGGTTAGGGTTTTGTGGGTTAAATGGAATCCACACTTAAATGGGTTAGGTTTTTAGGGGTTTAGGGTGTTGAATTGGTTAGGGGTTTTGGGGTTTAGGGGCTTAAATGGGTTAGGGGTAGGGGTTAATGGGTTAGGGGTAGGGGTTAAGGGTTTAGAGGTTTAGGGTTTAGGGGTTAAATGGGTTAGGGGGTTTAAGAGGTTTAGTGGGGAGTAAATGGGTTAAGGGTTTAGGGGTTAGGAATTAGGGTTTAAGGGGTCAAGGGTTATGGGTTGGGAATTAGGGTTTAAGGGGTTAGGGGTTAAGGGTTTAGAGGTTTCGGGTTTAGGGGGTTATATGGGTTATATGTTTAGAGGTTTAGGGGGTTAAGGGATTTAGCAGTGAAGGATTTTATGGGTTGGGGGTTAGGGTTTTGGGGGTTAAATGGAATCCACACTTAAATGGGTTAGGTTTTTAGGGGTTTAGGGTGTTGAATTGGTTAGGGGTTGGGAATTAGGGTTTAAGGGGTTAGGGGTTAAGGGTTTAGGGGTTAGGAAATAGGGTTTAAGGGGTCAAGGGTTATGGGTTGGGAATTAGGGTTTAAGGGGTTAGGGGTTTAGGGTTTAGGGGGTTAAATGGGTTAGGATTTTTTTAGAGGTTTAGGGGGTTAGGGGATTTAGTAGTTAACGATTTTAGGGGTTATGAGTTAGGAGTTTTGGGGTTTAGGGGCTTAAATGGGTTAGGGGTTAACGTGTTAGTGGTAGGGGTTAAGGGTTTAGAGGTTTAGTGTTTAGGGGTTAAATGGGTTAGGGGTTTAGAGGTTTAGTGGGGGTAAATGGGTTAGGGGTTAGGGGTTTAGAGGTTTAGGGTTTAGGGGGTTAAGGGTTTAAGGGTTAGGAATTACGGTTTAAGGGGTCAAGGGTTAAGGGGTAAAGGGTTATGGGTCAAGCGTTAAGGGGTCAAGGGTTAGTTTTCTGCAATAACATAATTCTCCAATCCCATACACTTATGCTTGGAATTTCACACTTAACATTCCTTTCATTTTCGGATAATATTCTTTATCCCCTTACATCCATACCTAGGAAAATAAACTTCATTTCAATTTAATCTTGTGAAACTAAAGTGGAAGATAAGAGGACCCATTCCAAGAAGGGCATCTCACTCAATGTTCAAATAATATTGTTTATCCCCTTACATCCATACCTAGGAAAATAGACTTCCTTTCAAGTTAATCGTGTGAAACTGAAGTGGAAGATAAAGTGACCCATTCCAAGAAGCTCATCTCACTTCAAAAATTTCTCAAGATTTCCAAAAATTTATAACGATATTAAGGTGCTATGCCTTGTCTCCTTTATCACCTCATTGCATTTAGTCAATTGTTTTTTAAATTTAAATTTATTCATTAATTTCAAAAAAAAAATATTATATATATATAGTTGTTTTTATTTTGATTTATGTTTTAGAATTTTATTTTATTTATATTAATATATCAACTAGTTTTATATAAAATATTTTTAGTTTTTAATATAATATTGATATTGCAAAATATTGTAACAAATTTTATTTAATTAAATCTTCATGTATTTTTTATCATTAATAATAATAAAATAATTTAAAATAAAATTATAATTTTTTTTTTCATTTTTTAATTTTAATAAAGTACTATTAAAATTATATAAAATACCAATTCTAAAGTACTGAGAGTTTTATATAAAATAAGGTACCAATTCTAACAACTTAATAATTTTGGCGTTTTATTATAGGAATAAAACTCTAGGATGAGAGTTTTTAAAACTCTCATCCGAGAGTTTTAAAACTCTCATCCGAGAGTTTTTAAAACTCTCATCCGAGAGTTTTTAAAACTCTCATCCGAGAGTTTTTAAAACCCTCACCCAAGAGTTTTTAAAACTCTCATCCAAGAGTTTTTTTTATCTCTCGTCCGAAAGTCTTCCCAAGAGTTTCCGTCAATAAACTCTTGGACGAGAAAATGCATAACTCTCATCTGAGAGATTTTTAACTCTCGTTAAACTCAATAAAACTCTCGGATGAGAGCATTTAAAACTCTCGGTCGAGAAATAGAGTTGACTATTTTCTCGGACGAGAAATTAAAAATTTCTCCCAAATTCTAGCCGTCCATGAAAAAGTGTTTCCCAACTTCGCGATTTCACCCATGAACATGTAGTTTTCTTGCAGGTTCAAGTAGCACAAAAAAGGAGGAATCCACTAGCACCTTCAGCTTCATTTCTCATCCTTCATCAACCTTCTTTCCCTCAAAATCACCATCAAACCTACTTTCATATTTTTCATCTTCATACCGTGAGCAAACCTTAGAGGTGAAAGACAGGATTATCAAGAGGTTATGATCTTGGCCAAGGGTTTTTCCATATTCCAAAAATCCAAACACACCTTCAATCCACCTTCCCTACACTTTTCTCACCCATTTTTGGCCTCGGATTTCCCTCACACTATTTCCTGTAGCAATTCAGGACATTCCTGTAGCACTACAAGAAACCTGTAGCAGCATTTGTAGCAGCACGAATAGGCCCCTCCTTAAGACCAGAAACCACCATCCACCTCATCTAGAACTTCCAAAACCACCCAAACACCTTCAAACTTGCACCCATGAGTTCAAGCCCATCATAATCCACCTTAGCACTTTCTCCTCCTAGCTGCAAAAAAATGCATTTACAAGCATAGTTAGGTCATGATTAGTTGCACTATTAAAAGCATGACAAATAGAACATATAGTAGGCAAAGTGTGTTTCACCATTTGGCCCAGAAAAGTGTGATTAGGTTATTTTCCTTTCTACAATTTCAATTCAACAATTTACTTCGTTCAAGATGCCTAGTTTGCTTCCATTTCTTATCGTAGCTTAGTGTGTATCAAAAATTTACTTCGTGCAAGATGCCTAGTTTGCTTCCATTTCTTATCATAGCTTAGTGTGTATATTTATTTCAATGTAGAGTAGTTAGATGTGATTTATTGTTGTAGAATATTTCTTTGATTTTTGATAGAGTAATGTATTTGAATCATTTGTAGCCCTATGTCTAAATTCAAAAGTGTGATAGACTTCATCTATAAACCCTAGAAATAACACTAGTTCGTAGAGCTTAGAAGAGTATGACATTAGTAGAATTCATCTATTGTGTATATAGCACTGTCACCTCCAAGTTTTTACAAATCCCAGGTTGATAAATTAAAGTAGTGTAGCCTCTTGGAGCTGCAGCATTCTTGGTGCAATATCAGGGCTCACCACTACTCACGTCATTGGGAAAGAAAAACTGTTAATATGCAGTGATTCTAGTCACTCATGCGTGCATTGAGAATTTTAACAAACATGGTAGTTGTAGCAAACATGGGAAGTAGAAAAATCAAGGGTTAGTCTCCGCAAAATCACTAGAGTATTCATTGGCTTTTAGGAAGAAAGGACTGCATAGGTTTGTGGAGCATGTGAAGTGAGGGAAGGTTGTGCAGCCTCCCTGTCGCCATGGTAGTGAGGGAAGTTTCTGATATAAATTTTGTGTGTTAATGTGAAAGAGAAACTTGATTACAATTTTTTTTAGTGTGTTTGTAGTAATTTCTTATGTGGTTCGTTGTATTTATGTTTGTAATGGTTTTATGTTGTGGTATTTTTTTGTGCATTTTCAACAATATGTGATATAAAAAAACTTGTTGGTTTAATGTGTTGCTGTCCATATATGGTCTCAGCAAAATAGTGAATCGATTCGAATTGACAATGCATACACTCAATTTGAGTACCAATGTCTTAGTGGATAGCGTGGTCACCTCGGATATCCTAAAGGATTCTAGAAAAAGTGTGGCCAGAATCATTGGCAAGCCTGAATCAGTAAGCACCATTTTTCGTTGTATTTCGTTCATGTTGAATGCACCCAACAATGCAATTATTACTAGGCATCATTTCCTATGGCATGTCTATTAGCGTTGTATTAATTTTCTTGTGATATGGATTGCATAGACGTAAGTTACATGAATGAGTTAGAATCATGATGATGATTATGAGAGTCACAAATGTATATTTATGTTCTTAATAACAGGGAGTCTCCATGTCAACACTGGAAAGAACATATGGAAGTGCATTGAAGAATAATGCAGGGTAACTGCCCTATATGGAAACCCTCAGTGCACCTGAAAATGGAGATATAATCCCAGTTTTGTTTTAACTCATTTTTCCTTTTCTTTTTTTATTTTTACCTTAAAGGTGGTAATGAAGGTTTCATTCTTAAGCTGCAAGTTGTGTTCTAGGTTCATATGGTAGCCTATTATTTCACTAACATGATGGAAATTACTATGTGAGAAACATATGACAGTTCTGGGGTTTTTATTTTATATTTATACATACATTTATGTACCATGTAGTTAGCATGCTTGAGAAATCCCCATCTGTTTCAAAAAAATATAAAAAATTTGTATATGGTTTTTCTCCAGATATTTATAAGTAAGATCCACTTTATTTTTAGATACATTTGAGAATTATAAGTATTAGCCACAATTTCCACATTTAATATAAAAAATCTAAGCTAGTTCAAAATATGGTTTGTTAAGAAGTGGTGGAGAAGAATACAGGTTTGGCTGGGAGTGCTCTAGGTATGATGCTCTAAGTCTAGGGAGCGCTCTCGGTATGATGCTCTAGGTATGTAATCATTAACAAGCAGGGGGATCCCCTCCTCATCTATGGTTCTGATCTGAACCATGCCATTATCATATCATTTTTCCACTTTGTACTATCCCGACCATCTTGTCATTAATTTTCCTTTGAATTCCTTGAACCTTAAGTCATAAAGTAGTGCCCAATATCCTTCTTGAAAGGTCTTTCCCTTATTGTGCTTATCATTCCAAACCTTCCTTTGCAGTTTAATCACTTCTGTATGAAGGAGTGCCTACATCCTAAACTCATCCAAACCATTTAACCGCAACAACCTTTCGTTTTTGGCCTTTGTGATATCTAGGTCTAATTCAACTTCCATCCTCAAGGTGTTGTGTTCAAATTCAATGGAAAGTAGAGCTTTCTTCCCATAGACTAAATAATAAGGAGTGAACCCTATGGTTGTATTCCAAGTGGCATTGTAGGCCTAAGTGGCTTCCACCAATTTTTCTACCCAATCTTTCTTGTTGCTTCTCACAACCTTGGTGACGATATTCTCCAAGGCCCTGTTTGTCACTTCCACTTAGCCATTTTCTTGCAGATGGTAGGCAGTGGAAATCTTATGCTTGATCTTGTGTTGCCTCAGAATATTTTTAATGAGATGACATGTAAATTGAGCCCCCTGATCAGTGACTATCTCTCTAGGGTATCCAAACTTGTAGAACACATTCTCTCTCAGAAACTGTACTACTTTCTCCTCTGTTGCCACCTTTATAGACCTTGTTTCATCCCACTTGGTCAGGTAGTCAGTGCAAACTATGATATACCTCTTTTTTCTAGATGGTGGATTGATGGTTCCAATGAAGTCCATGCCCCATTTTTAAAATCACTCTAGAACCACCTAAGGGTGAAAAGGTAATTCATCCCTCTGCGTAGGTTTCCCTATCCTTTGGCACTGGTCACACCTACTAGTGTATCTCCTAGCATCTTTGGAGGGTAGGCCAATAGTAACTTCCCTACCAATATTTGAAGGCTACTATTCTCGCAGCAAAGTGGCCTCCGCAAGGACTATCATGACATGCCGATAGGATGTCAAAAACTTCTTCCTCCCTCACACATATTCTGAGAATTTGGTCAAGGCCCAAATTGAATAGATTTCCACCGATCCAAGTGAAAGGGGTGGTTTTTCTGATGATCTTACTCTTCTCCCTGGATGAGAGGTTTGGAGGGAATTTTCCGACAACCAAGTAGTTAGCTATGTCAACAAACCACAGAGAGAGTGCTGAAATAGAAAATAGGTATTCACCCATAAGCTGTCCATCCATCATTCCTTCCTCATTTGTAGGTAGAGTTAGTCTAGATAAAAAAATGCAACAACATTCTCCTTCCTTGGTTTATCAACAATTGTCAGGTCAAACTTTTGCAATAAAAACAACCATATAATTATTTTAGCATTAACATCAGGTTTATTCATTAAGTATTTGATGGTTGCATGGTCATTGTGTACAAAGGTATGATAACCAGTGATATAATGTCTAAATTTGTTTAAAGCATGGACAATGGTTAACAGTTCCTTTTCTGTGACAATACAATTGGGTTCAACCTTGGACAAATTCTTGCTAATGAAATAGATGACATAGGGTAATTTTATTCCAACTGCCCCCACAACATTGTCTGATGCATATGTGTGGATGTGGAAAGGCGGAGCCCAATTTGGACCTTAGACAATGCGGGCGGTAGTTAAGTTTTCCTTAATGAGTTTAAAATCTTCTTGACAAAGAATGGACGAGATAAATTTAGAATCTTTGGCCAAAAAACCAAATAATGGTGAAGCCAATTTTCTGAAGTCTTTGATGAACCTTCTATAGTAGCCATCTAGACCTAGGAAGCTTCTAACATCTCTCTACTTTTGAGGAGCAGGAACCATTTTTATGATGGTGATTTTGTTCGAGTCCATCTGTATTCTTGCTTGTGATATTGAGTGGCCCAATACTACTCCTGCTCGTTTTAAGAATTCACACTTTTCTGGACTCAGGGAGAGACGGATCTCAATGCACCTTCTCAAAACCTTTGCCAAAGTAGAGAGAGCTTCTTGGAAGTCATTGCCACAAGGTGTGAAATCATCCATGTATATTTCTGCTGAGTCATGGACTAGCTTTGATAAAATTCTCAAGACAGCTCTTTGGAAAGTAGCGGGGGCGTTGCACAACCCAAAAGGAAGGACTTTGTAAGTGAAGGTGCCCCGAGGACATGTTAAAGTAGTCTTTCCCTGGTCTTTAGGGATCATTTGTATCTGATTATACCCACTAAACTCATCTAGGAAAGAAAAGAATTTATTTCCTGCAAGGCCTTGCAAAACTTGATCTATAAAGGGCAAGGGGAAATGGTCCTTCTTTGTGGCTTTGTTGAGTTCCCTATTGTTAGTGTCAATCTTGTCATACTGCCATCAGTGATCAAAATTACTCTTTTGCATTTGCATATTAGGAGTCCGATACCATAAATTTTCATCATTCCATTAGGTCATGGATTCATTGATGGTAGTGTTCTTTCATCAGTTTTCCCTGATGTGAAACTTGATGATTCTCCTCTCTATGGTCTTCAGTCATGATTCATTTTCACTCCCATCCATATTACTAGGTCATAGGATTGGTCTTATTAGGTTCTAGGGTCTCATCATGGTCAAATTATTGAGTCAAGTATCGATAAATATTAGCAAGATCATGAGGAAGTCAAATAAACTCAAAGGCACAGTATCTGGAAAAATCAAAGGGTTGTTCTATTGAGATTGATGTAATTTTCACCTCAAAACCATGTTTTGAGGTGAAAACATGGTACTTTTCTTTTATTATTATTTATTGTGTAATTTTATATCTTCAATATGTAATAAGCTGCACTTCAGAAGTTGTTATCTCCACAAAAGCCACCACCCTGCCCATCAGAGATATTTTCCACAACATTTTCAGCATAAAATCATGTTATAAGTATTTCCATCAGAAAGAGCTTGGAAAGAGCTTTCCAACGGTATATTACACTCTCAAAACTGACTCCTGGATTGAAAAATATGCCTAAGTGAACAAAAGTCTCCAATAGCCTAACCTTAACCCTTTTTCCATTTGTCCCTTAGACTTTATTTCATAAAATTTTAAAGTATTTCATTATAAAACCCTTTCCTCTGATCCGATCACACCATTTAAATCACAACTCCCGATTGAGTCACCTCCAATTCACCCTTCCCCGATTGCAAATCCCCGATGCGATCCATCGCAAGTCCCCTCCTCTGATCCAATAGATTATTGCATTTCCTTGTTCTGATCACCCGATCACATCGCATATTTTCTTTCCAGCACTTAACCTCTGCTCCGCTCACCTTCTAATTCCTGATTGCGATTGATTGGGCCCCGCCATAAACCCTTCCACCCTTCCAAAAAAAAAGCGGCTTTCCCTTAGTAAAAATCGATTATTCAAATATTATTAACTTAAAGGATTTCTTAAGTTTTTCAATTGCAATCGGCATTTCCCAGCACTGTGCCTCCGCTCCACTTCCCTGCCGATTTGCGATTGCGATCAGTCGCATCACAAATCTTTATTGCATTACTCCTTTATATGATGTTCGTTCCCACTCCGACTTGGGATTGGGATTGGCTGGGTCCCACCTTAATCCCTTCCGTCTTTTCAAATGAAAAAGGGGTTTTTTCCTTTGTAAAGAGGAAAAATCATTTTCATTTGTTTTATAAAGACTTCCCCTCCATCACATTGCTCCATTGTAAAATGTTCGTTCCCATTCCCGATCGCTCCATCGCATTCGCATTTCCTTCGCTATGTGTTAAACCAACTCCCTTTTACCTTTGCGATTGCGATTGGCTGGGTCCCACCGAAAGTCTTCCACCCTTTTCAAAAGAAAGGGGCTTTTCCCTGTGTTAACTCATATTTTCATTTCATTTAAAATTTTCCTCTATCCTAAGTGTTTGCGCATCGTAATTGGCGATTCCCATAAGTTTAAACCCGCTCCCCTTTTCGTCTCGATTGCGATTGTGATTCCCCTATACACTATCGCATCGCGAGTTTTCAATCGCTCCATTATATGATACATCCCCTCCCCTCTTGCGATTGTGATTTTCGATCGCAACGTGGGCCAACCATCTTTTCCTTTGTTCCTTTTACCCAAAAAGGGGAACTTTTCTTCATTTAAATGGAAAATTTGATCTTTATTAGTTTCAAAGGCATTTCTCGGCATAAAGGAATTCCAAACCAAAGGAAAGAAACAATCAAGGCCGTGAACTAATTATGAACTAGAGACATCTATAGCAGCGATGAAAAATGGATCTGTTCTTCGGATTTCCCATTTTCATTCCTTGGGTGTAACAGCAAAATCTTCAAGATGGTCAAATGTATTGTTTCCCCTCTTTTTCAGAGGCATACTGTTGGATCTACTCCCCTCAAATTTTGTATATTTAATGTAATTATTCATCATTTTTAAGGGGGAATAAAGTGTGGAATAATTTGGAAATCACTGAGGACGCTCTGTGCTCCATTTGTAAAATTTTGTAAGGGAATTAATAAATATATGCAGCTCTGATTTGTGGAATCCCTGTGGTATGGATTTTAGCATTTTTATCTCCTTTGTGTTCATCTGTTAATTGTTATGTTTTCCATTCATTTCATTCATGTCTATGGTTGAATGATTTCAAGATAGATAGGTAGAATCCATTGTATAATGCTCTGCCTTGGGAAATCATTCAATACTCAATGTTTTATTCTGTTTGAAAAGGATCCATCTCCTATGCCCTTTTCAGCTCGTCACCAGTCTTAATCATCTCATCATTATTTAAACTGAGTTGTTAAAATCCCTGCCTACCTTGCCCCATGAAATACCATGTATCTCTGATTTAATTCCCCAGATTCAAACTACCCCTTCTATTCCATACAACCCTTAAATTTATTTCCAATTATTATACCTAGCCTAAAATCAGTTTACTCTTATATTTCATTGAATGTTTTTCTCGGAGAGAGCCCTCTCCTGACCTTGTAGGGCTAGCTACAAGGCTGAGCGTGGTTTGGGGTTACCCTGATTTGCCTTCCTTCAGCCTAAGGTTCAAATTAGGTGCTAACATTTCTGGCGACCATACTCGGGAACTATTTAGCATAAGAGACTGATTACCCCAGTAATATTTTCCATATAAATTCTTGGACTCTGGATGATGAGATTCAGAGTTTGATAAGATGAAATAAAACATTGTAAAGTATAAATTTGACCACATTGGCTTCAAGAAGATACACAAGGGCCAATCGTGATCCAAATCCTCCCCCTGTGTTTGAAAATCCTAATCTCATTCCAAGGATAGTCTGAAGACAAGAAGAATCACTAAGTCCTAGACCTATTTTAAGATCCCATACCTGGCCCAGTGAGTGGTTGTTTGTAGAAGATCTTTCTTTTGATGAATGTTTTGAGCTTTCTTTGTTCATAAGTAAATCTGAGACTGCACTCGATGACACAGTTTTAGATCTATAATTCCTTGTAGATCTTGAAGTTCAAAGGGAAAATACATCAATTGATGATTATATTTTGAATTCCCCTCAGACACCTGTCACTGTAACCAATATCCCTAAGCCTTCAGAGTTATCAGAAACAACATTTCCTCCCCTTAATTCATCAGCATTTCCATCAATTTCAGAAGTCAATTCTCAGCCTCTGACTCCTCCATCAACACCTCCCTTGAATACTAGTAGCACAAACACTATTGCAAATCCACCTCGAGTCATGGCTGCCCAGTATGCACCCTTGGTTTTACCTCAGAACCTGAATGATATGCCTGCTGATTATCAGAGTAAAATTCCTATATTTGATGCCACTCAGAGCACCACAACCCAGTAGCATGTTGATAAGATGAATGACTTTTTTGATCTTCATGAGGTAGAGGCAGAAAATGTCACCACAAGATTGTTTGTCCAAAGCTTTGGAGGTGAAGTTCGAAAATTTTTTAGAGCCTTACCAGGAGGCTCTATCCACACTTTGCAAGAGTTACATAGACAATTCTTATACCAGTGGGAGGTAAAGAAAAACCCACTCCAAATCTTGTCTGAATATGAAAATATTAAAAGAAATGTGGGTGAAACTGTACAGGATTATTGTGTGAGATTTAATGCTGTATATAATGCTATTTAGGCCAATCTAAAACCCCCTATGGGATTAGCTTTGCTCAAGTTTCCAGATGGTTTTGATGCTGATATGGCGTATCAACTACAAGAAAGAGATCCTACCACCCTTGAAGACATGCAGAAGATAGCTGTGAGCGTTGAAGCAAATTTGCTGGCGAGAAGAGCACAAACAAAAACTGAAAAGAGAGTAACTATGAAAGAAGAAGCATCCCCTTCAGATAATAAGATGGACACTTTGATCCGGACAGTTGAGAAAATGGTTGATCGATTTACTATTTCAGATAGACCTGAAGCACAAATCAGGAATCCAAATTTCAGAGGACATCAGTAGCCACAATTCCGAATTAAGCAGAGAGAATAGAGAGCACAGGACCAAGCAACGCCACACCAGCAGATTAGAACTCCATTACAACAAAATTATGTTCAAGGAATGGAGACAGATGATGATGATGATCTTGTAGTTGAAGC
The DNA here is from genome assembly GCA_034641835.2 of Pinus albicaulis. Lineage (NCBI taxonomy): Eukaryota > Viridiplantae > Streptophyta > Pinopsida > Pinales > Pinaceae > Pinus > Pinus albicaulis. The sequence continues at coordinate 169,345,047 of CM076570.1, forward strand.
CAACCATTTTTTCACTGCTGATGGTGTGCCCATATTTCTCACAGAAGATGAGGAATATACAACGACTACAAATATCTGAAAGGACGAAGATTTCATATTGGCCAATGATGTAGTTTTAGAGGAAGAGTCCGATGATTATCAAAGAGGATACATGAATGCTTTGTCAGTGCAACAGAAACAGTATTGTTTGAGGAGCAGAGATGTGCCGATTAATCCTATTCAGAAAGGAAAAGAGCTGCAATAAAAAAATGATTCTTCAAATACTCAAAGAAAAGGGAAAGAGCCTACTGATCCTTCCCCTAGCAAGGCATCTTCAGTGATTAACACTGCAAATGAAAAGAACCAACATAGCGCAGCAAAGGAGCAAGTAGAGAAGAAAGATCCTCCCGTTAAAGAGGTAGAAAAAGTCCCATCTTTTAATTTGGAAAATGAAATTTCTAAGCTGAAGGTGTCCATGCCCTTGACTGAGTTCGTGAAAAATAACACTTATAAACATCAGGTGTCTAGAATTTTGCAAATAGACTCTGTATCATATATGGTAAATGTTGAAGATGATTATTCTGAACTCATTTTTGGTCTAGCCATAGAAGGTCAGTCAGAAGAAAGTGAAGTCCCTCCATTTTACTTGAGTCTTAGATTGCATGAGTTCATTTTACATAATGCTATGTTGGACTCCATATCCTCGCATAAATTGATGCCCAAGGCCATTATGGAGAAGCAGGGACTTGATATTACTTGTAAATACCATGATTTGTATTCCTTTGACTCTGGTAGGGTCCATTGTATTGGTCTTATCAAAGACTTGGTAGTATCTTTAGACCAGATCCCGGCCAAGAATGTTTTGATGGATGTAGTTGTTGCCGATGTTCCACCACGATTTGGAATGCTTTTTTCCAGGTCATGAGGAGCAAAACTAAAAGGAATCATACAGCTTGACTTCTCTTATGACACCATTCCCGTGTTTGGTCAGTTGAGAAAATTATATAGGGAGAAGAAAATGAAATACATGATCACTAGCAAAGAGAAGCCAGTCAATCATCCCATTAATGCAGTCCACACAGATATGGAGTCATTTGTATTATGTTTGGATGGTGGTTTGAATGATGAGAATGTTCAGTTGGTAGAAGTAGATGAGATACCTGAAATTTTAGAAAATTTTAGGGAAGTCCTTAAACAGGAAAAAGATAAAGCAGCAAGCATTTCTGAGCTTCATGCCTGCCTGCAGCTGAAAGATAGTGAACAAAAGAAAGATGCAGAAATCAGTCAAGAGAAAGTGGAGAAAGAAGAAAAATTTTAGCATCTAGCAGAAGAAGAAGAAGGCATTTGGAGCATGGATTTTGATGGGGCTGTTGATAAAGACGGTGCTGGTATAGGAATATGGATTCAGAGCCTCGTTTTCCAGCCTGAAAAATTTCCTAGTACTGTTAGAGTATGTGCTTACAAGTTGGCTTTTGAATGCTCTAACAATGAAGTAGACTATGAAGCTTTGATTGCAGGATTGAAAATTTTGAAGAAGCTGAATGCAATAAGGATTTCCATCTATGGAGATTCGGAGTTGATAATCAAACAGGTAAAAGGAGAGTACCAAGCAAAGCATTCGCGATTGAGGGCCTATACAAATGCAGTCCTAGACATTTTCTGAATACACTTTGACAGCAGTACCCCGAATGTAGAATCTTATTGCAGATTCCCTTGCCACTACTGCAAGCAATTTGAAGATTCCAATGAATTCCAATAAAAAATTTGAAATTTATGTTAAACATTGGCCTGCTGTTCCAAATAATTTAAGGTATTGTCAAGTTTTTTGGGATGACAAAGAAATTAACGCTTTTTTGTAGAGTGAAGGAAAATTCAAAGATACTCCCATAGAAGGTGATCATGAGGTTGATGATCATGAAATCAAAGCAAATCAAATGGACGTGTTGCAGTTGAAAGACAATGTAATTCCTAGAGGTCTCATAGCTTTAGAGGATCTTTTTGATCAGGATGATGTTGCAAAGAAACCAAGCTTGGTGCCTATTGATAAAGGAGTTGAGGATGTTAATCTAGGAACAACTGAGAGGCCTAAGCTTGTGAAGTTATCAAAAGCATTGTCCCCTGAGGTAAAGGAACAGTATGTTAAATTTCTTTTTGAATTTTCTGATTATTCAGATTTGAAGGTGTATGACAAGAATATAATTCAGCATACTATTCCCATCAAGTCGGATCAGAAGCCATTTAGACAGAAGCTGAAAAAGTTAACAACCCAAAGCTGCTTCCATCTATTGAAAAAGAGGTAAACAGATTGTATAAAGCTGGTATCATTGTCCCAATTAGATTTTCTGACTGGATTTCAAATTTGGTCCCGGTACGTAAAAAGATAGGAGAGATAAGGTTGTGCATAGATTTCCAAAATCTGAATAAAGCATCTTTAAAGGACAACTATCCACTTCTGAAGATGGACCATATTCTATAGAGAGTAGTAGGAGAATCAAGTATGTCACTACTCGATGGATACTCAGGCTATAATCAGATTTTGGTGCATGAGAAATGCCAAGACAAAACTACCTTCACAACACCCCGGGGAACTTTCCAGTATGCCAAAATGCCATTTGGACTGAAGAACGTTAGAGCCACTTTCCAGCGAGCAATGGATATTGATTTTTCCAATGAAAAGGATGTTTTTCTTGTTGTTTATTTGGATGATCTAACAATATTTTATGGTTCTGATGATGAACATTTGCACCATTTGAGGATTTTATTCCAGCGATGCAGAAAGTTTGGGATTTCTCTCAATCCAAAGAAAATTATGTTTGCTATGGATGAAGGTAAGCTGTTGGGGCATATCATCTCTAAAGCTAGTATCTGCATTGATCCTGCAAGAGTGGAGACAATTCAGCATATAGACCTCCCACGTAATAAAAAGGAGATTCAAGTATTCAATGGTAACATGAAATTCTTGCGCAGATTTATACCCAATTTGGATGAAAATTCAAGAGAAATGACTAACATGTTGAAAAAGGATAGCATTGTCAAATGGAGTGAGGAGGCTATCAAGTCATTTAATCTGGTAAAGTTTGCTTTGTCCAATTCCCCAGTCTTGATTAGGCCTGATTACACTCAATATTTCATTATATTTTCATTTGCATCAGAGCATACTATGGCTGCGGTATTGATGCAAAAGAGAAATCAAATAGAATAGCCCATTGCATTTTTCAGTAGGACTATTCGAGATGCTGCCTTGTGGTATAATATCATTGAGAAAAAAGCATTGGCCCTTATAAAAGCATTGAAGGATTTTAGAGTATACATTCTGCATTCACATACTATAGCATATGTTCCTAATGCAACGGTGAAAGATGTCTTAATGCAAACTAACCCAGAAGGAAGAAGGGGTAAGTGGATAACACCAATGTTGGAATATGATTTGGAGATCAAATCCACAAAGTTGATCAAAGGACAAGGCTTGGCAAAGGTAATGGCCCAATCAAACCTGCATGCTTTGGATATAAATCTCATAGCAGCAATGTCAGAAGATGAGGATGAAGGTTTGCTTGTTCCATTTTCAGACATTTTTCTCCAATCCCCATGGTATTCAGACATTTTTTATGTTCTTCGACATCTTTCACCACCTCCAGGGATGTCTAGAAGCAAAGGTAGATCACTGAAACTTAAGTCTGCTAAATTCTATATTTTAAACAGTGCTTGTTTATGCTCAACCTAGTGTTCCTAAATTGAGTTCATTAATTGTCAACCAGGGTTGGTAAAATGCTGAAGTGTGGTGCACTATATGTGCCTAGGTATTTGTTTCCCACTACGTTGTGTTTAGTGTTTTATGATGTTTTTGGTTTTATGGTTTTATGTTCAAAAGAAAAAAAAGAGCTAAATGTTGGAAAAGAGATGTGGATGGTTATACTAAAACAGAGTAAAGCCTAAACTATGGGTGGCAAATAACAAATGCAAAGCTTGATAATGACTTAATTGCAAAGAAATAAATCACAACATGAGCTTGAACTTATCCAATTCATTCATTAAAGATGTGTTGGAAGAGCTTGAGAAATGGACAAGTTAAGTGTAAATGAAGTTCTCCTAAATAAACAATCAACTCACAAAAAAATGATTATTTGTAACACAGTAAGGTTTCTATTATAAATTAACCTATGATGCTGAAGTTACCCTATTATACAACTTGACTTATCACTACTAGGTCTTATTCAGAGGTTTAGAGATTTTCTAGGATAGTGTTTGGGAAAAAGGCTACAAGTGAATTTGTAAAAGATTTGCAGAATAATCACAGCCTTAAACTAATATGACTGACCCTTATTCATGTGATGATGTATCAATATAGATTCAGGACAAAAGAAAGTTGTAAATAATGAAGGCCGAGAGACTAATTTTGACAACTAGCACTACTTAAAATACAATGGATTACACTAGGCTAGAACGTGGTCTATCAATCTTAAAAGACAGTGACTACAACTAAACTAGAATGCCATTAATCTTTTCTTGAAAAAAAATGAACTGAAACTGAACTAAAGTGCCACTAATATACTTGAAGTACAGTGAACAGAGTGAAACTAGAATGTCATTATCAAACTTGAAATGTAGTGACAGAGCTTGAATTAAATGCAATCATCCTCCGGAGTGCTATAACTAAATCAATATGCAGCTAGTCTATGGAATTATACAACCCATCTCATTCATTATGAATGATATTTTGGAAGAGTTTGTAAAACAATTCTGGCTGTATTATTCAATGCAATTGAACATAAACATAAGATTGAAAGCAAATACAACTAGAATCTAAGACACCACAGCTATTTCTTATTCATTGTTAATGATGTTTTGGAAGAGTTTGTAAGAGTAAGACCAGCTGTGACACTTAGTGGAAACAAGCATAAAGGAAATGCAACTAAAATCTACAACACCACAACTATGCCTTATTCATTGTGATGATATTTTAGAAGAGTTTATAAGAGTAAATCTAGCTGTGATAATTAATGTAAACAAGTATGAAACATAAACTTCAGAAACTTGCTTAAGCTAGAAATGAAAACGAGACTAAAATACTTATCTAAACCATATAAACAAGGCTGCTCAGGTAGCAGGGGCCCTCTACCACCAGAGTAGCACGAAATCTACTTCAAGATTGACTCAACGCTTTCAATAAAGTGATGCTTCCTTCATTAAAAGAGAAATTACTTCAAAACAGAGTGTTTTGGGACTTCTGAAATCTAGCAATCAAACACAAAATCTAACTAGGCGTTTCTCGGTCTCCCGAGCCATACTTATATCAAAATTACATAACCGTATTTGAGATAACATAGGGATAAATTTCTTTCCATATTAAAATCGAACTAGAACTCTGGTGGTGGTTTAGTATTATGATTAAGGACATCTGGATAGTCCTTGTCCTATTAGAAGTCTATCTCCCAGTTTTGGTTCCCACGTGCGTAACCACCTTTAGAATTCTGTTCAGAACCGTCAAGAGCAAGAGATGATGTGGATGAGGTCAGGAATTCACCCATATGCGTTTTTCCTTCAGATGACACCTGTAACCCATTTAAACACTAAAATAGCTGCGGAATGCGGGATTAGCTATGGAACGTCTGTATTCTATATCTATTTTGCACAGAATTATTAAAACAACAAAAAACCATGAAAATACAATATGTTAATAAATTGCATGTAACCTTTAAGCAATCCTAATCATTCTTCATTGATTTTGGGCTTATGAAGTGATAAAAGAATGATGAAATGAAGTGAAGGTTTGTAAAAGAGAAGGCAATTCTAGGGCTCAACAGTGCTCTTTATTGGAAAGATCCAAGAGGTATTATGCTTAATTGTTTGGTTGAAGATGAGGCTCAACAGGTGATGCATGAATTTCACAAAGGTGATTGTGGTGGTCATTTGTTTTGGAAAACTACAGCTAACAAAGTGTTAAGAGCAAGATATTATTGGCCCACTTTATTTTCAGATCTGTACAAAACAATGATGAGCTGCCATGAGTGTCAAGTTTTCCAAGGAAAAAGGAAATTGCTTCCTCTTCCTTTGAAACCAGTTTCAGTAATTCATTAGGGGACTTGATTTCATAGGGGAAATCCATCCCGCATCATCAGCACATCATCGATGGATCTTGAAAGGTACTGATTACTTCACCAAATGGATCGAGGGAATTCAAGCAAGGCAAGCCACTGATACAGTAATCATTCAATTTTTAGAATCAAATATCTTGTCTCGTTTTGGTTGTCCTCACAAAATCATAACTGAGAATGCAGCAGCGTTCAAATCTAAGAAGATGGTGGAATTCTGTGACAAATACAATATTGTGTTGGGCCATTTAACAATGCACTACCCACAAGGCAACGACCTGGAAGAATCATCAAATAAGTCTCTGATAAACATAATCAAGAAAATGCTACAGGAAAATAAAAGGAACTGGCATCGAAAACTTATCAACGTGTTATGGACAGATAGAGTCAGCAGCAAGAAATCCTTAGGTATGTCACCATTTGAATTGGTTTATGGTATTGATGTTGTTTTTCCCACGTCACTTACAGTTCCAGTCATGAGATTATTGCAAGAGGCTGGCAGTGAAGAAGATGATAGTCAGTGAAGGATCAATCAAATGATCCACCTTCAAAAAACAAGAGAGGAAGTGTCTCAGAATGCTATTCAGTTGCAGGAGAAGATAAAGAAAATCTATGACCATAAGACCAAAGCAGAAAAGTTTCAGTTGGATGATGTGGTATTGAGATGGGACACACGAAATGAAGACAAGGGGAAGCATGGTAAGTTTGAAAACTTATGGAAAGGACCATACAAGATTTCAGCATACAGGGGACATAATGCTTTCTTTCTCTCAGAGATGGATGGCCAAGATTGCCCTGGAGGACCAGTAAATGGTAGGCTTTTGAAGCACTACCACTGTTGAAGATAATGGATCCAAATTTATGTCAGAATCATTGTATATGCCATGCCATTGTTGGTCAGATTTCAGTTACACAGTCATTGAAGTTTGGGGCCCGAGGTGAAGGCTATAAAACTTTTAAAATATGTGCAAGTTTTGCTGGTTTTATCTAAGTTTTCAGTCACAGTTTGAGTCAGAGTCAGTCTGCATTGTGTCATTTTTCAGTGTTTTGACCATATTTTCCCAATGGATAAGGCTACTTGGTCTACGGTGTTCTTGGCACCTCCAAGGAGCTACCATCCCCATTGGAGCCAATTTTAGTGTCAGTCTTGTCATACTGCCATCAGTGATCAAACTTACTCTTTTGCATTTGCATATTAGGAGTCCCATACCATAAATTTTCATCATTCTATTAGGTCATGGATTCATTGATGGTAGTGGTCTTTCATCAGTTTTCTCTCATGTAAAACTTGTTGATTCTCCTCTCTATGGTCTTCAGTCATGATTCATTTTCACTCCCATCCATATTACTAGGTCATAGGATTGGTCTCATTAGGTTCTAGGGTCTCATCATGGTCAAATTAATGAGTCAAGTATCGATAAATATCAGGAAGATCATGAGGAAGTCAAATAAACTCAAAGGCATAGTATCTGGAAAAATCAAAGGGTTGTTCTATTGAGCTTGATGTAATTTTCACCTCAAAACCATGTTTTGAGGTGAAAACATGGTACTTTTCTTTTATTCTTATTTATTATGTAATTTTATATCTTCAATATGTAATAAGTTGCACTTCAGAAGTTGCTATCTCCACAAAAGCCACCACCCTGCCCTTCAAAGATATTTTCCATAGCATTTTTAGTGTAAAATCATGTTCTAAGTATGTCCATCAGAAAGAGCCCGGAAAGAGCTTTTTAATGGTATATTACACTCTCAAAACTGACTCCTGGATTGAAAAATATGCCTAAGTGAACAAAATTCCCCAATAGCCTAACCTCAACCCTTTTCCCATTTGTCCCTTAGACTTTATTTCATAAAATTTTAAAGTCTTTCATTATAAAACCCTTTCCTCCGATCCGATCGCACCATTTAAATTGCAACTCCTGATTGAGTCACCTCCTATTCACCCTCCCTGATTGCAAATCCCCGATGCGATCCATCGCAAGTCGCCTCCTCCGATCCAATAGATTATTGCATTCCCTTGTTTTGATCACCCAATCACATCACATATTTTCTTTCCAACACTTACCCTCCGCTCCGCTCACCCTCCAATTCCCGATTGCGATTGGTTGGGTCCCGCCAGAAACTCTTCCACCCTTCCAAACAAAAAGCAGCTTTCCCTTTGTAAAAAGCGATTATTCAAATATTATCAACTTAAAGGATTTCTTAAGTTTTTCAATCGCAATCGGCATTTCCTAGCACTGCGCCTCTGCTCCACTTCCCTACCGATTTGCGATTGTGATCTATTGCATCGCAAATATTTATTGCATTACTCCTTTATATGATGTCGCTCCCACTCCGACTTGCGATTGCGATTGGCTAGGTCCCATCTTAATCCCTTTCGCCTTTTTCAAATGAAAAAGGGGTTTCTTCCTTTGGAAAGCGGAAAACTCATTTTCATTTGTTTTATGTAAAATGTTCGCTCCCATTCCCGATCACTCCATCGCATTCGCATTTCCTTTGCTATGTGTTAAACCCGCTCCCTTTTACCTTTGCGATTGCGATTGGTTGGGTCCCACCTAAAGTCTTCCGCCCTTTTCAAAAGAAAGGGGATTTTCCCTGTGTTAAATCATATTTTCATTTCATTTAAACTTTTACTCTATCCAAAGTGTTTTCCCATCACAATTGGCGATTCCCATAAGTTTAAACCCGCTCCCCTTTTCGTCCTGATTGCGATTGCAATTCCCATATACACTATCGCATCGCGAGTTTTCAATCGCTCCATTATATGATACATCCCCTCCCCTCTTGCGATTGCGATTTGCGATCACAATGAGGGCCCACCATCTTTTCCTTTGTTATTTTTACCCAAAAAGGGGGACTTTTCTTCATTTAAATGGAAAATTTAATTTTTATTAGTTTCAAAGGCATTTCTCGGCATAAAGGAATTCCAAACCAAAGGAAAGAAATAGTCAAGGCCGTGAACTAATTATGAACCAGTGACATCTACAGCAGCGATGAAAAAGGGATCTGTTCTTCGGATTTCCCATTTTCATTCCTTGGGTGTAACAGCAAAATCTTCAGTATGGTCAAATGTATTGTTTCCCCTCTTTTTCAGGGGCATACTGTTGGTTTTTTCCTATGTTCAGATTTCGGTTTTTGAGGTGGCGAAACAACTCCTCCTTCTGTGGATCTACTCCCCTCAAATTTTGTATATTTAATGTAATTCTTCATCATTTGTAAGGGGGAATGAAGTGTGGAATAAGTTGGAAATCACTGAGGACGCTCTGCACTCAATTTGTAATAGTTTGGCAGGGAATTAATAAATATATGCAGCTCTAATTTGTGGGATCCCTGTGGTATGGATTTTAGCATTGTTCTCTCCTTTGTTTTCATCTGTTAATTGTTATGTTTTCCATTCATTTCATTCATGTCTCTGGTTGAATGCTTTGAAGATAGATAGGTAGAATTCATTGTATAATGCTCTGCCTTGGGAAATCATTCAATACTCGATTTTTTCTTCTGTTTGAAAAGGATCCATCTCCTATGCCCTTTTCAGCTCCTCACCAGTCTTAATCATCTCATCATTATTTAAACTGAGTTGTTAAAATCCCTTCCTACCTTGCCCCATGAAATACCATGTATCTCTAATTTAATTCCCTAGATTCAAACTGTTCCTTCTGTTCCATACAACCCTTAAATTTATTTCCAATTATTATACCTAGCCTAAAATCAGTTTACTCTTATATTTCATTGAATATTTTTCTCGAAGAGAGCCCTCTCCTGACCTTGTAGGGCTAGCTACAAGGCTGAGCGTGGTTTGAGGTTACCCTGATTTGCATTCCTTCAGCCTAAGGTTCAAATTAGGTGCTAACACCTATAATCAACACAAATTCACCATTTTTCATTCTTCTTTGGGACTAGCAGAAAAGGAGATACCGACTCACTATCTGATATAGGATATATGAACCTGTATCCAATAATTTCTACATTTCTTCCTTTACTATGTCTTTTAGAGTTGGGTTCATCCTTCTTTGGGTTTCGCGCACAGGCTTGCACACCTCTTTAATGTAGATATGATGTGTGAAAACCAATGTATGCACCCCTTTCATGTCTTTGTAGTCCCAAGAAAATGCATTAAGGTTTTTTTTCAAGAGTTGGCATAACTTCTCTTCTTCTTTAGTTGATAGGGATGAGTTATTTTTCAAAGCTTTTGATGGGCCAAATTCCGTAGCCTTGGTTGTTTCAGAAGTTGAATTCACTGAGTGTAGTTCCATCCAAGGGTGGCTCTCAGACTCTTTGACTAGGTCATCAAGTAGACTATCAGTGGGGGGATGTTTCTGAATGATTTGATCGATGAGGTCATCCTCATCAGGTTTCCCCCCTCTAAGAACCGTATCTATGGTACAAATGGGGTACGGTGCAGTGTTGTATACTTCATATTATTATTATTCATCCTCCAACCATAAAGGTAGATCATGGTCAATGGAAGTCTGGGCAGGAGGATATAATACCAGTTGTTTAGACAAGGGCCCATTCTTTATAGTCATGTTTCCAGCTCCACAGTCGATATAGGCATCGAAAGTGGCTAACCAAGGTCTCCCTAAAATGAGAGGATATACATTAAACTTGGTTTTTGGCTAGAGAACCATGAAATTTGTAGGGTAATCCCAAGAGTTGATTGAAACCATAACATCCTCAACAATTCCTTCTAGAGCTACTATGGACCGATCAAAAATTTGCAGAATTGTTGTGGTTTTCCTCAAAGTCCCTTGGAGGTTGAGTTTAAGCATATTTTCCTTGGTCATTACATTGATGGAAACCCCAAGTTAAATCAGAGTATTGGGGACTATGAAACCATCTGTGTGTACATATACAACTGCTATCAGGGTCGAGGTACTTCAGGAAGATGACCCTTCCCAACATTAAGTCGAACAACTATCCTACTACATTGATGGTGGTGGTATCTTTCTTCTTTTTCCCAGGTTTCTTAAAGCAATTTTCCTTGATGAGCCTATTTTAAATAGGGACATCCTTAATGGTCTGGAGAAGGGGTATTTTTACACACAAATTTTTCAATTCTCCCAGAAGCTCAGTCTCCTCTGGGGTGTGCTAACTAGAGTGGATCAAGCACTCAGGAAAAGGAGGTTGTTGTATATGAGTGTTCCTTTCTTCCTTTTCCTCCTCAACCTATGTAGGTGGAGATAGAGGATGATTATCCGAGATTACTCTTCTCAACCTGAGATTTATCTCATGTATCTCCACAACATAAGGTGGATAGGATGTCTCTCCATTTTAAACTTGTTGTGCCTAATTTTTGTTCAGGTTTGGATTGGGATGTACAGGCATCTGAGGCAGCTTGGGTGGAGTAGAATGAGGGAGCTAAGGTTGAGGCTTTGGTGGAGGCAGTAGAGCAGGTGGTTGGTTATGTTGAGGCCTCCACCCTTGTGATGGATTACTCCACTGAGGTGGTTGAGGAACATACTGTTGAAATGGTTGGTTCACAGTTGGAGGGTGATATGGAGGGTTGTAGGGCCAAGTAGGATGTGTAGGCCATGATGGAGGAGTGGAAGTGTACCAGGATTGGATTGGTGCATCTTGATTATTATGGTAATATGATCCAGGTGGATATTGGTGGTCACCCACCTATTCCACTTGGGGCCCCACCATTGTCTCTTTCAGTTTTTCAGTTTCGGCACAACTTACTATTTTTAGCAGTTTTTCGGGTCGTGAACTTCTGGAGCCGTTTTGAGGCCCTAAACGACATTTTTTGGGAAAACAGAGAGCAACATGGGTCCATGGACCCATGTTGCTCATTCAAAATTTGTAGTCCTCGGATAGATCTTTCTAACCAGGTATGGTACGCGTCAAACGGAGATCGTATGCACAAGTTATGCCCCTAGGAAGTTGAAACACCAATTTACCCAAATGTGGCCCATAGTTTTGGTGCTTCGTCTCCTAGGGTTAGGGTTTTGGCTGTTTAGGATTTTCCCATTGTTTTTAAATAATAAATAGGCCCTCGAGCCTCATTGTAACTCAGTTCTGAGGCCTGTAGCCGCCACATCTCTTCTCAAAGATAACTACCAATGCCCTAGCTATTTTTATTTCCATTTTGTTTGTAAGAAAATTTCAGCTCTTTGATATTAATGAAATGAAGTGTTCTTTCCGCTGCATCTCTATATTTATGGTTATGTGTTTATTCTGTTGCGTTCCCTCATAAATCCGGATTAGTGGTATCAGAACGGTATGTTTTTTCTCGATCCTTCTTTGCATGTCCCCAACAAGGTCGGGGTATAAGGAGTTAGCGCTCGATCTGGTGGAACCTTTGCAAGATCAGCCTCGCAAACCCCGACGGGCGCCCATGGGGGACGAAAAGAAAGATGAGGGAGCAGGAGATCCTATCAAAATATTGCTTGAGGAGGCCCTCAAAAAACAAAGGAAGGCGATGATGGATAACTTTGCCCAGATCCTTCAACGGCTGCCCACCGGCGGCGCATCTGCATCCAGCAGCCACTCTGGAGGTGCAACTCCTTTTAAGGTACAAGTAAATTTTCACATTCCCATATTTGAGGGTAAAATAGATGCAGATGTTGTAGATAGATGGCTGAATCTATTAGAAGGATATTTCTTGGTTCATTACTTTTCCGACAGGGAGAAGATTATTTTTGCACTCCTCAAAGCTGCCCCCCATGTCAAGGACTGGTGGGAAATCCATTGTGAGAAAAAGGATGAGACAAAACCCTCTCTGTTCTCGGTCGTACCCACATGGAATTCTTTCTGAGATGCCATCAAGGAACAATACTGTCCCGTGGGGAGCTATAAGGACAAGTACATACAATGGACCACACTGCGACAATAAAGGGATCAAGATGTGCATGAGCCGACGAATCTATTCCATACCCTCCGCACCAAGTTGGGTATCAAAGATTCAGAGAAACATCTAGTGGTAAAGTATCGCAGTTGTCTGCACAGATACATTCAGGAGGAAATGGAGTTCCTTGACATCTCCTCGCTTGGTATGGCATACCAATATGCTACCAAGATTGAGCAGAAATTCAAACAAAAGAAGCGAGACTTTGGATCTGCGAATCAAAATCAAGGGAAAGTTGCTCCCAAACCGCATAACAAAGGACAGAGCCAAGGCATGGTGACTCAAGAAAACCTGTCGAAGCCACAATCAAAGAACAACACTGCAAAGCCAAAGAAGGACACGGGAAAGTGGTGTGAGTTCCATAAGAGCTCCACTCACAACACAAGTGAGTGTCGGGCCAAGGAGTCACTGGTGGCCGAGATGCGGGCTTCTGAGTCAGATGCATGCTCTGACTCTGAATCAGAACCTGACAAGGGGAATGTAAAAGGGAAACACATTATTGATGTGGAGCCTAGTGCCACTGTTGCCACTACGAAGATCCAGAAGGAGGAACCGGAAGATCTAGAGGAGGAGGAATGTCTCCTCCACTCCTAGATGTGGGTAAAGGGCTCCCTGGTACAGTTCATTGTCGACAATGGGAGCCAAAACAACCTCATTTCAGCAGACACCGTGAAGCGGTTGGGCTTGCCGACCACAGCCCACCCACATCCATACACCATCGGGTGGCTTCACCAAGGACGATATCTCCTCGTCAGCCAGCAGTGTTGCCTTCCCTATAGCATCAAGCCCTTCACGAATGAGGTATTATGTGACGTTGATCCTATTGATGTTTCTGATGTATTATTAGGACAACCATACTTGTGGAAGCGTCATGCTGTGTATGAGTCTCGGCCTCGCACTGTTATTGTTACTTTGGGAAATAAGTTGTACAGGATACCAGAGGTACCACCTCCTACTGCTATCTCTTTGGTTACTGCAAAACAATGCAGTAAGCTCATTTCCCAAACTAGGAAATTCATTTTCCTGATGATCCGCCCCCAGGGCAAGAAGAATACTGTGGCCACCACCTCCAGATAGGGCTCCTTTGCATGACAACAACAAATGGATAAGGTTGTGGAGGAGTACGAGGACATCTTCACCTCACCCACAGGGGTTCCTCTGCATTGTCAGGTCAAGCACCCAATTGATCTGACCCCAAGTGCGCCGCTACCCAATGGACCGATCTATCGATGCTCTGTTCTGGAGAATGATGAAATCAAGAGGCAGATTCAGGAGCTGCTGCAAAAATATCACATCCGACCAAGTTCATCGCCCTGTGGGAGCCCAATCATGTTGGTATAGAAGAAGGATGGGACGTGGAGACTCTGTATTGACTATCGGGCATTGAACAAGATCATTGTCTAGAATAGGTACCCGATCCCACATATTGATGACCTTCTGGACCAGCTCAAAGGTGCAAAATATTTCAGCAATATTGACTTGACGTCGGGGTATCACCAAGTACCGATTGAACCCTCCGATGTGTGGAAGACTGCCTTCAAAGCCAAGGAAGGCCTTTTCAAATGGCTGGTCATGCCTTTCGGGTTGACGAATGCTCCCGCAACCTTCATGAGGATGATGGATGACATCTTGCGGCCATTCACAAACTCATTTGTAGTGGTGTACTTGGATGACATTCTGATCTTCAACCAGACTTGGGAAGAGCACGTTCACATTCGACAAGTCCTCCAAACACTGTGGCAACACAAGTTGTGTGCCAATTTGGAGAAGTGCACTTTTGGCATGACCCAGGTTCAATATCTGGGATACATTATTGATGAAAGGGGGGTGCATGTGGATCCGGCCAAGATCCAAGTCATTCGGGATTGGCCAGCCCCAACCACTATAACAGAGCTTCGCAGCTTTCTGGGTCTTGCTAATTTCTACCGTAGATTCGTGTTGGGATTCTCTCATATCACTTGGCCCTTGAGTCAAGTCACCAAGGGAGGAGCGAGAGCAAAATTATTTTGGTTGGAACCTCAATAGAAGGCGTTCATAGAATTGAAAAATTGCCTCTGCTCTGCCCCAGTGCTCACATTACCAGACTTGCAACAGCCATTTGAGATCGAGACAGATACCTCTGACTATGCTATTGGGGCATTTCTTACTCAACAGGGACATCCAGTGGCATATCACAGTGAGACATTGTCTGAGACAGTTCGCAAGTATCCCACCCATGACAAAGAAATGTATTCCATTGTGCAAGCCTGTCGACAATGGAAGCATTACATTTTGGGGAAGGAAACAATCATCCACACAGACCACCGGCCCCTGCAGTTCATACAGACACAAGGGAAGTTGCAGAATGATCGCCATAAGAAGTGGTCCACATATCTGCAACAGTTTCATTTGAACATCAAGTACAAGAAGGGTAGCACCAATAATGTTGCAGACTGCCTCAGCCGACCACCGATCGTGGCACTCACCACCGTGCTCAACTCTTGTGGGCATGAGACTTCTGATTGGCCACTTCTCTATGAGAGTGACCCAGAATTCGGCCACACTTACAAGGCACTCTTGGGGGGCACGCAAGTTCCAAATTTTCACCTCCAAGATGCACTTTTATGTCACCTGGGACACCTTTGTGTTCCTTCAAGTGAGTGTGCCAAGATGATATGGGAAGCACACTACAGTCGAGTCGCTGGGCATTTCGGGGTCGAGAAAACAGTAGCAATACTACAGAAGTATTTCTATTGGCTGAACCTTCGAAAGGATGTTGAGAAGCACATCAGATCCTGCACTGCTTGTGCCATTGCCAAACCGACCATCAAGAAGCAAGGCCTATATACTCCACTACCTACCCCTAGTCGACCGTGGGAATCCATCTCCATGGATTACATGGCGGGCCTGCCTTCTACTAAGAATGGAAATGACTGTGTTTTCGTGGTCGTTGACAGATTCTCGAAGATGGCCATCATGGCGGCCTGTAAGAAGAATATCACAGCAGAAGCCACTTCTAAACTCTTCTTTGAACGAGTGTGGGTGCACTTTGGGATCCCACAGTCTATCATATCAGATCGAGATAGTAGGTTCCTCAACACATTTTGGTCCAGCCTCTGGTCAATGTTGGATACCAAGCTCACCAAGTCCACAACTTTCCATCTCCAAACAGATGGTCAGACAGAGGTCATCAACATAATGATTGTACACATTCTTCTCATGTACAATTCAAAGCATCCACGCAAATGGGACGAGAGCCTCCCCTATGTATAACATAGTTATAATCGAGCTCTCCATAGTTCAATCGGCCATAGCCCCTTTCAGGTGGGCTTGGGATTCCAGGCACTATGTCCCATTGACGTAGCCATACCATTTGTAGCTACTCAGGCTGATTCAGCTCATGTCCAGTCTGAAGTTGACAAAGCAAGTAGCTTCATCGAGCGCATTCAACACATCCGCCAACAGGTTCATGATATATTGGATAGAGCCAATGCCAAGTACAAGCAATGCCATGATCAACAGTAGGTGCCACACAACTTCCAGGTGGGCGACAAAGTATGGCTACATTTGCAGAAGGAGCGCCTCACTGGACCCCACCACAAGCTTCGCCCGCTCTGATACGGGATGTACACCATCACCAAGGCTATAGGGAACAATTCCTTCGAGCTCAGTATTCCACCATTCCTTGGTCTGCACCTAGTCTTCAATGTGGATCACCTTCGTCCTTACTTCCCACCTCTACTGGACACCTCAGACATTGCAGACCAACTCACACCAACAGAGTTAAACCCAAACTGCATGGAACAGGACACCATAGATTGTATCATGGACATGCAAATCAATAACACTCACCAACAAAAGATCCAACTGTGTCGGGTTGTCAAAGCTAGCCAAATCCTGCACCAAGGAAAGTGGTTCACCAAGGACCAAGTTCAGCAGAAATTTCCTCATCTCATGGAGGAACTTAATGCAATGGGGACCATTGCTTCCTAAGGGGGGAGGAATGATCCAAGTGGATATTGGTGGTCACTCGCCTATTCCACTTGGGGCCCCACCATTGTCTCTTTCAGTTTTTCAGTTTCGGCACAACTTACTATTTTTAGCAGTTTTTCGGGTCTTGAACTTTCTGGAGCCGTTTTGAGGCCCTAAACATGGGTCCATGGACCGATTTTTCTCTTTCAAAAATTTTAGTCCTCAGATAGATCTTTCTAACGAGGTATGGTACGTGTCAAACGGAGATCGCATGCCAAAGTTATGCCCCTGGGAAGTTGAAACTCCAATTTACCCAAACGGGGCCCATAGTTTTGGCGCTTCATCTCCTAGGGTTAGGGTTTTGGCTGTTTATGATTTTCCCATTGTTTCTAAATAATAAATAGGCCCTCGAGCCTCATTGTAACTTAGTTCGGAGGCCTGTAGCCACCACATCTCTTCTCAGAGATAGCTACTAGCGCCCTAGCTATTTTTATTTCCATTCTGTCTGTAAGCAAATTTCAGTTCTTTGATATTAATGAAATGAAGTGTTATTTCCACTGCATCTCTGTATTTATGGTTATGTGTTTATTCTGTTGCGTTCCTACATAAATCCAGATTATAATAGGAGTAAGGTGCACCTTGCATACCTTGGTGATATGATGTAGTCCATTGAGGCCTTCTCTGATTTAAGAAACAAAGTTTCTCTGGTCCTACTTCCCCACATTTATATACATATTTAAGCCTGGGTAAGGAGGGACACTTATCTATGGCATGATTCTCTTCATAGACTAAGAAAACCTCTATAACATTCAATAAACATTAGTTCTGAGGGTGTTTTATAGTACATCTAGGGCAAAATATAGCCAAGTCTCTTTTTGCTTTCTCTTGCTTCCTCTCGATCTACATTGTGTCCATTTGCAAAGAAAAGGTGTGAAACATCTCACTCTTTAAGTCATCCAACATATTTCCAATCTCATGCTTGATGGTGGTGGAAGAGGAAGGGGTGTTGGTCATACTTTGGCTAGCTCTACCTTTCTTCCTAGCTGCCCTAGAATGGTTCATGAAGAAAATTTTGATGTCCTCATAAGGTAGCTGGTAGATATCTCCTCCTGATATAATATTAAGGATTTATATCACCTCCTCCCTAATCCCTCAGAGAAGTATCAATTTAAGTGATCCGGGATCAAGGGTACATCTGGCTTATTTATAATTTAATTGGAATATTTCTTCATAATATTCTAGGGATTCATCTGACCCTAGAGTCATCCTAAATATTTCCTATTTAGTCTCATTTGACCTCCTGTAGTCTATGTAATTTTTGTTAAAGGCCTCTTGCATCTGTGCCCTAGTTGTGATGTTGTTCCTAGGCAGACCCATGAACCAACGTAAGGTTTCATCCTTGAGGGTGGATGGGAATAGCTTCAGCTTTTGTTCATTTGAGGCATAATCATAAGTTCGGTAGACAACAACAAATTCAAACATGAATGTTTCAGGATCCTCAGAGTTAAGTCCATGGAAATGTGGAAAGTTCGTGGGAATGATGTTCTTCATCCTAGTTTCCCCATGTGTTTCTCTAATGGGAAAGAATCCTTGGGTCCTAGTCCCAACCATGCCTTGGATTGGTGAAGTAGGTTCCTCAAGTGAAGAAAGTTCTTCTTCATCTCCAATAGGTTCTTGGAAATGTTCAAGAGACTCACCTATGGTGTGTTCAACCTCACAGTCACTGAAGAAGAGTGAAGGGTGGCTGTGTGGGGATGTGGGGGTTTTCAGTAAAAGGTTTCCTTGGTTATCCCTACTCCTACCAGGCATGAAAGTCAAACAATTTTTGTATTTTCAATATTTTTGGAACTGCATGTAAAATAAAAGCATAAAAGAATGCTAAAAGAGAATCAAAGCATCTACTTAGAAACCTCCTTAACAACAACGCCAAAAGATCGTAAGCCTTGATATTGCACCAAGAGTGTTGTAACTCCCAGAGGTTACTCTACTTTACTTTATCGACCCGGGGTTCATACAAACTTGGAGGTGACAATTCTATATACAAAACTAATGCATTCTACTTATGCCATCCTCTTCTAAGTCCTACGAAAGGGTGCTATTTCTAGGGTTTCTTAGTGAAATTTGTCTCACTTCTAAATTAGACCTAGAACTATCAATGACTCAAAACCATTACTCTATCAACAACAAAAGGACTATTTTGAAGCAAGAAGATATATCTAGCTATTTTGCAAGGAAGGAAATCTACAATTTAGGCTATTTAAAGAAATATAAGTAAACTAGGCAACACTCATGAAGAAAATTGTTGAATTGAAATTGCAGAAAGGAAGACTAATCTAATCACTCATTGCTAGGAAAAATGCATAAGTAAACTCTAACTATTTTATGCTTAATTTCTATGCTTTAACAATGCATCTAGTCATGGGCTAACTATGATTTTAAATACTCTATTTTGCAGCAAAATAAGGAGAAGCTAAGGTGGATTAAGAAGGTCTTGGACTCATGGATTCAGAGCTGAAGGTGTCTTGGAGGTTGTGGTAGGGTTAGGTGAGGTGAAATATGGTTTATGTGGTGATGGAGAGGCTAACTGGTGCTACTACAGAATCTGCTACAGGTTTCCTATAGTGCTACATGATGTCATGTAAATGCTACAGGAAACAGGCCGAGGGTGTTTTAAGGCAAAAATTGATGAGGAAAGGGGTAGGGAAGGTGAAATGAAGGTGTATTTCGGTGGATGGTAGGGGGAAAACCCCTTAGTAAAGCTCAAAATTTCTCTCAAATCTCATCTCGCACTTCTAGGGTTTCTCTAGGTGTGGTGGTGAAAATCTCAAAAATAGGGCTGAGGGAAATTTTGTTGAAAGGTGAGAAATGGATCTAGGGATGTTGGTGGAGTCATCCTCACTTATCTACTCAAACCTGCAAGCACACTACCTATTCATGCAATAAAAATTGACAAATGTATGATGAAGATGATGGAAAATATGATTGAATTTGATAAGAAAACCTACTTATGAATTCAAACAAAAATCTAACTAAGTATTCTCAACATGCTCATGATAACTACAACAATCTATTTATTCTTTCCAATAAATCATAAACTGAAGAGAAATTTTGGGCCTGTGGTGAAGATCTGACCTCCTCAAGCTCCAATGAAAGAGGTGAGAGAGGGAAGATTTCACGCAGAGCTTTTGGAGTTTATATGCTACTGTACCATGATCTAAAAGAGTCTAAATATAGAAAATGTTAAATGGAAGCAAACCAAAAATAGTCAAATGAAATGTAAGCAAGCTAGCTGAAAGTCACAGAGTAAACTAGCTAAAATGGCACAAAAATAAACATAAATACATAAGAGAGAGAGATACTGAGGCCAATGGATTGGGCCCTAACCCACAAGCTCAGCTCTCTAAGACTAAAACAATGAATGACAAATTGAATACTCATTTGATTGCAGAAACAATCTCATTACATAACAATGAAAGTCTCAAAAGTCTCTCACAAGAGCTAAGAGTCTAGTAGCTTCATTCAAAATTCAAATCCTAATAAGCTCTTTCTCTCCCCTATTTAACCTAAAGGGCAGCTACCAACATCTCCCTAAAAATTAGGTGATGTGTCCCCTTTGATTGCAAGAGAATTGGAGCTTTGGTGCAATTGATCTTCCACTTGCTCGGTTGCCTTTGATTTCGAGTTGTTGGAAGGAATCTCAAGGATCCCTTGGTTGCCTTTAGGAGTTAAGGAGGTGGAAAACCCTCCTATAATCTCTCCTTGTTGTCTTCTTCGAGCATTGATTGCAAAATCTTCAAAAAAAATGGAATATCTTCATGATTATCCTGCATTTAACCTATATTAGGTATTCGAAGTATGACAAGCCTTAATCACCATCTACACTAAGAAAAATATGACCATAATGTATTTAAATGTGAGGAAGAGAGAATAATAAGGCTAAAAATGTGATAATTAACCCCTCAAATTATACCTAATGATGGTGCTCATCAGTTATATCAAAATCCCTGACAAGTTTGTTTGGCTCTACAAAATCACCTCCTTCTGAGAAATCCACCGACGTTCTTATAGTGAAGTCCACAACAATGAAGAAAAAACAACAACCTAGTGGTAAAAAGATCAAGAAAAATGAACAAAATAATCAAACTACTCAAGAGCCTCAACTGAATCAACCTAATTAGGGAGGGGGAAATTTGAGCGTTGTAATAAGATTAAGTTCCCTTGTAATATTTTTCAAGTAGAACATTTAACTGATGAGTGCTCTCGAATGGATGACATTCATAGGATTCTGGCACCGCCACCTTCTACCCAAAAACCTGTTGTTTTAACTCATCCATTCCATGCACAAGCTCCTCCACCTCCACAAGGTGGAAATGAGGGGATATTTTTAAATCCTGCAAACAATTCATCTATCTTTATGTGCAAAGGGAATGTTAACGTGACCATGCAAGCTAAATATTATGATGTTCCTGATTCAAGTTCTTATTCTCACCCAATCCACCTCCCTCCACCGAACCTCTCACATTAGATAAGATTATTGAACCTATTTATCGCCCACCTAATGGTGTCGTTCACAACAACGCACATAATCCATTTGCGTTGGTTTCCCAAAATTACATTATTTTTGAGGACTTAGCCCAATCTCCATTTTTCATTTATGCCTTAAAGGTTTTGCAAAGTTTTCCTTAGTAGAAAAAAGAATTTTTGTCTACGATTGACGAGGCAGGTCCCTTAGAATCTAATATTATTAGGGTTAATGTTGACAAGGTCATCACTCATATTTCTCACCATATTTCCTTTCAGATAATTGGATGAATTTTCCACACGAATATTCATTGCACTCTGGTAGATGAAGGCTCTTCTACCTGTGTCATGTCAGCATCATGCTAGAAGGCTCTCGACTCTATAGTGCTCACTAAGTTTAATACCACTCTTCAAGACTTTTGTGGACATAATTTTGTACCTTAGGGGGTTGTTTCCAATTTTTACATTGAGCTAGGAGGAAAAACAATTTATGTCGATGTTGAAGTTTTCGACGCCATTTTGGATTATAACTTACTCCTTGGTTGTAGCTAGTTTTATGCCATGACTGTAGTTGTCACATCTATTTTCTATGTACTTTTCTTTCCTCATGAAGGTAATATTGCTACTATCAATCAACTTTACTATTGTGTGCTATCGACTCAACTTTCCACTACAAGGACCTAAATCCAACTTGTGAGAGACAATCCTGGGAAATATCAAAATGTTGGTGAGGGGTTGTTTAAAAGCTCATCTCTTATCTGGGTATTTCCTCAGTTACCCCTTCCCAACACTCATTCATCCTCTTTAAAATATATTATGAATAATATCTCTTCTGACACCTATGGACCCCACAGACTCCCCTGATCCTTGGGTAGTGTCTTTTGATCTTATTAAAGTTGATCAATATAGTGAGCATCCTCAACCACCTTTTATGGAATATATTTCCTCCCCGACAGACCTATCAGTACCTCTTGACTATTAAGTCCCTATATTACTAGTATATTCCCTTATTGTTGTTAGTGTAACCCCACTATTGTTATTGTTGTACCCCTGTAACCCCCATATTGTTCTTATTGTGCCCTTACATTATTATTGTTAGGTCGGCTAGGATTACATTGTGGCCCCATGGACTGCTATATATAGAAAGGAGGTTTTGGTCATTTCAATCATCCAAGAATTGTTCATTTATGTAATGTATTGGAGGTTTCCCCCTCGAACTGGCTGATCTCTAAGGCATTGATCTCTCTTTTCTTCTATTTTTGGAGCTAGTTTCATAACATTTGGTATCAGAGCTTTGGATTCTAGGGTTTCGCTGCTCCAAACAGGTCATTGTGGAATTTTTTCTATAAAAATTTTTCTACGAAGGCTCAGAAGCTGGATTTTTTACAGAGAAAAACTAAAATCCTGAGGAACGTCCTGTAAAAATTTAAGATCTTGTTTCACAATATTTTTGGAGATATGATCTGTGGAAGTTAGGTTTTATTTCAGTCTCTCGAATTTTAACTAAACCAGGTCATCGTGGAATTTGCACTATAAATTTTCGTATACTAAGTTTCATAAGCTAAATTTATACAGATCGAAGTCAAAGTCTTGAGGAACCTCCTGTAAAAATTTCAAATATTAGTTTACAACATTCTTTGAGATATGATCTGTAGAAGTTAGGATTGTTTCAGGCTCCCGAATTTGATATTAAGGAGGAGATGGTGGGAAAAACGTCATAACCCTTTATCAGAGTTTCGGATTGGAATTCTGTAAAATGTGGCTGCAAGTACACCGAATATAGTTTCCTGTGTATCAATTTCAGAGCCGAAGGAGGAAACGGTGACACATGGAAAGTCATACAAGTTTTCTCTACTGAACTAGTCCATAATAATTAGGTCATCATAGGAGATTGGGAATAAATTTTTCATTAAGAATCCAAATCAGGTCAGACCTATGGCATTCGAAATAATATTCAAAGGGCTACTTCAGGGATGAATTTCAAATATTGAAGATCTGAAATCATAGTGGTAATTTAGTTTCAATATCGAGCTCCTCAAAATCAAGAAAAAGGTGTATGTTGTTTTTCAAATTGCATAATTCTTGTTTAAAAAATTAGTTTTAAGTGATTCCAAAGGCCTATTGAGCATAGATATCAATATTGGGTTCTAAAATGCCTCCTAAAAATAATTCAACACCCATTAAGCCCTCAGATTACTCTACTATGACTCATGAAGATGAAGAATTGCAATATGATCTATCAAAATTACAAGAGCAAGTGCACCAAATTCGGCTGTTACAAAGAGCAACAAAATATGAAATAGAAGTTTTGAAGAAAGGTGTGGAAGCGAAGATGTATGGTTTGAAGAAAGGCATAGAAGCTAAGATGGATGACATGGAAGTTGGCATGGAAGCTAAGATGGATGACATGGAAGAAAAAATGAAAGACAACATGGAAAACATGAAGAATGATCTAAAAGCAGACATGGAAGGTTTGACAAAGTTGATATAAGAAATGTTTCCTAATGGGGAAAAGATGGTAGAGGAAACTCATGATGAGAAAAAAATAAATGTTAATCATGATTTCATAAACTCTTATGTTGAATCAAAGAACCACCATATTCCAAAGATGGATATGAGGAAGTTTGATGCCAAGTATCCCGTAACATGGATACTACAGATGGAGCAATATTTTGATCTCAATAATGTGTAAAAAACACAAAAGGTACGCATTGCAACTTTACATTTAGAACAAAATACATTTGTATGGTATCGATGGCTTTGCTCCCGTAAAAAAAATGTTACTTGGTCAATTTTTATGGAGGAAATGATAACACATTATGAGGATACAAGGAGAAACACCTTCTTTAGCCAATTGATAAATCTCAAAACAAAAGGGTTCAGTGGGGGATGAGGACTTCCAAAAATTGAATATAAGGGTAACTGATATTCCAGAGGAACACATGATTGATGTATTCATAGGGACTTTATGGGATGACATCCAACAAGAAGTTCACGTTTGGGAACCTGATTCATTGGAGAAGGCATTCAGGTTGGCAAGAAAAATTGAATGTAAAATTATGGCGATAAGGAAGCCTACCACTCATATCTATAAATATGGAAGTGTTGCTACTCCTAGACTCTCAAAACCTACAAGGTTGACACCACAAAAATTGGAAGAAAAAATAGCAAAAGGGTTTTCCGACAGTTGTGATCGCAAATACAGTAAAGGTCATAAGTGTGCCGAGAAGAAATTATTTTACATAGATTGTGAAGAGGAGGAAGGAAATGAACAAGAAACTTCAAAAGAAGAGGATATAAACCATGAACCAACCCTAGAAGAAGAAGAAATGAGTCTGACCATATCATGTAATGCATTGGCAGGAATTACCACTCCTCGAACTCTCAAGATAGAAATGCATATCAAGAAGAAAAAGGTAATAGTGTTGATTGATTCAGGTAGTACCCATAATTTTATTCATTGTAAGGTAGACAAGGAATTGATTTTTTTCTTATACCCAACACCAGAATGTCAAGTGATGGTTTCAAATTGAGGAACTATAAATTGCTCTGGAAAGTGCCATAATATCAAGCTAGCCATGGGGGAATATGTATTTAATAGTCCAATTCTTTCCATTCCAATGGGAGGTGATGATGTTGTACTAAGAGTACAATGGTTACAATCTTTGGGGATGATAGCTTTTAATTTTCAAGAACTTTTCTTGAAATTTTTTTCGAAAGGAAAGGAAATCGAATTACGTGTATCACAGGGTAGCCAAGAAAGATAATAAGCTCTAATGTCATGACAAAGCTTCTGAAGAAAGAACAATGAGGCGTAATTGCACAATTATGCTCACTAGAAGTTCCAACATCAAAATCGTCTATTTCTCCAGATCTCCAAAAAGTCTTAGACAATCATTCCAAGGTGTTTGAAACTCCTAAAGGACTACCACCTATTCGTGATCATGATCATGCTATTCATTTGATTCCAAGAAGTGTTCCTCAAAACATCAGGCCTTACAAATATCATTATGTCCAAAAGAGAGAAATTGAACGTATGATTGCAGAAATGTTAGAGGCTAGTATAATTCAACCTAGTCAAAGTTATTTCTCTGCTCCAGTAGTATTGGTGCACAAGAAGGATGGATCATGGCGCATGTGTCCAGATTATATGGAGCTTAATAATCTCACTATTAAAGATAAATTTCACATTTCTGTGATTGATGAATTATTGGATGAATTACATGGAGCAATTTATTTTACTAAGTTGGATCTTCATTCAGGATATCATCAAATTAGAATGAACACTGAAGATATTCCGAAAACAACATTTCAAACTCATGAAAGTCATTATGAATTTTTGGTCATGCCTTTTGGCCTTACCAATGCACCTTCTACATTTCAAGGGTTGATGAATTCCATTTTCAAATCCTTCCTTAGAAAATTTGTGCTAGTATTTTTTGATGATATACTAATTTACAACAGGTCTTGGAAGGATCATGTTCAACATGTTGACAAGGTGCTCAAACTATTCAAAGAGAAACAATTATATGAAAAAACATCCAAATGTTTCTTTGGAGTACAAGAGGTGGAATATCTGGGTCATATTGTATCTCACGAGGGTGTTAAAGTATACCCTAACAAAATTAAATCCATTAAGGAATGGAAAGTACCCACAACCATAAAGCAGCTGCGTGGATTTTTTGGGTTAACAGGGTATTATCACAAGTTTGTTAAGAATTATGGGAGAATAGTAGCATCTCTATCAACATTATTGAAGAAAGATGCATTTTCATGGACTCCTGAAGCAACTAAGGCCTTTGAACATCTTAAAGAGGCAATGTGCCTAGCACCAGTATTAACTATGCTAGACTTCACAAAAACCTTTATTGTTGAATGTGATGCCTCAGGAAATGTAATTGGTGTTGTTTTAATGCAAGAAGGAAGATCCATTGCTTTTGAAAGTCATCCAATCAAATGAAAGTATTTACAAAAGGCTATTTGTGAGAAGGAAATGTTGGCAATACTACATGCAGTAAAGAAATGGTGACCTTACCTAATGGGAAGAAACTTCAAGGTAAAAACTGATCATGATAGTCTTAAACACTTTTTGGAACAAAGAATATCTTCAGAAGAGCAGAAAAAATGAGTCACAAAGATGTTGGGTTATGACCTTGAAATCATCTACAAAAAAGGGAAGCTAAATGTTGTTGCAGATGCACTCTCAAGAAAGGATGAAGAGGTGGAAGCATTGCCTTGTGTCATTTCTATTATCCAACCAGATTGGATAATCGAAGCAAGGGATGAATGGAAGAAGGATGAAGAAGTGTGGACACTCATTCAAAAGTTGCAGCAAGATCCTAGTACATCTGATATATTTAGTTGGAAAAATTATTCCTTATGTTACAAAGATTGATTATATATTTGCAAGAATTCCCAACTAAAACAAAAGATTCTTTTGGAATTGCACACTTATCCTTTAGGAGGACACTCAGGATTTTTAAAAACTTACCAAAGGGTGAAGAAATAATTTTTTTGGGATGGGCTTAAATTTGATATTCAAAATTTTGTGACGGAATCTTTGGTTTGTTAACAAAATAAAGTTGATAAAGTTAAGACCCCAGGTCTTCTACAACCTTTATCAATTCCAAGTCAACTTTGGGAGGATATTTCAATGGATTTTATCACAGGTTTACCTAAGTCCGAAGGAAAGAGTGTCATCATGGTGGTAGTTGATAGAATTACCAAGTATGCACACTTTTGTGCATTATCTCATCCATTTAAAGCAAGTACAATTGCTACTGCATTTATGGAAACAATTCAAAATCTACATGGAAACCCGAAGATTATTGTAAGTGACAGAGATCCCATTCTTACAGGAAGTTTTTGGACGGAATTATTTTCTTGTTTGGGTACTCAACTAGCTCATAGCTCATCTTATCATCCTGAATCCGATGGTCAAATGAGATAATGAATAAATATTTTTAAGGATATCTTCGTTGTTTTGTATTTTATAAGCATGCACAATGGTTCAAGTGGTTACCTCTCGCTAAATGGTGGTATAACACTTCCTTCCATACTGCAGCAAAAATGACCCCATTTATGGCACTTTATCAATATCATCCACCGTCTATCACATCTTCTTTAAGGGAAAATCCTAGGGTTCAAGTAGTGGAAGATCACATTGACCATCAATAAGAAGTTCTCCAAATCTTAAAGGATAACCTAAATTTGGCACAAAATCGAATGAAACAACATGCAGATCAACGTCGCAGTGAGAGAAGTTTTGATGCAGGAGACTCGGTATTTTAACAACTACAACCATACAATCAAATGTCCCTCAAGCAAGCTAAGAATAATAATAAATTATCACCAAAGTACTATGGTCATTACAAGGTGTTGCAAAATATTGGTCCTATGGCATACAAATTGGAGCTTCTTGCTTCTTCACGAGTGCATCTAGTTTTCCATGTTTAATGCTTAAAGAAGGTTATAGGGGAAAAACTTCGAGCTCAAACAATATTTCCAGAATTTGATGAGGAAGGAAAAAAAATATTGGAACCTGAAGTAGTCACGGAAACAAGAACTTGACAACTATGAAATCAATCAATTTCAGAGTATCTCATCAAATGGAAGAACTTACCCACTGAAGATTCTACATGGGAGGATGATAATTTTATACATAAGCACCTGGAGCTACTCAAGCGTCGAGGACAACACTTTTTTGAAGGAGAGGAGCATGTTAGGTCCCTATATTACTAGTATAGTCCCTTATTGTTGTTAGTGTAACCCCCCTATTGTTATTGTTGTACCCCTGTAACACCCATATTGTTATTATTGTGCCCTTACATTATTATTGTTAGGTCGGATATGATTACATTATGGCCCCATGGAATCCTATATATAGAAAGGAGGTTTTCATCATTTTAATCATCCAAGAACTATTCATTTATGTAATGTATTGGAGGTTTCCCCCTCGAAGTCGCTGATTTCTAAGGCGTTGATCTCTCTTTTATTTTATTTTTGGAGCTGGTTTTATAACGATGACGCTGGTTAGAAAATCCATCACAATATGGAATATGAATATGATCCTTTTCCCAATGAGTCATCATTCTGCTTGTTCAATGTGACTCTCTTGATGACAAACCCCCCCTGGATAGTCAACTTGAAGGTAATGGATTTACCCATTGTTAATCCTAGGGAGATTATTCCTCTTTCTACCTCTAATCTCCTTGAGCTTGGAAACATAAATCTTGGAACAGTTTAGGGGGCACCTCCTCGACTCTCCTTAAAAGTTCCACCTCTAGACCGAGTAAATATTTTGGCTTATCTTACTAAACTTTCCAATGAATTTTCCAACTCCTTACCACATGTTTACGAGCACCTTGTACCTCCTTTATGTCCTCAGGGTAATTTTGAGAGCACGATTATGTTAGAATGTCACTAGCATGGTCAACCTTTCCAGAATTGGAAACTTTATTTCCCTTGGCATGGCCCCACATTGGTGAGCCATATGGTCCCCTTACCCTGTGTGAGTTTGCATATAGAAACCCTTGGTCTATGCTAGACTATGGGAACACATTAGTATGACTTTTTGGACTGTGTCACTCTTGTATATGTTGTACATAGGAGTGTGATGTTTTTACCTATTTTTTGGTTTGGTGTTTATAAAAGTAGTTTTCATGCCTTATTTATGCCAAAAATAAAATAAAAAATAAAAAAATCCTAAAATCAAAAAATCAAAAAATATATGATCTTATTTTTACCTCGCCATGTTTTATGTCTTTCATTATGCGATTTAACCATGGGTCTAGTATTTGTATATGGTTTTTACAGGATAGGATGGAATTTATTATGACATCCATTGGACCTTAGTTGTTTCTATTGAACTGTCTTATAGGGCTAGGTCATATATCACCGTCACCAATGCATTATTGACCATTAGTGCCATCGCTATGCCTTAGGTCCGACCTCGTTAATTTGTGGCATTAGCTACTCTTCTTTATGCATGTCATAGCTTGGAAATATAGCCTAACTTATCATAGATAATTTAGTATAACACCCTTTTCTTCGTATTGGTGTCCATGTAGTCATTTTTATTCTCTTTCAAAATCCCTCTTTCTAACCCACCATGACCTAGAATTTGATCCTCATGTCCACTTCTTTGTCATATTTCTGGGCTTACCCTTGGATGACTCCACCATCTTATCCCTTGTGATTTCTACCTTTTATCAGCGTATTTATGCATGATGAGCCTTGGTTTCCTCATACCATTGTCATCATATACTTATCCTACCATTCACTTTCACTTGGTGTTTTACCCTTTCTTGGAGGAACCACACCAATTATTGGTATTATTAGCCATCCTCTTTACCTTCACATGTTTCAAGTAGTTCCACCATGACTGGGACTAGTTTCTACCTCTTATACCACTTGTTACTCTAAGAGGGGTTTCCTTTAAGCTCTTTTCAAAATCCTTAATTTAGAAAATATTGTCGAGTGAATTTTTCTCCTTCACACTCATTAAAGTACTTCAAGGGATATCTATTCATTATAAGTTTAATCCTTTTCTGGAGTGAGTATACTACTCATGAAAGATGAATACTCTAGTCTACTATCACTATAAGGTTCCCCCTTCTATACTTTTATGTATTTTTTGGGCTTGGGGGAATAAAATTATAAAATTTGAACTTTTAAAAAGAGAAAGGGTATGGAAAAATCATCTCCATTAGTCATCAAAATGGTAGCGTCAATCATGTCGCCCTTGAACATGGCACCTATCCACATCACTATCTCAGAGTTGGGTTTTAGCTTTCCTAGGATTTGTACCATTCACATGAGTTTGTCTACTCCTCCCATTGGTTGTTGTTTTAGTCATATGGAGCATGCTTAGATGCCTCTTGAATCATTGCATGATATCACATGGTGCTCACGAGTCATGCTACCAAGTCACTCTTGAGTCATGTCGTTATGTTTTCAAGGGAAGTCTCATCCTGTGTCGACCATCTACAGTATACTAATGACCTTTTTGAGTCGTCCATCTTTGTGTCAGTTGTACATCACTTCATGACTTCATCCAAACATCACATTATCCTATTTTGTTCTATATCATGCCAAATTCAACACATTATCTAGGAGCTTAATATGAACCAGTAATACCTTGGAGCTTGTATACCTTAGCGATAGGATTACTCGCGATCAAAAATGGTTTTACATTATTGAATCCTAATCGGTCAAGTTCAATGGTGTTCAACATCAGATTATTTCTTTGCACTTAGGGGAATATACTATATACCTTGGGGTCCATATTCCTCATTGGTAGATTCCCTCACATCTATTACTAGTTTATCTCATTGGTTGGTAATCGGGAAACTTCTACAATGCTCGACCTCAACACTTCTATTCACATGCCGTAGATTCATACCATTGGGGTTGAAGACCCTAGGTTAGGGAAATTTCACTCTTATATGGCACCCTCCCTAGGTTTCGTTCAAGTTATGTCTCATTTATGTACTTTGAGGGCTATTTTAGGGCACCTCTCTATTTGTCATGTGTCCATAGTTCTAATGATGTATATTGTGTCATAGATCCACATTGTATTTGATCATGGTTATGATCTATTTGATGAGTCACATGGATCCACTATGTATTTTTTCATGGCCATGTTCTAGAATTTCATGTCATGGATCTACAGTTTATGTTTTTTCAACCATGTTTAGTATATCTTTATGATCGAGCATGGGGTATACCCACCTTGGCTATGTTATCGGTACAAATGAAACTTTGGCATTTGGTGTCTTCTGATCTAGATTCTTGGATTTGTCTCCTTCCTCCCATTTTGATATCTAAGCTTTATTGTAATGCATTTCAGCCATCAGTTTCTCTTCTGACCTCATGCATTAGGGGGCATATGTTATAACCTTATTTTTCACTCCATTATAGTGAGAAAAACCCAAGTTCAACTTACCTTAGTTGTTGGCTAAAATGCATCCCATTTTCACCTTTTATTTTACTTATGTGAGATTTATCCCATGTTAAAAGGGTGAAATTAAATAATTGAGCAATTTCTCATAATTATTTCATCGAAATATTATAATTATGAGATAATAATTATTTCATAATTGAGATAATTGAGAAAACGATCATAATTGTGAAAAATGTTTCTAGGATGTCATTCCTAAGGATATCAACTTTACCCACTTGTGTATGAGTTGGCTATGGGTCCATTATTGTAGAGGTTTCCTAACTTCTTAAGCCCCTAGGTGTCTAGATACATTCTCCCAAAGGATAGAATAAACCTAAAAAAATTCTCTAAGAGGAAAGAGAGGGGAGAGAGAGAGAATTATATTGAGAATTAATGAAGTAGGTGTTTGCAACCCCATTATTTCGAAGACTCCCTCTTTGAGTTACTTCCTTATGTATCACGAGTTGTTGGTCCATTTTTCTGGAGTATAGATGATATATCATTTTACTGTTGTAGGTGAGGGAATTCATGGATCAGGTGTTCTCCTCCACAACCCTAACATTTCAATGGAATTTCCTTCTTCCAAACCTTATGGGGCTTAACCTTAGTTTCTTACTGCTTATATTATTGCATTTCCTTTTTAACGATTTCATAATTGCACTAAGAGGTGCATTATAAAAACCCAATATGAGAACAATGTGTGATTCCATCAATTATCAACTTGGAGTCAACACATGTCCCTTTAAAAAAAAACTCTAAATAAAAAAATAAATAAATGATTATACATATTTTGTTAGTTTTAATTAAAAGGATTATAAAACATCAATAATGTAGTTCTCATTGTGCTCACTTGGTTCATTGTTAATATAACAATCCACTCTGAAATAGATTTGGTAAATATATTTCACTTTATTATAAAAAAATATTTCGATATCAATGTTAAATAATATAATTTTATATCAAATTAACACAACTAAAGTATTAAAAGTAAAAAAGAAAGTCTTTTATTTCTCTTATAATTATTCATGTCCATGATACTCTCTCTCTCTCTCTCTCTCTCTCTCTATATATATATATATATAGAGAGAGAGAGAGAGAGAGAGAGAGAATGTGTGTAATGTAAAATGAAGAAGTAATTAAAAGTAAAATAATTTAGTTAGAAGGCAATGTGTAATTCATTCAATTTTTAATATAAAATAATAAAATATTCAAAAATATAATTTAAACAATGAATATATATATATATATATATATATATATATATATATATATATATATATATATATATATATATATATATATATATATATATATAGAGAGAGAGAGAGAGAGAGAGAGAGAGAGAGAGAGAGAGAGAGAGAGATCCATCCATCCATCTTAACCACATATTTATCAAGCACTAAAATGGTTTAAGTCTCTTGAAGTGTAAACTTTTATTCAACTTTTCTATTTTAAAAGAGAATTGATCCTTCTTAACGCTTAGTAGATCCATGATTGATTTGTTGTTCAATAATAAAAAGGCCCTTGAGCATTATTGTAACACAATTTAGAGGTATGTAGCCTCCACATCTCTTCTCATAAATAAGCTACCATAGTCTAAGCTAGTTTATTTCCTTTCTGCTTGTAAGAATCTTTCAGTTCTTTGATATTAATGGAATGAGTATTTATTTATATTGCATATCTATGTTTATGTTTATATTTTTATTCTGTTGTATTCCTACATAAAACTAGATAAGTGGTATCAAAGTGGTATGCGATTGCTCTGTTTTTCTTTGCATGTCCCCAAGAAGGTTATGATATAAGGAGTTAGGGCTCAAACTGGTTGAACCTTTGCAAGACCAACCTAGCAAACCATCATGGCCTCCCATGGGGGAAGAAAAGAAAGATGAAGGAGAAGGAGATCCTTTCAAAATATTTCTCAAGGAAGTCATCGAGTGATAGAGGAACACGATGATGGATAACTTTTCCCAGATCCTGTAGTGACTACCCACAGGAAACACATCTTCATCCAACAACCACTCCCTTTAAGGTACAAGTAAACTTTTACATTCCCATATTTCAAGGCCAAATAGATTTAGATGTCTTAGATAGATGGTTAAATTTGTTGGAAGTGTATTTTTCAGTTCAAAAATTATCAAATCGGGAAAAGCTTATTTTTTCACTCCTCAAAGTCACCCTCCCATGTCAAGGACTAGTGAGAAACCTACTGTGAATAGAGGGACGAGAGAGAACACTCATTTTTTTAATTCGTACCCACTTAGAATTCTTTTCAAGATTCAATCAAGGAATAATATTACCCCGTTAGGAGATATGAGGACATGTACATACAATGGATGACGTTGCGACAACAAAGGGATAAATATGTACATGAGCTAACAAATATTTTCCATACCCTGCGCACAAAGTTGGGTATCAAAAATAAAAAATAAAAACCAGGTGCTCAATTACCACTGTTGCTTGCATAAATAAATTCAAGAGGAAATGGAGTTCTTGGACATCTCCTTGCTTGCTGTAGCATATTTCTACACTGCCAAGATTGAGCAGAAATTTAAATAGAAGAAGAAAGACTTTGTATCTGTGAAACCGAAGCAAGGGAAAGGTGCCCCCAAACTGCACAAAAGAGGACAAAGCCAAGGCGGGGTTACCCAAGGCAACCTGTCGAATATGTAAGAAAAGAACAACACCATGAATACAAGGAAGGTGACCGAGGACAACCTGCCGAAGATGCAAGCAAAGAGAAACATGAATACAAAGAAGGACATGGGGAAATGGTGTGAGTTCCATAATAAACCCACTCACAACACAAGTGAGTGTCGAGCCAAGTAGTCGTTGGTGGCCAAGATGAAGGCTTCCAAATCATATGCATGTTCTGAATTTGAGTTAGAACCTGGCAAGGGGAATGATAAAGGGAAGCATATTATTGATCATAGCCCAGTGCCACTATTACCACCACCAGGATCCAAAAGATTGAGCCTGAAGTTCCAGAGGAGGGAGAGCAATTCTTCCACTCACAAATGTGGGTGAAGGGTTCTTCGTTGTAGTTCATTGTCAACAGCGGGATCTAAAATAACCTCATATTAGTAGAGGTCATGAAGCGATTGTTCCTACCAACCACACCACACCTGCAGTCGTACACCATCAGGTAGCTTCATCAAGGACGAGATCTCTGCGTTAACCAACAATGGTGCCTTCCCTACAACATCAAACATTTCATAGATGAGGTATTGTGTTATGTTGCTCCTCTTTAATTTTTTGATGTATTATTAGGCCAATCATACTTGAGGAAGCATCATGTTGTGTATGAGTCTAGGCGTCACATTGTTATTATTTATTTGGGAAATAATTTATATAGGATATTGGTGGTAGCACCACCTAGTGCCATCTCTTTGATCTCGAAAATCAATGTAGTAAGATCATTTCTTAAATTGATAAATTTTTCTTCTTTATGATCCGCCCTCAAGGAAAGAAGAAGATTATGGCCACATCCACAGCCTCTAGACATGGTTCCTCCACATGGCAACAACAAATGGACAAGGTCCTCGAGGAGTACAAGGACATCTTCACCTCACCCATAGGGGTAACCTTGTACTGTTATGTCAATCACTCCATTTATCTAACCTCGGGCACACTGCTACCCAATGGAATGATCTACTGATGCTTTATTATGAACAAAGATGAAATTAAGAGGACAATTCAGGAGTTTTTGTAGAAATGGCACATCAGGCCAAATTTATCACTCTACGGGAGCCCGATCATGTTGGTACAGAGGAAAGATGACACCTCGAGACTCTTTATTGACTATCAAGTACCAGATAAGATAACTATCCAAAATAGGTATCCAATCCCATGGATTGATGACATTTTAGACCAACTCAAGGGGGGAAAATATTTCAAAAATATTTATTTGAATTCTGGTTATCACCAGGTGCGAATCGAACCCTCTAATGTGTTGAAGACTACCCTCAAATACAATGAGGACATTTTCTAATGGATGGTCATGCCTTTTAGGTTGCAAAATTACCCCACAACCTTCGTGAGCATGATGGAAGACATATTTTTTCCCTTCACCAACTCATTCATGGTAGTCTATATGGACACCATCCAGAGTTGGGAAGGACGCCTACACCATATACGACAGGTCCTTCAGACCCTGCGACAACACAAGTTGTGTGCCAATTTGGAGAAATTTACTTCTAGTATGACCCACGTTCAATATATGGGGTACATCATTGATGAGCGAGGTGTGCATGTAGACCCAGCTAAGATACAATTTTTTTGAGATTGGCAAACCCCAACCACTTTAACATAGCTACACATCTTTCTGGGACTTGCCAATTTCTACTGCAAGTTCATGTTGGGTTTCTCTCATATCACTTGAACTTTGAGTCAAGTTACCAAGGGAAGAGTGAAATAAAATTTCTTCTGGCTGGAATCCCAACAAAAGGAATTTTTTGATTTGAAGCAGTGCCTCTTCTATACACCAGTGCTCACATTACCAGACTTATAACAACCATTTGAGATTGAGATATATGTCTCTGACTATGCTATCAAGGAATTTCTTACTCAGTAGGGGAATCTGGTGGCATATCCCAATGAGACACTTTCAAACACAGTTTGAAAGTATCCCACCTATGACAAAGATATGCATTCCATTGCGCAAGACTGCCAAAAATGGAAGCATTAAATTTTAGGGAAGGATACGATCATCCACACCAACCACTCACCGCTACATTTTATGCAGACACAATGATAGTTGCATAATGATCTCCATCATAAATGGTCCACATATCTACAACAGTTCCACTTGAACATCAAGTAAAAAAAGGGAGGCACCAATAATGTTATAGAATGTCTCATATGACCACCAGTCATGGCGCTGACCACTGTGCTTGACTCTTGTGGACATGAGACTTAGGAGTGGTCACATCTTTACAAGAATGATCCACAACTCGAAAACACATATTAGGTTCTCCTGGAAGGAAAGCAATTTATAGATTTTCACCTCAAGGGCACATTGTTATTCCACCTAGGACACCTTTTTGTTCCTTCAAGTGATTGTGTGAAGATGATTTGGGAGGTGCACTATAGTTGGGTCGTTGGAAATTTTAGAGTAGAAAAAATAGTGGCAATGTTGTAAAAGTATTTTTATTGGTCAAACCTTCAACAGGATGTTGGGAAGTACATTAGATCCTGGACTTCCTGCACGATTTCCAAACCGATAATCAAGAAGCAAGGACTATATACTCCTCTTCCTACTCCTGGTCGACCTTGGGAATCCATATCCGTGGATTACATGTCGGACCTCCCTTCTACTAAGCATGGAAATGATTGCATTTTTGTGGTCATCAATAGAATCTCCAAGATGTCAATTATGGCAGTCTGCAAGAAGAGTATCACAACAGAGGCCATTTATAATCTCTTATTTGAATGAGTGTGGGTACACTTTGGGATCCCATAGTAAATTATCTCAAATCGAGACAACAGGTCCCCGAGTACATTTTGGTCAAGCATATGGTCGATGCTGGATACCAATCTCATTAAGTCCAAGACCTTCCAACCCTAAACTGATGGCCAAACAAAGGTCATCAATAGGATGATCATGCACATTCTAGACATGTACAACTTGAAACATCCACACACATGAGATGAAATCCTCCCCTATGTCCAACATAGCTACAACAAATATCTTTATAGCTCAACTGGCCACAGACCCTTTCAAGTAGGGCTAGGATTCTAGCCACTATGTCCCATTGATGTGGACATACCATTTGTAGCTACTTAGGTAGATTTGGCTAATGTCCAGTCTGAAGCTGTCAGGGCTAACAACTTCATTAAGCGCATTCAACACATCCCCCAATAGGTCCATGAAATATTGGAGATATCCAATGCTAACTACAAGGAGTGTCATGATCAACATTGGGTGCCACACAAGTTCCTAGTGGGGGATAAAGTTTGGCTACATTTGTAGAAGGAGTGCCCTGTTGGGCCCCAATGCAAGCTTCTCTTACTCTGATATGGGTCGTACAAAATAAACAAGATTGTAGGGGACAATTCCTTTGAGCTCACCATCCCACTCTTCCTTGGCTTGCACCTAGTATTTAACGTGGACCAATCGTGACCATATAGTTCCCCCATTGTTGGACACATCCGACATTGTTGAGAAGCTCACACCAATAGAGCTCAACCCAAGCTGCATTGAAGATGCCAAAAACTATATGATCATGGACCCACAGATCAAGAAAACTTTCCAGCAGAGGATCCAGGTATATCGAGTTAAAAAATAAGGCCAACTCCTTCACCAGGGCAAGTGGTTCATGAGGGACCAAGTTCAATAAAAATTTCCCCACCTCATGGAGGCTTTGCAGGTGATGGGGACCATTGCTTACTAAGGGGGGAGGAATTATCTATGTGGATATTGGTGGACACCTGCCTATTCCACCTAGACCTCTTGTCGGTTTCATTTGTTTCCTTGATTATAGCAGCATTTACTATTTTTAGCAGTTTTTCGGGTCCTAAACTTCCAAAGCTGTTTTGACCCCCTAATGATATTTTTTTAGGTCAGAAAAAAACCGTAGCCATATAAAAAAGCATATGAAAAATATCGTAGTACTTAGAGAGATATTTCCAAGGAGGTATCATACACGCCAAACAGAGATCATATGACCAAGTTATGACCCCAGGTAGTTGGCTGCCCAACTAACCCAAACGAGGCCCACAAAATATTGTTGTTCCATCTCCTAGGGTTAGGGTTTTGGTTGTTTATGGGATTCCTTTGTTATTCGATAATAAACAGGCCCTTGAGCCTCATTTTAACATAGTTCATAAGCATGTAGTCACCACATCGCTTCTTAGAGATAAGCTACCATCACCTGAGCTAGTTTATTTCCATTATGCTTGTAAGAATCTTTCAGTTCTTTGATATTAATGACATGAAGATTTATTTATGTTGCATCTATGCATTTATGTTTATATCTGTATTTTTTTTCCTTCCTACATAAGTCCAGGTCACCCACAAGGCATGGCTCTGATGGGGTGAGGTTATGCCATCGGATCCTTAGTGTAAATCTAGTCATATGCATATTTATGTATTCATGCAAAGCATTCCACTCATCCAGTACCAACAACCTCCAAAACCATTGCTTAGGGTTTTGTAAAAAAAAGGGTTCACTGCCCTAAAGTCTCATTCCTGTGTATTGAAACACACATCCTATGGTCCTAGAACCTCAACTTTCAATGAGTAAAATCAGTA
Source organism: Pinus albicaulis (assembly GCA_034641835.2). NCBI lineage: Eukaryota > Viridiplantae > Streptophyta > Pinopsida > Pinales > Pinaceae > Pinus > Pinus albicaulis. Next base: position 169,383,629 of record CM076570.1, read on the forward strand.
GAGAGTAAATTGCCCCAAGTTTCATTCCTCTAATTGAAGTCCATCATAGAGACCAGGTTCCATACACCCAGTATATACACTTTTGAGAGACATAATGGGGGGGAAGGCCCCATTATGAAAGCATACACAACATAACATGTTGCATAAGGAGTAGTTTTCCAAGCATGTGCACACATATAATTTCTTATTTTAGCACCTAGAGAGTTACATGCCATCTATTAGACATCATAGAACCTTTGAGCGTTAGAACTATTGCATTCCTTACCCATAAAAATATAACGAATGAGCATGAAAAAACATTTATCACATCCACCATAAAATAATGGAAAACATTGTCCATTCATTCATCAATTCCATAAACATAAGACATTTTATTCCAATAATGTGCATACTAGTGAGCTTTTAGTGTAGGCATTCTTTAACAATCAATATTATACAAGTCACACTAGACATGCGCAATTCAGGCCACCTCACAATTCACTACTCCATTGAACATGTTGATCTATTTAATTCATAAGTTATTACTGTCGAGAAAAAAGTGAGCATAACACACAATTAATTACACTATATGTGAACTGAATACACACTGACACAATCTAGGTACACAACCAATTCATAGCATTTTAGAGAGCCTAAAAATCATGAATATGGAAAAGAAACATAAAGTTCAAACATTCATTTCAACCCTTAATAATTAAGGTATATTTTCAATCATGATAATAATAATGATCCTCAAGCATTGAGTCATACTACATACACACTTTGCTTTAGTAAAAAATAACGCATGGAATACCATAGTCCATTTTACATAATAACTTATACTTATCTAATTATTTTATGTGGCTAAAAAATTAAAGAGGGAATTCCACTCTCCACCTGACCATAGGTTAGCTACACTGCAAATTTTTTGCAGCTGACCACCCTTAAGTTGAATCCAAACTCATAGGGGTTGCTTTCTTGCTCAGGGATTTCATACCAAAGGCTTTGCTAGACACTTAGGGGGTGAAATATAATTTCTTGGTGGTTTATGAATTTGTCTCTAGCATTAAGCACCCTAGTGACCCACTCACTCATCCGAACTCATTCACAGGAATTACTCAATTCTCAATCACAATTCGATAAAACATGGGGCTCTTAAATTCATCCCACGATTTCTCTATCTTTTTCATTCATTACTAGATGATTCCACAATTATTGTTGAGCATCCTTTCATATCCACCATAACGAGAGAGAGAGATCACTAGGTAAAATTTTAGGGGCATTCGCAAATGGGCTAATTTTCCATGATTTTTCCAAAAAAAAGATTCGCTAATTTATTCGCCCGAATTTCACAGTATAAAATATGTTTTCCTTAAAAATGACCAAAATTTTGTACATACTAATATAAAATAATTATATATCTAAATATTTTCACAAAAATATTTTTAATTTTTTTACAATTTGCATATTAGGTACTCACAAAATTCACCAAGGTTTCGAAGCTTTAAGACAAACTTTGATCCTTAAAATTTTGCTTGGATCTCACACACTATAAACCAAAAATAGAACCAAGAAATCAACAAATCAACCTATTTATATGAACAAATCTAAAGAAACTCCCATAGATGAACAATCTAGATCCATGCTTGCACAACATATTATTTTTCCAAATTTTCTTTTGTTGTTCATATATATTTTTTCTTAATGTCTCATCATGTGTCTAAGGAAACACCTCCTTGGTTAGTTGATCTACTATGGTAATTAGGCACCACTCTCTTTCTTCAATTGCCTCCATGTCCAATGCTTCATTTTTTAACAACCTCCATGTTGCCTGAAGAATTGTCCCACTACGTTTGACTATCTCCTCGAACAAAGAGGGGGGAAGATGGGCATCATCCTATGCTCCCTACCACCATAATATTGTCTCATAAATGAATATAAACTAGTCAGTTATCTCTCCTATCACGTTACTTAGCAAAATATGTCAGACAGTTTGATCGCCCTAAAATTGGAGGCTCAACGATTTAATTTTGTTTTGTTATGGCTTCCAAGGCACACAAGAAAGAAAACTCCCCTCATACTATGGATACTCAAGGGAGTCTCTCCTTTAGTTGTTAGTTAATAAGGTTTAAATAACTAATTTTAATTGCTTAATTAGTGTATCAACTAGTCGTGGTTCTCTACACTCGAATTTCAATCATAATTTAATATTAACAAGATAGGGATAAAACGAGGGTTGTTACACTAGGGAGGATGCATTTACAACAACAATATATGCAACTGCTATAGATGTGCAACTACAATTTCTGCAATACTTGTTGTTGCAATAGTAGATGCAAAAATAGGAAGTGGAGAACTTGGCTAGACGACTTGGTCTAAAGAAATGATGGGGGTTGGGGAGGATTTAATTGTAATGAATATACATGCAACCACTGTAGATGTATATTTAGTAGATGCAATACTAGTTGTTGCAATAATGGATGTGGTGATATGATATATCTAATGATGGCGTGGTTCACCTTGTGCAGGGTGAATGGATGTGGGCATGGTGGAAAGGTGAAAGGAAAATATATTGGGTGTTGGAGCCGATACATGTCCAATGGTTATACAATAGGGGAATCATGATCGGGGAGGAAATGGTAATTCCAAGTGCCAGGGGAAGAATGCAATGGTCGGACTTGGCATGTAATGTGGACTATATGGGATGGGTGAAATATGGAATTGGGTGGGTATAGAAGGGGAAAAAATAATGAAAAGTTTGCATATAAATTTGTAATACTTTTGATTAGTAATCAACTTCAACTAAATTAAGATATTAAAACTCACATTACAAGTTGATATAACCTAACATATGCTATGTGGGTGGGAGGTGATTATCTAATCTTAGATGAAGATGATTACTCAGAAACTCCAATGGACATCTATGGGTGAGTAAGATGAAGATGATTACTGAGACACTTCAATGGACATCTATGGAAACACTACAAATTTAGATTGATTTCTTCTATATAAATTTGCAAAATTACAAATTTTTAAATCCTCTTAACTTTTCATTGGAATTGAGCAAAAATATTTAATGTTTATTTTTCAAAGTTAAATATTATAAGTTGTATTAGTAAATTTTAAACTGACAAACAAAAATCGATTACTAAAACCTTACCTTCACATAAACTCATAATAAACCTGCTTGAACGAGAAAGAGGCAATCATGGCAATGGGGTTTAAGCTAGAAAGAGGCAAACATGGCAATGAGGGATTAGACAAGTCACCAAATATATAAACATATATTGTACGTATATAAAACATTATCTTACATGATAAGATAATGTTGGGAATATAAAAGGATGATCAAACATGTAAATATCATTGTGCAATACAGCATCAGTTATAAAGTAAGGAATATGATAGGATAAATATTATTAGGGGCAGCGGGACCTCTGATTTTTAAATTGATGACTCGAAAAGGGTGATAGTGATCATGATTGTTAGCGTGTGTAGAGTATGACCTTGAGGCCAAACTTTGTGTGCAACATCATCTTGAACTCCGGCACCACAGGATGTTGGACCACTGGTTTTACGCGAAAACGCAGGATGATAGAGGAAGCGACCCATTTCATCTACAGATTGGAAACATCCCTTCCTAGGCACCGGCGAGGGCCTTCGTTGAAAACCGGGTACATGAAATCCAACTTCTTCATGAATTTCCCATTGTGGAGCCATCGTTGTGGCTTAAAATCACAGCAATTCGAGCCCCAGATGCTCGCCATTCGGGCCATGGATTACAACATGCACAAAACCATTGACCTCTTCTTCACCCTCATTCCATGCGGCAGCACGTCGTCGTTTGTAACAAGTAAATTCTCAAGTGGAACCGACGGGTATAGTCGCAGAGACTCTAACAGTGCCACTTGCAAATAGTTCATCTCTTTTAACTCATCCACCGTAAACGATTCTTCGTGGTCTGCATCAGTTACATGTTTTCTGTGAGCTCCGTCAAAATATTCTCTTCCATGAGAGGGTGCTGCTGCAAAAGCCAGAAGAACCAAGCGAGCACCGCGCCCGTTGTATCCCTGCATGGCATTATGATACTAAAGCAGGCATCTCGCAACTGGTCGTCAGAATACACGTGACCGTTCCTCTCCTTTTCCAGGCGGAGTAGCAGAGGCAAAAAGCAGGGATAATCCTCACAATTCGCATTGTTATGCACAATCTCTTACCTCTTGGTAGCACAGATCTCTACAGTATAATAATCTATGAGTTTTACATCTTTACGGATCTGCCATTCCGTCCCCAAATTCAGAAATCTCAGCGTCTTCCAGTAAAGCGCCAACAGAAGAAACTGACGCATGGAAAGCTCGATGGGCCGGTCATATGCCTCTAAGAAACGATTATGTGCGAGGTCGAAGCTGAGAGACTGAGGGTCGAATCGGAGGCCGAAATTAGAGATGCTGTCAAAGGTGTAGCGATAAAAAACGTCGTGGAGGTCAAGAACAATGCCCTCTTTCACTGCGCACTGGAACAGTGGAATAATCCTATTGTGCAATAACATGGAAGTGGTCTAAATAACATCATTGCGGGTTTTGGCGGCAAAAAATATGGTGGACGCAATCGACCTTAATTGCCTCCATGATTCTCCTTCTTGAATGAAAATGGCTGTCTCACCAAAAACATCGCCAAACACTGGCGGAAGTAGTTACCCTTCACGAAGTTATGGAATTTTATCTTCAGAATGTACTCAAAGTTGCTAGGATCTGTGGTCACCACCAAACCCTTATTATGTGTGATAGTTCCCCCGCTCAGGATAAGTATCTCAGTAATCCATTCGTAGATAACATTGTAATGGTAAATCAACACCGGAAGCAAACCCACGAGAGACCACTTGCGCGACACTTTCTGCCCACCATAAAACCAGCTCGTCACTGCAACACACAATACTGAAAAGAGCACAACAAGTAGCCATCCCTCACTAACTCCTACTCCCTCCATCACCATGGACCTTGTTCAGTTCATTCGAGGCACTGGACCAGCCCGGCTTCTGAAGAATTTCAACCCTCCCATTGGTCAACAACCAATATTTATGGAAGTATCTATTCGTTAATATAAACGCAGTATATTTATGCCACCAATTAGATTTGGGTTTTAGTAAGTATAAAATCCAAAAAATGGCATTACGGGTGGACTCAAATATTCCCAAAACATTGCTTTCCCTCCAATTCGTCACTTTCAGATGTGATAAATATAGCGAAATTGGGTCCTCTAAGTCAACATCGAATGCTCTAAAAAGGTCGTAGTCTAAGAAAAACCATAGAATAACGCAAAAATTCTGGTAAGCTTTGAAAAATGTCGGCAAAGATTTATCAAAATCTTGTTTACAATTGTTAAACTTCAATATTTTGGATGTCTTAAGGGTTTTTGATAGTGCTGAATGTTAGAAATTAATTCCAACTACAAACCTGAGCAACAGGAAAGCAAGCTTTAATTTTGATTTAAAACTGAAGAACGGAAGCAGCATAGGATTCTTGTTTTGGTGTGCACTCAATCGTGCATTAAAATTGGGTTTGAATCCCTGCATAAGAAACTTGGCAGTAGCCCTTTTCCGATCCACCAAATCGTGGTCTACACCACATTATCTCTCGCCTTAACACCATTCACCTAACTACATTTAAAAGCTGCGATAGGACAAAGTTTGAATTTTGGTTTTAATGCTTTATGTCAGATAGTTTTCTTTAATAATATTTTTTTAAAACTTAGATTTTATTTTATATACATATAGACAACAATGTTATGAAATGCTGTGTATGCTGTAAGTGTGTGGCAGTGTGTGAAAAAACAATAGAAGACTGTGTATGCAGAGAGATGTGTGTGTAACAACAAATGAAAAGACAACAAAGGAGCATTGCATGTGTAACAGCAAAGGAGCGTTGTGTGTGTGTAACAACAAAGTGAAGAATTTTTTCGTAAATCCAGAACAACAGTTCTGATGCTTTGTAACAACAGAAAATTATGAATGATAAACAACGAATTTGCTTCCCACTGTGTGTGTGATTTTGCAGAGTATTTGTTTTGATTGTTCTTTCTATGTTAGAAGAGGACTTTTTGTTTCCTTTCACAGTTGTTCAGGAATTATCAAAAACTCTGACATGGTATCAGATCTAGTCCAGGCTCTTAGCAGTTCCTGAAGAAGGTGAAGGAAGAAGAAGTTTATTGAAGTTTTCTCCAGCGGTGTGAAGGTTCAGCAAAGTTAGATATTTATCAAAACAGAGTTTATCTCTCTAACAATGAGAAAGTTTGTTTAAAAAACACAGTCAAGTTTTAGCATAGTTTTGTAAGCTAACTATGGAAAGAGCCAGCATAAGCACGAATGTGGGAAATAATCAACTCCCACAGTTCAATGGGAAGAACTATGACTATTGGGCAATCACAATGAGAGCCCTATTTTCCTCTCAAGATTTATGGGAGCTAGTTGAAGATAGTTTAGAAGAACCAACATATGAACAAACATTTAATGTCTTAACACAGGCAAAGAAGGATTTTCTGAAGAGTAATAGAAATGAGAACTTAAAAGCCCTCTTCTATCTCTATCAGGCAGTACATGAAAGCATATTACCAAGAATTGCAGCAATAAAGAAATCCAAGGATGCATGGGATACCCTCTAAACAGCCTACCAAGATATGGAGAAGGTGTAGACAAAAAAACTTCAATTAATGAGAAAAGATTTTGAAGTCATTTGCATGAAAGAGTCCGATACAATAGACTCATTCTTCACATTGTTGATTCGGTTGGTTACCCAAATGAGATCTCATGGAGAGACCATAGAAGAAAGAAGAATAGTAGAGAAAGTATTGAGGATCTTACCCTCAAGATTTGATGTGATAGTAACAACCATTGAAGAGACAAAAGATCTCTCAAAGTTTAAAGTTGATGAGCTTCATGCATCATTGATGACACATGAACAAAGATTGGGTAGAACAAAAAACTCATCTTTGGAGCATGCCTTCAAGACCAAAATTTCCTTTGGAAGAGGAAGAGGTTAAGGCAGATCAAACTACAGAGGAAAAGGAAGAGGCAGAAGCCAAAACAGAGGAAGAAACAACCCTGCAAGTACTAGTGGAAGGGACAGCAATCAAAGTTAGAATCAAAGCCAAGGCAGAAACCAACAAGGTGGACAAAATTAAGTACATGGACAAAGGTATGATAAATTCCAAGTCCAATGTCATTACTGTAAGAAGTCTAGACACTATGGCAATGAATGTAGGAAGAAACAGAGTGACATGGGTAATAGACCCAGTGCTAATTTTACTAAAGAGAATCTCAATCAAGAGAATTTGTTTTTAGCATGTAATATGGCTGAAGAGAAAAATGAAGATATATTGTTTCTAGACTCAGGATGTAGCAACCATATGAATGGAAACATTTCAATTTTTTCGATGTTAGATGAAAATGTGAAGTCTCAAGTAACATTGGGGACAAATAGTAAAGTCCTTGTCATGGGAAAAGGTAGAGTAAGTGTTCTAACAAAGAAAGGAGAAAAGAGATCCATATTAGATGTATACTATGTTCTTGGTATGAAGTGTAACCTTTTGAGAATCGGACAGCTCATTCAAAAATGCTACAATGTTTTCTTTGAAGATGATGTATGTACCATCATGGACATACCACTAAGCAAGAAAATGATTGAATAAGTGAAGGTGATAAGAAGCAAAATGTTTACTATCAAAATGAGAGCAGATTTGAAGAAATGAGCTGAAATGGCAGCAGTGACACAAGAGACATTCCAAAGAGAAGAAAATGATGAAAACAGGTTATGGCAATTGAGATTTGGACATCTCAACTTTGGAGGTTTGAATTTGTTACAGAGAAAAGGTATGATAAATGGATTACCATTGATTGAAAAGCTAGACAGCCTATGTGAAGGTTGCATCTTGGGCAAACAACACAGAGAAAGCTTTCCATCAGGAAAGAGTATAAGGGCAAAAGCACCCTTATAAATAGTCCATTTTGATTTGTGTGGACCAATGCAAACACCATGATTAGCAGGCAGCCGCTATATGCTGACCTTCATTAATGATTACACAATAAAAACATGGGTATACTTTTTGAAGTTGAAGAGTGAAGTGTTTGAGAAGTTCTACCACTTTAAATCTCTTGTAGAGAATCAAAGTGGGCAGCACATAAAAGTTCTTAGAATTGACAAAGGAGGAGAATATATCTCCAAAGAATTTCTGCATTTTTGCAAAGGAAATGGGATTCACAAGCAATTTACAACAAGGTATACACCATAGCAAAATGGAGTTGCTGAAAGGAAAAACAGAACCATCATGGATATGGTAAGAAGCATGTTGAAGGAAAAACATTTTCCAAATGAATATTGGGTTGAAGCTATACATTGTGCAACATATGTTTTGAATAGATACCCAACAAAGTGTGTAATGAACAGAGTTTCGGAAGAAGCGTCGAACGACATGAAACAACATGTCACCCACATAAGAGTATTCGATTGTGTGGCTTATGCACAAATTCCAGATTAGTTGAGAAAGAAGTTGGACAACAAGGGGGAGAAGAGTATATTTGTTGGATACAGTAAAGAATCCAAGGCATACCGATTGTATAACCCATCCACCAAGAATTTTATGATAAGTAGAGATGTACAATTTATTGAGGAAGAAGCTTGGGATGGAAGCATTGAGAAAACAATGAATGTAAAAGGTTGTTCGACTCATGATGAAGATGAGGAATAAATGGCTAAAAGACATCCCTCATTAGCAGCACCACCTCCACCAACACAAGAACAACAAGGGACACCACAAGCTAGTATGAGAACACCCTTGAGAAGTGATGACAGTGCTTCTCCAAGCACATCACAAGGAGCAGATTTGAGTGCTTCTACAAGCACAAGTTTAGCAAGTGAAAGGGGAACCAGATTCGGAAGTTTGAATGAAATTTATGAGCAAGAAGAATTTATGAACTCTTTATTTGAATTATATTGTCATGTAGAAGATCCTATTCATTTTGAAGAAGTTGTAAGAGATAAGAAATGGATAAATGCTATGGATAAAGAAATAAATGCCATAGAGAAAAATAAGACATGGGAATTAGTTGATCTCCTAAAAGACAAAGAAGTGATTGGAGTGAAATGGGTTTATAAAACCAAGAACAATTCTAAAGGTAAGATTGAAAGGCACAAGGCCAAACTTGTTGTAAAAGGCTATAAGCAGCAAGAAGGAAGAGATTATGAGGAAACTTTTGCACCAGTTGCAAGAATGGAAACAATAAAAGCAGTGTTGTCCATAGCGGCACAACACAAGTGGAAATTTTACCAAATGGATGTGAAATCAGCATTCCTAAATGGAGTATTGATGGAAGAGGTGTATGTTGAACAACCTCTAGGATATGAGAAATAAGGCCAAGAGCACAAAGTATGCAGATTGAAGAAAGCTCTGTATGGGTTGAAACAAGCACCAAGAGCATGGTACAGTAGGATAGATGCCTATCTACTAGAAAATGGGTTTCAAAAATGTGAAGGAAAACCCAGATTATACATTAAAGAAAAATATGGTTAGATGCTTATTGTTGTTTTATATGTTGATGATGTGATATTCATAGGTAATGATGCTTACTTTATTGAAAATTTTAAAACAGTCATGAAGGATAAATTTGAAATGATTGACATGGGATTGCTGAGATACTTCTTAGGAATAGAAGTAGAGAAAAATAAAAATAAGATTTTTATTTCTCAAGCAAAGTATATTAAAGAAGTTTTAGAAATATTTAACATGCAGGATTGCAAAGCACAATTACTCCTACAGTGATGGGATTGAAACTAAGCAAAAAAGATAGAAGCACAGATTTTGATCCAAGTTTGTACCAGAGCATAGTTTGCAACCTTATGTATTTGACTGCAACTAGGCCAGATATTATGTATGATGTGAGTTTAATTTCCAGATTTATGGAAAGTCCAAAGGAGGCACATTGACAAGCAACAAAAAGAATTCTGAGGTATGTGAAAGGAACAAAGATGTATGGTATTTTATACACAACTTCAGAAAAATTCGAACTTATTGGATATACTGACATTGATTGGGCTGGAAGTATAGATGACATGAAAAACACCTCTGGTTATGTTTTTCATATGGGATCAAGAGCCATTTCATGGGCTTCTAAGAAATAGCCAATTGTGGCTTTATCAACAGTAGAGGAAAAGTATGTAGCAGTTGTAGCAGCAACATGTCAAGCAATATGGATGAGGAGAATATTAAGATGCTTGTGTCATGAACATGTAAAAGGCACAACAATTTATTGTGATAATAGCTCAGCGATAGTTTTATCCAAGAATTCAATGTTTCATAAGAGGACCAAACACATTGATGCAAAATATCAATACATCATAGAGTTAGTGAACAATGGAGAAATTGTTTTGAAGCATTATAGAATAGAAGAGCAGTTTGCTGATATTTTGACAAAACCATTGGGGCATAAAAGTTTTAACTATCTCAGAAAATGTCTGGGTATGCAAGAGAACATCATTTGTAATTAAGGGAGAGTGTTGGAAATCAATTCCAACTGCAAACCTGAGTAGTAGGACAACAAGCTTTAATTTTGATTTAAAACTGATGGACGGAAGCAGCAAAGATTTCTTGTTTTGGTGTGCACTCAATCGTGCATTAAAATTTTGGTTTTGAATCCCTACATAAGAAACCTGGCAGTAGCCCTTTTCTGATCCACAAAATCATGGTCTGCACCACGTTACCTCCTGTCTTAACACAATTCACCTAACTGCATTTAAAAACTGCGATAGAACAAAGTTTGAATTTTGGTTTTAACGCTTTATGTCAGATAGTTTTATTTAATAATGTTTTTTTTAAACTTAGATTTTAATTTATATACATATAGACATCAATCTTATGAAATGTTGTATATGTTGTAAGTATGTGGTAGTGTGTGCAAAAACAACATAAGACTATGTATGCAGAGCGCTGTGTGTGTAGCAACAACAGAGACTATGTGTAACAGAAAAAGAAGGTTGCGTGTGTAACAGTAAAAGAAGACTGTGTACAACATCAAGTGAATGTTATGTGTGTAGAAACAAATTAATGTTGTGTGTGTAGCAACAAATGTTGTGTGCGTAACATCAAATGAATGCTGTGTATGTAACAACAAATGAAGCTGTGTGTGTAACAACAAGGAGAAGTTGTGTGTGTAACAACAAAGTAATGTTGTGTGTGTAACAACAAATGAAAAGACAACAAAGGAGCGTTGTGTGTGTAACAGCAAAGGAGCATTGTATGTGTGTAACAACACACTAAAGAATTTTTTTGTAAATCTAGAACAACAGTTCTAATGCTTTGTAACAATAGAAAATTTTGAATGATATTTAGTGAATTTGCTTCCCACTGTGTGTGTGATTTTGCAGAGTATTTTTTTTTATTGTTCTCTCTGTGTTAGAAGAGAAATTTTTGTGTCCTCTCATAATTGTTCAGGAATTATCAGAAATTTCGACACTGAATCCATTTCCAGTATCAAAAATACAATTCAAACACTCCAACTACCTGATTTTTTGAATTTTTTTTTACCAGATTCCAGCAAAAAACTACCGTCCAAACTATTATGTTGCATGGGTAGACAACTCCCTCTAAAATCCCATTAATAAGGCCAACCTTCTCCTTCTCGTTTTTCCAACACAAGGGCATATGCACTGCTTCCAACTCGCTCTCTTTTTCGTTTTTTCCACGCAGATGGTAGATGCACGCCAAGAATTTGGCTTTCCATTAAACATGTTTTTGGATTTTAGTGAAATTTGAAACATGAGCAAGGATTTACGCTGAACATCATTAGTGATTTAGAAAAAAAGCCACTTAGATTAATTTTCTAATTAAAAAATTTAAATAAATTAAATATATATAAATTTAACCGATAAACCAATAAACTGACATCATTTATCTATTAATATAATCCTTTACTTTGAAATGAAATAACTTTTTAAAACAAAATATTTATCTCATGTTATATTTGGCATTATGCACTAGCTTGCTAACGTGTTGCACCTACAATATATCATGTGATATCAATTTATACAGATATCAATTTATACCGAAGAATGACAAGCATGTGACCACCTTACTTCATCAAAGTGACAACATCTAAAGCTTTTTGTACTAGTACGTAATGAAATATGGGTAATGCTCCATTTTAATATGTAGTAGAAGTGTAATATACAACAATATTATGATATTTCAATAAACAGATTAGGTTATAAAAAAATAATAATAATATTAATTTTTAAATTACATGTATTATAAAGAATTCGAATCACTATGGAAAGATTGAAAAGTTTGTATTTTGTTGATTATTTGTAGTTTAGGAGTTGTTTTAATTATCCATTTATCCAAACAATGTTTAATGAGATTAATTTTGTTGATAGATTTTTTTTTCCCAATTTAATATTTTTTTTATTAGGGTTTGTTGGGTGAATGGTGAACAAACTAAGATGTACACAAAAGGGTTTATGATACATGATCTATTGCATTAATTTATTTTTTTAAATTGGAAAATAGATTTGTTCAATGAGTGATGAATAATATCATGTGATGAGAAGAGATAAAAATATTTATAACACATTACTTATTATATGTAAGTATTTTTTAAGTTAAAATTAGATTTGAATTGCATGTTTTTTGGTTGATATGAAAATATCTCTTTGTTCTAACACTAATAGGCCATAATGTTAATTTGACCACATCATATATCACTCAAATAATAACTATGATATCTTACTAACCTTTTTTAATCATTAAATGTTATGTATAAAGTGTATTAAAACTTATTCTTATCTAACATATTTTTTTTAAGATGATGAAATTATATTAGCCTAAAATAAAGTGTATTACAAGTTATTTAAATATTAATATATTTTTTGAAAAAAAAAATATATTAAAATAAAATGAAAACTCTTGACAGTAACTTCACTGCTTTATATTAAAAATTATAATAAAAAAATAAATTGTAAATCAATCATCATTAATATTAGCATTAAAAAGAGAATACTTGAGATAAATTAACATTAAAGTGAAGAATAAATTAACAAATATACTATTTCTCTCTAATAATGTTCCCGTCTATTATATATATTTTTTCAGAAGAAAAAAACCACTGTATATTTATGAAAATAAGCAGTACATAATCAAAACATTGAGATTTGTATGTATGATGAGAAGCCATAAGGAAGCTTCATACACATACAAGTCGAACATATGGCTTCATAGAACAGAAAATTACATGTGAGATGAGTCCACATCGTCATAAAATATTATGTCTCATAGTAGCCCATATATAGCATCTAGGGTAGCTAATAAACAAATGTGTATGTAAGAAAACATCTATCAAATTCCCATTGATAAAAGCACAGGATTATGAGATATCAGATCTCCGTAAGCCTGGCAGTGTCTATAATCAGATAAAATGAATCTTGTAATTAAGCCTCCAGACCCTCCTGGAAGAGCTAACAAACATATGTTAGGAAGAAATTCCACTGTGTAGATACTTAGAGGAGTCCATATCCAGCATAATAGGAGATAAAATAGCTTTATCATAACTCACTCGCTTGCCGATGTTCAGATAAATGGTCACACTCGCTTGCAAAAAAAGATTTTAGCTAAAGATAATAGTAACATACCATACCCAAAAAGAGACTCATGTTCCTGTTGCTCAACTCATGCTGCTATTTGATGACTAATAAGTGAGATCCATGTAATCGGAGAGAATGAAAACTGCAATTGGAACTATAGTCCCTTCGAAAGAGACATAACAGGTATATGTAAGGTAGAAAATCAACTGAGTAGATAGTCTAGGGTCTGCATCCGGCATCAGAGGAGGATAAATTTGCCATGATATGATAGTAGCATCATAACTCGCTCGCTTGCCGACGTTTGAATAAAGGGCCACGCTCGCTTGCAAAAAGGTTGTTAGATAATGAGAAGAATAACAGTCCATATACAAAAAATAAGAGACTCACCAAGAAGCGCCGAAAACCGGTCAGGGAATGGGTATGTCATTTGCCCAGACTCGGACCCCATGCTTATATTGAGATACCTTCATGATGCCAAACTCCATGTTTAGCCCTTTCTTTGAAAGACCATCCGACCTAGTGTTCAATTCCCAGAATATGTGAGAGATCGGAGGATGGCCCATTTTATCCCACAACTGTTTAATCCTTTGCAGCCATCCCTATATTGAAGGGGCTGAGAGAGAAAAGGCTTGATTCACCACCTAGATGATAACCTTAGAGTCTCCATAAATACTTATATTCTGAATCCCAAGATTGTAACCAGTGTATAGTCCACTCCATAGTGCCAGGAGTTCTGCCATAATGTTTGTGCCCGGACCAGCATTCCAATAGATATGAATGCACTCCAAGGAAGATATCTTAATCCAGACTCCACAACCCATCATCCCATCCTGGCATGCCCCATCAAAAAAAAGAGCAGGCACAGATATGGCATGGGGTCTGAGTCTTCTAGACCGATCCTAGATTGATAAGGTAGTCGCCTCTCGATGTATAATCCATTTCATAATGGCAGTGTGTGTAGCAAGAAAAGAAAAGTTTCCCCTTTCAAATATAATCCAGTTGCACGCCATCAATATTTCCCATAAAAAAAAAGAATGGTAAAGATTGATATTTACCTTTAATCTTATCCCATCTATTCACCGCTTCCATGAAGTCATTTGGGGTCCATGAGGGATCAATGAGATGTGGAGACAACAGGTTCCAAATATGTAAGGATATAGGACAGGTAAAGAAAAGATGCTTCATCGATTCTTCATCTTTTTCGCAAAGAGCGCACTTGCCAGGTCCCATATAACCTCTGTGCATAAGCGAATCCCATGTGAGGATCCGCTTCTTCCACACCAGTGAGCCAAATAGTAATATCTTGGTGGGAATGGAACGGTGCCAGAATGGCCAGAAATCCTTTGATACATTGGAAACTTCATTTCGCGAAATGAGATATAAATACATATCCTTGACAACGACCGCATCCTTGTATAGTACACCATCCCATATGATCTTATCTCCTTCCCTATTATGACATAGGCTAGCCGCCTTGATCTTCATAACATATTCAGCCCAATATTCTGCATCTACACCATCAAGACCCAGAATTGATGCATCTTTTAATACAGGAGCCTCAAGAGACCAATAATGTATAACTTGATTGAAAAAGATAATACCCCACTGGGAAATTCTATGGGCAAGTCTCGGATATGGAAGAAAGTCCCCATGCACCCCACAAATTCTATCCTTCACAATTATAATATTCAGTCCATTGCCAAAAGACCATAGAAGTCTGTCAGCAAAGAAGTGAATTTTTTTTTGAAACCCCAACCAAATACTTGAGAGGCATTGGGGCAGCTGAAGTTGTCTGTTATATAGAAGTAATAAAGAATCCCTGTTCAAATACTTGGTATAGGTAACGTCATTCCATATCCCCTTCCTAGTGAAGGCCCGCCATAGGTATTTGGCCATCAAAGCCCAATTGAACCTACGTATATCGAGAATACCCCATCCGCCCAACTGCTTCAGCATACATATATTCAAAAATTTAGTCAGGTGGATACGAGTCTTCTTCTCTGAGCTGCCCCATAGGAAATTTTCTAGGGTTTGATTGATGAGGGAAACAATCTTTTATGGGATATGATAAATGTGCCCCTAGTATACCATGTATTGAGAAAGAACAGCTTGAATCATAACCAGTCTGCCTCCCAAAGAGAGCCATCGATGAGACCATTTACCGATTTTAGCTTTGATTTTTTCAACCAACCAGACCCAATCTTTTATCCCATATCCACCTGCCTTGATTCGGAAGCCCAAATAAGTTAAACTTGAAGATTCCTGTTTAACTTGTATGCCCATAAAACTAGCAATAAAGAGGACCTCTTGTCCATCTCCATATTCATATATGAGAAAGGAATTCTCCTTATTTATGCTTAATCCCTTTGCTTTCCCAAAACGAATCAGCATATAATGTATGTAAAAGCAATGATTCTTGTTAATTCTGCAGAAAATAAGGAGATCATCAACGAAAAGAGAATGGGTGATGCATACCTCTTTAGAAAAGGAGAAGCTCGATATATATCTAGAGGCGAGTGCACTCTGCAAAATTCTACTAAAACCATCCATGATAATGATGAAAATAAGAGGGGATAGCGCACATCCCTGATGGATCCCCCTCCTTTCCTTGAAGAACTTTGTCGAGAGACCATTTATAATAACAACATAAGTCACAGAAGAGATATAAGCCATAATCCAGCAAATAATATGCACTGGAAGCCCAATCTTGAGGAGGACCATTCTAATGTAAGACCAGTCCACAATGTCATAGGCCTTAAACAGATCTATCTTCATAATAGTCGCCTTCTTTTTCTCGAAATGCATAGAGTGTAAGACCTCCTGAGTGATGGCAACAACATTGTGAATGGATCGACCTTTTAGAAAGCCATATTGTTCCTTAGAGATATGTCTTGATAAGGTGTCTCTCATCTGATTTGCGATGATCTTAGAAGTTATCTTATACAATAAATTGCATAAAGTGATTGGTCTGAAATCAGAAAACCTCTGAGGATTGGAGATTTTGGGTATGAGAGTCAAAAAAGTGGAGTTCAGGTTAGCCTCAATGTGTCTCGTGATTCTAATATGCTCCATCATCTCTATTATTTCATCAACCATGATGTCATAGAAATGTAGAAAGAATTCCGTAGGCCATCCATCAGGGCCTGGGCATTTGTCGATGGCAAAGGATTTAAGTGTCATTTCTATCTCTTCCTTTGTAACCACAACATTCAGAACCTGTATTGCAGACTCGTAAAACATTCGCGGGATTTGTTGTAGGACCCATTCCTGGCATGCTGCCGATATGCTAGAGTCGGCTTAATAAAAAGAGGAGAAATGATTATAGTCTTCCGTCATAATCTCATCCATGGAGTATACAATACCACCATCAGGTTTTTGAATGTACCAGATAGCATTTCTTTTCCTTCTCTCATTTGCAGATCGGTGAAAAAATTTAGTATTCAGGTCACCTTCTTTCAACCAGGTGACACTGCTTTTACATTTCCACGTAATCTCCTCAATTTTTAGTATCTCCTTCCTGCGCATATTAAGCTGCTCCATATTTTTATAAGTCTGGTCATCAGGAATGCCTTTTTCAAATATGGAGTACAGATCGTTTAGGGATTGAGTGATGTAAAGATACTCTACTCTGAGCTTCTGCTTTTTTCTGATCTCCCATGCTTTAGTAATCTTTTTAATGTATTGAAGCTTCTTATACAGTAAATACCATCCACTTAAGCCCTCAAGATTAGCAAAGTCAATCCATTGAGACCTGATGATCTCATTGTATTCCTCATCTAACAGCCACGCTTGGTTGAATTTATTGATTATTGATGACAGTACGATCTAAACATGTAATTTACATTCTTCAGATGATTAATGTTTTATATGTATTAGATATTGAGTTCATCTCCTTGTCAAAATACCTCTTCATACGTTTCCTTCCTTATTAAAAGACATTTAATTCCTCCACAAAGAAAAAGTTATTTTAGTTAGTCAAACTCACAGCAGTAATTAATATTTGGTAACCTCTATAACCATACCAAAATCTAATTAATATTTGGTAACCTCTATAACCATACCACTATCTCGCTCTCCGTAATTTTTTTTTCAAATGAAAATGGTCTTCAATTTTTTTAACATGAGAAAAGCATGGAATAAAAATCTAACTTACGAAAATTGACCATAATTTTTTTCTTTTAGATTGATATTGGTATTTTTAAGATATCACAGTAAATCCATGACGTACTAAAAATATTAAAACCTTAAATTCAAAATAAAATATTAACATTTTTTATTTCTAACAATTAAATTTAAAATCTCATAAAATTTTGCATTCAATGTAAAATTAATAAAATTTTGCATTCAATGTAAAATTAATGGTAAAAAGGTTAAAATTTTATAAAATAATAAAATTTATAAAATCTATTTAAAAGTTTCAAAACTAAAATTTAAATTTTTTAATCAAAAACAATATAGCCTGTGTTCAGCAAGTATAAATACTAGCAATTGCACAGTGTACAAATGAAGATTGGTAAAAAGAGTAAGACAAATATCAAGACAATAAAGTATAATCAAAATTTGAGTTTTTATATATCTTCTAAAAATGTAAGAGGAGATCAAATGTAAGAAAAAATTACAGTGAAATAAATGTCCCATAATAATAACAATCTTTGCAAGGATAAGGTACATAGCACAGGTGTTCAATTTTTTTGGGCTTTTCTAAAGTGGCATGAAAAAAAATCTTGGAAAGAATTGAAGAGGAAATTAATTTGAGGGGAAAAGGAAATTAATTTGGGGGAGGGTTTGAAGTTAAAGGTCAAAGATTAAGCATTTGAGTGAGAGGCTTCCAAAAATGATTTAGCTTGTATTCATCTTTACTATTAAAATTATCTAGATTTTGTGGGTTTAGTTAATGATTCTAGGTGGAATGGAAGGGAGCAGGGCGCAAGGGTTTTAGCTTGGCCAAAGAATATGAGGGGTTGGATTTATAGGCATGTTCAACAAACGTTGATTTTGAAAATGATACATATTGGTTGTGTTTTTTTCAACCCGGCTTGAATGGATTTACTAATTTGGCCAATATAAAAATATCCACAAGCGAATGGAATTTAATAAACCCCAAAGCCCACGAATCAATCCAAATGATCATTGGGAAATATGTGTTTTTCCAGCTTAAAGGATTTACCAATTTGGCCAATATAAAAATATCCACAAGAGCATGAAATTTTATCAACCCTAGGGCCCACCAATGAATCCAAATGATCATTAGAAAATTTGAATAATTGTTTTTTTGTCTTGTAGACTTTGGAATGAACTTATATGTTTGTTATGTTTTTCTTGACTAAAATTTAGAAATATGATGGGTGTTCCCTTCAAATATAAATTATAATTAAAATAAAAATTATATCTTAGGATGTCTATAATATCTTATTTAATATATTTAAATAAATCCTAAACAATAAGATATAACATGTTTGAATAAATTTTAAATATTAAATAAAAATTTAAAAAATATATTTATATATATGGATAATAAATATCATGTTTCATATGTTATAAAATGTTTAATACATTTTAAAGTTTAAATTATTATTTGTTTATATATGAATGGAATGAAAGCTTTAAAATATTTGTGTTTATTAAGTGTGTAGAAAAATTATATTTTAAAATATTAAAAGATGGTTGTTTTTTCTTGCTTGAGAGAAAAAAATATAGAGAACACTAACAAAATATCCTAGCCAACATGCATACATGCTTTTGTTTCTCCAACCATATAAAATAAAACATCAATTTTAATTAATATTTAATATTTAATAATTGATATTTTTTTTTTGAAATTCAATCTTCAAATTAATCATTGATCTAATTAATACTTAATAGTTTCAATTTCTATAGATATTCAATCCTTCACTTTCATTAATATAATTTATAAATAATAAATATAATAAATAATCAAATTTATTTAATCATTAATACCTTTACATCATTGTTATTTTATGGTACAAAAAAATATATATTTACACTACATATTTATAAAATTATAAGCAATACCTAGCAAATTTTAACATAGAATTGAAATTTTAACATAATATTATATAGTTAAAAAGAAAAAAAAAGAAAAAACTTAATATACACATACATATTTTCAGGATTAAGAGTAAAAAATTCCCTTATCTATAAATAAGTTAAATACAAAAGAAATAAAAGAATTTTAAGAAAGCTATAAATATTAGCTGTGAAACTAAATTGGAATATGCATTCAAACAAATAAAAACATAGAATACTAGCTAAGAAATAAAATAGAATATCCTTGCAATTTTAATTTTTAATATATTCAAATTTTACCATAATATATAATTATTTTTAAAAACCATTAATATTTAAATATTAATTTCTTTTTTATAGTAACATTGAAATCATGAAAACACATTGTGATGGAAGAAAAAAACAAAGTGGAAAAAAAAATACTTGAGCTTATGTCAAGTGTAAGAAGAAAATTTTAGTTTATTATTTTATTGGAATCATTGGTTCTGACATATAATCTTTTTGACCAAATTTACATAAATTACAATAAATAATAATCAATTAAAATATAAACTAAAATTAAAATCCAACAGATTATTATTTGATTTTTAAAATTAAAATATAACCAAATAATCTATTGGATACATTGTATCAAACTAATAAGTATTATTTGGTCTATTATATCAAACTAATAAGTATTACCAACTAATAGATTTCAATTAATATTTCCATTCCCATTGCTGTCATCTTTTTTCATTCTGCAAAAATGAATGGTTTATATTTCATTCTGTAATAAAAGTTTGGAGAAAAATTCCTGAAATATTACAGAAAACGAGTACCATGAAAAATCGACATACCATAATCCTATGTCCATTTCACATAGTGGGACAATATTTTTTCCATAATATCATGACAGATAGGATCCATGTCTTTAGCAGCAGTCATCTAGCCCAGATTTCCAGTGATAAAGCTAAGAGTTGGCACCTAACACCTTGCCTTTCCATAATTTTCCTGATGCTTCTAGGATTTCACGGCTATGTGTATATAAAATTGCAAATTTGTTTTCAGAAGATCGTCGTTAAGCAATGCCATTCGTAATATAAATACTATCATGAATGTTTTCATGGTTTGGCAATATGCTACAATTTGGAAATATACTGAGCATGAGCAACAAATCCTCCTTCCTCCAGCTGAGAAATATATGCTAGAAGAAATTAAAAATGTTAAGCAATGCCATTCGTAATATAAATACTATCATGATTGTTTTCATGGTTTGGCAATATGCTACAATTTGGAAATATACTGAGCATGAGCAACAAATCCTCCTTCCTCCAGCTGAGAAATATATGCTAGAAGAAATTAAAAATGTTGTGTGTGTTTGTGTGTCTTTCTTGCATTAGGAGGTGCAATTGGAGGATGCTGTTACAACCAATGGGCCAACCACTCATGGAGGCCAAGAGAATATGCACCTAAAAAAGGGAAATGAAATATAATTCCGTTTTTTACTATTCAAGGTATACGATGCGAGATTTTCTCTGTGACCAACCTCGCCAATCAGATGTTTTCTTCATATTCATTAGCAGGTTAAAAGTTCCATGTTTCTGTGCGCCGCCTTTAGTGAGAAAATGCTGGTGGTAGTTACAGACCTTGGGACTATGGGAGAGATTTAAATATGCTTATCATGAATTCAATTCAAATGGAACATTAATGAAACTTATTACGTATGCCAGTGTAATAATTGAATGTTTAGATCTTCACAATGAAAACTTGCTTTTGTTCAGTTTATTTATTTATTTTAAGATCCAATCCCCAATCTTCAAGTTTTTCCTTAGCGTAATCTCATTGTGGCTCATTATATAAGCTATTAATGATCCACATGGGTAGGCTTAAGTTACTACGATTGGGCTATGTTGTTGGAAATATATATTTTTTTCATATAATCCCCTAGTTTTGTCACGTCATTTTTATTTGGCACCCGACGCTTATTTTTATTAGTTTTAGTTATATAGCCTATTTAAGATAAAGTGGCCGAGATTCGATTCTGTTAAAATATGTAATTAACTCTCGTATGTAGAGTTAGACAATCAGTTAAGTGAGTGTTGAGTTCTGTGATAGATAAATTTGGTGAGTGAATTAGAGAGTAAGTTAAGTGAATGCTGAGCAAGTTGAGTTATGTGATAGATGAGTTTGGTAAGTATGTGAATGTCAAGCGATTTAGGATAAATACTCTTCGTGGGGTTCATTGTATTAAGCAAGATTGTGATTGAAGTTCATGTGATTAATAGAACGCTGTAGCTCATTTGTGTTATTGTGTGAAATCTTTTTGTAATTTGTGCCTTTACCCTTTTGCCATTCAAAAATATAGTATCAGAGCAAAGTTACAAAAAACCAAGGAAAAATGGATTAGCAATCATCCGTGTGTGGGAAGAGAAACTAACTTATCTGGTAGTGGTATATAGAGCGTTATAACGTTGGTCACTGTTGGGAAGAACTGCATTACACATCGAAAAGTTACTGCAATTTGCATGTATGCGGGGAGATTTGTTTTCAGAGTGCATTATTGAACTAACGAGGGACATTGGTTCAAGGCTAGCGTTAGCATGCTGCAGTATTAAGCAACAGGCGCATTAGTGAGTTCGTATCAAAGTTTTAAAGGTTTGTATATTCATGTTAAAATTTGATACGAATGATTTAAGAGGGATTTGATAATTCTTCAAAATATTCAAAAGGTAATTTTGAGGAGTTTTCGAAAGGATTGTTTTTAAAGG
The DNA here is from genome assembly GCA_034641835.2 of Pinus albicaulis. Classification (NCBI taxonomy): domain Eukaryota; kingdom Viridiplantae; phylum Streptophyta; class Pinopsida; order Pinales; family Pinaceae; genus Pinus; species Pinus albicaulis. The sequence continues at coordinate 169,406,004 of CM076570.1, forward strand.
GTTTGATTTCTTTAAAGGTTTTTAAAGGTTCTTCATAAAGCACGTGAAGAGGAGATTTTTTAAAAAGGATTTTTGTTATTGATTTTTGAAAAGGGATTTTATGAGTGAAGCTTTATAATAAGGTTCTTAAAATGGGTTTAGTATAAAAGAGTATTTTTATATAAAAGAATTTTTCATAAAATATTTCTTATATAAATAAATAAAACTTAGGGTTTTATTAGAAGGTTGTTTTTTGGAGCTTAGCAAAGCTTACAAAAGAAGAAATTTAGGTTTTCAAAATAGAAGTGGTTTTTCTTGACAAAAAATGGCAACAAGCAGTTTTCAGCGACAACTTCCTTCCTTCATAGGGAAGGATTATGATGTGTGGGCCATTAAGATGGAGACCATGTTAAAAACACATTATGTTTGGGATTATGTCAAGTTTGGGTTTGCAGAACCTCAGGATGATGAAGAAGAACGAGCCCTCGGTAATGCAGAGAGGGAACAATGGAAGAAAGACAAGAGGAAGAATGCACAAGCGTAGCTTCTTATCCAGCAGGGAGTGGATCAAGCAGTGTTCCAAAAGATAATGATAACGTCTTCAGCAAAGGAAGCATGGGAAACTTTGACGACAAGCTATCAAGGTATGGAAAAAGTCAATATTGTTTAATTGTAGAATACTAGGAGAGATTTTGAAACTCTGTAGATGAAGGAGAAAAAGGACATTGATTCCTTCATGAATATGATCATGTCTATCATAAATCAGTTAAAAATTTATGGCGAAGATATTAAAAATAGAACAGTGATTGAGAAGGTCCTTATATCTCTGTCTACCAAGTTTGATGTTGTGGTATCAGCTAGAGAAGAAGCCAAGGATTTGGAAAATATCATAGTTGATGAGTTGATGGGATCACTTCTATCGCATGAGGCAAGGATAGACATAAATAAGGATTCCACTTTAGAAACTTCTTTCAAAAGTCAAGTTTCTATTTCAAGAGGTCAAGGAAGAGGTCGATCGAGAGGCAGAGGATGAGGCAGAAGATATGGTGTTCAAATAGATGGCCGAGAAGAGCATGAACATGAAAGTGGAAGCAGCAGTAGCAACAACAGAAAATTCAACAATAATTACAGATCTGACAAATCAAAAGTGAGATATTATTATTGCAATAAATTTTGTCACTATGTAACAAATCCATTACGAAATAGGAGTAGCGCCCCAAGAAGGAAATTATAACATCAAACCCAAAAATTAAAAGCAATGTTAGTGAGTTTGTCTTTCCAAGGAATATGATAGAGAAAACTGGCTTTATTTAGGGCTACTCATCCATATAGGGTTCAATGTGCAATTAGTTAACTAGATAATGAATTTTTTTTCCTGAATATCTATGCAATTATAATTAATGCCTCAACATATTCTTCTATCATGATTATAAGATACCATGGGTAGTATGACTAATGACTCCTTTGCTATTTTTTACTATAGAGTAGGTGGTCTCAACAAAGTTATAAAAGAGTAAAAAATAACTATAAGGTTAACAACTATACAAATAGGAATTTCCCTAAACTTGACATATTTACTCTTTGTTGATTATGTTTTACTTTTGGGTGATAGGACCAAGGCAGATGCAATTAAGCTGAAGGACCCTACCCTTGAAAAACCAAAATTCCTACCTTAAAAACTACCAGCAATTGAGGAGCTACAAGAGTCAACATCTTTGATTTGAACCTAAACAGTCTTATTATCTCTAAGTATTTCCCTAATCACAATGACCAATAGATTCTCCTCATGGATTATTTCTCTCATTCTATCTATTAGTAAAATCCACAAAATGTATCCCTACATTTGAATCTTGGGAAAGAAACATATAATTGTTATCATTTAAATTATCTGTATCGCTTGTAGCCCAAAAATCCATTTTCTTTGGATAAGATTTATCTATAACCTCAAAAGAAACCCTATTATAAGTTGAAGGACCATTATGTCCTCTCGAGTCTTAAAAAAGTATGATGGAATGAAATTGGGTGAAATCCAGATCCAGGTTTACCATGTCAGAACCTAGGTTCATTGAGATGATGACCTTGGTTTGAAGACATCCACCATACAAACTAGGACCACCCATAATCATTGTTTCCATCTCTCTTTCATAATCAATACTAACATACTGAGGACCTACAACCCCTGGAGGCCCATTGTTGTCATTGCAATGTAATTCATTAGAATACATGCCATGTCCACAAGTTTTTGTATTTAATATCTGCATCCAATGTGGCCATTTCTTATTATGAGATTTACCACATCCGAAAATGGAACCATTCACATAATTTTGAAGAAGTCTACAAATTACGTCAACACAATTTTTTTTCACATTTACAACTTCCCTCACATTTGTTGGTTCCTAAAGCTCGAGCAATTTCATAAAAAAAAATAGAAAAATTCAAATAACAAAAATGGTCCACTCTCTTTTCATTTTCTAATATTATAATGAAGTTTTATTAGAGGCACTGCTTGTTTGGTTGTTTTGGTTAGAAAATGGTTTGCTCTTGGTTTTATGTGCCTTTGAATTTATCATATGTAGCATGTTGAGAAATGGGAAATAATAATGTGTGATATTTATCTTGCAAAAATTGATGCTGAATCAAAGGATACATAGTTTAACCAAGCTACAGTTCACTTTGGTAATGATGGAGGAACATATTAAAAATCTGCCTAAGAATACACCATATAAAAAGTTTGAACATAAGTAATATATGCATATTTTTTTTTTTTGCAAATATGTTATTTTTTCTACCCAAGATATCACAACAATAAAAATATTGATATTGTAGAAATTGTATGAGGACCTCATTGAGGTAGTTTTTTCTGATGTCCTACTTGATTGATACCTTCTCACATGTGAGGAAGGATTTAAATATGAATTAGTATGTTCATGAAACAAATTAGATTCAAATTTTATAGATATAAAAGATAAAAACAAATGTCAATGTCTTCGTTTGATTGTTATTTGACTCTGTTGTAGGCAGGTTACAGGAACTTTGATTGGAAAAAGGATGGGGAGACAACGCATAACACATATTGGATATGATTCATTTGCTGTTAAAGATCCTTTAGGCACCTACACCATCGACTTTGGAAATTATTCTAGTAGGAATCCCTATGGTTTTTAATGTTTTAATTATTTCACCTCAGGGTTATTTTGGGTAAGAAAATGTTTTAGGAATGCCACACACGACATCAGTGGATACGTAAACAAATTTTATATAATTGCAATTTCCATTCCATGATATCCTCTCTTTATTGTTTGATTGTATTTTGGACGTTTCTTTTGATTTGTTTTGTCATTTAACTATGAAATTGAAAATACTTCGTATCATGTCTATTTAAACAACAACCAAAGCTTGAAGATGAAATTATTATTCCACAATATTTATTGGAATCCTTATAGCTATTCTGCATTAAAATATCTTCATGAATATCAGAAAAGTTTATTTTCATGTTGTTATTTGACCACATGTTGTTTATATACTTAACCAAGTTCATGCGTTAGAAAATGAAATGCTTTTGCGAATAAAACAACAAGGATTAATCATCACACCTCAGATTATTTGTTTTCACAAGTTATCTACAACTTGAGCTTTTTAGCATATAACTTAGTTGACATGATTGTTCCTAAGCTTTCCCTGAAGGTTGAATACTAAGTTACTAAGGTGTTTTTTTCTATATATGGTGACATTTTATTTGCTTTGTTTATACAGGTCATCTAGCCACATTATAGTGGTCACTATCGCCCAACAGAAGAAACTTTGTTCGAGTTTCTTACTTGCATGGAGAAAAATGGCTTTGACATTACTGATGTTGAGGTATATATCGTATACACTATTTGTAGTCAAAATAACTTTATATTTTAATGTTCATTGTCGTTCATGTCTTACACTCTCCATTGCATCTTCTTTTATTTTCAGAAAATGAACTTAGTATTGATGGTAAGAAACAGAAATTGAAGAAAGAGAAGAGCAACAACATTGGAGAAACGAATGCAAAAAAAGGGAGAGAAGAGAACTGGTCGAGTGATACCTTTAGAGCCAATATCTCGCATAAGACACACATATAGATACTGATGGTCAAGTATTTAGAGTTGGTGAATTCCTTGCAATTCCTTGGAAACATAATGATAATTTTTTGAAGTGATTAAACATCATTTCATGTGTAAATTGTAGTCCAACCAATATGAAGTTGGAAACTCATTGTAATACTAAATTTTTTTATATAATATAATTTGTGTGGTTGAAATTATTTATAATTGCACTTGATATTGTTTAGTATTGTAATTAACATATGCAACTTTATGTTTTCATATTAGATGAACATGCACATTGTATAACATTTTCTTAATCATACAAATTAATTCATGTTTGTTAATAATGAACACATAAAATCAATTTAAAACTACTAGATTAGTAGTTTATATTGATTAGTGATGAACACAAATAAAATAAATATACGACTAAATTAGTCATTTATAATGATTATTAATGAAAGTAAATTAAATGAATATAAACTACTAAATTAGGCATTTATATAATGAATATGAAACTACCAAAAATGATAAATTACTACTCCAAATGATAAATTTGTGATTACGAATAATGACTAAATTTGGCATATATACAACTATTAGTAGCTAATTTACAGTATCTTAAATAACACGACCGAAATTTTGGTCATATTTCTTTGGTAATTAATTGGTTTTCTCGGGTGATTATATAGTAATATATTTTGTTGTATATTTGATCATTAGTTATGACTATTAATGATTAAATCAATGAACAAATCAATGACTAAATTAAAAACCAAATTAATGACTAAATATACTACTAGACAACAAAATTGAGATAACTAATTAATGACTAAGCTAAAAATGACTAAAAGTTGGTCATGTTATAAGATACTCTAAATTAGCTACTATTGGTCACCGACCGAAAAATAGTCATTTATATGCAAATTTTAACCATTTTTTTAGTAACTAATTAACCGTTTTGTGTTGGTGATTCGAAAAGGCCTTCCTTGGCTTTGAAGGAAATCTTCCACACATCGGAGGGTTCGATTGGTACCTAGTGATACCCGGACTTCAAGTCAATCTTGCTGCAATATTTCACCCCTTTGAATTGATACAAAAGGTCATTAATCTGTCGGATCAGGTACCTATTTCGGAAAATGATCTTGTTCAGCGCTCGATAGTCATTACAGAGTCTCCAAGACCCATCCTTCTTTTGCACTAACACGATCGGGCTCCCACAGGGCGATGAACTCAGCCGGATGTCTGACCATACTGTAGCAGCTCCTGAATCTGCCTCTTGATTTCGTCGTTCTCCAGAATAGAGCACCGATAGATCAGTCCATTGGGAAACGATGCACTTGGGGTCACATTGGAGGTGCCTGAATTGACAGTGTAGAGGCACCCTTGGCCATTTTTTTTTTGTCTTGCGGAGGAGCCCTGTCAGGAGGTAATTTCCACAGTCTTCTTCTTGCCCTGGGGATGTATCATCAAGAAAAAAAATTTCCTGTTTTTGGAAATGAGCTTACTGCATTGTTTTCGAGTAACCAAAGATATATCTGCAGGAGGTGGTACCTTTGGTATGATATACAACTTATTGCCCAAAGTAACAATAGCAGCGTCAGGCTAAGACTCATACACAACATGTGGCTTCCACAAGTATAGGTGGCCTAATAATACATCACAAACATAAAGAGGAGCAATGTCACATAATACCTCATCTACGGAGGGCTTGATGTTGTAGGGAAGGCGACACTAATGGCTGACATGGAGATATCGTCCTTGGTGAAGCCACTCGATGATGTACGGGTGTGGGTGTGTTGTCATCGGCAACCTCAACCGCTTCATGACCTCTGCTGAAATGAGGTTCTTTTGGCTCCCACTGTCGACAATGAACTATAGCGAGGAACCATTTACCCACATCTGGGAGTGGAAGAGACGCTCCTCCTCCTCTAGATCTTTAGGTTCCTCCTTTTGGATCTTTACAGTGGCAATAGTGGTGTTGGTCTCCACATCAATAATATTCTTCCCTTTATCATTCCCCTTGTCAGGTTCTAATATCAAATAATTGAAATCTTTTACAGAAAGAATGAAAATAAACTAGCTATGGTGCTGGTAGCTTATCTCTAAGAAGAGATGTGGTGGATATAGGCCTCTGAACCGCATTACAATGAGGCTCGAGGGCCTATATATTATTGAGAAACAATTAAAAACCGTAAACATCCAAAAACCTAACCCTTGGAGATGAAGCGCCAAAACTATAGGCCCCATTTGGGTAAATTGTTACATCAACTTCTCGAGGATGTAACTTTGGCATATGATCTCCGTTTGACGCAATCAATACCTCATTAAAAATATCTATTCAAGGAATACAAATTTTGAGAGAGAAACATATGTCTAAGACCCATGTTACTCCTGATTTTCCCAAAAAACATTGTTTAGGGCCTCAAAAAGGCTTTGGAAGTTCAAGACCCAGAAAATGCTAAAAATAGTAAATTGTGTTATAATTAAGGAAATTGAAAAACTGAAAGAAACAATGGTTGGGCCCTAAGTGGAATATGCGGGTGGCCACCAATATCCATCTAGATCATTCATCCCCCCTTAGGAAGCATGGTCCCCATTGCGTTTTTTTGCTCCATGAGATGAGGAAACTTCTATTGAACTTGGTCCCTGGTGGACCACTTGCCTTGGTGCAAGAGTTGGCCAACTTTGACAACCCAATACATTTGGATCTTCTGCTGGTGAGTGGTCTTGATTTCCATGTCCATGATACAATCTATGGTGGCTTATTCTATGTAGTCTAGGTTTAACTTTGCTGGTGTGAGTTGTTCTACAATGTCGGAGGTGTCTAGTAGAGGTGGGAAGTAGGGCCGAAGGCAGTCCACATTGAATACTGGGTGCAGACAAAGGAATGGTGGAATACTATGATCAAAGGAATTGTTCCCTACAACCTTGGTGATGGTGTATCGCCCATATCGAAGTGGGTGAAGCTTGCAGTGGGGTCTAATGAGGAGCTCCTTCTGCAAATGTAGCCACACTTTGTTTCCCACCTCGAAGTTGTGTGACACTCGATGTTGATCATTTCGTTGCTTGTACTTAGCATTGGATTTGTCCAATATGTCATGAACCTATTGGTGGATGTGCTGAATGTGTTCAATAAATTTGTTCGCTTGTTGGCTGATGTGTTGAATGTGCTTAGAACCCCAGGCCCACCTGAAAGGGGTTGTGGCTAGTTGAGCTGTTGAGAGCCCAGTTATAACTGTGTTGTACATAGGGAAGGCTCTCATCCCATGTGCGTGGATTCTTTGAATTTTACATGCACAGAATGTGTAAAATCATTCTGTTGACGACCTTTGTCTAGAAATTTGTTTGGGGATGGAAAGTTGTGAACTTGGTGAGCTCGGTGTCCAAAATTGACTAGATGTTGGACCAAAATGTGCTGAGGAACCTGTTGTCCCAATCTGAGATGATAGACTATGGGATCCGAAAGTGCACCCACACTCTTTCAAAGAAGATTTTAGCAATGGATTTTGTTGTGATATTCTTCTTGCAGCCCGACATAATGATCATCTTCGAGAATCTATCGACGACCATGAAGAGATAGTCGTTTCGATGCTTAGTAGAAGGAAGGCCCGACATGTAATCCATGGAGATGGATTCCCAAGGTCGACTAGGGGTAGGTAGCGGAGTATAGAGGCCTTGCTTCTTGATGGTTGGTTTGGTAATGGCGCAACCCGTGAAGGATCTGATGTACTTCCCAACATCCTGTCAAAGGTTCGACTAATAGAAATACTTCTGCAGTACTGACACCTTTTTCTCGACCCAGAAATGCCAGCGACTTGACTGTAGTGTGCTTCCCAAATCATCTTGGCAAGCTTGCTTGAAGAAACAAAAACGTGTCCCAAGTGACATAGAAGTGCATCTTAGAGGTGAAAATTTGGAACTTGCATAGCCTCCAAGAGTGTTTTGTATGTGTGGCAAAAATTTGGATCGTTCTTGTAGAGAAGCGGCTAATCAGAAGTCTCGTGCCCATAAGAGTTGAGAACGGTGGTTAGCGCCATGATCAATGATCAGCTGAGGCAGTCTGCAACATTATTGGTGCTACCCTTATTATACTTGATGTTCAAATGAAATTGTTGCAGATATATGGACCACTTCTGATGGAAATAGTTTTGCGACTTCCCTTATGTCTGTATGAACTTCAGGGGTCGGTGGTCTATGTGGATGACTATTTTCTTCCTCAAAATGTAATGCTTCCATTGGTGGAAAGCTTGCACAACGGAATACATTTTTTTGTCATAAGTGGGATACTTATGGACTTCGTCAGATATTGTCTTGCTGTGATATGTCATTGGATTCCCCTGTTGATTAAGAACTACCCCAATAGCATAGTCAGAGGCATCTGTCTCGATCTCAAATGGTTTTTGTAAGTGTGGTAATGTGAGCACTAGGCATAGCATAAGCGATGTTTCAATTCTATGAACGCCTTCTGTTGAGATTCCGACCAAAATATATATATATATATATATTTTTCACTCCTTCCTCGGTGACTTGACTCAAGGGCCAAGTGATATGAGAGAATCCAAACACAAACTTGCGGTATAAATTAGCAAGACCGAGAAAGCTACAAAGCTCTGTTCGAGTGGTTAGGGCCGACCAATCCCAAATTACTTGGATCTTGGTTGGATCCCCATGCACCCCTCCTTCATCAATATGTATCCCAAATACTGAACCTGGGTCATGCCTAAAGTGCACTTCTCCAAATTGGCACACAACTTGTGTTTCCATAATGTTTGGAGGACCTGTAAGATGGGGTGGAGGTGCTCTTCCCAAGTATGGCTGAAGATCAGGATGTCATCCAAGTACACAACTACAAATGAGTTGGTGAATGGCCACAAGATGTTGTCCATCAGCCTCATGAAGGTTGCAGGAGCATTCATCAACCCAAAAGCTATGACCAACCATTAAGAAAATCCCTCCTTAGATTTGAAGGCAGTCTTCCACACTTCGGAGGGTTCGATTGGTACCTGGTGATACTCGGACTTCAAGTTGATCTTGCTGAAATATTCACCCCTTTGAGTTGATCCAGAAGGTCATCAATTAGTGGGATTGGTTACCTATTTCAGACAATGAAATTGTTTAGCAGCCAATAGTCAATATAGAGTCTCCAAGTCCCATCCTTCTTCTGCACCAACCCGATTGGCCTCCCACAAGGCGATGAACTCAGCCGGATGTGACCTTTCTACAACAGCTCCTGAATCTGCATCTTGATTTCATCGTTCTCCAGAAGAGAGCATCGATAAATCGGTCCATTGGGCAGTGTCACACCTGGGGCTAGATCAATGGGGTACTTGACCCGATAGTGCAGAGGTACCCCTCTAGGTGAGGTGAAGATGTCCCCATAGTCCTCCATGACCTTGTCCATTTTTTGTTGACGTGCGGAGGAGCCCTGCCTGGAGGTCATGGCCACAATTTTCTTCTTACCCTGGGGGCGGATCATCAGGAAAACAATTTTCCTGGTTTTGGAAATGAGCTTACTGTAGTTTTTTGCAGTAACCATAGAGATAGTCGCAGGCGGTGGTACCTCTAGTATCCTGTACAACTTATTGCCCAAAGCAACAATAACAACACAAGGCCGGGACTCATACACAGCATGTCGCTTCCACAAGTATGGTTGGCCTAATAATGCATCACAAACATCAAGAGGAGCAATGTCACATAATACCTCATCAGTGAAGGGCTTGATGTTGTAGGGAAGGTGACATTGCTGGCTGACGCGGACATCCCGTCCTTGGTGAAGCCACCCGATGGTGTACGACTGTGAGTGTGTTTTGGTCGGCAAGCCCAACTGCTTCACGAAATCTACTGAAATGAGATTCTTTTGGCTCCCACTGTCAAAAATGAACTGTAGAGGGGAACCCTTTACTCACATCTGGGAGTGGAAGAGACGCTCCTCCTCCTATGGATTTTTTGGTTCCTCCTTTTGGACCTTTACAGTGGCAACGATGGTGTTGGGCTCCGCATCAATAATCGGCTTCCCTTTTTCATTTCCCTTGTCGAGTTATAATATCAAAGAACTGAAATTTGTTTACATACAAAATGGAAATAAAATAGCTAAGGCACTGGTAGTTTATCTCTAAGAAGAGATGTGGTGGCTACAGGCCTCTGAACTGTGTAACAATCAGGTTCGAGGGCCTATTTATTATTGAGAAACAATGGAAAACCTTAAACATCCAAAAACCTAACCCTAGGAGTTGAAGCACCAAAACTATGGGCCCTGTTTGCATAAATTGGTACATTAACTTCCCGGGGACGTAACTTTGGCATACGATCTTCGTTTGATGCACTCAATACCTCGTTAGAAATATCCATCCAAGGAATACAAATTTTGAGTGAGAAACATTAGTCTATGACCCATGTTTCTCCCGGTTTTCCCAAAAAGCATCGTTTAGGGCCTCAAAATGCCTCCCGAAGTTCAGGACCCAAAAAACTGTTAAAAATAGTAAAATGTGCTATAATTAAGGAAACTGAAAAACTGAAAGAAAAAATGGTGGGGCCCCAAGTGAAATAGGCGGGTGGCCACAAATATCCACCTGGATCATTAATGGTGTCGTTTAATTTATAAATGAAATGACCTTTTTGACAATATTTTTTCTGGTTAATTAAAACCAAAATCGAGCGGAGATTTTTGAAAACTCGAGTTTAAGTTCTTTAATATGTATAATTTGAGTGCCCTAAATGGGTTTGAAGGTGTTGTATCCATTTATGCATTCAAAAATTCATTTCAAATATCAAAAAATCAAATTATTTACTAAAATTGTTGTGTAGTGTTTCGGTAAAAAAGTCTATTTTATCTATAAGTTAGAGTACTCCCTATTTAGCCCTATGATATATTGGATTTTCCCATCTTTTTCCTAAAGATGAATGTAACACTCATTACTCCAAATCAAAAATAAAAATAAAATTGCTAGCATGTACACATAATATTACGCCTATGCACAATATATGTTAGTCTCCTAAAAGGATCACTTCCATGTAAATATCAATTTGGTGTTACATGTTCATGATTATAACAATTTGAATAAAGGTCATGATTCGATATAATTTTCCTAAGGTATGATTTATTAATTTGGGACTATGATTGAACTATAGATACATAAAAAATTTTGTCGTTTAACGATGTTGAATTTTGGGGTACCCACCACCTAGGCGCAGGCTTAGGGTTCAACAGTCCTTTCACCAAATGCTACCAGCTATGGTTAATCGTATCCAACATCATTGCACATCACAAGGTACCTTCCCTTCTTCTAACATTCCATCACTTTAATGTCATTTAATATCATCACATGAAGAGATGGACTTTCATATGGGCTGAGTACAATGGCATTGGGTTCAATGTATAACACACAACTCTTGTTAAAGTTTAACAAACCTTGCTGAGGGTTCTCGAAGAAACACTAGCTTCATCGAAGGAAGGACATTTTGCACGTGTTGGATCGTGGATACAAACTTCATCCGACGACGTAGACTTATCAGAGAGTGGTTAGGGTATTACCCCCTCCCAAACCCTCGACAAGACATTCATTCCATCATGCCTTTGACCTCTTCTCCATTTTGCAAGTTTTGGAACCTCTTCGAACCCTACACCTCTATGCCAGCTCCAGAATTCATCCCCGTCTCTTCGAAATGGTTCTGTAAGATTCTTGTCTGCACCTATTCCTTCTTTGGACTAGTTGTTCATCAGAGAGTGGTTTCCAACGATGGTTTGCGTTGCTTGTTGTTCTGGCAATGAGAAGAATATTTTTGCTACGACAAAAGTTAACTACCCTTCATGATTTTAACGTTTAACAGTTGGCCCCTTGGTATTTACTAAATTTCTAAGCTAACAATGTCATTCTTATGATTGTTTTCAGGCTCAAATGCTCTGACAGGAATCTTCCCTTCCCGGGTTGGTTTTCCTGATCACATGAAGTTTCTTAATGAATTTGCAGTAGCTTACCCCTACCGGGTACGTTTTGTTGTAGCTCACTTTCCGTGGTGTATGCAAGTATCTTCTCACATAGTATTTTCCGCACCTGTAACTTTGTTAATTTTTTGAAGAAATGCTTATTCCCGACCCTCCTTGCCAGGTACTTCTCATTCTCTTCGCTCATGGCGTTTTGGCCGCCCTAGTCCTCAATAGATTTGTTAGTTGTAACTTAAAGTTCTCCTATCTTCAAGATTAGATTTTGTTGGAATTTTTTAGAATTCCAGAACAGAAATGGAGAGAGTAATACTCTCCTCTTAACACAGAGAAATTAAAAAAAATTTACTCACAGGAGACAGAGTTTCCACATGAAATTCTATTTCATTAACTTCAAAACAAAACTATTACAAATCTGGACTACTTCAGAAACGCAGTGCTCAGAATAGACTTCACTGTCTCTCAAAATAAACTCTCTGTCTCTCTGAGAAAATACGCTCATCGGATCCGGTTCTTAACAATGCAAATGGCCCAACTTTAAAACTTCCGATTGAGCGATTGAAACGGACGCGATGAACCAATTATTAACTCCGGCCTATTTTATGGGTTGGGTCCAGTTCTACCATGTAATACAATCGGGTTTAAACAAAGTTCCGATTACCGATTATAACTGGACGCGATGAGAGTTTTAACAATGCTGCATAGCTCCATAGGGTTCGCAACTTCAACACAAAACAAACAACAACCAAAACCTCCAATTCCGATTGACAAATCGGACGCGATGTAACAATTAAACTACGCCATATAAAATGGCATTGGGTCCGCACCTTAATACATTATACGAGACCAACCGAAAGTTCCGATTGTGATTGGCAAAATGGATGCGATGAGCATTTAACTCCGGTTTATAAAACATCAGGTCCGCCATTGCATATTGCAATCGGACCATAAAACAAAAAGCCTCCGATTGCGGTGTTGCGATTGGGCCCAAAACAAAAGAGTCTTGATTCACACTTTGCGATTATATATTATATTTCCGCGTGGTCTGTGGGACGAGCAAGCCTCGGCTTTGGTGGAGGGTGATTGTAATATGATTGCGATTGCGATTGTGATCACATCGCAATGTTTCAATAGTGCAAAACATATTGCGGTGGTAACATTTGAGACTGTTGATTGCGATGATCGCATTGGACCTCCAACATCAACAAGACACTTGAAATTTTAAAATATTTCAGCTGTTAAATATATATGTGAACCGTTTCGCTTGCGGAACTCACCATATCAACAAGACACTGTGAGTAAGACTTGCGATTACCACTTAAGTCATTAAATCCGCCGATTATATTGGTAAGGCTTTAAAGCTTCATTCAACCTCTAATCAAATCTCTACGCTGCTGGCAAGACTTTGAGTCTGAGTATTAAACTCTGCTCTTGAGAAATCGGCTACCGCCTTGAATTAAATATCAAAGGGGTCAAATTTTATCTGCTCTGTACTGCACCTGTGCGGCTTTCCAATCCTTTTTCAATTGCATTAAGACAGCGGCAAACGCCTCTGCTAAGGCTTCAATGTGCCGTAGTTCTTTCACTTCTGCAATTACTGCTGATTGACTTCAGCAGTTGGAATTAATTTCCAACAGATTTCTCCTTAAAATGCTCCGTAGAGTCACTCAAATAAGGTTCTATTTATTTGTGAAAGTTAAGACCTTCATGTCATTTGGTCATTGCGCAAAAATTCAACGAGAGTTTGAATGTTTGACTTGCTAAGTCGTGAACTGTGTTTTTGATGAGCGTCATAGTCAATGGGTAACTAGTATTATGTTTTCGCTTTCTTCGTGTAACAATTGTATCGATTTGTGTTTTCGTGTTTGTATTATGTAGGATGACAGATTCTTGGACTCACTTGTGTATAAGTTGTAATGATAGTTCTGCGGTCATACTTATTTGGGTTCCGGTTAGTTTGCAAAACTTGGGGTCTGTGGACTCGACTTGCGCTCTTAACTTGCTAGGGTTTGATTATTTTACTAACATTTACTGAGGTTTATTCTACATGCATTACCACTGGTATATCTAAGAATGAAATTGGTTTTCTTACCTCATATCGGATGTTAATTTTTCATACAATTTTTAAAATAAACCTTTTGCAATGTCTATGCTTTTTCACTGTTTTTTCTACAGTTATATTTTATATTTCAGTTTTACTGTTTCGATAGTCTTACTGTTTCTACAGTTATATTTTATATTTCAGTTTTACTGTTTCTACAGTTATATTTTAGTTTTACTGTTTTACTGTTTCGATAGTCTGTTTAAATTTGTGTATAAACAGTTATGGGAGTTACCAGTATGCTATTCATACCTTAAGATTTTGTCTATTCAAGGATTTAATATATTTTACAATTTGGTGAGATGTCACAGACCTGCAATTAATTCTACAAGATTATGAGATTCAACTGTTCAATTATGTTTTTAATGATTTTCTTCTTCCTACTATAAACTATATGATCCTCTCAACCATACCAGACTGTCCGACCAAAGTTGTTCCAGGTTGGACTAACTGATATCTACAGGGTTTCTATATTTCCAACTATTGTTGTCATTTTAATTTACTATGGTTGCACCATAGGTTAAACTGTAACCTTCAAGTGTCCATGTGTAGGATGATTATACTATTGTACATTCTCTAATATTTCTTACACAGTACCTAAAAAAGAACTATCACATAAATTTTACAGTTCATAATTACTTATGTGTTATTTGCCAATAGAGAGCTCGATCGGAAAACCCAACTAGAAGAGTCATCCACCCTTCTAGCATGATTATAATATTTTACATTCTCTAACATTTCTTACACAGTACCTAAAAAGGGAACAGTCGCATAAATTTTACAGTTCATAATTACTTATGTGTTATTATAGAGAGCTCGATCGCAAAACCCAACTAGAAGAGTTGTCCACCCTTCCAACGAGATCGGTGATCACGTCTGAATCTCTCCCCGAGCTTTCCACTACCAGTACAATATGTGATAACATTGGCCAATTTAGCTTCATTGCAGACCTCAAAACCTATCCCAAGTTCATTCTCAAGTCTGTTTGGGAATTATTCCACTACATAGTTCAATCTCAAGTCAGTTTGGGAATTATTCCACTGGATGTAGGCCTAGCTCAAGAATATCCTTCCCTTGCAACTCCTGGGTGCTTCACTCGGTTTGGTCTTTCTTTCTTCCAGATGGGATAGCCATACATCACCTCACTAATGCAGTCCCTCTTTTTGAACTTTGAAATTTAAAATTTGAATTTTGAACGCCCGCACAGAGGATGTCATGAATACCGGTTGTTCAGCTTTCTTTCAGTGCGTTTCTGGCCGTTGATGTGGAGATGTTTGTTTCAAAATTATATATATATATATATATGTGTGTGTGTGTGTGTGTGTGTATGTTCATTTGAGAGGTGTATTAGCCAACAATGTGTCTAAAATATATTTTTGTTTAAAATTTCATTTGAGAAAGGTCTAAAATATATAATCCTTTTGTCTAAAAAGGATTATATTAGCCATATATATAAAAGAGAATACAGTCGATATTTGTTTAACAGAAAAAGAAAGTTTTTCTTGTGTAATTTTTTTTAATATATGAATATAAAATGCATTAAAAAAGGATTTTGTTAATAGAATTTTAATACTTATGTGGCATTATGATTTTTTAAATGTGTTTTTATAAGCATATACTGATTTTTCTAAACAATAAGTTTAAAGTTGTTTGAAATGTGTAAACAGGTAAATGAAAGGTTGTATATCCAGTTTTGAAGTTTCAATTTTGCTCGAAATGTATAAAAACTTAAAGTTGTTTGAAATGTGTAAACAGTTAAATGAAAGGCTGTATATCCAGTTTTGAAGTATCAACTTTGTTTGAAAGGTATAAAGAGTTGATATGAAAAATTCGTTTATCAATTTTTTTAAATTTAATATCTGTTAAATTTGGTAATTTTTTTTTTTAAATATAAACTTTTTACAAATTTATTAAAAAAATCACACTTATATTATTTGAGATTTTTTTCAAAAAAATATAATTGGAGTTTTGTTATATAATTTTAATAAAATTGCATTTTGAAAGTATAAAAGTATTGAATATTTTAAAAATTTATATTGTGCAATTTTAATCATTAATTTTATAATTCTAATTGTTTTTTTTGACATTTTAATAGAATTTTAAATAAAAATAATTAAAAAAATCGAAATATAACAAGCTTAAATTAAGTTGTTTTTTTTTTTTTTTTAAATTTTAATATGAATGTAAATGCATCTAGTATATGTTAGAAGTTATTGTGACTAATGCTATTCATTCTTTTCATCTAAATTCAGTTTTCATAATAACATAAATGAATTTTATTTCAACCAAATCTAACCTTGTTGTATCAAAAATAAAAAAACAAAAAAGTTAAAAAGAAAATTAAAAAAATATTTAAAAATATGAAAAATTAAAGTCAATTTTATTTTTTACATATTTTTACATATATATATATATAATATATAAATTTATCTTTTACCAAATTACAAGTTAAAAATTAAATAGTATATTTAATGAATATTTTAATTTTTAAATTTTCAACAAATTATTAACATCTTATTATATAACTTTTAATGAAATTTTTAAATTTAATCTTTTTGCGAAATTAAAAATTAAAAATAAAATAGTGTATTTAATAAATATTTTAATTTTTAGTTTTTCAACAAATAATTAACATCGTATTATATAATTTTTATTGAAATTTATAATTGAATTTAATTTACATTTCTAATAATTAACATCTTATTATATAATTTTTAGTGAAATTTATAATTGAATCTAATGGTGTCTCAACCATTATCATTTACAATTCTAATAACTCTTTTTCTTTTCATGTTTTAACTCTCAATATTTAAAATTCTTAATTTACTGGGTCATCATAAAAAAGTAATCCACATAGTATTATCGACATCTTGTATTCTGAGGTCATCCTGCATTAGTACCTTTACTCTAATAATGAGAAGGGATAAACCTCTACAGCACCCAACGAGTCTTCTTTCGATCTATGCATTGTTTCTCCTGTGGTCATTTGTGGGCAGGGTATCGGCCTCAGATCCAAGATCGTGCCAAAACTAAGCAAAATCGTGCGCGACATAGTCCTGCAGCACCCTTGGAGGCCATACAATCCACCCAACGAAGCCATGCCGATCTGATTCCCTCCGGAAGCTCATCGCAAGCCCAACCATCGCTATCCTTCCACTCAGATACCCTGAAACTCATCAATAATACTATTTCATTTTATTTAAATAATTATAATTATAATTATTTGAAGAAGGTGGGATTTAATTTTTATGGAATAATTTATTTTTTTTTTTTTTTTTTTTTATCATACAACCTATTTTATTTTCAATTTAATTTAAAAGAAAAAAAAAATAGAAATAATTGTTTATAACTTTTTATTTTTTTAAAATTTAATTTAAAAAAAAATGGTGTGTAATTAAACTCTTGTTACTTATTATTGTTTTATCAAATTTGTATTATTACATATTTTCTAAATGAATAGAAATTTATTTTATATATTAACTTTATTATAATTAGTAATAATAATAAAGTTATAGTTGATTTTTGTTTTAATGTTCTCAATATGAGATTTGAGATGTATTATGAGCTAAGTGTAAGTTGGCCACAATACAACTATCATAGTAATATGAATTGAATGGTTGTTAAATATCAATGCTAGCAAATTTAAGCATTAAAACACTTACATTGCCAAGATTTTTATATGCAGAGTATATTATAAATAAACATTAATATTTGAATTTCAATTAATTGTTTTGACCAAAATTAATTTCTTTGAATAAAATATATTTAAATTGTTTGGAATAAAAACCATTTTTCTAAAATTTTATAATAGTTGTCAAATATTCAAATATTATACTAAATATGATTGTACATAAGTTCCACTCTAGTTTTAAATCAATTTCTCAGAAATAAATATTGTTAAAAAAAAAAAAAAAAACTTTCAACACCAACCAAGTCCCAAAAAAACTAATTATCTAATTAATAAAAAACATATCTAGATTTAACCTATACACCAATCATTTATTTATTTATATTATCCAATTCCCCTATACAACAATCATTTATTTATTTATTGTCACAATCATAAACCAATTTCTCATACAGTAAAAAAAAATTTCATTTACCACCTCTAGAATCTTCATACAGTAAATTAATCAGTTGTAAACCATGTCAAATAACCCATTTAAACTATGGTAGAGAGGTGACATAATAATAAACCAACGCGCATAACCATATAATTAACACATCTATGCTTTGATTTAATTCCCACAAGGCAAGAGGCAGGATTAGACTCGACTGTGAAGTTAGCACTTAATAATTAATTAACTCCCATCAGTACACGAATTGACAGTGAGTCTTGTCTTCCAGCTGTCTTGGTTTCTCCATGACTTTACCCTTGGATCTCTCGTAACATTCCAGTCTTACCAATTCCGATCTATTGGCTGATGACCCCTCCATTTGGCATACAGCTCTTTTGCCAAGTCATGAGCCTTGATTTCCTCTGCGATCGTGGTACAGTGTTATTAAATTATTTTGACAGGTGTAATAAATTTCCATAGCGAATCTCGGTGAACGCGTTGGACTTCCTGCGAGTATTCACAAACCTGTCAATCCTGGAGGGTCATTGTGCCGCCCTTCCGTTTCATTCTGCATTAGGGTTTCGCCCGGCCTGGTGAAGGTGACCTCAAAAAGAAGGGTAAGATAACCCTACTTAATCACAAAAGATTCCGGCTCCTTGGCTTGAATTTAAGTTTTCTCCAACAAATGCGAGATTTATTTGTTT
Organism: Pinus albicaulis; assembly: GCA_034641835.2. Classification (NCBI taxonomy): domain Eukaryota; kingdom Viridiplantae; phylum Streptophyta; class Pinopsida; order Pinales; family Pinaceae; genus Pinus; species Pinus albicaulis. Next base: position 169,424,861 of record CM076570.1, read on the forward strand.
CCATGCGCTAAGGAAATGTTAACTGGAGTTTTCTTTTTCGTTTGTTTAACAGAATGGGAGTTCGAGCTAGCCTGGGCTCGGCCCTCTCCCGAATACTGCTCGTGGTCAACTTCAACTTAACTTCGTCTGCTTCAAGCTACAGGTATATAGTCGAGCCTACCTTGAACTTGTTCTTCCTAATGCTTACTGATATTCTCAATTAAACCTCCTCATAATTGTTTATGTGTATTGGAGTTCAAATTCCTTACAGGGCTTCGCCCTCCCTAACTTACCCCTTTTGTTTTAACACAGCGACTGCCCAAGCATAGGAAGTCTAGACCTCCAACTTAATAGGTAGACGCACGGAGTTTTTCTTTATCTGTTCATTACACAATTGTTGAATTCTGATGATTAGAATTTTTCCCTCTTTGATTTCTAACACAGTTCTAAATTGCATTCCCAGGTTTGATCGAACCCTAGGTGCCACCTTTCGGGTCTTCGAGTTTGCTCCGGCACTTAACACCTCTCCTACTGCAATTGCAGGTTCTCTAGTCAGTATATAGTTAGAACAGTGGCTTCATGGCTTAAATAGAAACATAGCTTGTTAGCTGGGTGGAAACTGTGAGGATTTACTCCTGGTTTAGTCTTTTAGCTTGCTTAGCAGAGCAAGGTTGTTTCGAATAGTTCACCCTAGGCATGGTTTCTCAATTATAATCCATGGACCTGGATAATGTCAAATTGTGTAAATGATTATTTTTGAAACATCCAACCTCATGGCTAATGTATTTTCTTTGTACCTAAGTTCATAATAACTGAATACTGCACTCAGATTCACAGTTAATTTCGGGTTCTTTTCTTAACTCCTTTTATTATATATATATATCGCCTGTCAGGCAGAAAGGTTTACAATGGTGTTGCATCTCTTCTTGACTGTAAATATGGCATAGCCATACTATTTTCTATTTTCTTGAAGTTCAGTTTATCTGCGGACTGTTTCCACTGGAATAGTGATATTTTCTTATATATGATTTTTCTTTGGACTTTTCCTTCTATGCAAGTTCGGTTTATTTCTGGAGCATTCAGGCCTGGTATCATTCTTGTTCTTGTAATTTAAACAGGTTTTATACAGATAACTAGCGTAACTGTTAGGATATATGATTTCCATCTCAAACTAGTTTATATGCTTTTATCTATGTATCCTCCGTCTTTATGCATGCATAAGTTTGAAATCGTTGTATGTAAATTTCCTTGGACTTACCTGTCAATGAATTTACTCCGTAAGAGTATTTCTCTGATCTTAAGTTCGTCAGAGGGTTTATTTTAATAACTTATCACTGTTGTTCGGTTTTCATGCAAGAGATTCGTTTAATGTTTTCTAACGTTCTTTTCCCCTAGGGTTAATGGCACCAATCCGCCGCCTAAGGACTGAGAATAGATGTTCTTTGACTAAAACTTAGAACAGAAGCTGGGAAGGCTTACGGCCTGCCCATAAAAATCTGTTCGACTTAATCTCGAAGCTACTGTCGTCACTCTATTGTTTGCATGAGTAACTGTCAACCCTTTAAATCTATCTTGGGTCTAGAATTTTCCATTTACAATGTACTTCATTTACTAATTTACCTTTTCTACCCTATTATATAAACCCACAGATTTCTTTTCTGATAGCTCAATTCACAAAGTTTTCACTACAGTCATATTACAAACTCCTATACTAATAGGGTAGTTATAAGGTTCCAGTGCTTCCTCATTTGCACTTTACATAAAATAAAAAAGTAACTCAAACTGTCACGGAAATATATACATTACTACTTAACACGCAAAGCTTCATTAACAGAATAGCCTTTACTCTGTAGAAAATCATAACAATCTTAGTACTCTAACAAATTAATAACACCTGACAATATTTAGTCAATCTGTAACTTGCAAAATTTTCAGGTTCTAAGTACTTATCTGTTTATGGACAAAAACCCTTTTTCTTAAACTGTGGTCCTCCCAACCATCAAGAGAGGCAATGACGTCCTCCTCTTGCCCCTGAGCTCCAAAACTTGGATAGTGCCACGGGTAACAGTGGATAATCTACTCCTGCTGTGACCTTAGGATGGCCAATCCAGTCAACAGACAGATATTCTTGCTCATAAGGGTTGCAGAAGTTAATTTCAACTGGTTTTCCACCCTGCTCTAGAAACACTTCACCCTCAGCTCCAATTGCACAAAACCCCTACCCTTCTCTTGGAATTCCTTTTTATTCCAGAGGAGAGGTAACTGTTTTCCAACTGTTCCCAACCACCTCCTATTCTTAGAACCTTCACCAACAGTTTAAGGGTCTTTTTCCTTTTCTTTTATTTTTTTGTTTTCATTTGTTAACTCAGTAAAAAAAATAATACTTTGTGTCATGAATAATCACAATTAAGTTTTCTTTTTTGTCCATAACAATAAAAGAAAATAAAACCAACCAGAACCATTAACCAATAGTATTTTAACTAATTGTAACTAGTTTGTCTCTTAATGAGGGTGTCACAGCTCCCCCCCTGGAAGTAACACTGTCCTCGGTGTTTCAGCCCCTCTCTGCAAAGAGTTCTGGGTATGCTTCCCGCATGAATTTTTCTTCCTCCCAAGTAGCTTCGTCTAGTCCAAAGTGCTTCCACTGCACTTTCACCTGGACAACTACTCTTTTGCGGAGTTCAATTTCCCTCCGATCAAGTATGCGTAGTGGCTCTACTAGGAACTCTCCGTCCGGTTCTACCTGAAAGGCACAAAATGAAACACTGTTACCGATGAAATAGGTAACCTGACCTCAAAATGGGAAATCTAGCCCAAAAACGCTCAAAAAACATGAAAAAACACCCCCCCCCCCCAAAAAAAAAATGTGTCTTCCAGAACGCACTTGTTTTTTTTTGAAGGTCAAATTTCAACATTTTCTAAAATTATGCTAAAAACAAAATTGTTTGTTGAAAAAAGGGATTGAAAAAACACCCCCCCCAAAAAAAGTGTGTCTTCCAGAACGCACTTGTTTTTTTTTTAAGATCAAATTTCAACATTTTCTAAAATTATGCTAAAAACAAAATTGTTTGTTGAAAAAAGGATTGAAAAAACACCCTCAAAACAAAACCAGTTGATGCTGGAATAACAAAAAAAAAAATGTGTCATAATTTTGACACTTGTGACAATGGAATTAAAGACAACATATTAGGACATTTTTTAAAATCGTAAATTTCTAACATTTTTGATAGATGATGTTAAAGATAAACAAATACATGTATGAAGGGCTTATAATTTTGAACAATTTTCATCCATGTTGTTAAACATAAAATATCTTGACTTTAAACAACCCCAAATTTGTAATTATTTTCAACCATAACCTTAAAGATAAAGGTAAATCTAAAGTTTTTCAATATTAAGTGTTCAACATACTTGAACAATGAAATTATGGAGAAAATATAAGACTTAACAATTTAAAACAGAAACAAGTAAGAGTAATTTTAATTTTAAAGAATAAAAACTTATCTTTTTTCAAATCTTAGCATAAGACAAATTTATATAATTTCAACCAAAACCTAAAAATTAAGCATCAAAACAAAGTGTTATGTTTCAATGACGCATATAATTATGAAAACTTTTAAAAGTATCTTATACCAAATGGTAACAATACATAATATCATGGTAATATCACTGCATAATCTAAAAATTCAACATTAGTTTCTATTTTCTATTTTACTTATAATTAAAATATCAACATTGGTACATTGAATATAACATAAACTATTTTTGTAATTCATTGTTACATTGTCGATATTCTAAAGAAATGAATTCTTCATAATTAAAACGTATAATCCAACAAACATAGAAATGTCTCAGAACTTCATGAAAAATGAGATGGAAGTCAAAATTTTTATTTCAAGTTACCATGCAAACATCAATTACGGAAAAGTGTCTTAGATAGTTATTCAAAATCAGCCATAGGTTCTGGCACACCATCATAATCTACATCTTCAGATGAATGGCTCGATGCAGATGAAGATGATCCATATTCTTCTCTTTCATCAACTAGTGCTCCATCTGAGTCAACATGCATGCCCACCATTTTAGATTTCAAAAGTCTTGTAGATCTACGTCTACATTCTGCAGAATCCCATTTTAACAGTAATTTTTCTGGTAGCAATTTCTTCAAAATATTTATGGTCTGCAACCGAAGAGTTCCTCTCTTTGTCAAATTGAAGTAATACACAAGTATGTCAACATCCTCAAATTTTAAGACATCTGTACGACGATGATTTATATTTGTGCGCTTTATTTTTCTCTTTCTGCCAATTCTTTTTTCCACTACCATCTCTGGCTTATACACACCATTGAAAGGGTGGGTACTTGTGGCATACCAATGTACATCAACAGCTGTAATCTCTTCATTTTCATTAATGACCTTTATAACCTTGGCAATCCAGAATGGATAGCCAAGTGGATCTTCATCTGCTAACATTGCTATCATGCAACCCTCCTTAAGATCCTGCACAGAACCCCTGTAAAGGTCTTCCATGGCTTCATGTTGTGCACGTGATCTTCTAGAACCAATATAGATTTCTCTTTCCTCTACCTGTGGGAAATTAATAATAGCTTGAGGCTGTTGTTGTTCAACGTTGTGTGTTTCTTGATGTTCATGTTCATTTGGGATATTTTGTGGCAAAAAAAAAGGAGTCTTCAAAAGCGTATCCTCATTTACTGATCTTGAAATCATATCACTTTGATTACTGAAAAAATACTCCCACCAAACTGAATCAACAACATCGAAGTATTCATATGTATCTCTAATACATCTTTTAATTTCCTCTAGACATTCAAAATAATTTATCTCTCTCTTCTGCCTTCGTGCATTATGGAGTTCGGAAACTGACTGTAATAACAATATCTTTGATGAAAACATTAGACGCTATGGAATGAAATTAAAAAATGCTAAAACTGGTGATGGTCCCCATTCTTCAATAGTTGAATACTTCTTGCCCCATATAAGTGTTATCCCATCAATTTTTTTGATACGAAATTGATGCTGGAAGCTAATGTCGTTAAGTTTTTCAATGCATTTCTCCTCACCATGCGATCCAAAAATAAACCTTCGCATGTCAATAGTTTCTTCCAACACATGAAAAACAAGCTCTGGAATGTACGATTTCTTAATACATTCAATTAATGATGGCAGGCTCCCAACACCTTTCCTCCTCAATGTTACTGAAAAACGACTGAACATTTTATCAATATGATCATGAGTATGCCCAACAAGAAGGAAACCAACCTTTATCTTTTTAAAAATCCCCAATTCAACAAGCATGTTTAGATACCCAAAAAGAACTTGATTTTTGTTCTCACGACTTGTGTTGTCTAATTGTAAATACAAAACTTCAGGAAGAATCCCAGACCAATGAGTAACCACATCATGGATTATAGTTATGGTCAGATTTGCATCATTGTGAATATTTGGAGTTGTGAAGAAAACTCTTGGAAACATCTTCTCATTAAATACCATACAACTAACCAAGTGAAACTGAATGAAATTTTCCTCCTGTAATTTTTTTGGCATGCGGACAAAATGTGGAAGAAGTGTTTTCTTTTGGTCCATACCATCAATTATCAATCCCAGATATTTATTTGGATGATCATAACACTTCTTTCGATGTTTATACAACTTTTGTCTTTCACTTGTTTGTTGATTGCGATGGTCTTGAAGTTCTTTGACAACGAAATCTGTATATAAAATAAAAGAAACATATGAATAAATATATTTCATAGTTGATAAGTATCAAATTTTAAAAAACAATGTTTTGAACACATACCTCTTTCTGCCCCTTGACATTTATCTCTTTTTGCTTTAAGAGAAGCACATGTGCTGCAAATCCCCATCCTTGTCTTCTTAGGAATACGAACATTGTTGAATTCAGTTTTCCATATCCTTGTAAAATAAGAATATGTAATAAAATTACCGATTCCTTCAACAGCTTCTGCATAATCTTTGTATAACATGAATATTTCTCGTCTTGAGAAATTATCTGGAATATGTATTGTGTCTTTATTTGGCATACACTCTCCATGATTTGAAAAGAAGTCTTTCATCCATGTCTTAGCAGTATTTGCAAACGGCCCCACCTCCAGTTTATAACGTGCTTCTGAATAATATGTGGGATCCTTTTCCAATCTATCCTGGATTCTTGACAAACGACAATTACCAATTGAATACAACATTTTGAACGCCTTTCTGCAAAGCAATACATTCCCAATATGATAATCATAACATGCTAGTGTAGATTGCATGCAACCCACTAAATATGAATTTTGCATGCTTTTATTCATTGACATATATGTTTTCCTTTTCTGCAAAGCAAAGTTGAAATCCATATTTTTCAAGCAATCCCTTTGACAACATGCACTTGAAATCAAATGAACGACATAACTTTTTGTCGTGAGATATTTTGTCCTCGCCCTTGTATAACTGGAATGCCTTGGATTGATATGAAAAGGTCTACTCCTACTCCTAGTTGCAATATTTGCTTGCAACGGCTTCATCATTCCATCATCCTTTGTAAAATTAGTTTCATCACCATTAGAAGGAATATTATCCCCACTATCATCATCCTCAACATAGTTAAGAAATTCATCAACATCATTGCGTGGAAAATTTTCTTTACCATCATCGGTTGAAGAAAACATTTCACAAGAATCATCGACACTTTTGTAACCCTGACTCAAAAGAAATTCTTCACCATATTGACCCATGCTTTCAAATTCTTCCCTGGGAGGATTCAATTCTTCATCACCATGAGTGTCTTTGAAATGGTCACTTGGAGAAAATGCAATATTCAGATCTGTGTCTTTAAAATTATCATTTGCAAGAAACTCTTCATCCTCCCCTTCCTTAGTGGCGCTCTCATAATCCTTGGCATTAGGCATAACTGGAAGCTTTGAATTTGTATTCACTAGAATTTCTTCACCCTGCCCCTCCCCTTCCTCACTAAAGCTCTCATAGTCCTTAGGATTGGGAATAAGTGAATGCCTTGAATCTATATTTATTGGAAATTCTTCATCCCCCCCTTCATCAGTGGTTAAATTACAATCGTTATGATTAGGATGAAGTGAAAATTTTAGCTTTGGAAATTCATCCCTGTCTTCATCAGTGGTGCTGGCATAATCCTTAGGATTAGGACGAAGTGGATATTTTGACACTGCAAATTCTTCATTCCCCTCTTCCTCAGTGGTGCTGACATAATCCTTAGGATTAGGATGAAGTGCATATTTTGACTTTGCAAATTCTTCATTCCCCTCTTCATCTGTGGTGCTGACATAATCCTTAGGATTAAGACGAAGTGGAAATTCTGACTCTGGAATTTTTTCGTCCCCCTCTTCATCGGTGGTGCTTGCATAATCCTTAGGATTAGGACGGAGTGGAAATTTTGACGCTGTAAATTTTTCATTTCCCTCTTCATCAGTGGTGTTGGCATAATCCTTAGGATTGGGACGAAGTGGATGTTTTGACTCTGAAACATTATCATTCCCCTCTTCATTAGTGGTGCTCGCATAATCCTTACGATTAGGACGAATTTGATATTTTGACTCTGGAAATTTTACATCCCCCTTTTCATCAGTGCTGCTGGCATACTCCTTAGGATTACGACAGAGTGGATATTTTGACTCTACAGATTCTTCATTCCCCTCTTCATTTTTTGTTCTCATATAATCCTTAGGATTAAGCTGAAGTGGATATTCTTCATCTCCCTCTTCATCAATGGTGTCCTCATAATCCTTGGGATTAGGACGAAGTGAAACTTTTGACTCTGCAATTTCTTCATCATGCCCTTCATCACTGTTGCTTTCATAATCCTTAGGATTAAGAGTAAGTGGTATAACTGGTGCTCGATTTTTTGACTCTCTATTCATGGTGAATGAACTCCCGTTATATTCATCACTCTGAATAGAGTTGTTGCATGACGAAGATGTTGATGTTCTAGAAAGAAAAACTTCGTTATCAGAAGAAACCATGGCTTCCAACAAGAATAGGTTGAATGATACAAATTCCTCTCCCACTTACAATATATAGCTTAAAGACTGAAAATTTCCCTCCAAATTTTCCCTCCAAAAAAATTCGCGAAAAAATTTCCCTCCAAAAAAATTCGCGAAAAAATTTCCCTCCAAAAATTCCCTCCAAAAAAATTCACGAAAAACTTTAACTATTTTAACTATAATGACTACATGTAAATATTTTAAATTTTTTATTTTAAACTTACGTTATATTCATCTAAAATATATTTCATTTTTTTTTTTAAATATTCCTTTCATGCATGTATTCGAAACTAAAATAATTTTCTTATTTGAATAGTTTAAGATTGACTACATGTAAATATGTACAAAAATAACATGATGTAAATATTAACTATTTAAACTGTAATTAACTACATGTACATATTTTAGATTTTAAAATTTAATCACATGATTTTAAACATTGATTACATATAAATATTAACTATGATAACTAAATACAAATATTAACTATTTTATCTATAATATTAAATATAATTAACTACATGTAAGTGTTTCATATTTTAATTTTTAATCTGAGATTATATTTGAATTATTCAACATTCAGTACATGTAAATATTAATTATGATAAACACATGAAAATAATAAGTATTTTAACTATAGTATGAACTATAATAAATTAAATGTAAATATTTTAAATTTGAAATTTTAATCCCACATTCATTAAACAGTAAATCAATCAGACAATATACGATATTTAAAAGAAATGATTGTTTCTATTCATCACATCACATCAAGTTTTCTGGTATTTGTTAGAGCAAATTTTTGGAGGCGTTGCGTTGGCATTGGTAACTTCGTGGAGGCATTGCATTGGCATTGGAAGCTTTGTGTCGCTATTGGTAATTTTGTGGAGGTGTTGCATTGGCATTGGTAACTTCGTGAAGGCATTTCATTGGCATTGGAGGCATTGTGTTGCTATTCGTAATTGTGTGGAGGCATTGTGTTGGCATTGGTGACAACAGCTTCTTGCATTTCAAAGGTTAGTTTTCCTTCTATTCTGTCAATTTAGAGATGATTTTGGGAAAAATCTGTTTTTCTATAGTTTTTTTGTGTTCAAAAACTACTTTTTTAAGGTTTTTAGGTTCAAAAACCTTGATTTTTTTATATTTTTTTAGTGAAGAAAATGCAAAAAAAACTGAATTTTTTAGGGTTTTAAGAACAAAAATTTAGATTTTTTTTTTTCTTTTTTAAGACTTATAGGTTCATTTACACATAAAAATCCATAAAACGACCATGCACATAAAAAAAAATGGCCTTATAACATTTTTTATTTGTATTTTTTTTTATCATAAATATATGAGTGATTTCATTATTTAAATTTTTTTTTTTATTTGAGAATTTTTTATTTTATATTTTATTTTATTTTATTTTTTTAATTTTAGATCTTTGTTTTATTTTTTTAATTTTAAATCTTTAATTTTTTCTTCCTTTATTGTTTTGTTATATATATACATATATATTTTTTAATTGTATTGTGTTATAGTTTTTTTCTTTTTTCTTTTAATTATATTATTATCTTAAAACAAATGTTTTTTTTTATAGTTTATTATATTGTTTTTTTTTTTTTTTTTTTTAATTATATTATTATCTTAAAACAAATGTTTTTTTTATAGTTTATTATATTGTTTTTTTTTTAATTATATTATTATCTTAAAACAAATGTTTTTTTTTTTATAGTTTATTATATTGTTTTTTTTTTAAATTATATTTTCAAATTGTAAAATTTAAAAAAAAAAATAATAATAATATTTATTTGTTTTATGGGGTGGTGCCGGCGGCTGGGCTGCCCCCGTGGCGCCGCCCGGCCGGCCCCGGTGCCCAACGGGCGGGGCTCGAAATCGGCCCTCGGCCGCTGGGGGTGCCTGGAGGCGGGCTGGGCCGCCCCCGTGGCGCCGCCTGGCCAATGTTTTTTTAATTTTTTTCTTTTAATTTTATAATATTGTGTTTTTAATGGTTTTTTTTTAAATTTTTTTTTTAATTTTATAAAGTTTTTTTTTTAATTGTTTGTTTTTAATTTTGGTTTTTTTTTTTTTTATAATTTGGATTTAAAAATTTTTTTTATAATTTTTTTGTTTTTTTTTAATAATTTGTTTTAAGAAAACATTTTATAATTTTGATTTTTATAATTTTATTTTGTTCTTTAAATTTTTTTTTTAAGACAATTTCTTTTAATAAAACAATCATAGAAACATTGTTATATATAAATATAAAAAAAAAAATTATTATATAATGTAATAAAAACATTATTAAATACTAATTGTTAAAAATTTCAAAATATAACAAACATATATATATATATATCAAAAAAAAAATACAATATAATAAATTTTAAAAAAAGAAAATTGTTTTAATATAACAATAAAAATTAATTAAAAATATATATATAACAATACAATTAAAAAAGTAAAAAATTATATAACATTATAATATTTGTTATAAATAGTTAATAACTTTTTTGTTTTTTTTTTAAATATTAAACACAAACTGAAGTTTCAAAATACTAGTTTATTTTTTAAGTTTAATTTTATTGCTTTAATTTCAAACTATTTAGTTTTAGAAATACATTTTGTTTATTAAATTTATTTTATTCGCAATATTTTTCCATTAACTAATATATATATATATATATATATATATATTTTTATCAGGAAAATGGCATCAAAAAAGATTTCTGTGAATGTTTCTGCACCTAGGGCAACAGCTCCCAAATCTACGGCAGCAGCTCCCAAATCTACAGCTGTAGCTCGACGCACTATGGATACAACTCCCAAATCTAAAGTTGCAGCTGAACGCACTATGGACACTATTGGACACAATAAGGATATTGTTGCACACACTAATAAAAGTCAAGCAAGTGGGGCACCAGGTTCATTAAAGGTTATTTCTGATTGGAAGAACGCCGAGGAAATAGATAAAACCGATTTCTCATGGTATCTTGAAGACAGTGAAACGGAGGTTGATATACACATCTATCTGGTTTGTGGTATGATTGACTTAAATGAGCAATATGATGTGATGGGCAGAGTACGAGACATATTTATGGTCCCGAATACAAACACTATTTATGTTCTTGTAAGGAAGGCTCAGAAACGTGAGAAGGTTAGATATCGTCTATCAATCGTCAAGTACGACACAGATGAAATAACTTCAAAATTTTCTGAAGAAATAGCAAACAACATTGCAAATAACATTGTAAGTATGCTTATTTTTATTTCCTCTATGCATTATTGTAAGGATGATTCAAATTTTTATAAATTATTGATCATTGACATGTTTTATTTTATTTCACAGGATTTTGTTCCAAGTCTTTCAAACATGTTTGATGGTATTTATATGTTGGTGCCAAATGTTATGGATGTGATCAAAACTTTCCACAAAGACAAAGTAGAGGAAAGGAGATTGAAGCAAAGAGCAATAGCTCGTGACACTGCAACTGTACAAAGAGGGGATCAACCAAGTGTCACTAAGGTGGGTCAATCTAGTAAACTTAAACATGTTTCTTTTGAAGGTGTCGAACATGAAACAGAAAATTATGATAGAATTAGTGAGGAGGAGATGAGAACTATTGTGCAAAAGAAGAAAACAGATCAGACACCAAAAAGAAAAATTGCCAAAGATCTCTCTCTTGTACCTCATGGAAGAGAGCTTGTTTATAAGGAAACTGATATGTTATCCAATAAGGCTAGGAAATCAAATATTGGTGAACCTGTAAAGGTCGTGAGCAGTAGTGAAGAACAAGTTGAAAGCTCTTATGGAAGCAGAGAAATCATAACACCAGGTGCTGAGTTAGAGGATGTCATTATTAAAACAAAACAAAATGCTATTCAACAAGAGTTGAGGAAGAATAAATTAATTCTTGGTGGCCAAACATTTGAACTTAATGTTAACCAATTTTATGGCTCAGATGAAGGGAAATCTCAATATCAAATTAGAAAGGCCCATCTGAAAACATTGTTCAGGTTCAATCCATATGCGCATGTGGTGGATTATGTGGTTCTTGTCGATCCATGTCAGGTTCCCAACAAACAAGCATTTGACAAGGCAAAATGTTTTGATTATAAATATTATGTAATTGGAGGAAACCATTCAATAGAGGCTAAGAGACAATTGATTGCAGAATATCCCAATAACTGTTTTTTTCAAACAGTGAAATGCATCATTTACGCTGGCTTAACAGAAATGGAATCAAAGTTATTGGCATGGGATCATAATGCAGATAATGAGTATAGAATGAAAATGACTTTCATCCAAAGGGTTAGATTTATTCATAATGAATTCATAGAAAAATGTCGTGGGGATAAGACAGAAGTTAGTGTAGCATTTCGAAAGGAATGTTTAATGGAAACATGTTATCAAATTGATGAAAAAAAAGCAAAAGATGGAAAATTGAATACAAATCTCTTCAGAGGCACAGATAACATTTTTCAGTTGGCATTTAGCACTGAGGAGGTATGGGATTTGATTGATGACATTTTTGATCGATGGGAGAATATTTCCATAAAAAATCAGAAAGTTAAAAAGAGTAAACCCATAATATGTACCAACAGTAAGGGGGGTCCTGAAATGAAGCAGCTTCCAGAGGATATGACTATAACACCTTGGAGAACAATGCGAGGTGTGAAGGATGATAAATTAGTCAAATCAGTATTAGCCCGTGTGAAGTCGGGTGAATTATCAATGGAAGAAATGTGTGCAGAATTTCAAAAGTAAGTTTCTTGAATTATTTCTTTCATTATAATTTTATTTTAAATAAAACATAATGATGTTGGTAGAATTTGTTATACATGTCAATATATTAACGTTTTTAACTTGATTTATTCAGTCAGAAAATTTATATGAAAATACAAGAACACATGGTTAAAATGCTGAATGAAGATAGTTGGGATGATGTTGTACGAAACTACCTAGAAGCAAGTTCTACATCAACACTAAAAGAGTTTTATATTGCATTCAATAAGGTATGTTGATTTATAAATTTATTTTATTCATATTTTAACTATTTTTATTTTATTACTTATACATATCTTTATATATATTTTTATGTCATTAAAGATGTCGAAGAAGGATGGAAATGGAGTACCAGATACTTTCAAAAGCTTTATTGAAAAAATTAAGATGGAGAACATGAGAAGGAAGCGTCTTATGAATGTTGAACTAGATCCTACTCTTAATCATTACATTTGGAATGGGCTAGACAATGTCCAATATCAAATAATACAAGGTGACTGTGAAGACATTGCAACACTAATACCTAAAAGGGAATATGGCCTAGTTATTGCAGATATTCCTCATGGTTTCAATTTCCCAGACATTGAATATGATAGAGAACCATATACTTATCAAGCTTTTAGTAAAGTGGTTATGGGTTTTCAAGAAGTGACAACATCACCACTTTGGCGATTTGTGACATTTCATTCAGACACATAGTTTCCAATGTTATTAACAAGCTTCAAGGGTAAAGCAAACTCAAGGATGCAACTTACATGGTAAGATTTTGAAATTGTATGTTTGATTCTTCCTAAAAAAATTTATTCATGTAAAATTTAATTGAACTTTTACTATGTTATGTAACAGGCAAAAGTCAAATATTGTTTCTTCCGAAGATCAACCTATTATAAATGATTGTGAGTTCATCCATGTTGAATGTTGGACAAAAGATGATAGCTATAAGCATATTATTATGAATCGAGTAGATGGGAAGAGTCATAGTCAAGTATTGGTTTATGATGCAGTGGTAAGAAAACTAACATATGAGGATAAAGATGCAAAAGGAGATATAGTTAACATTTATCAAAAACCACAAGCATTGATTAACTATCTTATAGATCTATGTTCAAATGAAGGAGAACGGGTTTTGGATTTATTCTCAGGTTCAGGTAAGTTTTAATATACAAATTTAAATTTAAATATTGTCTTTTTTACTTTTTATGTCTCCATAGTAATTTTCTTACTTATTTTTTTTGTGCTTGATGATTAGGTACAACACTAGCATGTTGCCTACTAAAAGGAAGAAATTGCATTGCCATTGAGAAAGATCCAGTTCAATGCAAATTTATTCAACAAAGAATTAACGCTCTTAAATTCCTTCCGGATGCGAAGCAAGAAGTTGGTTTGAGGAAATGAGATTTTAATGAATCACGTGTGGCAAAAAAAGAAAAGGAACCTCAACCACCATTATATGGAATGATTGGAAAGGGACACTTTGGAAGATTTGCTGACATGAAAGATCCATTAGAAGACGGCGATGATCAAAATGAAGAAGCAAATGCTGCGGAAGAAGCCATCAATGCTATTCTAGATGATGTTGAAGATGTATTAGTTGATATTGTTGATGATGTTTAAGTTATGCTTGCAAACAAAGCTTATTTTTCAGAACTACTAATCAGCTTTACTTGTAATGTTTAGACTTTGATATTTTATGAGAACAACCCCTTTTTTTTGCGAAAAACATGTGATTGCTATTATTTTTTGACATAAAATTCAATAAAAATGTTGTTTTCTTAAGTTTTTTTGTTAAAATTCTCCCAAAAAATTAGTTTATTTAACATGTTTTTTTCAACAAAAACTCTATAAAAGTGTATTTTTTGCATTGTATTTATATTGAAAAATTGTATTTTTTTGTCATATGGTTCAAAATATTGGTTTTTTAGCGATAATTTTTTTGATGTGCATTGAAAAATTATTTAACAATACATAAACATGTGGAAAATATAAAATTTAGAATATTGACCTTTTTTCCATCTTTTATGTATGTGAAAAAGTGAAGATATCATTACAAGTTTTTATTTTTGAAAAAAATATTTTTTTATTTTTAAAACACAAGTACATAAATGCACTTAAAAATAAACATCTCACAGAAGAAGAAGACATTAAAAAATTTATAGTGTCAAAATCAATGCTATAAAAAAAACGTTGGTGATGATACACCACCACTATTCAAAATCGACATTAAAAACACCACTTTAAAAAAAAAAAAAAATTATTAAAAAAAAAAAACAAGATGAAAAAAAATTAAAGTGCCAAAAACATGCTCAAATTTTTTTTTCGTGATTCTGCATCGCCACCTTTTCAAAATCAGGTGTTTTTCTTGATATTTGAAAAAGTAGGTAACATTGAGGTTACCTATTTCATCGGTAACATTGTTATGATTCTAAATCAGTACAATTAGAGATATTCAAGCTGCAAACTAGGATTATTTTTAACCTTCTTCCTACCTGAATATTCTGCCAATGAATTACATGTTTCTCATTATGTACATATCCCTTCAGTAAGGACACATGAAACACATTATGCACTCGAATGTAACTGGGAAATGCCAATCTATAGGCTACTGGCCTTATTCTCTCCAATATTTGGAAAGGGCCACAGTACCGAGGAGCCAGCTTAGCACAAGAGGTCCACCTCATAGTGCTTCTTTTAGGCTTAATTCGTACATATACATGGTCTCCTATCCCGAATTCTCGGTAGGATCTTTTCCGGTCTGCATAAATCTTTTGCCTATCTTGCGCAGCTTTCAAATTATGCCTTATTCGTTTTACCTCTGCCTCCATTTCAGCCAGCATTTCTGGTCCCAACAATAGTTTTGTTTTGGGACTGCTCCAGTTTATAGGCGTGCGAAACTACCTACCATATAATGCTTCATAGGGGCTCATTTTCAGAGACTCTTGATACCCATTATTGTATGCAAATTCTACCAGGTGCAAGTAATCTTCCCACTTGGTGGGTTGCTGCATTACATACATTCGCAGCATGTCTTCCAAAACTTGATTTACCCGCTCTGTCTGCCCATTCGTTTGAGGATCATAAGCAGTACTAAAGTGTATCTGGGTTCCTAATCCAGAAAATAAAGTTTTCCAAAAAGTAGACGTAAACTTCACATCTCGATCTGAAATCACAGTTTTAGGTATGCCATGCAACCTGAAGATCTCCTTCATAAATATATCCGCAATTTGTACTGTCTTATAGGTAGATTGCACAGGTATGAAATGGGCAGATTTACTTAATCTATCCACCACTACCATAATAGAATCATTCTGCTTCCTTGTTCGCGGTAACCCTGTGATAAAATCCAATGAGATAACTTCCCATTTCCATTCAGGATTGGGTATAGGCTGCAATAGCCCAGCAGGATGCTGATGCTCAACTTTAACCTGCTGACATTCTAAACACTTGCTTATGTATTCGGAAATTTCCTTACGCATTCCTAGCCAATAATAAACTTTCCTTATTGCTGTCAGCATTTTCTGATACCCGGGATGGCCAGCGTAATTGCTGCGGTGAAATTCATCCAGGATTACTCCTTTAAGATCAGTGCGGTTAGGCACATAGATCTTTCCGCGGAAGGTCAACACCTGTTCTTCTTCTTCTCCAAACTCTGTTGCTTTGTCATGCTCTTTGTGATTCTTCATTTGCTGCCACAAAAACTTATATTCTGGGTCTCTTTGAGATTCTTCCTTTAATTGCTTCAACAGTTGGCTTTCCAACTGGTTAAAATATAGAGCAAACAGATTGTGCAATTTATGGCTTAATACGTCGGCAACTCTATTTTCTTTTCCTTTAACATGCTGAATGTCCATGTCAAATTCACTCAGAAATGCATTCCATCTTGCCTGCCGAGAATTTAAATCTGCTTGTTTGAAATAGCTATTCAGACTACTATGGTCTGTTTTAAGCACAAATATTTTTCCCAGCAGATAATGCCTCCATACTTGGAGAGCGTGAACTACTGCCGTAAGCTCCAAATCATAAGCAGAATATATCTGCTCATGTTCCTTAAGCTTCCTTGACTCATAGGCTATTACTTTACCCTCTTGAGTTAATACTGCTCCAACACCTTCCTTACTGGCATCCGTACAGACTTCGTAGTCTTTTTCTGGGTCAGCTATCTTCAGTACTGGAGCTGTGGTTAAAAGTTGCTTCAGTTTTTCGAAGCTGTCTTGGCATTCTTTTGTCCATCTAAAAAGCTTGCCCTTCTTCTGCAAGGATGTGATGGGAAAGGCAATCTTGGAGAACCCTTCTATGAATCTTCTATAATACCCGGCTAGACCCATAAATGATCTAATGTCTGCCACATTCTGAGGAACTTGCCACTCCATGATGGCTTTAATATTTTTGGGATCAACAGCTATCCCTTCAGCTGTTATGACGTGTCCGAAGTACTGGATTTCTGTTTTAAAGAAATCATACTTGCTAAATTTAGCATAAAGCTGATGTTTCCTTAGCGTTTCCAATACTATGTGCAAATGCTCCTTATGCTCTACCTCATTTTTAGAATACACCAGTATGTCGTCAATAAATATGAGCACGAAATTATCTAGGAATTGATGAAAAATACCATTCATCAACCTCATAAAAGTTGTCGGTGCATTTGTTAATCCAAAGGGCAGCACAACAAATTCATAATGACCATATCGAGTGCGGAAAGTTGTTTTGCAGATGTCCTCATATTTAATCTGAATTTGATGATATCTGGATCTCAAATCTATCTTAGAGAATACTTTAGCCCCTCTTACCTGGTCAAAAAAATCGTCGATTCTTGGTAAGGGGTACTTGTTTTTGACAGTCAGCTTATTAAGCTGCCTGTAATCCATACACATGCGTAATGTCCCATCCTTCTTCTTAACGAAAAGAACTGGTGCTCCCCATGGTGACACACTTGGGCGGATATAGCCCTTGTCTAGCAACTCTTGTAACTGTATTTTCAATTTTGTCAACTCCGGCACACTCATCCTATACGGGGCTTTTGATACTGGTGAGGCACCCGAAAGCAACTCAATAGTGAAATCAATATCTCTTTTGGGTGGTAATCCAGGAATTTCTTCTGGAAATACGT
This sequence comes from Pinus albicaulis, assembly GCA_034641835.2. Classification (NCBI taxonomy): domain Eukaryota; kingdom Viridiplantae; phylum Streptophyta; class Pinopsida; order Pinales; family Pinaceae; genus Pinus; species Pinus albicaulis. The sequence continues at coordinate 169,442,746 of CM076570.1, forward strand.
CCAAGAATTCCTGCACTACAGGAATATCTTCCAGCATTGGGGCTTTTTCCTTAGAATCGGTGTATCCTACTTGTATTGCATACAACTGGCATCCTTTTCTGATACACTTACCCATCTGGGAGGCTGTTATTGGTCGTATTTGTACGGGCTTTTTAACTCCTTGAACCACTTTCTGCGTACCATCTTGCATTCTGAATGAGATGGTCTTTTCCTTACAGTCCACTAATGTCCAATGTCTTTCCAACCAATCCATACCCAATAACACATCGTATGATCCCAACGGTAAGATATTTAGATCTACTTCTATCTGCTGTTCTGCCACTCGCAACACACAGTTAGGAACTTTCACTGTTATCTTACGTTTCGCCCCACTGGATAACTGTACTAGCCATGAATTCCTAAATTTCTATTCTTTTAGTTTACATAATTCTACTAACTTAGGACTGATGTAACTCAGACTTGCTCCAGGATCAACCAGAATTGAAACAGGTTTGGTTAGTAATGTACCTTCAAGTTCAATCATCGTAGGATGAAAATCAGCCTGTCGATCTTCTAGATGTGATGTACGCTTCGCGCCACGTCCCCTACTGTAGATGCCTCCTGTATATTTGCTACAGTTTCACTTTTGTTCCTTCTGGGACAGTTCTTATAATAGTGAGCTTCCCCACAGCCCCAACACTATAAGGGAGGTTTAGAGTTCTGCCCTTGCTCAGGCTTGCTTAACGCTTCTGTGGGCTTCTCCTCAGCTGGCCACTTGATTCTTTGGTGGTTTTTCCCAAACTGGTTGCTGATTGTGTTTCGTGCTGCATTTCTGAAGCTGCTATTTTTACTGCCCTTAAATGTAGAGTTACTTTTCTGACCTTTCTTCGGCTGCCAGCCTTTTCCCACATCACTCTTGGTTTTACTTTGTTGATAACACAATCGTGCTTTTCGGATAGCCTCATCGATAGTCCGGGGGTTAACATATTCTATCCGCTCTCTCATATGAGCAGGTAAACTACTCAAAAATCTCTGTACCTTTGCCTTCTCTTCTCGGAGATAAGGTACATATCGCAGCAAAGAGGTAAATTTTACCACATAATCATCCATGGTCATTTTCCCCAGCCGAAGATCATGGAACTCCTTTGCTTTATCGTCATAAAATCTTTCTGTCAGGTATTTATCTTTAAAGTACTGCTGGAACAGTTCCCATGTTATGTCACATTCATCAATGATGCGTACATTCTTCACTTCTTCCCACCACAGGGTTGCTTTTTCCCGTAATTGGTATATGGCCAGTCTGGCCTTCAAATTGTTGCTATATTCATAGACCTAGAAATATTTGTTTATATTTATTAGCCAGGCTTCAGCCGCCTCTTCTGCCTCACTGTCAAAGGTCGGTGGCTTAATCTTACGAAATTCTCCCTGCAGTTCCACCTTTTGTCTTTTGAAGTCTTGCTGGCAGAACACATTTCCTGACTCTGCCTCATTATAATTCCTATTTTTACTCCTCTGGGAGAGGCTCTTTTCAGTTCTGTCATCAACATTATTCTGAGTCGCTGGTCCTCTAGTTCGGTTGTTAACTCTTTCTCAGCACTAGGATGTCCTATCCCTTGATTCTGTCTACCTGACAAACTTTTCAGGATCTTCTCTTGATCATGTAACAACCTCTCATTGTCGATCCAGACTCTTATCATTTCTTCCTGAAGTTGTTGTACCGTATTTAACAAAGATGTAGTTTGCTGCTGCTGCTCTTCAAGCAATCGGCTAGTCTTCTGGTGTTGTTCTACAGTTAATTGAACCCACATTTCCGGGTTCAAAACTATGGGGGTTTGAGTCCCCTCAGGTTGTGATTGGGTTGCCATCGTTCCTGCTCCCCTTTGTGTAGTAATCAAAAGCACACTGTTAGTAGACCCTTAAGATCCCAGTGTAGCAACTTGACTCTGATACCACTTGTCACAATCATAAACCAATTTCTCATACAGTAAAAAAAAAATTCATTTACCACCTCTAGAATCTTCATACAGTAAATTAATCAGTTGTAAACCATGTCAAATAACCCATTTAAACTCTGGTAGAGAGGTGACATAATAATAAACCAACGTGCATAACCATATAATTAACACATCTATGCTTTGATTTAATTCCCACAAGGCAAGAGGCAGGATTAGACTCGGTTGTGAAGTTAGCACTTAATAATTAATTAACTCCCATCAGTACACGAATTGACAGTGAGTCTTGTCTTCCAGCTGTCTTGGTTTCTCGATGAATTTACCCTTGGATCTCTCGTAACATTCCAGTCTTACCAATTCTGATCTATTGGTTGATGACCCATCCATTTGGCATACAACTCTTTTGCCAAGTCATGAGCCTCGATTTCCTCTGCGATCATGGTACAGTGTTATTAAATTATTTTGACAGGTGTAATAAATTTCCATAGCGAATCTCGGTGAACGCGTTGGACTTCCCGTGAGTATTCACAAACCTGTCAATCCTGGAGGGTCATTGTGCCGCTCTTCCATTTCGTTCTGCATCAGGGTTTCGCCTGGCCTGGTGAAGGTGACCTCAGAAGGAAGGGTAAGATAACCCTACTTAATCACAAAATATTCCGGCTCCTTGGCTTGAATTTAAGTTTTCTGCAACAAATGCAAGATTTATTTGTTTCCATGCGCTAAGGAAATGTTAGCTAGAGTTTTATTTTTCGTTTGTTTAACAGAATGGGATTTCCAGCTAGCCTGGGCTCGTCCCTCTCCCGAATACTGCTCGTGGTCAACTTCAACTTAACTTCGTCTGCTTCAAGCTACAGGTATGTAGTCGAGCCTACCCTGAACTTGTTCTTCCTAATGCTTACTGATATTCTCAATTAAACCTCCTCATAATTGTTTATGTGTATTGGAGTTAAAATTCCTTACAGGGCTTCGCCCTCCCTAACTTACCCCTTTTGTTTTAACATAGCGACTGCCAAAGCATAGGAAGTCTGGACCTCCAACTTAATAGGTAGACGCACGGAGCTTTTCTTTATCTGTTCATTACACAATCGTTGAATTCTGATGATTAGAATTTTTCCCTCTTTGATTTCTAACACAGTTCTAAGTTGCATTCCCAGGTTTGATCGAACCCTAGGTGCCACCTTTCGGGTCTTCGAGTTTGCTCCGGCACTTAACACCTCTCCTACTGCAATTGCAGGTTCTCTGGCTAGTATACAGTTAGAACAGTGGCTTCACGTCTTAAATAGAAACATAGCTTGTTAGCTGGGTGGAAACTGTGAGGATTTACTCCTGGTTTAGTCTTTTAGCTTGCTTAGCAGAGCAAGGTTGTTTCGAATAGTTCACCGTAGGCATGGTTTCTCAGTTATAATCCATGGACCTGGATAATGTCAAATTGTGTAAATGATTATTTTGGAAATGGCCAACCTCATGGCTAATGTGTTTTCTTTGTACCTAAGTTCATAATAACTGAATACTGCGCTCAGATTCACAGTTAATTTCGGGTTCTTTTCTTAACTCCTTTTATTATATATATATCGCCTGTTAGGCAGAAAGGTTTACAATGGTGTTGCATCTCTTCTTGACTATAAATATGGCATAGCCATACTATTTTCTATTTTCTTGAAGTTCAGTTTATCTGCGGACTGTTTCCACTGGAATAGTGATATTTTCTTATATATGATTTTTCTTTGGACTTTTCCTTCTATGCAAGTTCGGTTTATTTCTGGAGCATTCAGGCTTGGTATCATTCTTGTTCTTGTAATTTAAACAGTTTTTATACAGATAACTGGAATAACTGTTAGGATATATGATTTCCATCTCAAACTAGTTTATATGCTTTTATCTGTGTATCCTCTGTCTTTACGCACACATAAGTTTGAAATCGTTGTATGTAAATTTCCTTGGACTTACCTGTCAATGAATTTACTCCGTAAGAGTATTTCTCTGCTCTTAAGTTTGTTAGAGGGTTTGTTTTAATAAATTATCACTGTTGTTTAGTTTTCATGCAAGAGATTCGTTTAATGTTTTCTAACGTTCTTTTCCCCTAGGGTTAACGGCACCAGTCTGCCGCCTAAGGACTGAGTATAGATTTTCTTTGACTAAAACCTAGAATAGAAGCGGGGAAGGCTTACGGTCTGCCCATAAAACTCTGTTCGACTTAATCTCGAAGCTATTGTCGTCACTCTATTGTTTGCATGAGTAACTATCAACCCTTTAAATTTATCTTGGGTCTAGAATTTTCCATTTACAATGTACTTCATTTACTAATTTACTTCTTCTACCCTATTATATAAACACACAGAGTTATTTTCTGATAGCTCAATTCACAGACTTTTCACTACAGTCATATTACAAACTCCTATACTAATAGGGTAATTATAAGGCTCCAGTGCTTCCTCATTTTCACTTTACATAAAATAAACAAGTAACTCAAACTGTCACGGAAATATATACATTACTACTCGACACGCAAAGCTTCATTAACATAATAGCCTTTACTCTGTAGAAAATCATAACAGTCTTAGTACTCTAACAAATTAATAACAACTGATAATATTCAGTCAACCTGTAACTTGCAAAATTTTCAGGTTCTAAGTACTTATATTTTTATGGACAAAAACCTTTTTTCTTAAACTGTGGTCCTCCCAACCATCAAGAGAGGCAATGACGTCCTCCTCTTGCCGCCGAGCACCAGAAATTGGATAGTGCCATGGGTAACAGTGGATAATCTACTCCTGTTGTGACCTCAGGATGGCCAATCCAGTCAACAGACATATATTCTTGCTCATAAGGGTTGCAGAAGTTAATTTCAACTGGTTTTCCACCCTGCTCTAGAAACACTTCACCCTCAGCTCCAATTACACAGAACCCCTACCCTTCTCCTGGAATTCCTTTTTATTCCAGAGGATAGGTAACTGTTTTCCAACTGTTCCCAACCACCTCCTATTCTTAGAACCTTCACCAACAGTTTAAGGGTCTTTTTCCTTTTCATTTATTTTTTTGTTTTCATTTGTTAACTCAGTAACAAAAATAATACTTTGTGTCGTGAATAATCACAATTAAGTTTTCTTTTTTTTCCATAAAAATAAAAGAAAATAAAACCAACCAGAACCATTAACCAATAGTCTTTTAACTAATTGTAACTAGTTTGTCTCTTAATGAGGGTGTCACATTTATATTATCTAATTCAATGTGATCCACCTAAAATATATCATGTGATATCAATTTATCTATTTTAGATTTAACCTATACACAATCATTTATTTATTTATATTATCCAATTCAATGTGATGCATGTGAAATATATCACAATTTATACGGGAAAATGGGAGACATGTGACAACATCTTAAGTTATTTGTACCCCTATTTAATGCAATAATTAACAATATGTGAGAGCTGCTTAGTACCTGCCTCTTATGCAAAAAGTAAGAAGTTATTGTAACTAAGATAAAATGAATACTATGATATTTCAAAAATAGATTTAGGTTATAAATAAGAAAAAATATTATTATAGTTTTTTAAACTATTGGTGGGTGTTTCTAGTTTGTTGATTACTCATAGTCCTAGTTGCAAATTATGCCAATTGACACATAAAACAATGTCTAATGAGATTAATTTTGGTTGATAGATTTTTTTTTTTTTCACTTTAATAAATATTTTTTTTTTTCATTGAGGATGCATTGGGTGAATGGTGAGTAAACTCAGATGATGACACAAAAAGGGCTTATGATAGATGATCTATCAATTTTTTATTTTTATTTTTTTTTAGTTTAATTTTATCATGTGATGATAATAGGCAAAAAATTTATGATGCATTACTTATTATATTATAAGTTTTTGTTTAAAGTTAAAAATAAATTTGAGTTGCATGCTTTTTTGTTGATGTGAAAATATCTCTCTCTGTTCTAGCAGTAATATGACATAGTAGTAATTTGCTGACATCATGTATCACTCAAATAATACCAATGTGATACCTTAATGACCTCCTTAGTTGATCATTAAATGTTATGTATAAAGTGTACTAAAACTTCTTCTTACACTAACATATTTTTTAAGATGAATAAATCACGTTAGCCTAGAATAAAGTGTATTACAAGTTATTCCAATATTAATATATTTTTTTGGAAAAAAAATCATACTAAAATAGAATGAAAACTCTCAACAATAAATTTACCATTTTGTATTAAAAATTATTTTATATATATATATATATTCTTTTTATGTCAACCATCATTAATATTAACATTAAAAAGAGAATACCTTAGATTTTTTTTTGTAAGCTTGGCAGGACCTTTTCATTCATTCATTTTCATTAAAAAGAAGGTTACAGTTATACAAAAGGCGCTCAATGGCCTTAAGCTAGAGAGTGAGAAATTAGGTCTGTTGGCCACCGAACTGCATTATATGCCATCCAAAATCTCAATAGATCAATTCTGTCTAACAATGCCTTATAGGAATGAATGTCTGGAAAGCATCTGCAATCTAAATAGCTATAGTATATATTACTAGTTGACAGATACATCCAAGAATATTAAACTAATTTAGGTACTTCCATATCCTAGCTAACTACTACTCATCAAAGGACTCCATAAGAGCTAGGTCCTTTGCACTGGAACCTAGTAATTCAAACTGAGGAAGACACAAAATGTGTTGCTCTAAGAGAGTGATTTCCAAGAGCCTTTTCTTTCCACCAAGAGCTAAACCCCAACACAAGACAGATAGATTATTGGGATGTTGATCCCTACCCACCTAGAGATTAAGAACCCTGCAGCTTGTTGCATCAACATTACACAACCTATGCGTGCTTCCACCCCACTTTCCTGATCGAGCATGTGAGGGCATGAGTCTAGCCGCCCTCCGAACCTTTCAATGATTAATTCACACATGATGTGAGTCCCAAGATGGACAATGAGTTGTCTCACATCCTGATCAAGGATCCTGATTAACTTCCTCTTTTGGTCTCGTTCGGGGGAAGCATCCTGACCCAGAACCTGTTTCAGAGGATCCATCTCCTCCCCATGATGATTTCCCCTCTAGGGGAAATCAAGGATCATACCCATATGGAGACATCCCCAATTGGCCAAAAATTCAGTCGCTTTATTTCCAGTTCATTGAACATGCGAGGGAATAATATAGTTAAAGCACGAGATGAGCACGCTAATTTCCTGAATCAAGCAGATCGTCTTCTAGATTTGGCTAATGTTCTCCCACTTGGTGCCATGATTTAGCTTTTTAATCATTTCAACAACTAGACTAGAATCACCTTCAACCACCAACAATCTGTACCCTTCCCATTTCGCAATGAGTAGCCCATGTTTTATTGCATTGAATTATGCCTCATTGTTGCTTACAAATCCGTAGTTGGCTGCATAGAGGTGGTGAACCCAACACTAGGAGTCCTTGAATAAGCCTATGAATGCAACGTCTCTAGGGTTACCTTTAGAGGCCTCATAAAAATTGAGTTTAAGAAAAAAAAAAAAAAGGGATGAAAGAATGGAAGGGGAGGATTTAGGGGAAATCAAGAGCTTCCAAGAGGATGGGGCAAACATTTGTGGTGATAGATTTAAAGTATTGAGGATCCTTGTTTCATGGGGAGAAACTTGCCTATCACTCTAGATGCCATTTCTCAGCTAATACAGTTTCTCTTATATTTTGGAGGACCCTTGACCATATTTCTTCCTGAGAGAGTATGTTCTCTTTGAAGATCCTTCTATTCCATCTTTCCATATCACTTAGAGGAGGAAGCCTAAAGAAATTCTCCAAGCCCTATTGAAGACAAGGCTTGATAAGATGTCATTCCTCCAAATTTTAGTAGAGTTTGTGATACTAGTATTATCCTGGTCTAGGTGCCCAAAGAGATGACCAATGTTTCTACATAGTTGGTTCGCAAAGAGACAAAGGTTCAGAAGATGTTCCATCTATTCATTATGAGATTCACACAGACTACATAGGGAGGGTTCTTGGGCTCCTCTTTTTTGGAGTAAATCCCATGTAATAATTATTCGGCGACACACCAACCATAATAATTATGTCATCTTCAGCCAAAATTTCATTGTCCATATCTTCCTCCATATAGGGTTAATTTAATCTTGATGCTCATCTGTAGCTAGTTTATAGGCTTCCTTAATAGTAAAAATTCCTCTGCTTGTATTTCCACATCATATATTCAGACCTTAAAGTCTTGCAATATTTCTGGATTGAAGCTCTTTTTCAATAATCTCCCATTGATTTGAGTCTTGGGATTAGGCCAATGTTGTTTCTCTTTCCATTGCCTCCAAGCAGTGTTCAAAGATGGTCACAAAAAGTGTTTTACAAATGTGCAGTTATGTCTCTTTGTAAAAAGAAAAATGTCTACTAGATCTTGTCGGCTAAAGAGCTTAGCTCGTTGCTTCCAGGATTCCTTCCAAAATACTACTCATCGCCCATCACAAATTTCCCAGAAGGTTTTAGAGTGAATGAGATCTCTGTCAGCCAAGGCAAACTTCTAGATCGAGAAGCCTTTTAGGGTATCCTAAATTCTTAATGTATCTTTAGTGGAGTTAGGAATTGTGAAAGTTTCAAAACAAAAACCCTACTATAGTATCTAGATCTACCTCACCTACTTGTTTCATTAACATCAACAAGTTATTTAACTAAAATATTTAGAAAAAAACTAAATTAGACACTAACTGCAACCTACACATCTACAGATCATTTGCTGAACAATCCACACATGTGAGAATATTACACACGATTTGTCAGACAAATGTCCTTGGAAAAACCCAATGCGGGAAAACCGGTGAAAAAGCTCTAGAGTGTTTATATTATTATGCAGAATCTGAATACAAAATTTTGGGCACCACACTTGGTTGGCCTATAGAGAAATTACACGGCAATAAGTACCTTTCACTCGGAGATAGGAGATATGGTTGTATTAAATCCTCAAACAGGATTTACAGACACGAGCCCCTTCTGGCCCAATGGAACCCTAAGTGCTGCCACTGTAGCCTCTGTGTCAGCCCTCAACTGACCAATATCTCCACTGTGTCACCCTGAATGGTGTTGCATTGCCCCGGCTGGGACTACATCCCCCTCACGGGTGTTGCATTGTGCTGGCTAGGTCTGTGTCACCTTGAATGGGCTTACGCAACCTCGGAGTGGAGCTAGATTAACTATGTCCTCCTCGCTAGATCTGCGCTGATTGGTACTCACTGCCCCTTTTCCGTGTTGCATTCTCAGCCTTGGATCAGATCATCCCTCGCCGATCTCTGCCCCTCACTGCACTACAACTCGTTTTGAATTTCTCGGAAAAACCTTCCCCATAAATTCGACTTAGCTTCAGCGCTCTGCCAAAGTGTGTGTCTCTCCAGCTAACTCCAAGATTTTCTCTTATAATTTTCTCATTGGAAAACCAACGACCATGATCTAATCTCTAATCGACAGCTCATATTAAAAGACTTCTTGATCCACATCACTTAGAACATTTCATCACATGTGTTTAATTAATTCACTTTAATTTTTCTAATTCCCTATGTTTTTTTTTTGGTAGTTTAGACTAATCCTAAACCCACGGGTTTCGAACCGGTGATCTAGCATATGGAGTGCCTTAACAGTGCACCCCATCACCGAATGCTCTACATCACTTAGGATTTTCTAATTCCCTATGTTAGACTTAGAGTCCTCATTAAAAAAATTAATTATTTGAATATCTCATACACCACATGAAATTTCTCCAAATGATTTTGGGGATTTGGAGGTCTCGTGTGTCTTAGCCCTTCCAAAAAATTTCAGGGCTAGAGCACCACCGATGCTACCTAAAAATATCAACACTCCCTCTTAGCAAGGAGTGTGCTCTAGCAATACATCCACTCCAAGTATTGCTAGATCTTGGCATCGGTCTCTGCGCTGCTGATGCTTGACATGCTGACCTCCATCCACAACGTTGTTTATTTCTGTACTATTTCCCATGCCACTACCACTGACATTGCTACATCCACACTAAAGCTCCCTCTAAAATGATTGAAATGTGGTGCCAACTGCTACATTGCAGCTCAACTTCTAAGAAGTAAGAAAATGAAGGATCGTTGCCCAATCAATGATAGACAAATCGGTCAGGCTACAGCTCATCAGTGAAGCTCCCTTTGGCTGTTGTGTTGCATTGTGTCCCTGAAGCTACTGTGCTGCTATAGGTCTGCACTCCGTAAGCAATGCCCCTCTCCAATGCTGAACTCCCATCATCGCCTCCGTGTTTCTTCTTCTACGTTGTTTCTGCCTCTGCACTGTGCTGCTCCCATCTACAACATCCCAACTCTGCCCTTAGCTTTACTGTTATCTCCTGCACCCAATGCTCCACTTTTCATGCTACTATCTTAAGGCTCCCGTAGCTCATATGTGATCCAAGGGTTTGGGCACCTCAAGGATACCGCCACTCTCCATCTGTAACTTATCTATAGATCAATATCACCAAACTTGTGTGGCTCATGAGCACTCATGGCTACGTCATCGTCACTCCCATCATCCCCCTTTGCTGATGTTGCCTTGGATTTAGAAGACCCATTATCCTTCTTCTTAGCACAATGGTTGACAAAGTGCCCTATTTCGCCACAATTAAAGCAACGAACCATGGTAGATCCATCTTATTCTTCCCTTGCTACCTATGTCCCTTTGATTCAAGGGTTGCATCCTCCTCCTCCTCTTTCTTTACTTTAACTGTACCACTGCTGCTACTTTGCATCTTGGTAAATCTCCTGATTTCCTCCTAATGAAGGATTGCCCATGCATCTGCCAAGGATGGTAATGCTGCCTTGCCCAAGATGCTTTGGAAAAACGTTTCCCATTCCTCAGTGACTGCATTTAGGGCAGTCCTCACCAAGAGACGCTCATTCGGAGTTATACCCATGGCAATAAGTTGATCCTGGAAAGTCTGAAGTTTGAAGAGGAAGGGATCTATTTCCTCAGCCTTCTGCATTTGGAACAACCACATCTGATTCTCTAGAAGCATATTTCTTTAGACAGAGCCTCTCTAATACAACGTGTCCAAAGTTTTCCACATTTAATTTTCCGTGTTCTTCCCCACAATATGTGGCACGACGTGATCTTTGACTTCGTCCATGATCAAGTTCTTTTCCCGCACTTGATTCTCCTTGAATTTATTCAGAGGATCCGCATGGGTAGGCACAACTAGGAAATTATTAGCATGGTCCTTGATGCTGTACTTATCTATTACTACTAGGATCCTGGCCCTCCATATAATGAAGTTGGACAAGCCATATAACCTATCTCGATCTCTCAGTCCATGAGACACCATCTCTACTAAAATATGTCAAAACATATACTCCTCTCCCTCTTTTTGCTACAAAACTCAACAGAAAACTAGATTTGGGTTTCTTGGCCATTGGAAACCCTCTATAGTAGCTATTGCCTTTGAAAATTGATTCCCCTCCCAGAAATCTCCAGCCAAAAAAAATGAATCAGTTCTCTATGATCACCTTCCTAATCAAATATCACATCTGTTTGGCACAGATCTACTGAGTAATTGTTCTCCTCCTTCTCTTGTCACCTTTGTTAGGCATGATTCTCTACCGACAGAACATCTGGCACACTAGCAACCAGTGAATATCTAAAGCTACGCTTCCATACTATGACAAATATGCACAAAAACCTCAAAAATTGGACTGTGTCCCTCTGGGTAGCCTCTGCGTGAGCATACTAGCTCAGTGCAGCCTTTGTGCAGTGACTGCCTGGCGCAGGCTACTCCTTCATTAATCTGGAAGGCTCTATGTTGCCTTCGCATCACTCAGTTGGGGACCGCGTCAGCCTCTGCATGACCTCTATTGGGATTGCGTCCTCCTGGTGCTATGCTGCCCTCTCTGGAACTCTGTAGCTTCAGCTGCCTTCTCTGCAACAATCTTCTTCAGCCACTTTGTTGGTGTATCAGCGTGATCAGCAATGCTCTGATACCATGTGAAATTTTCAAAACATAAACCCTACTATAGTATCTATATATACTTCACCTACTTGTTTCATTAACATTAACAAGTTATTTAACTAAAATATTTATAAAAACACTAAAGTAGACACTAACTACAACCTACACATATACATATCATTTACTGATCAATGCACACATGTGATAATATTACACATGATCTTTCGGACAAATGTCCCCAGAAAATTCCAATGCAGGAAAACTGGTGCAACAACTCTAGAGGGTTTATATTATTATGCAGAATCTGAATACAACATTCTGGACGCTAGTCATGGTTGGACCTATAGAGAAATTACACAACAATAAGTACCTTTCAGTTAGAGACAAAATATTTGGCTATATCACACTCTCAAGTGGGATTAACAGATCATGAGCCACTTCTGGCCCATTGGAACACTCAGCGCTACCTCTGCAGCCTCTGTGTCAACCCTCAACTAACCAAAGTCTCCACTATGTCACCCTGATTGGTGTTGTGCTACCTATGCGCTGCCTAGGATGGGACTGCGTCACCCTGGATGGTGTTGCGCTGCCCCTACGTTGCACTCGCTGGGCTCGCGTCACATTGGCTGGGCTTACATAGAATCTATGTAGTCTCCGCATGGAGATGCCTGCATTGTGTCCTCTTGGATGGCTCTGTGCTGACTGGTACTCACTGCCCCTCTGTCATTTTGTATTCTCAGACTTGGATCAGATCATCCCTCACCACTCTCTGCCCCTCGCTGCACTACAAGTTGTTTTGAATTTCTCAACAAAACCCCGCCCCGGAAATTTGACTTAGCTTCAGTGCTTTGTCAAAGTGTGTGTGTCTCCAAATGACCCTGAGCCTTCCTCTTATACTTTTATCGATGGGAAACTAATGGTCGTGATCTAATCTCTAATCGACGGCTTAGATTAAAATATTTCTTGATCCATGTCACTCAGAACATTTCATCATGTGTTTAATTAATTCACTTTAATTTTTTAAATTCCCTTAGTTAGACTTAGGGTCCTCATTAAAAAAATTAATTATTTGAATATCTCATACACCAGATGAAATTTATCCAAAGGCTTTATGGGTTTTAGAGGTCTCGTGTGTCTCAGGCCTTTTATAAAATTTCAGGGCTAGAGCACATTCGATGCTACCTCAAAATCTAAATAGGAATTTCGTATTTGTGCTTCCATATAAGCTTCCCACTATAAGGAAAAGAGCCTCTAGTGGACGCTTTTGAGGAAGCCCTTATAAAAATAGACCAGATATCTGTTTTTAGTGGAGGTCACTAGAGGAGGTTGGTTGGTGGAGGTTTTTGTAGATGTTTTTTTTGTGGTGCGTTTCTAATCATAACACGCACTAGTGTGTTTTATGAAAAGCACACAAGTGCTACTATCAAATGGCACACCGAGACATTGTGCTCTCCATAAAAACTAGCCCAGTGCATCTCAGTAATCCATCACATTGGTGCATACTATTAAATGCCACACTGAGACATCACGCTCTACATACAAACTGGCCCAGTGTGTATCAATAATACAATGCACAATAACAAAGTGTGGTCCGCCATTGATAAAACCACCCGATGCGTCTCATAATTGAGCGCAGCGAAAAATAAATAATTTAATAAAATTACAGGACATAAAAAACCTCACTTTTACTTGTTCAATGCTCTAGATATCTCAAGCACTGGTGTGACTTTGTCTTCTTTGAGGCGCCCTACCATCGGTGCTCCCATTTCCGACATTGCTTCCATCTGTTGCTCAGTGTGTGGAGTTCGAATTTTCAAAAACAGTGGGCAATTTTTTTTTAGTATTCCTTAGAAAAGATGCCTCCTTGATGCGAAAATGTGTAGGTAATCTACTTGTTTGTCAATAACTTAACCTTTTATCGGATTAATTTCTCAAATTCACTTAAAATTTATGGTTCAAAAAATAAATAAATATGCGCATTGCGTTGAAGCCGTTCGGCTCGAATTATGAATGGTGTTAAAATAAACTGCATTGGAATGTAGAAAACATGCACCGCTGTAACACTAAAATAGTGCGGTGCATGTTGGTTATCGGTCGCACCGACCATATAAAATTGTTAAAAGTAACACACTATGTACGGTTGTACGGTGGTGTGATCATTTACTAGATCGCACCAGTAATTATGTATTGTTGTCGGGCGGTGTGTTGACCAAAATAATTGCCCCGTGGTGGATAGTTTGGTCAACTCACCGCACAAGAAATATTTTATGTTTGCACGGTGCGCAAAATTTTTTCATGCACACCGTGGGCAGTGCTTGATAAAAAAGTACACACCGGTAGCAGTACGTGACTTTTTATTTTGGGCACACCGAGTGTTTTTTTATTTTTCTATATATATATATATATATAGATATGTAAATACATTTCTCATTTAATAAAACAAATTTATTTAGTATGTGAATCATTCATCGATGTCAACAGAGAGAGAAAAGGAACAAAAATAGCATATGGAGGATTGTTATAACATGATTCAACAGTGGGAGGCATGAGAGAGGGAGAGAATTTTGTACCCTCACCCTATTACGACACCCACTCAATTTCTGTTAAGGGAGGTAGGCCTCCTCAAGTTCTATGAGGAGGATACATCCCTAAAGGGACACAATGGGTTATTTAGAGAGCTGATCTATAGGTGGAATGCCCATCGACAGGTTTTGCTGGGTCGGTCCTGGCCAATGGTACACACCCACTGAGGAGGAAATTTATTTTATTACTCGCCTATCTAGGAGAGGGCAGGATTTTCCCCAGTTTCGAGATGTCCGTATCGGTTATGTAACAGGGAGTTAGTTGGCTTACCCCCATAGATACATTAGGAACAATATACTTTCTCTTGCAGATTTTCAGGTGTTTGGTGGTCAGTTATGCATTGCCTCATTTGGTCCAGAGAAGGTGAGGTTCCTCTCACTACCACTGATGATCTCTGCACACTATACTACTAACGGGCGTCACATTAGTTTCCCACTTTTATTTTTTGTTGATTCTTTATTCCATACACCACGACTTATGGGATGGTCTGCCATTATTTTGCAACAGTTTTGTATAAAATTAGATAGATGTCGTTCTCAGGCACATGGAAGGTTGACCTTCCCTTTTTCTTCAGATATATTTTTTTTATTTTTTGAGAGGTTTTCAGAGACGAGGCCTACTTTTGTTTGGAAACCTCGTAGGTCAATGTTAAATGTATGGATGCAGAGGTGGGGATAGATGATGCCCAAGATGGGCATGTCCAATTATCTGGCCAAGATATCTAGTGATGCACTGGAGCTGCTAGCCAGTGTTAATAATCACTCATTCATGATGGTGTCGTGTTTGTACATGGGTTTGGATTGGCGAGGGTGTACCAACATCCTCTTCACACAGGATGAGCCACCGGATCCTAGAGGTAATATTAGTGTTTTCTTTAAATTAATATAGCTTCATTTTATTGTCTTAATTAATTAATTAGAATAAAATTTATTCTAACACATTCTTTAACTTGTTGTATTAAGTTGTTTAATGAAATTGTTTAATTATTGTTGTGTACTATATATCTTGTAGATATTGGCACATTCGTTGGGGACATGATTCCACCCCCATTGGATGATCCTGTAGATCATGATGAGTAGATGGCAAAGGCCACGGATTAGGGTGAAAGACCTGATCCTCTGGTGCATATACCCACGGGGATGTGGCATAGGGTGAACATCCAATTCAGGATGGAGTTATAGTATATAGTATTGATGTAGTACCACCATATATTTGACATTTATATGCAGTTTTATTACAGTTGTATAGTTTTGACATTATATATATATATATATATATATATATATATATATATATATATATATATATATATATATATATATATATATATATATATATATATATATATATATAGTGCATGTATTTTATGTTCATGTTGATGTACTTAATTTACATGTTGGTGTTCCTCATGATGTGTATATTGTTAGGTCAGATTAGATATCTTCATTTAATGTGCATGTAGATAGATGTGTATGTGATAGAAGTTATTTGACATGAGATGTATATTTTATTTTTGTGTTGTGATGATGTTATACAATGCTTGTATTTTGTTAGATGATCATGATCGCGATGATTAGCTGATGTTAGCGAATTTGAATTTGTATTTTAGAATATGATGTTTATATGATGGTTACCATTCGTGGTAGTGATGTTTATTTTTAATATTAAATCATGATATTTATTAAATATTATGTATTCGTAATTGTAAAATTGTGTAATTGTAATTGTAATTGTATGTATGGTGATTGTAATTGTATGTAAAATTGTAAAATTGTAATTGTAATTTTAATTATAGTTATAATTGTATGTATAATTGTAAGATTGTAATTTTAATTGGAATTGTGTGTAAAATATTTGTAAAATTGTAATTGTATGTAAAATATTTGTAAAATTGAAATTGTAATTGTAATTGTATTGTAAAATTGTAATTGTAATTGTATGTATTGTCATGATTCAATTTTATTAAAATTGTAAAATTTGTAAAATTGTAAAATTGTCAATTAATTGTGAATTGTGAACCATAACTGCCATGAGTAAAATGTGTACCATACATATTGTTAAATTACCATAACTGTAAAATTGTAAATCTAGAATAATATGAATTTTTTTAACATAATAAAGTTTAGAAAATAATGCAAATAAGTTCATGTTTATACATTAATACATTTTTTCAAATTTTGAAGATATCACACACACACACACACACACACACACACACACAAATATATATGGTGAATTTATTTAAGTAATGATATAGTGAAATCCCATTTAAAGCAATCAAGCAGCTGTATTATTTTAGGAATTGACATAAAAAAACAGAACTTGATACAGTGCATTGTTTTTGAGATCAACATAATTGCAAATTATCAAGTGAAATGATTTTAACATTAGCACAATACAAACCAATTAATTCAAACTACATATTATAAAAAGAGTCTTAGTTATAAGTTTAAATCCTCTTCTTTATAAAAACCCATCTTAAATAGTATAAATGATGAAATAACACATGTACCATATCACTCTTTATTCTCATGATCACCCTCATTATATTACAACTCGCTTGGCAAGATAACACTATTGTTCTAAAAAATATGTTTTGACTTAGGGTCATGTCTCAATACGAACCACCAACCCCTATCCAACACATTTGGGTAAAAAAACACCCGATTGCAGTGTTTGGGGAAAACATAAGGCTCCTTAGCTTCATCCCACATCTTTCTACAGTTGATGGATATTATATTACTATCGCAATATTTCTTTACATTATTCTGATCAAAGGTGTCCCACCACTTGCACCTAAAAATAATACATTGCAAAGAAATGAAGTCCACTTCAATGATCTCTTGTATCTTTTCAACGTAGCCTAACGTCCCTCGTACTAGGTTTTGATCACGTTGGCTAGGTCGACTATATTGATCGAACTCGACTTCCACTCCACAGTCTTGTGTCATGTGTCCATCATTAGAATTTTCTGTGAAAAAATGGTGTCCATATGCCCACATATATGGGAAAAAATGCACCTATAAAAAAGCTAAAAAAATCATAGTGTCATGTGTATAATAACCCAAATATTAAAATATAAAATATAGATGTTACATTTCAAAGGTGCATTATTAAGTTTAAAATGTACATAAATATATTATTACCTAGTTTCTGCACCCAATCCTTACATTTAGCGCATCCTCTTCAGCACGTGGGTGACGTCCGGTTGCCCTGTATTTATCTCTGACTTGGTCAACAACCCAACTATTGGGGCATATAATTGGCATATTTTCTTTCAAATGAATAGGATAATTCACACTTCTACCATTCAACTGCCTAAATTATTTCATGTCACTATCCCATTTCATCCTCTTTTGCTCGTATAATATGACGCACAGTTGTGTCACTTCAAAATTGCAAAGAACGAATTTATTGAGTGCTTCAATTTCTACATTCGTCGATGAAATCAAACCGACATAGAGTACATATGATATCAAAATATATATTATATCGAAGTTCAACATGAATATTTACTTTGTGTAAATTTGAAAAATTATAAGTCGCTTACTCTTTATCAAGCGCCTTTTTCCATTCGTATGGAGAAGCTCCCCTTCTCTTTTGTCATCATCCATTTCCTCGTCCTGCATCACCGCACCTTGTCTGTTGTTGATCTGCTTGATGTACTCACTAGCATAATAGAAAGAATCATACGATATGTACCCCTCTGCTATATACCCCTTGCTTTTTTCCTTTTTCAAACAAAACCTTTCAATTTCTTCATGTACCTCTCTAAGAAGAACATCCAACAACAAGAAACCAGCCCAACTAATTCAACCTTATATATTAGGTGGATTATAAGATGAACCTGTAGGTCCATGAAACTTGTCGTTAGTTCCTTCGCAAGCATACAAACAATCTCAACTATCTCTTGATGCCACTGTGGAATGCTAGCCACATGAATCTCCTTTCACGTGATCCAACATAAAAATGCAGATAATTTAGAGATGGCATGCCCTAGGTATTGGGGGAAGGCTTATTTCTAAGGCATTGATCTCTTTTTTCTTCTATTTTTGGAGTAGGTTTCATAACATTTGGTATCAGAGCTTTGGATTCTAGGGTTTCACTACTCAAAACAGGTCATCGTGGAATTTTCACTATAACGTTTTTTTCTACGAAGGTTCAGACCCTGAAATTTTTATAGAGTGAAGCTGAAATCCTTAGGAATGTTTTGTAAACATTTTTAGATCTTGGTTCACAATATTTTCACAGGTATTATATGTGGAAATTAGGGTTTTTACAGGATTCCCAATTTCATCTCAAAGACGCGACCATGGGAAAATCATCATAACTCTCTCTCTGAGCATCGGATTGGAATTCTGTAAAACGTGGCCGCAAGTACATGGAATGTAGTTTCCTATGTATAAATTTGAGAGACAAAGTAGGAAATAGTGACACATGGCACACCATACAAGACTTTCGCTCTATTGAACATATCCATAATTAGGTCATTGTGGGAAATTGGGCATAACCTAGTCTTGAAAAATCCAAATCAGGTTAGACCTATGGCATTCGAGAGAAGATTCATAGGGATACTATAGAACAAAATTTCAGATATTGAAGATCGTAAATAATAAAGATGATTCAGTTTCAATATCGAGCTCCTCAAAAGCAAGAAAAAGGTGTGTATTTATTTTTTTAAATTGCGTAACGTTTGTTTGAAAAAGAAGTTTGAAGTGATTCCAAGGGAATATTGAAGAATTTTATCAGTATTGGGTTCTATAATGCCTCCAAAAGACAATTACATACCCATTAAGCCCCCATAAATCTATACTATGACGCATCAAGAGGAAGAATTGCAGTATGAGATATCAAAATTATGGTACCAAGTACAAAAAATTTAGATCTTACAAAGAGAAATCAAAGATGACATAGATGGTTTAAAAGAAAAAATGAAGGATAATTTGGACGTTTTGAAGGATCAAATGAAATATAATATGGATAATGAAGTAGTGGAAGATTACATCAAGCATCAAAAACAAGTTATCCAACTCTCAAAGGATAACCTAAATTTGGTGAAGAATCGAATGAACAACATGAAGATCAACATCATATCGAAAGAAGTTTTGAAGTAGTCATAGAAACAAGAAATCAACAAGTATGATCAATTTTAGAGTATCTCAGCAAGTGGAAGAACTTTCATGTAGAAGATTCCATATGGGAGGATGAGAATTTTATACATAAGCATCAAGAAATAATCAAGCATTGAGGACAACACTTGTTTGGAGAGGAGCATGTCAGGTCCCTATATTACTAGTGTAGTCCATTATTATGTTAGTGTATCCCCCCTTATTGTTATTTTTGTACCCCTATAATCCCCATATAGTTATTATTGTGCCCTTACATTATTATTAATAGGTCGGCTAGGATTTTATTGTTACCCCATGGACTCCTATATATACAATGGAGGTTTTTTCGTTTGTATCATCCAAGAATTTGTCATTTATGTAATGTGAAGTAGGTTTCCTGCTCGAAGTGGCTTATTTCTAAGGCATTGGTCTCTCTTTTCTTCTATTTTTGGAGCTGGTTTCTTAACAGTTATGAGGATAGAAGCCATAAAGTTATTGAAATAAGCTCCAATAAGTAGGTAATAACAGGTATATGATCTATAACTTATAAACTTAACATGGTTTCTCAACTAAAATAATGATAAAGTACTCAATATAATAATATTATTCAACAAAAACCAAAAACATGTATGTCTCCAGCAATCAATGAATAGAATGAATGTAACAATGTGCACACACTCTGTCTGGAATGTAACACTAAGCACACTCTATCTGTATGTCTCCAACAGCTGATGAATATAATTAATGTAACACTGTCTGAACACTTCGATTGTATATCTGTAAAATGAATGGAACATTGTCTGAAAACAATTGTATGTTTACAAAATGAATGGAACACTATCTAAAAACGATTGTATGTGTGGAAAAGGAATGGAACACTGTCTGAAAACTCTAATTGTATGTCAGCAGCAGCTTCAGAGTATAATGAATGTTTCAAATGCAGTAAGGGTTGATGTTTTATAGTTTTATGATCTAGAATTTAATTAGTAGGGAAGATTGGCATGTATTGTCATCTCCTAAATTCAATTTTGTGTTGTGGATTCATTTGCACATGATCCAATGGTTGATAACCTTTCATGGTTGATCCTTATGCTTTCCAAAATTTAATTCCTGAATTGAAATGCTTTCCTGAATTGAAGGGGTTGTTGTGTTTAATTCTTGAATTGAAAGGTTGGGTGAACTATTTTCTGAATTGAATGGTGTCATTTAATGTCTTCAATAGGTTGAATGGTTAAAAAGACATGTACATATGGCTGACACACATTTCACATATTTTTGTGCAGGTGTTACCCAACAATGGGATGCATTGCCCTAATGCAAAATCAGTGGGTAACTGTTTGATGGGATAACTGTACTTTTGGATGGAAAGCATTGTAATGTTTTGTAGTGCATTTTGAATTACTTGGTAATTCAGAATTGGAGGTACTTGAGACAATAGGTCTTGTCAACTTGTAATGTTAAGGCTTGGTGTATGACTGTTGTTGGTCCAATCAAAATTTGGGCCCATTTTGGACATAGTTATATAACTTATATAACTTAATATAAAGTATTAATGTGCATATTTTAGTGAGTTTATGATTTTTGTTTGATGGATGTGTGGGACCAGTACTATAACTATTATTGGTCCTTGCAAAACCATAGAATCCTCTCCCCTATTTAGAAGTTATAATTCGGCATGCTACATAATAATAATAAATGTTGGAGAAAGACACATTAAAAACTAATTATTAATATATTGATTCATTCACAAGGCTTCCCTATCACATGATAAAAAATCATCATCTCATATTATTCCATGTTGCGTTTCTTCATGCAAGGCGATATAGCGAGAAAGAAACACGTTTCTATCTATTTTTCACTTCAAATTTTACCAGTATATGCATATAGCTTGAGAGAGTTTGTGTAGGCCTTGAGAAAGATTGAAAAAATGCAGCGTGGGAGTGGATTCACACTACTGGAAAATGGAATGGGACCCCGATGAAAAAGGGATTTAAACTAATGTATATGGAGGTACTTTCGTCATGATGGAGGTACTTTTGTCATTTCCATTGAGTTTTTAGAGTATAAGACATTTCTTATTGAATTTTGAATCAAGCATGAGCAGAAACTTGACTACGATGGTGGATATGTGAAGCTATGGAGATAAAACATCATGGCCTTTGTTACAGGCATTTATCACTACCTATCATTGATTATCGTTTATGGCATGAATAAGTGCACGTGGACTTCTAACAAGCTCCCTCGGCGACTCACAATAACTAAGGAAGGCCTTATCTGATGTATCTCTTTCACTATGAATTTAGAAAGCATCATTCATCTTCGATTTGCAGATGACTCAACATGGTCAGAAAAATCTTGAACCACATTACTTCGAAGACACCCTGAATGGATTCTCATTGGATTATGGCCTCCATATTGACCTATTGAAATCAACGATTGAATTATAGAATACTTCTATTTCCACTCAAAAACAGATCGGGTTGTATTTCCACTCAACGATCGACTTATATGATTTATATATTTTTAAATTATGGTCAATATTGACACTAAATTAGTGTATGTGATCGCTTGTTTACTCTACTCTACTTTGAACTTGAACATATACCATTCAATAGCAAGCACATGTTTTTAACTATTAGATTTATTCAAATTATATGAGAATAATTGAATGTAATTTGAATTAAGGTTTTAAGAATTTTAATTCAATTATGAATAATAATTAGGTGGATGATAAAGATTTACCCTTCACAGAATATTCTAGAAAATTCTTACTAGGAAACACAAATTATGCCTTTTGTAACTTTTGAACCTTTATAATTTTGTTTCAAAAATACTTCTGCATTTTTTCTATTTAAAAATTAACAATTTAGTGACATACTCTCTTGATCAATTTGGTTACATAATCTCTTAAATGTATATATATTTAATTAATATATTAATTCATTATATAATAATAATTATTATTAAAAAATAAAATAAAATTGAATTAAATTTTCTTTTTCTTTTTTTCCATTTACTAGATGTATTATTTCGATTTCTATTAAAATTCATAGCCATATAATTCATAAAACTAAATTAATTTTAAAACTATATCCATAAAAACCTATGCGCTACCTTGGATGGGACTGCGTCACCCTGATTGGTGTTGTGCTACCTATGCACTGCCCAGGATGGGACTGCGTCACCCTGGATGGTGTTACGCTGCCCCTACGTTGCACTCGCTGGGCCCGCATCACATTGGCTGGGCTTACATAGAATCTGTGTAGTATCTGCATGGAGATGTCTGCAGTGTGTCCTCTTGGATGGCTCTGTGCTGACTGGTACTCACTTCCCCTCTATCATTTTGTATTCTTAGCCTTGGATCAGATCATCCCTCACCACTCTTTGCCCCTCGCTGCACTGCAAGTTGTTTCGAATTTCTCAACAAAACCCCGCCCCAGAAATTTGACTTAGCTTCAGTTCTTTGTCAAAGTGTGTGTGTCTCCAAATGACCCTGAGCCTTTCTCTTATACTTTTATCGATGGGAAACTAATGGTCGTGATCTAATCTCTAATCGACGGCTTAGATTAAAATATTGCTTGATCCATGTCACTCAAAACATTTGATCACGTGTTTAATTAATTCACTTTAATTTTTAAATTCCCTTACTTAGACTTAGGATCCTCATTAAAAAAATTAATTATTTGAATATCTCATACACCAGATGAAATTTCTCCAAAGGCTTTATGGGTTTTATAGGTCTCGTGTGTCTTAGGCCTTTTATAAAATTTCAGGGCTAGAGCACACTCGATGCTACCTCAAAATCTAAATAGGAATTTCGTATTTGTGCTTCCATATAAGCTTCCCACTATAAGGAAAAGAGCCTCTAGTGGATGCTTTTGAGGAAGCCCTTATAAAAATAGCCCAGATATCTATTTTTAGTGGAGGTCACTAGAGGAGGTTGGTGGGTGTAGGTTTTTGTAGATGTTTTTTTTTTTGCGGTGCGTTTCTAATCATAACACGCACTAGTGCATTTTATGAAAAGCACAAAAGTGCATACTATCAAATGGCACACCGAGAGATTGTGCTCTCCATAAAAACTGGCCCAGTGCGTCTCGGTAATCCAGCACACTGGTGCGTACTATTAAATGCCACACCGAGACATCACGCTCTACATACAAACCGGCCTAGTGTGGATCAATAATACAATGCACAATAACAAAGTGTGGTCCGCCATTGATAAAACCACCCGATACGTCTCAAAATTGAGTGCAGCAAAAAAGAATTAATTTAATAAAATTACATGACATAAAAAACCTCACTTTTACTTGTTCAATGCTCTAGATATCTCAAGCACTGGTGTGAGTTTGTCTTCTCTGGGGCGCCCTACCATCGGTGCTTCCATTTTTGGCATTGCTTCCATCTATTGCTTAGTGTGTGGAGTTTGAATTTTCAAAAACAGTGGGCAATTTTTTTTTTAGTATTCCTTAGCAAAGATGCCTCCTCGATGCGCAAATGTGCAAGTAATCTACTTGTTTGTCAATAACTTAACCTTTTACCGGATTAATTTCTCAAATTCACTTAAAATTTATGGTTCAAAAAATAAATAAATATGCGCATTGCGTTGAAGCCATTCGGCTCGAATTGTGAATGGTGTTAAAATAAACTGCATTGGAATGTAGAAAACATGCACCATTGTAACACTAAAATAGTGTGGTGCATGTTGGTTATCGGCCACACCGACCATATAAAATTGTTAAAAGTAACACACTATGTACGGTTGTACGGTGGTGTGATCATTTACTAGACCGCACTAGTAATTATGTATTGTTGTCGGGCGGTGTGTTGACCAAAATAACTGCCCCGCGGTGGATAGTGTGGTCAACTCACCGCACAAGAAATATTTTATGTTTCCATGGTGTGCGAAATTTTTTCATGCACACCATGGGCAATGCTTGATAAACAAGTACACACCGGTAGCGGTACGTGACTTTTTATTTTGGGCACACTGAGTGTTTTTTTATTTTTCAATATATATATATATATATATATATATATATATATATATATATATATATATATATATATATATATATATATATATATATATATATATATATATATTTGTAAATACATTTCTCATTTAATAAAACAAATGTATTTAGTATGTGAATCATTCATCGATGTCAACGGAAAGAGAAAATTAACAAAAATAGCATATGGAGGATTGTTATAACATGATTCAACAGTGGGAGGCATGAGAGAGGGAGAGAATTTTGTACCCTGACCCTATTACGACACCCACTCAATTTCTGTTAAGGGAGGTAGGCCTCCTCAAGTTCTATGAGGAGGCTACATCCCTAAAGGGGTACAATGAGTTATTTAGAGAGCTCATCTATAGGTGGGATGCCCACCGACAGGTTTTCTGGGTCGGTCCTGGCCAATGGTACACACCCACTGAGGAGGAAATTTATTTTATTACTCACCTATCTAGGAGAGGGCAGGATTTTCCCTAGTTTCGAGATGTCCCTATCGGTTATGTAGCAGGGAGTTAGTTGGCTTACTCCCAGAGATACATTAGGGACAATATAATTTCTCTTGCATATTTTCAGGTGTTCGGTGGTCAGTTATGCATTGCCTCATTTGGTCCAGAGAAGGTGAGGTTCCTCTCACTACCACTGATGATCTCTGCACACTATACCACTGACGGGCGTCACATTAGTTTCCCACTTTTATTTTATGTTGATTCTTTATTCCATACACCACAACTTATGGGATGGTCTGCCATTTTTTTTTTTGCGACAGTTTTGTATAAAATTAGATAGATGTCGTTCTCAGGCATGTGGAAGGTTGACCTTCCCTTTTTCTTCAGAGATATTTTGTTTATTTTTTGAGAGGTTTTCGGAGACGAGGCCTAATTTTGTTTGGAAACCTCATAGGTCAATGTTAAATGTATGGATGCAGAGGTGGGGACAGATGATGCCCAAGAGGGGCATGTCCAACTATCTGGCCAAGATATCTAGTGATGCACTGGAGCTGCTAGCCAGTGTTAATAATCACTCATTCATGATGGTGTCGTGTATGTACGTGGGTTTGGATTGGCGAGGGTGTACCAACATCCTCTTCACACAGGATGAGCCACCGAATGCTAGAGGTAATATTAGTGTTTTCTTTAAACTAATATAGCTTCATTTTATTTTCTTAATTAATTAATTAATTAGAATAAAATTTATTCTAACACATTCTTTAACTTGTTGTATTAAATTGTTTAATTATTGTTGTGTACTATATATCTTGTAGATATTGGCACATTCGTTGGGGACATGATTCCACCCCAATTGGATGATCCTGTAGATCATGATGAGTAGATGGCAAAGGCCACGGATCAGGGTGAAAGACCTGATCCTCTGGTGCATATACCCACGGGGATGTGGCATAGGGTGAACATCCAATTCAGGATGGAGTTGGTCGACTGACTGTGTCAACTCTTGGTTGATGAGGGAGTTCTCCCTGATACGATCAGAGATATCTAGGTTGATCATAGGCTCACAAAGCTCTGTAGAGACATGCCCCATGATATGATGACCCTTATGTGTCATATCGCTGGAGGTTCTAGGCTACTTGCGGCTAGGAGGGATAGGCATCATGGAGATGCCCAATAGAGCAGCTCATTATATGATCATGATCACGAGGGGAGTGATCATCATTCTAGTACTCCACCTTCTCATCCTTCACCTTGCATTGGAGATGAGCAGCCAACATCGAGTCCTGATCAACATGCATCTTCTGAGCAGTCACCATCTCAACAGGCACCTAGTCCCGAGCAGACATTGCCATCGACTGAGAAGACACCTGATCCTAAGCAGGCAGGTCCATCTAAGCAGGTACCATCCACTAAGTAGGCTACACCATCGACCCATTAGCATGCACCTCCTGAGCAGACTACACCATTTGATCAATAGGCACCTCTAGAGCAGGCACGTCATCTATCCGAGCATGAGGCTGCACCATCGACTGAGCATACCTCGACTAGTACTAGTTATAGTATTGATGTAGTACCACCAGATATTTGACATTTATATGCAGTTTTATTACAGTTGTATAGTTTTGACATTATATATATATATAGTGCATGTATTTTATGTTCATGTTGATGTACTTAATTTACATGTTGGTGTTCCTCATGATGTGTATATTGTTATATGATCATGATCACGATGATTAGATGATGTTAGCGAATTTGAATTTGTATTTTAGAATATGATGTTTATATGATGGTTACCATTCTTGGTAGTGATGTTTATTTTTAATATTAAATCATGATATTTATTAAATATTATGTATTCGTAATTGTAAAATTGTGTAATTGTAATTGTAATTGTATGTAAAATTGTAAAATTGTAATTGTAATTTTAATTATAATTATAATTGTATGTATAATTGTAAGATTGTAATTTTAATTGGAATTGTGTAAAATATTTGTAAAATTGTAATTGTATGTAAGATATTTGTAAAATTGAAATTGTAATTGTAATTGATTGTAAATTTGTAATTGTAATTGTATGTATTGTCATGATTCAATTTTATTAAAATTGTAAAATTTGTAAAATTGTAAAATTGTCAATTAATTGTGAATTGTGAACCATAACTGCCGTGAGTAAAATGTGTACCATACATATTGTTAAATTACCATAACTGTAAAATTGTAAATCTAGAATAATATGAATTTTTGTAACATAATAAAGTTTAGAAAATAATGCAAATAAATTCATGTTTATACATTAATACATTTTTTAAAATTTTGAAGATATCACACACACACACACACAAATATATAGGGTGAATTTATTTAAGTAATGATATAGTGAAATCCAATTTAAAGCAATCAAGAAGCTGCATTATTTTAGGAATTGACATAGAAAAAGAGAACTTGATACAGTGCATTGTTTTTGAGATCAACATAATTGCAAATTATCAAGTGAAATGATTTTAACATTAACACAATACAGGGATGAAATCTTTGGCTCTCACTTAAGAGCGGAACATGGACGCAGCTAGGGTTTTGTTAGGCTCCGCCGCCGCCTGCAACAAATCTGCAGATCTCGCGTAAGTTTTACCTGTCCCAGCCGTCCTTCCCTTCGCGAGTGAACACACTGGAGATGGCATCGATTCTGGGCTTCCCAGCTCAACGAAAGAACGCCTGGAGGCAGCGCCCTGCAGAGTATGGCTCGGATCCCCTGCGGAGTATGGCGCGAAGGCCTTCGGCTCGGAGAGGTTAGACGGTAATGCTTTATTTGGCTCTGTGGCAACTTCATTCGCATATCAGGCGGTGGCATATGCCACTAACCCCGGCGGCATTAACAACGGATTCAGGGGAAGGAAGGGAGGCGACCCCCTCCCACTCGGCTTACTAATGCAGAGCAACGAGGATTTCAGCTCCTGCAGAAATGCCCTTAGACGACGCGAAGCTTCTGTTCCAATGCGGTCCCCTGCTTCTTTTAGAGTCCAAATCCTTATTCTCCCAGGGAATATGCTTCTACATTGGGTTTCCTCTTCAGATCTGGTGCAATCTAAAAATAAATCTGGATCGCCGAACTGGGATTCCCTCGATCCACCAGAGACTTATTTACCAAGGTAAACAGCTTGAGGACCTTCTTCCCCTCTCAAGTTATAATATTAACAGAAATGCTTCTATTGTGCTCACCCTTCGTCTGCGAGGAGGCGCTGTTGGGCAGGCTTCTTCTGCCCCTTCTCACTCTTACAAAGATGCTGTTCACTCTCAGAAACCCACTCCCCCAGAAACCCTCAAACCTCAGCCTTTCATGGTTGACAAGATGGATGATGCTCCCTCAGTAGAGATCTCTCATCCATATATTGAAGAAGACCTTCAAAATTTTGCTAAAAAAGCCATCATCTGCAGATTTAATGGACTTTGGCCGCGTACAAAGGAACTCTACGAATGGATCCACGAAAAATGGACAAGTAAATGCAAGGTCAGATTTTGTTCAAGGGGTTTCTTTATAGTATTGTTTGAGCACTCAAAGCATTATGAGCTGGCCTGCAATGAAGGTCCATGGTTTTGGGGAACAGCAGGGCTCTTCTTAACCCCTTGTTTTCCTGATTTTGACCCAGCTACAACAGTCATCACCAAGACTCCTGTCTCGATCAGACTCCCCAACTTACCAATCCATCTATGGCATGCCGCAGTTTACAGAAACCTGGGCAACACCTTGGGCCGCTTTGTAATGGCTGATTTTGACAGGGAAATTCAAGGTCTCTACACATATGCTAGAATATGTGTGGAAGTAGACCTCAGCAAAGGACTGCCTGACCAGATCATCATCAAGGCGGGCGACTTAGTTTGGGTTCAGATCTTAGACTATGAGAATACTGCATTCTGATGCCGCCACTGTCACCAAACAGGGCATTTGCAGAACTCTTGCCCCACTCTCCCTGCCAAAAAGAAAAAGGATAACAGTACAAAGTCCAAATCCAAAACATGGACTCCTTGTTCTCCGCCGCCTGCTGCAGACTCAGAATCCTCGAGCTTGGAAGATGAAGGGAATGATGTTTTTTCAGATCAGGGTCCTCAGTCAAAGCACTTGTCCACCACCGCTCCTGGGCACCCTCCTGATCCTACAACTACTCCAAAGCGTGGTCATGAGTCTGCCTCCTCTGATTCGGACAAGGAGCTCCCTCACCTGGAGAACTCCAGTCTTCAAATCGTCCAAGTTCATTCTCACCAGAATGGTTGGGTTAAAGTCATCAAAAAGAAAGGGAAGAAACTTCGTGTGGAAGATTCCACCATTGGTGGATAGTTGCTGATCTTTCCAGCCCTCTTCTTGCTTGTTCCTGCTACTAGCTTGTCTTTTTTCTCTCTTCGGGACCGATGTTGATAGTTTATCATTTCCGGTTGCCGGTTTCTTGATTCTCCTGACTGTACTACCTTTGTACCATATTTTTGCTTAATAGAATTAGTCCAATTCAGAGAAAAAAAAAAAAAAAGAAAAAAAACATTAACACAGTACAAACCAATTAATTCAAACTACATATTATAATGTTTCTAAAAAAAGAGTCTTAGTTATAATTTTAAATCCTCTTCTTTATAAAAACCCATCTTAAATAGTATAAATGATGAAATAACACATGTACCATATCACTCTCTATTCTCATGATCACCCTCATTATCTTCCAACTCACTTGGCAAGATAACACTATTGTTCTAAAAAATATGTTTTGACTTAGTGTCATGTCTCAATACGAACCACCAATCGCTGTCCAACACATTTGGGTAAAAAAACACCCGATTGCAGTGTTTGGGGAAAACATAAGGCTCCTTAGCTTCATCCCACATCTTTTTACAGTTGATGGATATTATATTACTATCGCAATATTTCTTTACATTATTCTGATCAAAGGTGTCCCACCACTTGCACCTAAAAATAATACATTGCAAAGAAATTAAGTCCACTTCAATGATCTCTTGTATCTTTTCAAAGTAGCCTAACGTCCCTCGTACTAGGTTTTGATCACGTTGGCTAGCTCGACTAGATTGATCGAACTTGACTTCCACTCTGCAGTCTTGTGTCATGTGTCCATCATTGGAATTTTCTGTGAAAAAATGGTGTCCATATGCCCACATAGATGGGAACAAATGTGCCTATAAAAAAGCTAAAAGAATCATAGTGTCATGTGCATAATAACCCAAATATTAAAATATAAAATATAGATGTTACATTTCAAAGGTGCATTATTAAGTTTAAAATGTACATAAATATATTATTACCTAGTTTCTGCACCCAATCCTTACATTTAGTGCATCCTCTTCAGCACGTGGGTGACGTCCGGTTGCCCTGTATTTATCTCTGACTTGGTCAACAACCCAACTATTGGGGCATATAATTGGCATATTTTCTTTCAAATGAATAGGATAATTCACACTTCTACCATTCAACTGCCTAAATTATTTCATGTCACTATCCCATTTCATCCTCTTTTATTCGTATAATATGACCCACAGTTGTGTCACTTCAAAATTGCAAAGAACGAATTTATTGATTGCTTCAATTTCTGCATTCGCCGATGAAATCAAACTGACATAGAGTACATATGATATCAAAATATATATTATATCGAAGTTCAATGTGAATATTTACTTTGTGTAAATTTGAAAAATTATAAGTCGCTTACTTTTTATCAAGCGCCTTTTTCCATTCGTTTGGAGAAGCTCCCCTTCTCTTTTGTCTTCATCCATTTCATCATCCCGCATCACCGCACTTGGTCTGTTGTTGATCTGCTTGATGTACTCACTAGCATAATAGAAATAATCATATGATATATACCCCTCTGCTATAGACCCCTTGCTTTTTTCCTTTTTCAAACAAAACCTTTCAATTTCTTCATGTACCTCTCTAAGAATAACATCCAACAACAAGAAACCAGCCCAACTAATTCAACCTTATATATTAGGTGGATTAGAAGATGAACCTGCAGGTCCATGAAACTCGTCATTAGTTCCTTCGCAAGCATACAAACAATCTCAACTATCTCTTGACGCCACTGTGGAATGCTAGCCACATGAATCTCCTTTCACGTGATCCAACATACAAATGCAGATAATTTAGAGATGGCACGCCCTAGGTATTGGGGGAAGGCTTATTTCTAAGGCATTGATCTCTTTTTTCTTCTATTTTTGGAGCAGGTTTCATAACATTTTGTATTAGAGCTTTGGGTTCTAGGGTTTCGCTGCTCAAAACAGGTCATCGTGGAATTTTCGCTATAACGTTTTTTTGTATGAAGTTTCAGACCCTGAAATTTTTACAGAGTGAAGATGAAATCCTGAGGAATGTTGTGTAAACATTTCAGATCTTCATTCGCAAAATTTTAGGAGATATGATCTGTGGAAGTTATGGTTTTTTCAGGCTCCTGAATTTCACCTAAAACAGGTCATGATGACATTTTCACTATAAATTTATTTCTACGAAGGTTCAAAAGTTGCAATTTTATAGAGCGAAGCTGAAATCCTGAGGAACGTCGTGAGAATTTTTAGATCTTGGTACGCAATATTTTTAGAGATATGATTTGTGGAAGTTAGGGTTTTTCCAGGACCCCAAATTTCACCTAAAATAGGTCATGATGGAATTTTTTCTATAAATTTGTTTCTATGAAGGTTCATAAGTTGAAATTTTTACAGAGCAAAGCCAAAATCCTAAGAAATGTTGTGTAAAAATTTCAGATCTTGGTTCACAATATTTTCACAGGTATTATATGTGGAAATTAGGGTTTTTACAGGATTCCCAATTTCATCTCAAAGACGCGACCATGGGAAAATCATCATAACTCTCTCTCTGAGCATCGGATTGGAATTCTGTAAAACGTGGCCGCAAGTACATGGAATGTAGTTTCCTATGTATAAATTTGAGAGACAAAGTAGGAAATAGTGACACATGGCACACCATACAAGACTTTCGCTCTATTGAACATATCCATAATTAGGTCATTGTGGGAAATTGGGCATAACCTAGTCTTGAAAAATCCAAATCAGGTTAGACCTATGGCATTCGAGAGAAGATTCATAGGGATACTATAGAACAAAATTTCAGATATTGAAGATCGTAAATAATAAAGATGATTCAGTTTCAATATCGAGCTCCTCAAAAGCAAGAAAAAGGTGTGTATTTATTTTTTTAAATTGCGTAACGTTTGTTTGAAAAAGAAGTTTGAAGTGATTCCAAGGGAATATTGAATAATTTTATCAGTATTGGGTTCTATAATGCCTCCAAAAGACAATTACATACCCATTAAGCCCCCATAAATCTATACTATGACGCATCAAGAGGAAGAATTGCAGTATGAAATATCAAAATTATGGTATCGAGTGCAACAAATTTAGATCTTACAAAGAGGAATCAAAGATGACATAGATGGTTTAAAAGAAAAAATGAAGGCTAAGTTGGACGTTTTGAAGGATCAAATGAAATATAATATGGATAATGAAGTAGTGGAAGATTACATCGAGCATCAACAACAAGTTATCCAACTCTCAAAGGATAACCTAAATTTGGTGAAGAATTGAATGAACAATAGGAAGATCAACATCACATCGAAAGAAGTTCTGAAGCAGTCATAGAAAAAATAAATCAACAAGTATGATCAATTTCAGAGTATCTCAGCAAGTGGAAGAAATTTCCTGTAGAAGATTCCATGTGGGAGGATGAGAATTTTATATAGAAGCATCAAGAAATAATCAAGCATTGAGGACAACACTTGTTTGGAGAGGAGCATGTTAGGTCCCTATATTACTAGTGTAGTCCATTATTATGTTAGTGTAGCCCCCCTTATTGTTATTTTTGTACCCCTATAATCCCCATATAGTTATAATTGTGCCCTTACATTATTATTAATAGGTCGGCTAGGATTTTATTGTTACCCCATGGACTCCTATATATACAATGGAGGTTTTTTCGTTTGTATCATCCAAGAATTTTTCATTTATGTAATGTGAAGTAGGTTTCCTGCTCGAAGTGGCTTATTTCTAAGGCATTTGTCTCTCTTTTCTTCTATTTTTGGAGTTGGTTTCATAACAGTTATGAGGATAGAAGCCATAAAGTTATTGAAATAAGCTGCAATAAGTATATACTAACAGGTATATGATCTATAACTTATAAACTTAACATGGTTTCTCAACCAAAATAATGATAAAGTACTCAATATAATAATATTATTCAACAAAAACCAAAAACCTGTATGTCTCCAACAATCAATGAATTGAATGAATGTAACAATGTGCACACACTCTGTCTGGAATGTAACACTGAGCACACTCTATCTGTATGTCTCCAACAACTGATGAATATAATGAATGTAACACTGTCTGAACACTTCGATTGTATATCTGCAAAATGAATGGAACATTGTCTGAAAACAATTGTATGTTTACAAAATGAATGGAACACTGTCTGAAAACGATTGTATGTCTGGAAAAGGAATGGAACACTGTCTGAAAACTCTAATTGTATGTCAGTAGCAGCTTTAGAGTATAATGAGTGTTTCAAATGCAGTAAGGGTTGATGTTTTATAGTTTTATGATCTAGAATTTAATTAGTAGGGAAGATTGGCATGTATTGTCATCTCCCAAATTCAATTTTGTGTTGTGGATTCATTTGCACATGATCCAATGGTTGATAAGATTTCATGGTTGATCCTTATGCTTTCCAAAATTTAATTCCTGAATTGAAATACTTTCCTAAATTTAATTCCTGAATTGAAATTCTTTCCTGAATTGAAAGGGTTGTTGTGTTTAATTCTTGAATTGAAAGGTTGGGTGAACTATTTTTTGACTTGAATGGTGTCATTTAATGTCTTCAATAGGTTGAATGGTTAAACAGACATGTACATATGGCTGACACACATTTCACATATTTTTGTGCAGGTGTTACCCAGTTCTTATGTAGGTGTTAGCCAACAATGGGATGCATTGCCCTAATGCAAAATCAGTGGGTGACTATTTGATGGGATAACTGTACTTTTGGATGGAAAGCATTGTAATGTTTTGTAGTGCATTTTGACTTACTTGGTAATTCAGAATTGGAGGTACTTGAGACAATAGGTCTTGTCAACTTGTAATGTTAAGGCTTGGTGTATGACTGTTGTTGGTCCAATCAAAATCTGGGCCCATTTTGGACATAGTTATATAACTTATATAACTTAATATAAAGTATTTATGTGCATATTTTAGTGAGTTTATGATTTTTGTTTGATGGATGTGTGGGACCAGTACTATAACTATTATTGGTCCTTGCACAACCATAGAAGCCTCTCCCTTATTTAGAAGTTATAATTTGGCATGCTACATAATAATAATAAATGTTGGAGAAAGACACATTAAAACTAATTATTAATATATTGATTCATTCACAAGGCTTCCCTGTCACATGATAAACAATCATCATCTCATATTCTTCCATGTTGCGTTTCTTCATGCAAGGAGATATAGCGAGAACGAAACACGTTTCTATCTATTTTTCACTTCAAATTTTACCAGTCTATGCATAGAGCTTGAGAGAGTTTGTGTAGGCCTTGAGAAAGATTGAAAAAATGCAGCGTGGGAGTGGATTCACACTACTGGAAAATGGAATGGGACCCCGATGACAAAGGGATTTAAACTAATGTATATGGAGGTACTTTTGTCATTTCCACTGAGTTTTTAGAGTATAAGACATTTCTTATTGAATTTTCAATCAAGCATGAGCAGAAACTTGACTACAATGGTGGATATGTGAAGCTATGGAGATAAAAAATCATGGGCTTCGTTATAGGCATTTATCGCTACCTATCATTGATTATCGTTTATGGCATGAATAAGTGCACGTGGACTTCTAACAAGCTCCCTCGGCAACTCACAATAACTAAGTAAGGCCTTATCTCATGTATCTCTTTCACTATGAATTTAGAAAGCATCATTCATCTTCGATTTGCGGATGACTCAACATGGTCAGAAAAAGCCTGAACCACATTAATTCGAAGACACCCTGAATGGATTCTCATTGGATTATGGCCTCCATATTGACCTATTGAAATCAATGATTGAATTATAGAATACTTCTATTTCCACTAAAAAACAGATCGGGTTGTATTTCCACTCAATGATCGACTTATATGATTTATATATTTTTAAATTATGGTCAATATTGACACTAAATTAGTGTATGTGATTTCTTGTTTACTCTACTCTACTTTGAACTCGAACATATACCATTCAAGAGCAAGCACATGCTTTTAACTATTAGATTTATTCAAATTATATGAGAATAATTGAATGTAATTTGAAATAATGTTTTAAGAATTTTAATTCAATTATGAATAATAATTAGGTGGATGATAAAGATTTACCCTTCACAAAATATTCTAGAAAATTCTTACTAGGAAACACAAATTATGCCTTTTGTAACTTTTGAACCTTTATAAATTTGTTTCAAAAATACTTATGCATTTTTTCTATTTAAAAATTAACAATTTAGTGACATACTTTCTTGATCAATTTGGTTACATAATCTCTTAAATTGTATATATTTTTAATTAATATATTAATTCATTATATAATAATAATTATTATTAAAAAATAAAATAAAATTGAATTAAATTTTCTTTTTCTTTTTTTCCATTTACTAGATGTATTATTTCGATTTCTATTAAAATTCATAGCCATATAATTCATAAAACTAAATTAATTTTAAAACTATATCCATAAAAACCAAATAATTAACACAAACATGTTAGGTTGATATACAAAATTCATATACATAATCAAAATAAATCATCTAGAGGCCTAACAAAGTATGAGTATTTGGACCCATTGAATAGTATCATATCTTGAATTAATGAATAAATTGAATCACTAAATCCATTAAATGTATTTAATGTGTTTGTGCCAATTCTATCATAGCTTCGCTTTCTCTCCACAATTCCAGAGCTTTATCTAGATCACTTGCCACTCAAATGCTTCATTACAGTCTCCAAAGAATCTTTGAGCAACAACTTAACACGTTGTTGATGCAACCTAAAGTAATCAGATTTAAAAGTCAAGCTGAAAGTTACATTGTCCTAATGGTCATTGAAAAGACCAAGAAAAATAGGTTGTTCTAACTCTCTTTTGAATTTATTTAAATAAACAGGCTTGAAGTAAGAAAATTGATTGATTACTGAAAAAAATATTGGTGAAAGAAGTGAATTAAGGAAAGAAACGAGTTATAAAAGGGTTATAGAAAAGAGATGTATAAAAAATATCACACATGAATTGATTTTAAGAATTTTGACGCTAAATATGTATTAAAACCCTCACCTAAGGTATTGATTTAACCAGTTTTTATGTGAGGAAGAAAACCAAATATGTAAAGAAGAAGCAAGTCCTTAATCAAATTTTCCTGCAAAGCTT
The DNA here is from genome assembly GCA_034641835.2 of Pinus albicaulis. NCBI lineage: Eukaryota > Viridiplantae > Streptophyta > Pinopsida > Pinales > Pinaceae > Pinus > Pinus albicaulis. The sequence continues at coordinate 169,479,224 of CM076570.1, forward strand.
CCCAACAGTAAATGCAAAGAGTAAAACATAGATCAATGTGTCACTTTTGTCACCTGTGATAAGTCCATATCGTTCTCATTCTCTGGTAGTTTTGTCTTTACAATGCCATGATGAACATCATTCGTAGTTTTTGGAAATTAATTCCAACTGCGGGTAGAGCAGAAGGACACTGTAGGAAGATTTCTTGTTTCTACTTCCACTCCATCGCACATTGAAGCCACCTGCAAAACCAAAATTCTCTTCATGGCTGTATGCCTTTGTAGCAAAGAAAATCCACATTCAAACCATGCCATCCCTCCATTCATTTTTGCATCTATTGCCATTAAAACGCCACCAATGTGTTTTACCTTACCTCATTTTGTTTTGTTTCAAATACAACTCCACATCACCAGGCCAAATCTTGATGCCTACGTCACCAGCTCCATAAATTGATGCGATAAGAATTATGAAATATTTTTGAATCTTGTTTAGAATCTGCCACGTCAAAGCGCTCGTCCAATAGCACACCGTTCGCAAATTTTGAAGCCCAGTCAACAAGCCTGAGAATGGATGTGATAGTTTATTAAGAGGAGTTTCTTTGAAGTTTTTAAAATCCGTGAAAGAATTTGAATAAAAGGTTAGAACTTAGGTTAAAGGTTTTAATTCTTTTGTATGTCTTTATTTGCCGAAACATACTTTATTTTATAGATACATTTTGACATATGTATTAAAAACATGTAGTGTTTTTAATACATATATATTGTAATAGTTCGTTATGTCAGGATATATATATACGCCTGAAGGCAGAAAATGAAAAAAAAATGACGAGATAGTATTGTGTGCATTGACTATGTATGAAAGCCCAAAGGCTGAAAAAAAACATAGAGAAAAAATAAATAGAGAGACTTTAGTGGCGTTGTGCCTTGTGGCAGCAAGAAACATTTTTTTATTGAAAGACATAACAACAGTTCTGAGGCAAATTTGTAATAGTTTTCAAGTTTAATAAAAATTCAGAGTTTTACCCATCTCTGAAAATATTGTCCTATTGATTTCTCTATGTTAGGAAGATGAATTGTTTTCCTCAGTTGTGTGTTTGGAATATTCAACAATTTCTACATGCTATCAGAGCTAGTCCAGGCTCTTTGCATTTGCCAAAGAAGTTGAAGGAGGAACTATTTTTTTGAAGTTTTCTCCAATAGTGTGAAAGATCAACAAAGTGAGGTAACTTACAAAATAGAGTTTTGTGTTTGTTTTAAAGAGTGAAGTCCAGATAAGTATTTTAGAGACATAGTGTATCTCTCAGCAGTGAGAAGGTTGTTTAGAAAAAACATAGTCAAGTTTTTTTAGCATAGTTCAGTAAGCTAGCCATGGCAGGAGCCATCACAAGCACGAGTATGGGAAATAATCAACTCCCATAGTTCAATGGGAAGAACTATGACTATTGGGAAATCACAATGAGAGCCCTGTTTGCATCTCAAGATTTATGGGAGCTAGTTGAAGATGGTTTAGAAGAACTAGCAGATTAACAAGCATATAATGCCTTAACAAAGGCAGAGAAAGATTTTCTGAAGAGTAATAGGAAGAAGAACTAAAAATCCCTCTTCTATCTCTATTAGAAAATATATGAAAGAATATTTCCAAGGATTGCAGTAGCCAAGAGGTCCAAGGATGCATGGGATACCCTCCAGAAAACCTACTAAGGAATGGAGAAGGTAAAGAAAACAAAGTTTCAATTAATGAGAAGATATTTTGAAGTCATTTGCATGAAAGAATATGACACAATAGATTCATTCTTCACATTATTGATTGGGTTGATTACCCAAATGAGATCTCATGGAGAGACAATAGAAGAGAGAAGAATAGTGGAGAAAGTATTGAGGAGTTTACCCTCAAGATTTGATGTGATAGTCACAACCATTGAAGAGACAAATGATCTCTCAAAGTTTACCGTTGATGAGCTTCATGCATCATTGATGACACATGAACAAAGATTGGGCAGAACAACAAACTCATCTTTGGAGCATGCCTTCAAGAACCAAATGTCCTTTGGAAGAGGAAGAGGTCAAGGTAGAGAAAAATATAGAGGAAAAGGAAGAGACAGAAGCCAAAACAGAAGAAGAAGCAGCCCTGCAAATACACATGGAAGGGCAACAACCAAAGTCAGAATCAAAGCCAAGGCAACATCCAACAAGGTGGAAAAAATCAAGCACATGGAAAAAGGTATGATAAATCCCAAGGCCAATGTCATTACTGTAAGAAGTATGGCCATTATTCCAATGAATGTAGGAAGAAACAGAGTGACATGGGTAATAGACCCAATGCTAATTTCACAAAAGAAAATATCAGTCAAGAGAAAAATTTGGTATGTAATATGGATGAAGAGAAAAATGAAGATATATGGTTTCTAGATTCAGGATGTAGTAACCATATGACTAAAAAAATTTCTATGTTTTCCATGATTGATGAAAATGTAAAGACTCAAGTAACATTGGGGACATATAGTAAGGTCTCTGTCATGGGAAACGACAAAGTAAGTGTTTTGACAAAGAAAGGAGAAAGGAAATCCATATCAGATGTATACTATGTGCCTGGTATGAAGTGTAACCTTTTGAGCATTGGACAACTCATTCAAAAGGGCTAAAATGTTTTCTTTGAAGATGATGTATGCACCATCATGGATAAACCACCTAGCAAGAAATGCATTGCACAAATGAAGATGACAAGAAACATAATTTTTCCTCTCAAGATTTGAAGAAAGGAGCTGCAATGGCAGCAGTGACACAAGAGACATTCCAAAGAGAAGAAAAAGATGAAAACTTGTTATGGCATTTGAGATTTGGACATCTCAACTTTGGAGGTGTGAATTTGTTGCATAGGAAAGGAATGGTAAAGGGATTACCATTGATTGAAAAGCCAAACATCTTATGTGAAGACTACATCTTAGGAAAACAACACTGAGAAAGCTTTCCATCAGGAAAGAGCATAAGGGAAAAAACATCCATAGAAATTGTCCATTCAGATTTGTGTGGACCAATGCAAACACCATCATTAGCAGGCAACCATTATATGCTGAACTTTATTGATGATTACAAAATAAAAACATGGATTTATTTCTTGAAGTTGAAGAGTGAAGTGTTTGAGAAATTCTGTCACTTTAAAGCTCTTGTAGAGAATCAAAGTGGGCAGCATATTAAAGTCTTATGAATGGATAGAGGAGGAGAATATATCTCCAAATAATTTCTGCTTTTTTGTAGAGAAAATGGGATACACAAGAAATTTATAGCAAGGTATACACCACAACAAAATGGAGTTGTTGAAAGGAAAAATAGAACCATCATGGATATGGTAAGAAGCATGTTGAAGGAAAAACATTTTCCAAATGAATATTGGGATGAAGCTGTACATTCTACAGCATATGTCCTGAATAGATGCCCAGCAAAGAGTGTTACCGTTACATAGTAGTTTGTCATTGTCCCTACCATTCCCCATCCCGAACATTGGAGGACTCATTCTGTGACCTATGAACGATGTCATGCCTTGAAATCACCTTCATTGCGCTCCTCTGAATATGAGCTTCATTTGCCCTAAAGACATCTCCTTGCAAAAGTTCCTAAAAATAGCTCTTTTTCCATTGGCACGGTTATATAGTTCAGCCCTCGCGCCAAGGGGGCAAATCGTCCAAAGAGGGCGCGCTAATTGGCGCTCTATCACAGAGCTGCACCCGCGCCAACCATATTAAGAGATGTTTTTTAAAAATAAATGGCGGAAGTTTCAGCCTAACAAATTAATGGATTGCTATCTATCTTGAGTTGGGTGGTTTGGCTACGGATTTCCATAGAAGGGAAGTGGTTTGCCACCTCTCATGGAACCTTCCATGAAGATAGGGCCAATCCCACAATTATAGGGATCCCAACTCCCCTTCCTCCATCTATAAAAACTTGCTCATTCTCCATTGCAAGCTAGTAGTAGTAGTCCTAATTCTCAAATTCCATAATCTTGAATCTCCAAGTGCCCAAGAGCCTTATGCTGCAAGAGTCCTCATTCTCTCCTTAAGGCCAAATCCAAGCGAGGAGACTATCATAGAGAGGCTTGTCCCACTTCAGACAGGCTTTGCGAGACGTGTTCGAATGGCGACCCCTTCCGAAGGAGACTGCGATGTCAGAACTTTGGTTGTAATCTCTTTCAATTGATTTGTAATGAATGACTACTGTTATGGTTCCACTCTAGTCTTCGTTGATGATTATGATGAGTTATATATTTTCTGACTGATATATAGTTGTGCATTTCTAGATTCCATGCTTGTATTCGTTTTGTTCTTTGCGTGTGCAGGTGTCTATTCGTGGAGATCGTGAGGATTGTGACTTTCCAGGGTGAAGGAACGAGAGCGCACCGTCTCTTCTTTGAATCGTAGCGTTGGACTCCAGGTAGGCCTCCATCGTTGGTCTATTTATTCACAATTAGGAACTTGCACTGTAGCGTTTGTGAGTGTTGCTAGACCCGATCTGGGCTAGTAGGGATCGCCTCTGTCTGCAGAGGGTATTTACCTCTTCAAAAATTTGGCGACTCCGCTGGGGATCGTCTAGTTTGTCGTTGTTTGTTTTATGAGCTATAGATGGAGCCTGAAGTGAGCTAGATAGCCTTCGAAACACTTTTGCCCTGCAATTGCGAAGTAGATCAACGCTGCTTCAGTCAATCTTCAGTTCAGTTCATAAATCGAACTCTTGGAGCATTGTCTTGCCTTGTCGATTGTCTCTCGATTCTGCTTGCTTGGTCAGCCTTTTGGGCTGGGTTCTTCTTGTGTTTCTGCTTCTTGTTATTGCTTGATCATCACCGGTCTGCTTGTTGGCTTTCTTTTTTATTTGTGACTGGTAAACTCGACTGGCGCGCTTTTTAGCTCGACAGTCGCGCCCATTGGCGCAGGTTGCTTGTGTATTACCCGCGCCAATTGCTTTCTGGCACTAGTTACAGCCTCACAGTCGCGCCAATCCTATGAGGTACTAGGGTTTGCTCAGTTCTGAGCCTCCCGAGCTTGATCTGTGTGTTTGGTCTCGTTTATCTCGCTTTGAGCCTAGATTAGATGGTTCATTTGAGTCTTGGGAACTTGGAGATTCTTCTTGAAGTGGTGAGTCTGGTCTTCGTTGGGAGAAATTCTTTGTTTTTTTTCATTTTCAGGCGTTAGCGCTTGTTGTCAGTTAGCAACCTGCGCCAATTAGCCATTGGTGCTAGTTGTCAGTGATCAAGTCGCGCCAATTGACACCCATTGGCACTAGTTGTCAATGGACAAGTCATGCCAATTTCAGGGTGTATGAAATTGAGATTTTTTCCCTTAATCCTTCACTAGTGTGTCTTTCCCTTCGGGTCTTTCCTCTGTATGAGCATAGATTACATTCCTCATTATTTGGAATGTCTTCTTTCTATGATTGTTGATGTAAAAGGGAATGAATGCCTTGTTTTGATCTCTTGCTTTGGAAGTCCTTTTTGTGTTTGACCGCATATGTCTTGTCAACTTTTGAGGGATTTTGTCACAAAGTATTTAGAAACAACGATTGCATTCTTAGTGTTTGTTTGCATCCCTTTTGCTTTCATCCTTCATTAAGAAGATTTTCGTTCTTTTAGTTTTCGTTTCAAAGTTTTCTTTTCATGCATTAGATCACATTGCATTGGAAAGTGTTTTTTGAGATCCATCATTGAACTTAGATTACATTGTTTAGTGATTGAAAACTAAAGGTTGCTTTGAGTGCATTCTCTTTCATTAAAAAAATGCATTAAGTAGATTCTCATTTCATCGAAAAATGTATTGAGTGCATTCTTATCATTTGAAAGGAAAAGGAAATTGCGCATAGATTACAATTGCATAGTTTTCGAAAAGAAAGAGAGGATTTTGCATAGATTACATTGCATTATTCGCATCGTTGACTGTTTTAGAATACTTTCGGATAGTGAAAGTCATCTAGTTTGGAAAAGTTTCGTTTTCAGTGTTGTTGTTTGTTGCATCATTGTTTGAAGCTCTTCCCTTAACTAGATAGCATTCATCGAATTGAAAAGATTTCTTTTCTCATGTAGTTTTGCATTTAGGAGATTTTTGAGATATCACATATGCTAAGGCCTGAAATTGAAACGTAATTGAAGATAAACTTTAAAATTTACTCAATTTACACTAAGGCAGCATTGAAATCTAACGAAACACATTTAGAGGTCTAGGCTAGAGACGTGTTCTGACGTCTTTAAACCTAGTAGCTATCGTTCGCCTCTTGGCTTTAGACAACACTAGTACGGACTTGTGCTCCCCGTACCGTCGAGTATATAAAGGGAGACCCCACTAGGTTTCAATCCTTTATCCATAGGAAGCCAAGTCTGCCGCCCTATACCCGTGATACACAGGACACAACATTCGGGGAGATTACCTGCATGTACGGAAAGTCCTTGGTTGATTTCTCCTTCATTATTGAAACCAAGGTGTATATTGCAGTTCACGGATATTTGGTACACCCTTTTGCCTAGTATTCCTAAGTAGTCATTTGATCTTTTCCGACTCCATAAATTTGAAAGGATCACCAAGCGCTAGTCCTTTCACGCTTGCGTCAAATCTGAAAGAGATAGAGTCACCTTCTATCCGTTTCTTGACTCTTAAAACATGAAACGGTGAAGTTTCCATTTTTCAATGTGGTAAAAAAATAAATCACCCGCGATCACACACCTTGTTAGATTCTGCTTGTGGCTGTTTGATTGTGTGTCTTGACTCTTTTTCAGCCTGTGTGTGGTTTTCATTTTTGATGGCAACTTTTCTAGAGTTTACCAACCAAGGAACCCCCTCTGATGGGACTCCGGGTCATTTTCCTCCTTTTAGGAATGTTGGTGCTCCTTACATGGCAACGTTGTCCCTTCCTAGGTTAACTGTTCGGTTGCCTGTTTGGTTGTTCTCAACCTCTGTCGTTCTGAATGTCTCAGCTATTGGTCAATCAGTTCCTCCACCCGAACAACATCATGTTGATTCTAAGGTGGACCTCTCCCCTTCTTCGCCTGTTTCTGTGTCCTCCTCTTCTACTTTTCCTGGTGAAAGTCTGGATTCGAGTAACCATGTGGCTAAGAAGAAGAAGAAAAAGACAAAGAAGAAGAAGTCTGATAAGAGATAGGCTAAAAGTGCAGCTATTGCTCCTGAAACATCTCCTCTTGATAACCCTTCCAACCCTCCTTGGAAAGTCAAGTTCCCTTGCATGTTGTGCACAGGAGACCATCTTCTTCGAGATTGCCCTGGCATTCGCAAGGTGCTTGAAGTATGGTCCAATGGTCGCCCGCCGTTTCCTTTGGCTTCCGGGAGTCAGGTTGGGGGCATGTCTTCAGCTGCTGTTGGTAAGGTTCCTAAGAAGCAGGGTAAGCTCACCAATCCCTGTAAGTTGTGTGAAGGGCACCATGCCATTCACCTTTTTCCGTACATGGATGAAGCCAAGAGAGTTTTGGACAACTCTACTATTTTTGCGCCGTGCCTTCCAGCTGGTTACAAACAACTTTCTTTGAGTCCTCCACCAGCTGATCCTACGATTGGTCAAGAGTCATCCTTGGTCAATCTCGCTCCTCCGGAAATTCAGATTCAGGAATCCATCCCCGACCAATCATTGGTCATGGGATCAGTTGAGCTGGTCCCTTCTATGGTGCACCAGGTCTTTTCCGTCGAGAGTGGCTCTCACATCCCTCAGGTTCTTATTGTTTCTTCAGATTCCTCGGATTTGGGGAAAGATTCTCCTATCCCCGTGTCTCAAGAAGCTGCTACTCTGCCTCCCGTGATGGAGGTCCCGGAGGATACTCCTCCCGCCTTCGAGATGGAGGTCGTGGAGGATGATCCTTCTTCTTCCGTAACATCAGGGGAAGACCTTCCTAGTTTGATGGTAGCCCCTTCGAGTAGTTTGGTCGCTTCCTTTGATTGGAGTCGATTTGAAGGATACCGCCTTCCGTCTTATGTGACTTTCGAGATTACAGTACATGATTTTGGTCTGGTCGTACCCAGCACCATTATAGACGAAGGCGCGTCTGTTAGTGTGCTATCCTCAACTACTTGGCAAGCTTTTGGCTCGCCGCCGCTTGCGCCTGTTACGCAGAATCTGTTGGCATTTAACAGAAGAACGAGTCAACTGTTAGGGATCCTTCCAAGGTTACCTGTTACTTTGGGAGGTAAAACCGTCCATATGGATGTGATGGTTGTTCCAGGCCCCTTAGATTTCAATCTTCTTTTGGGGCGTGATTACACCTACACCATGGGAGCGCTTGTCTCCTCCCTTTTTCGAGTGGTCTGTTTTCCACATGAAGGACGGATCGTGACCATTGATCAGCTTTCGTTCTTTGGTCCTGATGTGGTAGCCAGCCCGCCATCATCCCTTACTAGTTTTTATCCACCTGTTGTATCTGCCCCACCGTAGATCAACTATGTGGCTACCTACCCCGTGCCTGTACTTAGTGATAGTGCCGTAGTGCATAGTGTGCTGGGGGCATTGGGTCCAGACTTCCAGGATGTTTTCCTTCCATAGGGAGTGGAACTCTTGGAAGCGATGACTTCTTGTTCATTATGATGAGGTTGTGGGGAGCAAAGTTCCTTCTCTTGTGTCAAGCTCCATAAAAAATGAAACAAGGTTGTCGGAGCATAGTTCGTCTGCTTGTGTCAAGCTTCTTAAACCATGAAACAAGGTGTCCTGAGGATAGTTCTTTTAATGTGTCAACCTCATTAAAACAATGAAACACGTTCCTGTTCAATTCGAGTCTTTGATAAGATCTTGTAAAATCCCAGTCGAGTCTATCTCTGGATCTCGTAACTTGAACCTTCACTCCATCTGCCTTTCATATGGATTGAAGCTTGGGGGGCATGTACCTCGAATCGAGTCACCATGCTGGGGGCATGCTTAAACATTTCAAGCATAGTTTTTTTCTGTTTCAAGCTTGTGTAAAAATGAAACCAACTTCAAGCAGAGTTTCCTGATTTCAAGCTTGTGTAAAAATGAAACCATTCCCATTTTACCTCTTGTGATTGCCATTTTATCAGCCTGTTTTTGCTAGATGAGCCTTGGTTTTCTCACTCCATCGTCACTATCTGCTTGGCTGATCATATGCCTTCACTTGGTTGTTTTACCTATTCCTGAGGAACCGCTGTGATGAGTGGTCTTGTTAGCCAGCCTCTCAACCTTTATTTGTTCAGAGCAGTTCCACCATTACCGGAACCAGTTGCTACCCTTTATACCACTCGTTCCTCCAGGAGGAGTCAACTTTTAGCTCTTTTCTGACTCCCTAAACATGAAAAGATTGCCGAGTCGTTTGTCGTTTTGATCTCATTAAAGTGGTTACGAAATGACATCTACCCAGTATATGTTTACCCTTTTTCGGGCTGGGATAGATTATTTACGAAAAAGGAATACCCTAGCCTATTGCGACTAGGAGGTTTTCTCAGACATAGTTTTCTACCTTTTCGGATCTGAGGAACTATTTATGAAAAGGGATCGTTGGAGTTTACTTTTCTGCTGTCTTTTCAAACTCTCTAAACATGAAAATACGCCGAGTTCCTCCTTTGTCAGACTCGTTAAACTTTGATGACATTGGGATTAGTCGTAATGACGTTATTCGAGTTACTCCTTCCTAGGGCTCATAAAATTTACTAGGATGGATTAGCCCCAAGGGCGGATTTATATGACAAGCATATGGTATCCTCTTCAAGCTTGTGTAAAAATAAAGAGGTACTCGCCAAGCATGGTGGGGAAAAAATGGAACCATAATCATAGTCATGTCGGCAGTATGTCGCTCTTGAACATGGCACTTGTCTGCGTTCGTGTCAGGTTGGGGACATCTCATATCATTTTCACTTGCCTCCGTGGGTTTGGGTAATCCCTTTTGACCTCTCATCTGCTCTTTGCCTCGTCACCATGACCTCTGATTTGTTGATGTCAAATACTGCCAAACTCACTGTCGTGCCATCAATATGTCCAAGAGAAGTTGACCTCTGCAAAACTACAACCTCCCTCTGATTCTCATTTGGTCCTGATTCACAAAAAACATTATGTTCCTCTGTCTCGCGTTGATGATGTGGGAAACACTATGGCCCACCTTCGATCAAGGTCACTTCCTGTCGACTTCAGCTCATTATCCAGGAAGCTGATCTAGAGACTCCCTTTGGTACCTTGGAGCCTGCATGCCTCAATGGCAGGTTCTTCGCACTCGATGAGAGGTTTTCATCATTGGCCTCTGATCGAGTGATTCTGCGGGTGTTCGACGCCAACTCATTGATTCGCATGTTGTAGATTGTACCTGTAATACCTTGAGGGCCATTGTCATTATTGGTGGTTCCTCTCGCGTCTGTTAATAGCTCTCATCACTGGCTGGTAATCAGACGATGTTCTTGCATGTTCGACTTCAGCCCACATATTCACATGCTTGAACTTGTACTCTGTTCGAGTCGAGATGGAGCGCAAGACCCTGGATTGTGTCTGTTGTAATCCAGGCTACGATTTTGTGGATTTGTTACATGACTCACTGATTGGATGGTTGCGACCATGCCCGAGTCCATTTATCGATCCTTACTGGATGGCTGTGCCCATACCGTGGATCTGCATACTCTGTTATGGATGGCTACGCCCATACCACATATATGTATCATGTACTTGAGATATCAGTTGTACTTCTTCACGCAGGTTTTCCGACGGCGGAGTTCTCAGATGGACATGTTCTCGTAAAGCATTTCACCCCTCTCTGTCTCTCGGGCCTCATAATTTAGGGGGCATCTGTTACACAGTAATTTGTCACCGTCCCTACCATTCCCTGTCCCGCACATTGGAGGACTCATTCCGTGACCTGTGAACGATGTCATGCCTTGAAATCACCTTCATTGCACTCCTCTGAATATGAGCTTCATTTGCCTTGAAGACATCTCCTTGCAAAAGTTCCTAAAAATAGCTCTTTTTCCATTGGCGCGGTTATATAGTTCAGCCCTCGTGCCAAGGGGGAAAATCCTCCAAAGAGGGCGTGCTAATTGGCGCTTTGTCACAGAGCCGCACCCACGCCAACCATATTAAGAGATGTTTTTAAAAAATAAATGGCGGAAGTTTCAGCCTAACAAATTACTGGATTGCTATCTATCTTGAGTTGGGTGGTTTGGCTACGGATTTCCATAGAAGGGAAGTGGTTTTCCGCCTCTCATGGAACCTTCCATGAAGATAGGGCCAATCCCACAATTATAGGGATCCCAACTCCCCTTCTGCCATCTATAAAAGCTTGCTCATTCTCCATTGCAAGCTAGTAGTAGTAATCCTAATTCTGAAATTCCATAATCTTGAATCTCCAAGTGCCCAGAGCCTTATGCTGCAAGAGTCCTCCTTCTCTCCTTAAGGCCAAATCCAAGCGAGGAGACTATCGTAGAGAGGCTTGTCCCACTTCAGACAGGCTTTGCGAGACGTGTTCGACTGGCGACCCCTTCCGAAGGAGACTGCGACATCAGAACTTTGGTTGTAATCTCTTTCGATTGATTTGTAATGAATGACTATTGTTATGGTTCCACTCTAGTCTTCGTTGATGATTATTATGAGTTATATCTTTTCTAACTGATATATAGTTGTGTATTTCTGGATTCCATGCTTGTATTCATTTTGTTCTTTGCGTGTGCAGGCGTCTATTCGCGGAGATCGCGAGGATTTTGACTTTCCAGGGTGAAGGAACGAGAGCGCACCGTCTCTTCTTCGAATCATAGCGTTGGAATCCAGGTAGGCCTCCATCGTTGGTCTATTTATTCACAATTAGAAACTTGCACTGTACCGTTTTTTATTGTTGCTAGACCCGATCTGGGCTAGTAGGGATCACCTCTGTCCGCAGAGGGGATTTACCTCTTCAATAGTTACGAACATAGTTCCCAAAGAAGCATGGAGCAGCATAAAATAGTTTGTCACCGACATGAAAGTTTTTGGTTGTGTGGCTTATGCACACATTCTAGATCAGCTAAGGAAGAAGTTGGACAGTAAAGGGGAGAAGTGCATATTTGTAGGATATAGTGAAGAATACAAGGCATACAGATTGTATAACCCATCCTCCAAGAAGTTTATGATAAGTAGAGATGTGCAGTTTATTGAAGAAGAAGCTTGGATGATCCAGGTGGATATTGGTGGTCACCCACCTATTCCACTTGGGGCCCCACCATTGTCTCTTTCAGTTTTTCAGTTTCGGCACAAATTACTATTTTTAGCAGTTTTTCGAGTCCTGAACTTCTGGAGCTCTTTTGAGGCCCTAAACGACGTTTTTTTGGAAAACGGAGAGCACCATGGGTCCAAGGACCAATGCTGCTTGTTGAAAATTTGTAGTCCTTGGATAGATCTGTCTAACAAAGTATGGTACATGTCAAATAGAGATCGTATGCCAAAGTTACACCCCTGGGAAGTTGAAACACCAATTTACCCAAACGGGGCCCATAGTTTTGGTGCTTCAACTCCTAGGGTTAGGGTTTTGGCTGTTTAGGATTTCCCATTATTTCTAAATAATAAATAGGCCCTCAAGCCTCATTGTAACTTAGTTCAGAGGCCAGTAACTGCCACATCTCTTCTCAGAGATAGCTACTAGCGCCCTAGCTATTTTTATTTCCATTTTTTCTGTAAGAAAATTTCAGTTCTTTGATATTAATGAAATGAAGTGTTATTTCCGCTGCATCTTTGTATTTATGGTTATATGTTTATTCTGTTTCATTCCTGCATAAATCTGGATCAGTGGTATCATAGCGGTCTTCTTCTTCTCGATCTTTCTTTGCATGTCCCCAACGAGGTCGTGCTATAAGGAGTTAGGGCTCGATCTGGTGGAACCTTTGCAAGATCAGCCTCACAAACTCCGACGGATGCTCATGGGGGACGAAAAGAAAGATGAGGGAGTAGGAGATCCTATCAAAATATTGCTCGATGAGGCCCTCGAAAAACAAAGGAATGCGATGATGGATAACTTTGCCCAGATCCTTCAACGGCTGGCCACCGACGGTGCATCTACATCCAGCAGCCACTCTAGAGGTGCGACTCCTTTTAAGGTACAAGTAAATTTTGACATTCCCATATTTGAGGGTTAAATATATGCAGATGCCGTAGATAGATGGTTGAATCTATTAGAAGGATATTTCTCGGTTCATGACTTTTCCGACAAGGAGAAGATTATTTTTGCACTCCTAAAAGCTGCCCCCCATGTCAAGGACTGGTGGGAAACCCACTGTGAGAAAAAGGACAAGACAAAACCCTCTCTATTCTCAACCGTACCCATTTGGAATTCTTTCCGAGATGCCATCAAGGAACAATACTATCCCGTGGGGAGCTATAAGGACAAGTACATACAATGGACCACGCTGCGACAATAAAGGGATTAAGACGTGCATGAGCTGACAAATCTGTTCCATACCCTATGCACCAAGTTGGGTATCAAAGATTCAGAGAAACATATAGTGGTAAAGTATCGCAGTTGTCTGCACAGATACATTCAGGAGGAAATGGAGTTCCTTGACATCTCCTCGCTTGGTATGGCATACCGGTATGCTACCAAGATTGAGCAGAAATTCAAACAAAAGAAGCGAGACTTTGGATCTGCGAATCAAAAGCAAGGGAAAGGTGCTCCCAAACCGCATAACAAAGGACAGAGCCAAGGCATGGTGACTCAAGACAACCTGTCGAAGCCATAAGCGAAGAAAAACACCGCAAAGCTAAAGAAGGACATGAGAAAGTGGTGTGAGTTCCATAAGAGCTCCACTCACAACACAAGTGAGTGTCGGGCCAAGTAGTCGCTGGTGGACGAGATGCGGGCTTCTGAGTTAGATGCATGCTTCGAATCTAAATCAGAACCTGACAAGGGGAATGAAAAAGGGAAACATATTATTGATGCGGATCCCAATGCCACTGTTGCCACTACGAAGATCCAGAAGGAGGAACCGAAAGATCCAAAGGAGGAGGAACGTCTCTTCCACTCCCAGATGTGGGTAAAGGGCTCCCCGATACAGTTCATTGTCGACAATGGGAGCCAAAAGAACCTCATTTCAGCAGACGCCGTGAAGCGGTTGGGCTTGCCGACCACAGCTCACCCACATACATACACCATCGGGTGGCTTCACCAAGGACGAGATCTCCGCGTCAGCCGGCAGTGTCGCCTTCCCTATAGCATCAAGCCCTTCACGGATGAGGTATTATGTGGCGTTGCTCCTATTGATGTTTCTGATGTATTATTAGGACAACCATACTTGTGGAAGCGTCATGCTGTGTATGAGTCTCGACCTCGTGCTGTTATTGTTACTTTGGGAAATAAGTTGTACAGGATACCAGAGGTACCACCTCCTGCCGCTATCTCTTTGGTTACTGCAAAACAATGCAGTAAGCTCATTTCCCAAACTAGGAAATTTGTTTTCCTGATGATCCACCCCCAGGGCAAGAAGAAGACTGTGGCCACGACCTCCAGACAGGGCTCCTCTGCACAACAACAACAAATGGATAAGGTTGTGGAGGAATACGGGGACATATTCACCTCACCCACAGGGGTTCCTCTGCACTGTCAGGTCAAGCACCTGATTGATCTGACCCCCGGTGCGCCGCTACCTAATGGACCGATCTATCGGCGCTCTGTTCTGGAGAATGATGAAATCAAGAGGCAGATTCAGGAGCTGTTGCAGAAAGGTCACATCAGACCAAGTTCATCGCCTTGTGGGAGCCCGATCGTGTTGGTATAGAAGAAGGATGGGACGTGGAGACTCTGTATTGACTATCGGGCGTTGAACAAGATCACTGTCCGGAATAGGTACCCAATCCCACGGATTGATGACCTTCTGGACCAACTCCAAGGTGCAAAATATTTCAGTAAGATCGACCTGAAGTCTGGGTATCACCAGGTACCAATTGAACCCTCTGATGTGTGGAAGACTGCCTTCAAAGCTAAGGAAGGCCTTTTTGAATGGCTGGTCATGCCTTTCGGGTTGACGAATGCTCCTGCAACCTTCATGAGGATGATGGACGACATCTTGCGGCCATTCACCAACTCATTTGTAGTGGTGTACTTGGATGACATTCTGATCTTCAGCCAGACTTGGGAAAAGCACCTTCAACACATCTGACAAGTCCTCCAAACACTGCGGCAACACAAGTTGTGTGCCAATTTAGAGAAGTGCACTTTTGGCATGACCTAGGTTCAATATCTGGGATACATTATTGATGAAAGGGGGGTGCATGTGGATCCAACCAAGATCCAAGTCATTTGGGATTGGCCAGCCCCAACCACTATAACAGAGCTTCGCAGCTTTCTGGGTCTTGCTAATTTCTACCGTAGGTTCGTGTTAGGATTCTCTCATATCACTTGGCTCTTGAGTCAATTCACCAAGGAAGGAGCGAGAGAAAAATTCTTTTGGTCGTAACCTCAACAGAAGGTGTTCAAAGAATTGAAAAATCGCCTCTATTCTGCCCCAGTGCTCACATTACCAGACTTGCAACAACCATTTGAGATCGAGACAGATGCCTTTGACTATGCTATTGGGGCAGTTCTTACTCAACAATGAAATTCAGTGGCATATCACAGTGAGACATTGTCTCACACAGTTCGCAAGTATCCCACCTATGAAAAAGAAATGTATTCCATTGTGCAAGCTTGTCGACAATGGAAGCATTACATTTTGGGGAAGGAAAAAATCATCCACATAGACCACCGGCCCCTCCAGTTCATACAAACATAAGGGAAGTTGCAGAATGATCGCCATCAGAAGTGGTCCACATATCTGCAACAGTTTCATTTGAACATCAAGTATAAGAAGGGTAGCACCGATAATGTTCCAGACTGCCTCAGCTGACCACTAATCGTGGCGCTCACCACCATTCTCAACTCTTGTGGGCACGAGACTTCTGATTGGCCAATTCTCTACGAGAGCGACCCAGAATTCGGCCACACTTACAAGGCACTCTTGGGGGGTACGCAAGTTCCAAATTTTCACCTCCAAGATGCACTTTTACGTCACCTGGGACACATTTGTGTTCCTTCAAGTGAGCTTGCCAAGATGATATGGGAAGCACACTACAGTCGAGTCGCTGGGAATTTCTGGGTCGAGAAAACAGTAGCTATACTGCAGAAGTATTTCTATTGGCTGAACCTTCGAAAGGATGTCGAGAAGCACATCAGATCCTGCACTACCTGTGCCATTTCCAAACCGACCATCAAGAAGCAAGGCCTATATACTCCGCTACGTACCCCTAGTCGACCTTGGGAATGCATCTCCATGGATTACATGTTGGGCCTGCCTTCTACTAAGCATGGAAATGACTGTGTTTTCATGGTCATCAACAGATTCTTGAAGATGGCCATTATGGCGGCCTGCAAGAAGAATATCATAGCAGAAGCCACTACTAAACTCTTCTTTGAACGAGTGTGGGTGCACTTTGGGATCCCAAAATCTATCATATCAGATCAGGATAGCAGGTTCCTCAGCACATTTTGGTCCAGCCTCTGGTCAATTCTGGACACCAAGCTCACCAACTCCATAGCCTTCCATCCCCAAACAGATGGCCAGACAGAGGTTGTCAACAGAATGATTGTACACATTCTGTGCATGTAAAATTCAAAGCATCCATGCACATGGGATGAGAACCTCCCCTATGTACAACATAGTTATAATTGGGCTCTCCACAGTTTAATCAGCCATAGCCCCTTTCAGGTGGGCTTGGGATTCCAGCCACTATGTCCCATTGACATAGCCATGCTATTTGCGGCTACTCAGGTCGATTCGGCTCATGTCCAGTCTGAAGTCGACAAAGAAAATAGCTTCATCGAGCACATTCAACACATCCGCCAATAGGTTCATGACATATTAGACAGAGCCAATGCTAAGTACAAGCAACGCCATGATCAACACCGGGTGCCACACAACTTCTAGGTGGGCGACAAAGTATGGCTACATTTGCAGAAGGAGCGCCTCACTGGACCCCACTGCAAGCTTTTCCCGCTCCGACACGGGCCGTAAACCATCACCAAGGCTGTAGGGAACAATGCCTTCGAGCTCAGTATTCCACCATTCCTCAGTCTGCACCTAGTATTCAATGTGGACCACCTTTGTCCTTACTTCTCGCCTCTACTAGACACCTCTGACATTGCAGAACAACTCACACCAACAGAGTTAAACCCAGACTGCATGGAACATGCCACGACAGATTGTATCATGGACATGAAAATCAAGAACACTCAACAACAGAAGATCCAACTGTATCAGGTTGTCAAAGCTGGCCAACTCCTGCACCAAGGAAAGTGGTTCACCAGGGACCAAGTTCAGCAGAAATTTTCTCATCTCATGGAGGAACTTAACGCAATGGGGACCATTGCTTCCTAAGGGGGGAGGAATGATCCAGGTGGATATTTGTGGTCACTCACCTATTCCACTTGGGGCCCTGCCATTGTCTCTTTCATTTTTTCAGTTTAGGCACAACTTACTATTTTTAGTAGTTTTTCGGGTCCTGAACTTCCGAAGCCATTTTGAGGCCCTAAACGACATTTTTTAGGAAAACAGAGAGCAACATCAGTCCAGGTCCATGGACTGATGTTTCTCATTGAAAATTTGTAGTCCTCGGATAGATATTTTTAACGAGGTATGGTACGTGTCAAACAAAGATCGTATGCCAAAGTTACACCCCTGGGAAGTTGAAACACCAATTTACCCAAACGGGGCCCATAGTTTTGGCGCTTCATCTCCTAGGGTTAGGGTTTTGGCTGTTTAGGATTTCCCATTGTTTCTAAATGATAAATAGGCCCTCGAGCCTCATTGTAACTCAGTTCAGAGGCCGGTAGCCACCACATCTCTTCTCAGAGATAGCTACCAGTGCCCTAGCTAGTTTTATTTCCATTCTGTCTGTAAGAAAATTTCAGTTCTTTGATATTAATGAAATGAATTGTTATTTCCACTGCATATTTGTATTTATGGTTATATGTTTATTCTATTGCGTTCCTGCATAAATCTGGATCATTGGGACATAAACATTGAGAAAAAAGTGAATGTAAAAAGCTGTTTGTCTCATGATGAAGATGAGGAAGAAATGGCTGAAAGACATCCCTCATTAGCAGCACCACCTCCATCAACACAAGGACAACAAGGGATACCACAAGCAGGTATGAGAACACCCTTGAGAAGTGATGACAGTGCTTTTCCAAGCACATCACAAGGAGTAGATTTGAGTGCTTCTACAAGCACAAGTTCAGCAAGTGAAGGAGGAACCAGATTCAGAAGTTGAATGAAATTTATGAGCAAGAGGTATCAAATGGAGGTATGAAATCTTTATTTTCATTATATTTTCATGTAAAATATCCTATTCATTTTGAAGAAGCAGTAAAAGATAAGAAATGGATAGATTCTATGGATGAAGAGATAAATTCCATAGAGAAAAATAAGACATGGGAATTAGTTGATCTCCCAAAAGGCAAAGAAGTTATTGGAGTAAAATGGGCTTATAATACCAAAAGCAATGCTAAAGGTAAGATTGAAAGGCATAAGGCCATACTTGTTGTCAAAGGCTACAAGCAACAACAAGGAAGAGATTATGAGGAAACTTTTGCACCAGTTTCAAGAATGGAAACAATAAGCGCAGTGTTGTTCATAGCAGCACAACACAAGTGGAAATTTTACCAAATGGATGTGAAATTAAAATTCTTAAATGGAGCATTGATGGAAGAGGTATATGTTGAACAACCTCTAGCTTATGAGAAATAAGGCCAAGAGCACAAAGTATGTAGGTTGAATAATACTCTGTATATGCTGAAACAAGCACCAAGAGCATGGTATAGTAGGATAGATGCCTATATACTAGAAAATGGGTTTGAGAAATGTGAAGGAGAACCCACATTATACATAAAAGAGAAATATGGTAAGATGTTGATTGCTGTTTTGTATGTTGATGATGTGATATTCATAGGTAATGATGCTTACCTCATTGAGAATTTTAAAACAGTCATGAAGGATGAGTTTTGAATGACTCATATGGGATTACTGAGATACTTCTTAGGAATATAAGTAGAGAAAAATGAAAACAAAATATTTATTTCTCAAGCGAAGTATGTTAAAGAATTTTTGGAAAGATTTAACATGCAGGATTGCAAGGCAACAATTACTCCTACAGTGATGGGATTGAAATTAAGAAAAGAAGACAGCAACAAGGATTTTGATCCAAGTTTGTACAAGAGCATAGTTGGCAGCCTTATGTATTTGATTGCAACTAAGCCAGATATTATGCATGTTGTAAGTTTAATTTCCAGATTTATGGAAAGGCCAAAGGAGACACATTAGCAAGCAACAGAAAGAATTTTTAGGTATGTGAAAGGAAATAAGAGGTATGGTATTTTATACACCACTTCAAAAAAATTTGAATTTATTGGATACATTGACAGTGATTGGGCTGGAATTATAGATGACAGGAAAATCACCTCTGGATATGTCTTTCATATGGGATTATGAGCCATTTCATGGGCTTCTAAGAAACAAATAATTGTGGCTTTATCAACAACAGAGGCAGAGTATGTAGCAGCTACATCAGCAACATGTCAAGTCGTGTGGATGAGAAGAATGTTGAGAAGTTTGTGTCATGAACAAGTAAAAGGCACAACAGTTTATTGTGATAATAGCTCAACTATAGCTTTAGCCAAGAATTCAATGTTTCATAAGATAATGAAACACATTGTTGCAAAGTATCACTACATCAGAGAGCTAGTGAGCAATGGAGAAATTGTTTTGCAACATTGCTGAACAGAGGAGCAGTTTGCTGATATATTGATAAAACCATTGGGGCAGAAAAGTTTTAGCTATCTCAGAAAATATCTAGGCATGGAAGAGAATAAGAGTTGTAATTAAGGGGGAGTTTTGGAAATTAATTCCAACTGTAGGGAGAGCAGAAGGACACTGTAGCAAGATTTCTTGTTTCTATTTCCACTCCATCACGCATTGAATCCACCTGCAAAACCAAAATTCTGTTCATGGTAGTAGCTCTTTGCAGCAGGGTAAATCCGCATTCAAACCATGCCATCCCTCCATTCATTTCTGCTTCTACCGCCATTAAAATGCCACCAATGTGTTTGAATTTACCAGACTTTTTTTTGTTGTTGTTTCAAATACAACTCCACCACACCAAGCCGCCGCCCAGTCAACACCTGTTCGTAAATATTGATGTTACATAACTAGCTCCATAAATGGATGCGATAAGCATTATGAAATATGTTTGAATCTTGTTTGGAATCCGCCACGTCAAAGCGCTCTTCCAATACGGCACCGTTCGCAAATTTTGAAGCCCAGTCAGCAAGCCCGAGAATGGATTTGATAGTTTATTAAGAGGAGTTTGTTCGAAGTTTTTAAAATCCGCGAAAGCATATGCATAAAGGATTTGAACTTAGGTTAAATTTTTAATTTTTTTGTATGTCTTTATTTTCCGCAACATGCTTTAGTTTATAGATACGTTTTGACATATGTATTAAAAGCATGTAATTTTTTTAATACATATATATGTAATAGTTTGTTATGTTAGGATATATATATATATTCCCGAAGGAAGAAAAAATAAAAATGAGGAGACAATATTGTATGCATTGACTGTTTATGAAAGCCCGAACGCTGAAAAAAAAACATAGAGCAAAAAAAAACAGAGAGATTTTAGTGGCGTTGTGTCTTGTAGCAGCAAGACACATTTTTTTTTATTGAAAGATAGAGTGGCACTATGTCTTGTAGCAGCAAGAAACATTTTTTATTATTATTGAAAGCCAGAACAATAGTTCTGAGTGTTGAGATTTTTCTATTTTGAGTAAAATTGGCAAAAATCTCATTAGGTGACAAAAATTAGGAATTTGTTGCTAGATTAACTCCAGTTTGTTGGGAGGGAGTTAATGCATGCTAAATTTGAGTTGATGGCTGTTAGATTCTCCTGCTATATAACAGATAGCCATACGGATGATTTGAGTGGGTGTTTGAATTATGTAATCTCCTGTTTTTGAATAATAAAGACTGACGGTGCCTGTTGTGTGGATGTAGCCCAGGAGGTTTGGGTGAACCACGGTAAAATCACTGTGTCTTTTATGTGATGTGTTTTGCTGCTGTGTGTTAATTGTTTATTATTTTCCGCTGTGATTGCTCCAACAATTGGTATCGGAGCGTGTTGGAGGAGAGCAAGTTGGAGTGCTGGTGCGTGTTAAGAACCTGCGTGCTGGAGGTGGAGCGCAGTTGAGCGCTGGCTGCGTATGTGAGACATTGCTGGTGCGTAGAACTGGCGTGCTGCGTGGCTGCTGGAGGTAGCCGTGGACGGGGCAGTGTCAGCGCTGTACTAATGTGCAGAAGCCGAGTTGAAAGGATTGCAGAGCTGAATTGTGCAGCGTTGAATCGTTGCACAAAACGAGTGCAGTGTTGAATCTTGGTGGCAGCGGCGCTGGCAGAGCCGTCAGCTTGGGTCGGTCTGCTGCGTTAATGAACTGGCTGAACCGAGATTTGGTAAATCATTTTTTTTTTAAATGATTTGAAATGGGTATTGGCTCTGTTAAAATCTGTATTTTTTATTTGGAACGTTTTTTTTTAACTGGGTCAAACGATTTCTAAAAAGTCGTTTTGAATGAACTATTTCCAAAAGTCGCTTTCCAAACAAAAAAAAAGTTTTTTGTTAAATGCTGTTATGAAATATATCGATGCTGTTATGAAAGGAAGGTCGATGCTGTCATGATATATCGATTTTGAAGTGGAGGGCTTAAGAAAAGGTGTTATTTACGTTTATTCCAATATCCATTTATTCAAAGGTGTTTTGAATAGAGTTAAATCGATTTGTGCAAATCGATGTCATAATATATTGATTTGAGTGCTGCTTTTTAAATCGATTTTATTTAAAAAGGGTCGATTTGTAAGGTGGTGGTTTCAAACAAAATCGAATGGTAATTTAAGTGCATATGTATTATAAAGTTGTAATATGCCATTAAAAATTAAGTGAAAGGTTTTTTTTTTAATAAGGAAAGAAGGGTGGCATTTAAAAATTACCATTTGCATATGGTATCAAATGAAAGGCACTTAAAGGAAGGCAAGGGCAATTTTTTTTTTTTTTAAGGCATAGGCAGTGTTTTGAGATTGACTTCATTTAAATTTTTTTGGAGATTACTGTGTTTTTTACTGAAACAAGATGGCGAAAACTCAAAGTGTCCGTTTTGAGAACGATGTGCTTGGAGTCTTGTTGTCCGAGGCTGAGGAGACGAGGAAGAGGTCGAATGCAGACACCTCTACATCAGAGGTAATGATGGCCAGAGGTCGCTCGAGAGAGAGACACTCCGGGGGTAAGCATAGCAACTCTCGTTCAAAGTCTAAAGGAAAGAAGACAAAGGTGAAGTGCTGGCATTGTGGGAAAGCTGGACACCTGAAGAAAGACTGCTGGAAGAGACAGAAAACAGAGAAGAAAGGAGACTCTTCGACAGAGAAGAAGGAGGCAAATGCGACAGATACAGGTTCGGCATCTGGTTCAGGTATGAGCGACGAAGTGTTGTCTGTTAATATGTCAAATCATAGTCAACATTGGTTGTTAGATTCCGGTGCATCAAACCACATGTGTATTCATAGAGAATGGTTTAAGACATATAGATCAGTTAATGATGGAGTCGTGTACATGGGTAATGATGTCACATCTAATATTGTTGGGATAGGAAGTATACAACTGCAAATGTTTGATGGCACAACTAGAATATTAACAGATGTGAGACATGTTCCAGACTTAAGGAAAAATCTAATTTCACTGGGAGCACTTGACACGAATGGATATAAAACTTTAATTCAAGGTGGAGTTATGAAAATCTATAAAGGTATTTTACTAGTAATGAAAGCTAAGAAAGTAGGAAATCTGTTTCAGTTAGAAGGAAGAACAGGGTCAATTCATGTGTCTACGGTGTCTGAACATGACAGTAGTTCCATTCGCCTATGGCATCAAAGGTTGGGCCATATGAGCGAAAGAGGGTTAAAGATTTTGGCTGATCGCAAGTTACTTCCTAATCTAAGATCTGGAAAGTTAGATTTCTGTAAGCATTGCTTGTTTGGAAAACAAAGTAAACAAAAATTTAAAACAGGCAAACATACTAGTAAAGGCATACTTGATTATATTCATTCAGATGTTTGGGGTCCAGCTCCTACAGCGTCATATGGTGGTTCGTCGTATTTTGTATCATTTATTGATGACTTTTCTAGGAAGGTGTGGGTCTACATGTTGAAAAGAAAGTCTGATGTTTTTTCAATTTTCAAGCAGTTTAGAGCATTGGTAGAAAACAGCACTGGTAGAACAATAAAGTGTTTAAGAACTGACAATGGTGGTGAGTTTACTTCCAAAGAGTTTGACAGTTATTGCAAGGATGCAGGGATCGAGAGACATAAGACCACGGTTTATACTCCTCAACAAAATGGAGTTGCTGAACGCATGAACAGGACTCTTCTAGAGAGAGCAAGGAGTATGCTGAGTAACGCCGGGTTGCAGAAGGAGTTGTGGACGGAAGCTGTGGCTACAGCTTGTTATGTGATAAATCGGTCGCCATCAACATCGATAGACTGCAAGATTCCGCAAGAGGTATGGAAAGGACACCCTTGTGACTATTCTAAACTCAGAGTGTTCGGTTGTGATGCATATGCTCTAGTGCCTAAACATCAGCGAACTAAGTTAGATCCAAAGTCTAAAAGGTATGTCTTTTTTGGGTATGGTGTTGGAACAAAGGGATATAGATTGTGGGATCCTACTACCCGCAAAATCATCATCAACAGAGATGTAAAGTTTGATGAATCCTCTCTTGTACAGTTAGATGTAGATAGTAAATTGAAACAGGATGATGTATTTGATTTTCAGCACATTCAGTTTGACAGCACTTCTAATGATAGTCATGATGATCATAGTTCAGATACTAGTCATGAACAGGTTTCAGAATCAGAACATGAACATGGTTCAGGTTTAGATCGTGAACAGGTCTCAGATACTGATCGGCAAGAAGTTCCTACAGATGGTAGTCAGCCAGAAACAGCCTTAAGGAGGTCGACAAGATTCAAACGGCCACCGAGAAGGTATGATGATTATGTTACTTCAGTTGCATTTACTGCTAATGACAATGAACCTCTGTGCTATCAGGAAGCAATAGAAGGTTCGAATAGTGACAAGTGGAAAGCAGCTATGAAGGAAGAAATGATGGCCTTAGGTAAGAATGGCACATGGGATCTGGTTGAGCTTCCGAAAGACAGGAAAACTGTGGGGTGTAAATGGGTTTACAAGCTGAAACGGGGTGTGAATGATACGGAGGACAGGTACAAAGCGCGACTGGTCGCAAAAGGGTTTTCTCAGAAAGCAGGCATAGATTTTCATGAGATTTTTTCACCAGTTGTTAAAATAGTTTCAATTCGAATTGTGTTAGCTTTAGTTGCTTTGTTTGATTTAGAATTACAGCAACTAGATGTTAAGACTGCTTTTCTACATGGAGATCTAGATGAGGAAATTTATATGGAACAACCGGAAGGGTTTGTTCAGCATCGCAATGAGAAATTTTTCTGCAGGCTCAAGAAGTCATTATATGGCCTGAAGCAGTCGCCTCGGCAATGGTATAAGAAGTTTGATTCTTTCATGTTGAGTCAGAAATATGTTAGAAGTGAATATGATCATTGTGTGTATTTCAAGCAATTGAAAAATGGCATGTTCATTATCTTAGTGTTGTATGTTGACGATATGCTTTTAGCAAACAAAAGCATTGATGAAATCAACAGGTTGAAGACTCAGATGGCAAGGACATTCGATATGAAAGATCTAGGAGCAGCAAGACAGATTTTGGGCATGGAGATTTTCAGAGACAGGAGCAATGGTAAGCTGTGGCTATCACAACAGAAGTATGTTGAGAAGATACTTTTGAGGTTTGGTATGAATAATGTGAAGCCTGTGTCAGTCCCTTTCGCTTCCCATTTTAAGCTTTCTTCGGGTTTATGTCCTAATACAGATGAAGAAAAGGATTATATGTCTCAAATTCCATATGCCAATGTAGTAGGATGTTTGATGTATGCGATGGTTTGTACTCGACCAGATATTTCACATGCAGTTGGGGTTGTCAGCAGGTACATGGAAAATCCGGGTAAAGAACACTGGTCAACAGTGAAATGGGTGCTTCGGTACTTGAGAGGCACAAGTAGTTATTGTATCACTTACAATAAGAGCAGTGAATATGTCTGTGGATATGTTGATTCTGATTTTGCAGGTGATTTGGATAAGAGAAGGTCAACTTCAGGGTACGTCTTTACTCTTGCAGGTGGAGCTATTAGCTGGATGTCGAAGCTACAGAACATTATTGCTTTATCCACTAATGAAGCAGAATACATTGCTGCTTCTCATGCTTGCAAAGAGGCGGTTTGGTTGAAAGGTTTGCTTGGTGAATTTGGTAGGTTGCAGGACAACATCAGGTTACTATGTGATAGTCAAAGTGCAATACATTTGGCTAAGAATCCGGCCTATTATAGTAAATCAAATCATATTCCAATTAAGTACCATTTTGTAAGACAGGTTATTACTGAAAGGGGAGTCTCTCTTGAAAAGGTGCATACAAAGGAAAACTGTGCAGACATGTTCACGAAACCAGTTTTGTTAGAGAAGCTACGCTGGTGTTTGGCTTCTCTTGGCTTGCAGAAAAGATAAAATAATAATAACAGGGCATCAGGCTAATTGTTGTCAAGGTGGAGATTGTTGAGATTTTTCTGTTTTGAGTAAAATTGGCAAAAATCTCATTAGGTGACAAAAATTAGGAATTTGTTGCTAGATTAACTCCAGTTTGTTGGGAGGGAGTTAATGCATGCTAAATTTGAGTTGATGGCTGTTAGATTCTCCTGCTATATAACAGATACCCATACGGATGATTTGAGTGGGTGTTTGAATTATGTAATCTCCTGTTTTTGAATAATAAAGACTGCCGATGCCTGTTGTGTGGATGTAGCCCAGGAGGTTTGGGTGAACCACGGTAAAATCACTGTGTCTTTTATGTGATGTGTTTTGCTGCTGTGTGTTAATTGTTTATTGTTTTCCGCTGTGATTTCTCCAACACTGAGGCAACTTTGTAATTGTTTTCAAGTTTAACAAAAAGACAGAGCTTTATGCATCTCTGTCAATATTGTTCTATTGATTTCTCTGTGTTAGGAAGAGGAATTGTTTTCCTTAGTTGTGTGTTTGGAATATTCAACAATTTCAACAGTAGTAACATGATGAACAACATTCGTAGTCATATTGGCCTTCATTTCCTATTTTTTTAGAGGGAACCAATGTTAAATGTTAAATGTTTATACTACAGCCTGCAGCCTCGAGTTAAGTTCTTTAGCATGTAGCATATTTTTCAGTTTTCATGGAACCTATGCACGGGTGGTAGCATAACTGTCATGATTTCAAGATTAATATATTAAATAGTAGATTTGTATCTTAACACTGAACCTAATTATGAAACAAAAGAGGAAGTAGAAGCCTAATTCTCAAATGTCTTTACCTGTTAGGGTCGTTTAACTGGTCAAACTGGATTCCTTCTTTTGCAATCCAGCTGGGAACATAAGATGAAACATTGATAATCCTTCCTTGAATGCCTATTTCCTTAGAGGTTTGGAACATTTTTTTGAGTAATAGATAGATAATTTCAAAGTTCCCATGGCCCGGATATTCTTATAAATTTAGCTCAAAATTGTTTGAAGAGCAGAATTTGACTGATCTTAACACTTATAAAGGTGATAAAACCCTCGACATTTAGGGTATTTAGAAGCAAATACATAGATTTTCGTATCAATTCAAAGCTCTGCGACTAGCCATGTCAATGATTTTAATGGAGTGACAGGTGCGGAGTGAGCACTGGAGGTGTCGTGCTCTGTGCACTGTCGACATTTTTCAAAGATATTTGATGTATATTTTGCGCTTTGGCTTGCGAGTCGTGACAAAATCCTCGCATCCCCGGCAACTGAAAAATGTGAAATGTGCTTTGGCAGGTGGGCTACTCGAACCTAGGTTTCTTGGCCTGCCACAAGAGTCTCCATGAGATTAAATAGCTGTAGATGTGAATTCTTGGCTAGTATTTCACTTACCATTTCATCTTAGTCGATTGAGAGAGTCCCCAAGAAGGAAGGTCTTTGACTTACTGCTTTACCTTAGTCTATTGACGAATAGGTTCGAGCTACGTGTTATAATTTAGAGTGCCGAGATTGGTTGGAGATAATATCTTTGACTTAATTAAATGTCTAGTAAATGTATATTTACTATAGATCAATTTAAATTTGAAGCGTCAAAAAACTTGTAGGTGTCTCGCAACTGGTCGTCATAATACATGCGACCATTCATCTCCTTTTCTAGGTGGAGGAGCAGAGGCAAAAATCTGGGAGAATCCTCACAATTCGACTGTGCCATCTCTTGCCTCTTGGTAGCACAGATCTCCACAATATAATCATCTATGACTTTTACATCTTTACCGATCTGCCATTCCGTCCCCAAATTCAGAAATCTCAGCGTCTTCTAGTAAAGCATCTGCAGAAGAAACCGACACATGGAAAGCTCTATGGCTCGGTCATATGCCTCTAAGAAACGATTATGTGCGAGGTCCAAGCTGAGAGACCCAGGAAGAAATCCGAGGCCGAAATTAGAGATACTGTCGAAGGTGTAGCGATGAAAAATGTCGTGGAGGTCAAGAACACTGGCCTCTTTCGCCACGCACTGGAATAGTGGAATAAACCTCTCGTGCACTGACATGGAAGTGGTACGAATAACATCATTGCGGGTTTTTTTGGTGACAAATATCATGGACGCAGTCACCCTTGATTGCCTCCACGACTTTCCTTGAACAAAAATGGACATCTCGCCAAAAACATCTCCAAACACCGGAAATAGTCACCCTTCACGAAGTTATGGAAGGTCATCTTCAGAATGTACTCAAAATTGGTAGGATATGCGGTCACCACTAAACCCTTCCTATGCGTCATAGTTCCCCTGCTCAGGATAAGCATCTCCGTAATCCATTCGTAGATATCATTGTAATGAGAGACCACCTGCCAGGCACTTTCTGCCCACCAAGCTCGCTGCTGCAACATCCAATACTAAAAATAGTGCAACAAGTAGCCATCCCTCACTAACTTCTACTCCCTCCATATTCATGGACCTTGTTTAGTTCATTCAAGCCACCGACCAGCCCTTTTTTTAAATAATATTTTCCTTCTAATTGGTAGGTAACTAATATTTCTGGAACTATCTAACTATTAATGTATTGAGACTATATGCCATCTCTGGATTTTAGCAAGTAGAATGGCATATACACACCATTGACTCTTACATTTCATACGGACACAAGGATAGTTTCAGAATTATCTCCATCAGAAATGGTTCACATAACTGCAATAATTCCACTTGAACATTAAGTAAAATAAGGGAGGCAACAATAATGTTTTATATGTCTCATATGACCACCGGTCATGGTGCTGACCATTGTTATTGAATCTTGTGGACATGATACTTAGGAGTGGCCACATATTTACAAGAGTGATCCACAACTCGGAAACACATATTAGATGCTCTTGGAAGGTAAGAAAGTTCCTGATTTTCACCTCAAGGGCACATTGCTATGCCACCCAGGACACTTTTCTGTTCCTTCAAGAGAGTGAGTCAAGATGATTTTGGAGGTGCACTATAGTTGGCTCACTAGACATTTCAGAGTAAAAAACAATGGCAATGTTGCAGAAGTATTTTTATTGGTCGAACCTTCGACAGGATGTTGGGAAGTACATAAGATCCTGCACTTCTTGCGCCATTTCCAAATCGACAATCAAGAAGTAATGCCTATATATTCCTCTTCCTAATCCTATTCATCCTTGGGAATCCATATCCATGGATTACATATTGGGCCTCCCTTCTACTAAGCATGGAAACGAGTACATTTTCTTGGTCACCGATAGATTCTCTAAGATGGCCATTATGGCAGCCTGCAAGAAGAGTATCACAATAGAGGCCATTGCTAATCTCTTATTTGAATGAGTGTGGGTACACTTTCGGAACCCACAATCCATTATCTCAGATTGAGACAACAAGTTCCTGAGGACATTTTGGTCAAGCATTTGGTCAATGCTAGATACCAAGCTCATTAAGTCCAAGACCTTTCAACCCTACACTGATGGCCAAACAAAGGTCATCAACAGGATGATCGTGTACATTCTTCACATGTAAAACTCACAACATCCACACACATGGGATGAACACCTCCCATATATCCAACATAACTACAACAAATCTCTCCATAGCTCAACTGGCCACAGTCCCTTTCAAGTGGGGTTGGGATTCCAACTCCTATGTCCCATTGATGTGGCCATACCATTTGCAGCTACTCAGGTAGATTTGGATCTTGTCCAATTCGAAGTTTTCAAGGCTAAAAAAATCATTTAGCACATGAAACACATCCCCCAATAGGTCCATGACATATTGGAGAGATCCAATGCTAAGTACAATGAGTGTCATGATTAGCATCAAGTGCCACACAAGTTCCTAGTGGGAGCTAAATTTTGGCTACATTTGCAGGAGTATCTCGTTGGGACCCATTGCAAGCTTCTTACACTCTGATATGGGTCATACACCATCAACAAGGTTGTAGGGGAAAATTCCTTTGAGCTCACCATCCCACTATTCCTTGGATTGCAGCTAGTATTTAACGTGGACCAACTACAACCATATTTTCCCCCATTGTTGGACAAATCCGACATTGTTGAGAAACTCACGCCAATAAATCTCAACCCAAGCTACATTGAACATGCCAAAACTAATATGATCATGGACACACAGATCAAGAACATTTTCCAGTAGAGGATATAACTATATTGAGTTATAAAAGTAGGCCAACGCCTTCACCAGGGCAATTGGTTCACGCGATACCAAGTTCAACAAAATTTTCTCACCTCATGAAGTCTCTGCACGCAATGGGGACCATTTCTTCCTAAGGGGGAGGACTGATCCAGGTGGATATTGCTGGACACCCACCTATTCCACCTAGACCTCTAGTCGGTTTGATATGTTTCCTAGCAGCATTTACTATTTTTAGTATTTTTCGGGTCCTAAAATTTTCTAGTTGTTTTGATCCCCTAAATGACATTTTTTTAGGTCAAAAATGATACCATAGCCATAGGAAAAGGCCTATGAAAAATCCCATAGTACTCAGATAGATATTTCCAACAAGGTATCGTATGTGCAAAACATAGATCATATGACCAAGTTACGACCCTGGGTAGTTGGCTGCCCAACTAACCCCAACGGGGCCCACAAAATATTGGCGTTCCATCTCCTAGGGTTAGGTTTTTCGTTGTTTATGGGTTTCCTTTGTTGTTCAATAATAAAAATTCCCTTGAGTCTCACTATAACACAGTTCAGAGGCATGTAGTCGCCATATCTCTTCTTAGAGATAAACTACCATCGCCCAAGCTAGTTTGTTTCCATTATGCTTGTAAGCATCTTTCTGTTCTTTTATATTAATGAAATGAAGATTTATTTCTGTTGCATCTATGCGTTTATGTTTATATCTTTATTTTGTTGCATTCCTGCATAAGTCCGGATCACCCACAAGGCATGGCTCTGATGGGGTGAGGTTCTACCATCAGATCCTTAGTGTCAATATCGTCATATGCATATTTATATGTTCATGCAAAGCATTCCTCTCAGCTAGTCCCAACAACCTCCAAAACCATTGCTTAGGGTTTTGTAAAACAAATAGTTCACTACCCTAAAGTTGCATACATGTGTATTGAGACACACATCCATGTGGTCTTAGAACCTCAACTTTCAATGAGTACAATTAGTAGAAGATAAATTGCCCCAAGTTCCATTTCTCTACTTGAAGTCCGTCACAGAGACTGGGTTCCATACACCCAATATATACAATTTTGAGACACAGAATGTGGGGGAAGGCCCCAATATGAAACCATACACAACTTAGCATGTTGCATAAGGAGTAGTGTGCCAAGCATGTGCACACACATAATTTCTTATTTCAACACCTAGAGAGTTACATGACATCTATTAGACATCATAGAACCTTTGAGCATTTGAACTATTACATCCCTTAACCATAACAATATAATGAATGAGCATGAAAAAAAAATTATCACATCCACCATAAACACAATAATGGAAAAAATTGTCCATTCATTCATAAATTCCATAAACATAAGATATTTTATTCCAATAATGTGCATAATAATGAGATTTTAGTCTAGGAATTCTTTAACAATCAATATCATACAAGTCACACTAGACATGTGCAATTCATGCCACCTCACAATTCACTACTCCATTGAACAGGTTGATCTATTTAATTCATAAAGCTATTACTGTCAAGAAGAGAGTGAGCATAACATAAAATTAATTACACTATATGTGAACTGAATACACACCAACACAATCTAGGTACACAACCAATTCATAGCATGATAGAGAGCCTAAAAATCATGAATATGGAAAAGAACCACATAGTTCAAGCATTCATTTCAACCCTTAATAAGTAAGTTATCTTTTCAAGCATGATAGTAATAATGATCCCCAATCACCCATTCATACTACATACACGCTTTTCTTTAGTAAAAAATAATGCATGGAATATGATAGCCCATTTTACATAATAACTTATATTTATCGAATTATTTTATGTGGCTGAAAAATGAAGAGGGACTTCCACTCTTCGCCCGACCATAGGTTAGCTACACTGCAAATTTCTTGCAGCTAACCACCCATACGTTGAATCCAAACACAGAGGGTGTTATGCAGATAAATCCCTCTTGTGGACAAAAGCGATCTCCCTAGTATTCTACGGATAGCTAGAAACAAACATCCATTTGTAAATCGTTTTCTCTAGGTTATATGTGATTCCGAATTATTATAAACAAAGAAAGAGGGCATGCTCCTACTTTGAAATTCGATGTTCGGCGCAACCTTTTATCCAGTCGCTCCTAAGAGGCTTCTTCAGTAATGAGAACCTGCAATAAAAGATAGACAAAAGAATTAAAACCACCTACAACATATAATAATTGAGAACAAATAATCTAACTCAGTCATCAAGGAATCCAAGTATTGAATTATTCAAATAGACACAAGAACAACTCAATGAGAAAAGGAGATCCATAAGTATTATCTTGTATGAAAAGAGTAACTTTACAACCTGTCACCTTAATGTTGCACAAGTTCCTCCCGGGGTACTGAACAATTGTTCGTCGTTCAGATTGACAAACCTTCCTCTCTCTAAACTAGCACGAAGTTATGCACATGAGTGTGTGATCATTCTCATACCAATAATGACTAGTGTAGATAGTATGTTCTCTTGAGAATTTCTTCAGCAATTACCATATACAAGGTACAATCTACCCTTGAGACTGAAACATGAGCTCAATTTATAGGGAAACAGAGGTAGTTTCAGTTCCATGAAGAGGGGGATGGATTCCTTTCATGAAGGGATTTGAGCTCCATATACCAAGGGATAAACTCCATGAGTGAAGGGATAGAGCTCCATGAGTGGAGGGATAAAGCTCGAACTGATCATGCCTCTAGAAGCTTCTAGTTGGGAGAATATTCGTCCAGCTAGGCTTCTAGAACTTAACTTTTTCCTTTATTTGACTGTTTATGGGGTTCCACAGGTTTTATAAGCAGAACGTGGGGGATGTGCTGCAGGCTATAGAAAAAATATCTGCGGATCCGCAGGAAAGAGCTAGGAAAAGTACAGAGTTGGAATTTTTAGGGTTTTAATGAGCTTTTATCCAATTCCAAGACTTGGTTTAGGAATATTAGGGTTTTTGACCTCTAAGGAAGCATAATATAGGTAGTGATGAACCTATATTGACAGTTAAATGTCATGGTGACAAAATAACGTGTAACAGATTGCCCCCTAAAGTGTGAAGACTAAGGTAGTTCTGAAGAGTGAAGTGCTTTATTATTCCGACGATTGGATTGTGGACACACCAGCCGAAAACCTATAAAAACATTCAAATCAATCATATATATGTATATCGTTGCTGAGGTAGGCATTCCCATACTCAAATCAAAATTAAATACATGTTCTGGTACACAAATGATTTTTTAAAATTACATCAACAGTAGACACAGTATGGGTGCAACCATCTGTCATAAGTAGTCTATTTTATCATGAATAATAAAACTCCTCGTAGCTTGAATGGTGGAAACTAGATCTAGGGTCTTGATTTCCACTTCCCGAACTAGTATGATTCTATCTATGTGATTGATTGTGTTGAAGTCGAACATGGTAGAAACCACTTGATTACCAGTCAATGATGTAAATTGTTAACAAGTGTGAGAGAAACAACCAATAATGACGATGGCTCTCAAAGTACTTAATACAATCCACGAAGTGTGAATGAATGATTTGTAGTCAAAAACTTCACGGAATCATTTGATCGAAGGTCAATGATGCAACCTGCCATTGAAGGCGAGAAACTTGCCATTAAGGCATGCAGATCCCAGGGTACTGATAGGATTCTAGATAAACTTTCAAGATGATGAGCTATTTTCGATAGAAAGCGACATGTCATAGGAAAACGTACGACATGAAACCATTAGATCAATTTTTGAAGAAATTTTTGCAAGGACTGACTTAGGGATGGTCAACGCGAATGGAGACAAATGTTTGCAATGAACGGTTTATTTTAACTATCTCTTGAACACATAACGACACTGCAGATGGTTTGGAGACAATTGACCTAAAGCTAATACCCAGAAACCGACTGAAGACTTTCAATGTGGTTTGATTAACTGTTAGAGAAAGGATTTTACCAACCCAGGTACAAGTGTGACAAAGAGTGTCATGTTCAGGAGTGGCATACTTCTTTTAAAACAATGGTGACAACTGGATTCCTTTTTTCTTCCCCCCCCCCCACCATTATTGGCAAGTACCTCTTTATTTTTGACAAGCTTGAGGAGGATAAAATTTTCTTGTTGTGTAAGCTTGATCTTCGGATGAGTCCAACCTAGTATTAAAATCAAACCCTAAGAAGGAGTGGTTCATTCCTGTTGTAATCGACAGGTCCTTTATTGTTAAATTTTAACGAGTCCAATATAGGAGAAACTCGGTGTTTTTCAGTTTTAGGGAGCTAGAAGAAAAACATAAGTAAATTCCGTGGTTGTACTTTTTCATAAATTTAGTCTCTCAGGCCCGAAAAAGGATAAAAAATTGCAGGAGAGAACTCTATTGACCATGATTAGTCAATGTATACCTTTTTCGTAAGTAGTCCATTTCAATCCGGAAAAGGGGTAAACTTACACTGAAAGGATGAATGTTCACTTCCTTTAATGAGTTCGAATAGTTAAGTATTCAAAGATCTTTTCATGTTTAGAGAGTCTGAAAATGGCTTAAAAGACAACTTCATGGTTTTGCTTTTTCGTAATTTTCAAGAGCCCGAAAAAGTGATAAAAGTATACTTGTCATAAAAATAATTAATTTTCACCAAAAACTTGTAATCTGCACAAAAACTAAAAAAATTAAACATACCTGCTTCAAGGAAGTAAAAATATTGAAAAATAGCCTTTTTAAGTAAAAAATAAATAAAATAAAATATTTCATTTATTCAAAAACTATAAAAAGGAGTTTAACAAAGTCATTTTCACCTTTTTTCTTCAGAGTTGCAAATTGAGAGCCTTTGGAAAAAAAATTCTAGAGCCAATATCAGGAGAACCATTAGTTCAATTCGTGATTCGTCAGAACCAGGTAATCCACATCACTTAAATCTTCATTTCTATCGATTTAAAATCTCTTTTTTATCTTTAATTTCCTTTTTTATGGAGAAATTATGTTAAAAAATGCACCCTCAGAGATATGCAAATTATGCACGCACTACCTTCGGACCCCGATAATTTCCTAAAAGGAAAATTATAGGGCTATTGTGGTTTTTGTGTAGAGCCCGTGCAGATGCCTGCACTGTCTTTGCACAAAAATTGTGAAGGCACCATGAGCGTTTTGAAATTTACAAATTCTCCTAGAAATGGTTAAAGTTATTTATTCCAATTGTTTCTAACCTTCAAATCCATTTGCAGACTATTTCACCATGCTAGAGTGAAGAGGTGGAGCATCAGGCTATAGATAATGAAGCCATGAATGAACCTCACACAATGCAAGTGTTAAAAAATTGTGGTTTATATAAGTTCTGGGTGATTCGGGGTATGAAAGCAGAGGTGGAGCTGATGATATGGTTAGTGAAAAAATGGGATGTTCAAGATCAATGCTTTATCATTGGCGACCATTGGCTCGAAATGGAGCTTGAAGATATTTATTTTCTCACTGGATTGTCCAAAAGAGGAGAAAACATAGCCTTGTTTGGAGTTAGATAGGGTGGCCTAGCCGTTGCTAGTTACAAACAAGATTTTTGCAGTGATGGAGCAGATCCAAAGGATAATCGCATAGACATAAAGACTATTTTGCGACTTGATATCAAAGTAATTTCATTCATGGTAACCAGGCTCTGTGGAAGTGTGGCTCCACATGTAGCCACTAAATCTCAAATGCAGACCACAGTGGAGTGGTTTAGAGGCACCATTTTCAACTAGTGTGAAGGGGTACTGGCCAACATGAAAGGCCAACTAACCAGAGAAAAAAACGTAAAGCTAAAAAACTTTGGTTATGGCGCCATTTTTATTTCCTTTTCTTTCGAAAGAATTTCACTTCTTTCCCCTCAGCTTATTCTGGTGGATCGTGGAGAGCCTAGAGAACCTTGGATGGTACATTGGGTTGCATTAATGGCCCGCCATGGTGGCAACAATAGTTCAGTGGTTCGGTTCACTCCGACGTATTTTATGTGGCTACAGAATCAAGTCTTCACCATTGAAAACTTCTCGTATGCAGGTATAGATTTTAGAGTGTAGAAATTATATACAATATGCATGTATATATCTAGATTCTCCTAATCTAACAATATTTAACTTCTTTCTAAATACAGAATCCTTCTGCTATTAATCTTTTGTGGAAATTAAAATCAATTGTAAACACATGAAGCAATAAAAACAATCACAAATAACATAGTTTCTTAACAGGAAATCCTGAAGCCGAAAACCCCAACTATCATATATTATGTATCATGGAGATCATGTAACAATCTCATACAAAGCTTAGTACATCAAGCTCTCAGTACAATCAATCGTCACACACTAATCCGAAGAAATCTGCAAATCCATGCACTAATTTCTTGCCACTTGATAGCTTGCCTCCACTGTGCAATCCCTACTGAAGAAGACCCCTGAACGAATTTGAATCTACCTTGCCTCTGCGCAATCCTCATTGGCAACTCCAATGTGTGTGTGGTGCAATCCATGCATCACTATAGTCACAACGGATAATCCATCTTGTCCTTTCACCTATCTCTCCACTGGGTCTCCACTGGAACTGACATGCGTTGTAGTTAACTGTTGTATTGTTCAGTTGATTAATGAGTTATTATTTGTGAATTAATTAACTAATTAATTCACTCCACTCTCACTAGCGTATCATTCAATTAGACTAGATACAACTAGCTCAAATGAGTTTAAATCCATTAACTGAGTTAAAATGAATAACAACTCCATGAACTACTCTTCCAACTATGTCATAGCTTTGCCACTTCAGTTCTAACTGAGTCCTCCATGCATGAACCACGAGTAAACCCTAGGAATTGCGTAATTCCTTCAGCCCACTGATTTGACAAATCTGTGCACTGAAATTAAGTGCTCCAAGAGAATAAGTTGATGTTTATTGTCAGATTATTATTAAGAGCTAATAATAATCGACACTTCTATTTTTAGATCGACAATCTATAAATAGACTTCGCCCAATATTCTAAAATAGAATTTCATCTATTTTCCCAACTTGACCAACCATCCACAAGTAGCATCCTGCAACTTCTGAAATATGATCAGCATGTCTAAAAATAGACATAGTCTAAAAATAGACTTGCACCTAAAAATAGCCCGTGGGCCTACTTAGTGAAGGTGACTCATTTTCACTAAGCTCATCATCTTGTTGAATCTCAACACTCCATCTCAACAAGATAGGCATTATGCTTCACCCCGATCCTGCCTTTATGGTATTTGAATTTTCTCCTGGTAAGCGCCTTCGTTAGAATATCTGCATCCTGATCTTCCATAGGAATGTACTGAAGCAACATGATCTTCGGTTGCACATAGTCTCTAATATGATGATACCGAATATCAATATGTTTAGATCTAGAATGAAACATAAGATTAACTAAGAGTTTAATGCAACTTTGATTATCACAATGTATCACTGTAGGATCTAAATGTGAACCGAAGAAACTGACCAGGATCTTCCTCATTCAGATAGCTTCACATACAACTTGAATTGCTGCCATGTATTCTTCTTCCACTGAGCTGAGTGCCACGGACCTTTGCTTCCTGCTGCACCAAGAAACTACCGTAGATCCGATACAGAAAATCCCTCCTGATGTTCTCTTTCTGTCTGTTGGACTGCCTGCCCAATCTGCATTTGTGAAGCCATGCAACTTCACCTCATTTGTCTATCTGTATCATAAACCATACTCAGACGTGCCCCTGATATATCTCAGGACATTCTTGCCTTCCTTCCAAAAGAGCTTGGTAGGCTTAACCATCGCTTGTGAAAGCTGGTTCATCGCATAGCATATGTCTGGTCTTGTATTAACTAAATACATGAGCGAACCCACCAACTGTCGATAAACAGTGGCATCCACTACCTCTGCTGATGTAACATCCTCTTTCCTCCAATTTCCTGGAAGAGGAGTGTTGATAGGCTTGTAGCCTTGCATTTGAAACTTCTCTAGTATCTCCTGAGTGTACTTGCCTTGAGACACAAACAGTTCACCTTCCCGCTGCCATATTTCCAATCCAAGGAAATAATGAAGGGGGCCCAAATCCTTCATCTCAAACTCCTTTGCAAGATCTGCCTTGCATGAGTGTATCAACTGCTCATCACCTGTTAGTATTAAATCATCAACATAAAGAACAATGATCAAAAGCTTACCCTCCACCACAATTTGGTATAAGTTTGCATCCGCCTCACTCTTGGTGAAGCCAAGTCCAGTGAAATAGATGTCGATCCGTGTGTACCAAGCACGAGGTGCTTGCTTCAGCCCATACATTTCTCTTTTGAGCCTGCACACATGCAACTCACTGTTGAAGATCTCAAATCCTTTAGGATCAAGAAAAAAAGATCCTAACTGATATGGAACACAACCTGGAGAGGTTAACCATAGATATTCCCAAGACAGGGATAGATGACATTCCTCTCCATCTTTAGAGACATGTTACGGGTGTACTAGGGTAGTTTAGGAGATTCTTGCGCAAGGTGGCACGTGCCAGAGTCTACTACCATGATCATCATCACAGATAGTGGATGATCATCATGGATTGACATATTTTGTTTTTTTGTATCAGTATCTATCAGATCAGAAGGCGTTTAAACCTATGATCTCATACGATGTAATGTTTTTTGAAAACAAACCTATCTATGATATTACTACTTTCTCTGACTATCTTGTTTAACATGTATCGAATGTTGTTTTGGTTTACTGTTTTAATGTTGAAAATGTCTATTTTGAACATGATTAACTAATGCATCAGCCAATGTGTTTAACTTTCTTGAAATGTGTTGATATTCAATGTAATCAAACTGTCGTTCCAAGAGACGAACCTTCAAAAATAATATCAATAACACTCGGATTTTAATTGCGTAGACTCTGTTTAATTGTGATACAATGAGTTCTGAATCTAACCTAATATTCAAACATCAAATTCCAAATGAAATGGCATCAGATAATAACTCAATGATGATGCTATGTTCTGCAATATTGTTCGTTGTTTGACTAAGGCTTACCCCATGCATAGAAACTAACTGATAAGTGGGTGAATAGATAACCCAAGTTGTGGAAGAAATATTTCGTGTACTACGACAGGCACCATCAGCAAAACCAATGTACGTTTGAAGGGATATAGACATCTGCAATATCAAGAGTGATCAAGATAAGCAGTGATAGTAGCAAAAAAAAACTTAAACTAGGCACACTTATCTAATCTAAGGCACACTAACTAGAAAAATAACTAATATACAAGTGAGATATTCACATGAGAATCAAGCATAATATCTCTTCAGATAAATACCATTTCTAGGTTTATATAAAGAGACCCTGTCATAATTAGTCAATTCATAGGCCCCTTCGGCAAACACTCGGTTGACAATGTAAGGACCATGCAACATTGGTTCAAATTTCCCAGCACCTAACTTACCGTTAGCTTGATCATATACTAAGACTAGGTCACCTTCTGAAAAAACACGAGGCATAACACTTTGATCATACTGAGCTTTCACACATTTCTTATGAGCCTCGACAGCTAATGCAGCAGTGCGCCAAGTTTCATCTAATTGTGCTAAGTACAAAAAGCATTTTTCCTCTTCAGAGGTAGCTAGTAGTAACTCTATGGCTAATTGGAGTGATAGTATTTCACATTCAATGGGTAGCATAGCTTCTAAACCGTAAACCAGTTGAGAAGGAGTGAACCCTGTAGTAGTTTTTGCTGAGGTTCGATATGCCAATAATGCTGAAAAAAACGTGGTGTGCCAATTCGATTTTCGAGTTCTGATAATCTGTTTAATCATGGTGGTTAAAATTTTATTAACAGCTTCAACTTGACCATTAGCCTATGGGTAATATGGAGTAGAGTTATCATGGCACAAGAGATGTTGATCGGAAACTTCGGTCATAATTGTATTTCGAAAATGACTCCAATGATCTGTGATAATAGCTTGGGGTACTCTGAAACGAGAAATAACATGATTGAATAAGAAATTAGCTACAGTTTTGCCATCTGCCACAAATGTAGGCATCGCCTTGGCCCATTTAGTAAAGTAATTGACAACGAGAATAATATACACATGCACCCTGGCTGAGTGAGGGTTACAAGTAATGAAATCAATTCCCCATTTCACAAAAGGACCGACAACAATTATGGGGTAAAGAGGAGCTGATGGTGCACACATCTTTCGATCAAATATTTGGTAGTTGTGGCATTTTTGGACTACAAGAATGCAATCTTTGAATAATTATGACCAAAAATAGCCAGTACGCAATATCTTTTAGGCGGTTGCATACTCAGACATATGACCACCACACGCTCCAGAGTGGCAGTCATTCAAAACACTTTCAGTCTTTTCGTGAGTTATACAACGTTGAAAAATAGAATTCGCACCATGACGATAAAGTGTGTCCCCAACAATATTGTATTACTGAGATTGATAACGAATTCTCTGTCAATTTGAACGTGAAAGCTTAGGGCGAAAGGTTTGGGTTTGAAGATAAATGATGATATATCCATACCATGAATCCAATGTACTGATAAGAAACATAGATTCATCTGCTATGGGATTCTCTACTATAGTTTCCATCTTAGTGTTCGGAAAGTCACACATAAGTTCTACAAACACCAGTGATTTCTTTGATTTAGATTTCTCGAATTCCAAATCAAACTTTTGAA
This sequence comes from Pinus albicaulis, assembly GCA_034641835.2. Lineage (NCBI taxonomy): Eukaryota > Viridiplantae > Streptophyta > Pinopsida > Pinales > Pinaceae > Pinus > Pinus albicaulis. Next base: position 169,519,696 of record CM076570.1, read on the forward strand.
GGATAACCATCAATTTAGAGTATTTGCCCCTGAGTAATTTTTTTTTCAAAATATACATCATCGGGTTACAATTAGATATCACAGTTGTCTTTCGTAACAATATGCAGTGATCAAATCTTTGGACAGCTTGTTACCAAGGCCAATATCTCCACATGTGAATATTTAATTTTGGTCGGATTCAGATTCCGACTTAGATAGTAAATCACATGCTCATTTTGAAATTCATCCTCTTGAACTAGAACCATTCCAATGGTGGAATCAGAGGCTGCTAGGTATAAAAATTACTGCTGGTTGTAATTGGGCAGATGCAATAACGGTGCATGGGTTAACGCGTGTTTTAGAGCATCAAAATATCGATCAACAATCTCATCCCAAATAAAAGGATCATTCTATTTCAACAACAGGGTAAAACCTTTTGTTAACTCAACATAGTTCAGGATAAATCTACGCAGAATTTTTTCTTTCCTTTGCAAACTTTAGAGTTGGCGAAGTGTGGAAGGAGGAGGTAAATCTATGATGGCATCAACCTTCGAGGGATCGACACAAATGCAGGCTTTAGAAACAACAAATCCTAGTAATTTTCCTAATTGCATACAAAAAACACAGTTGTGTAGATTCAAACAAATCTTGTAATGCCTACATCGCATAAAAATTGCTCGTAAGTGAGTAGGATGATCTTCCCTGTGTAATGAATGAGAGGATAAATCATCTAGATAAGGCTGCACAATATTTTTGATGTCATGAAAAGCGTAAGACATTTCCCTTTGAAAAGTTGCACCAATATTCTTTAATTTGAAAGGTAGTTTACAATAAGAAAATGTTCCCCAAGGACATATGAACGCTGTTTTTGGTTGATCAACAGGGAGTATGTTTATTTTGTTATATCCAAAAATCCATCCATAAATGAAAATATTTCATTTTCGGCACAATCATCAATGATTTGATCGATGTAGGGGGTAGGATAATTGTCTTTTGGACATGCTTTATTAATATCCCTATAATAGTCCCTTATTTATTGGTAACGAGAACTATATTAGATACCCAATCTTTTAATGGGATTGGATAAATAAATCCTGCTCATAGTAGTTTTTCAACTTCAGCTTTAATAGCAACAAATTTTTGCAGATGTATCAGACATAATCGTTGTCTAATAGGCTTTGCATCCGAGTATGTATTTATTTCATGAATGACAATCTTTGGATCAATTCCTGGCATTTCTTCATAGGACCAGGAAAATATGTCATGGAATTCTTGAAATAGGGCTTTATATGTATTAATTTCCTCAATCGTACAAGAAGCACCTATATGAATGTTTTCAAGAATTCCAGGTTTAACTGATATGTCAATAAGAACAGTTGCGGAAATATTTCCCAAATTATTCTGAGAATCCAAATTTGTAATCGATATTTGATTCTGTGGTTCCTTGACATAATCAATTGTAAAAATAGACGAAAAATAATTTTCAAACCTATCAAGTTTAGGTAAAAACAAAGAACTATGATGTAGATCGTCCCAGGGTAATTCATCCATAGAAATTTTTTTTCGAATACTTTCATTAGTATAAAACACTTGTTGAAAAGGATCGGAAATAGATGTCAAGGTTGAGCTTGATAGTGAAGAATATTCTTCGGTGATCACATTCATTGGATCATGATTAGTTGAAAATGTGTTAGAAAAGGACAATAATGCTGCATATGCCATCTCAAAAGGACTCAAAGGCATCTCGTCATTGAAAGAATCCATTTCTGACTTTGAAGACACTATCCAAGTGTCATCGAATGGAATAGTGCTTGATGAAATCATATTGATATTGGAAGTGGTATGCAGTACGTTGGGTGGAGGTATAGAAAAATTTCCCATCAAAGCGGAGTCTTTTAGTAAACCTATACCAACATCTTCATACGGGATAGTCGATTTTCCAACATGTTGGATACTATCTATAGAAGCTGGGTTAGACGAGTAATATGACAACTGATCAATTTTCACAATATTTCGTTTATGTGGAAACATTATTAACTGAAAGACAGATAAAATGACAACAATCATGGCATAAGACCAAATTCGACCCAGAAGAAGGCTTTAATCCAGAGGGGCATCAACAACTTCCACATCTAGATTAACAGTTTTGCCTTCTACTTCCATAGGTAGATCCTGTAAAATTCCAAACGGATGGAATCCTTTTCCATCAAAAGCTTTAAGGATTGTGGGATATTGGTTGAGTGTACAGAACCAAGAGTTTTCCAACAGTTTAACGACATCATGCACGTGGATGCCCCTCATCAATTACAATACGAAAAACTTGTTTATTTTTTACTAATACCGAAATCTGAAAAGCCATCTGATGAGGGAGTCTCGGTGTAAAATTTTCTAGATCGAAGACCATGAGGTTAGAATCCTGAGGATCTATAGCTCCAATAGCTAATAAAATTAATTTCTTTTGTGTTGGAGATGATTTCAGCACTTCTAATGCTGACATTGCTAAAGGGGAAATCACCAAGTCTTCAACAATATTGTAGTTCTGAGTAACTCTTGCATGTGGATTGAAGGCTGATTTTCGAAGTACATCTTTAGCAGGCGATTTAATTACTAGATCAGGATTAGGTTTCTTGATATGAATTGGATCAGAAACTGAAGGATATTTAGATGGTGTTGAATTATAATTTTCTACCTCTTTACCAGTAGCAGGATTTTTACTATCATAGTCTTGCGATCGTGTCACAACCATAACCTTAGACATCATTAAAATATCTTCTGATGAATGTGAAGAAGATCCTATCATTTTGATATCTTGAGTAGGAAAAGGATCCTTCAAGACAACAGGTTTGGGTGAACCTTTTATGAATTCATAGACCTCAGACCGATGCGAGCACTCTTTTGTAAAGTGATCCTCGTCACAAATAAGAAAAGGATAATGAGGTTTTCGTTTATCATCAGATGGTTCAGTCTTTTCGGTTTCTCTTTGGGAGACAAAGTTTGTTTGATTTTATTCTTACCTTTATTCTTATTACCAGTTTTGGATTTAGCTGTAGATGAATCTACAACATGAATGTCAGCAGAAGTTTCAAGGGAAGAATCTCCTTTTGGTGAATCTGGTAAAGTTATGATAGGAGAAGTAGTTTTTGAAGACTTCTTCTTACTTTTATTTGTGTTAACTATACCAATTACGCCATCTGCAACATGAGACCTTGAAGGAGTTGTAGTTATTTGACCAGGATTTGGTAAGTCAAGAATTTTTTTGTATAATGTACCAGACTGTGTATATACTAAGTCTAAGTATTGAGCTTGAGCATTGACCTGTTCTTCAGTAAAAACTCCTCCTTTATCCACACCTTCAATGAACTTTGGAGATAATGATTTGATGAACCATTCTGCCAAGATCTGATCCAGAATAAAGACTTTCACTAAATGTCTTCTACGTCTCCATTCATGTATGTGATCGGATATGTATGTAGATGTAGATTGTTTTAATGAAGTCAATAGTTTCGTGCCATTGTCATATCTAATTGGCAACTGAAAGTGAGTTAAGAAAGTTGTTGCTAAAGCATTGAAATTCTTTAATGAGCCACGTGGTAGTTAAATAGACCATTTTGCAGCTAAACCTATCAGTGTTCTCTGAAACAGTCGTAATCGAATGAAATCATCAATCAAAGAGTTGGATGTGCACCAGAGGTGGTAAGTCATGACATGGTTTGAGGGGTCCTCCCTTGATTTTCCTTCAAATTTAGGAATATCACTAGGCAACTTATTTGGCATTGGCAGGCAATACGAAAGATAATAGATTGGATCATTCATTAGGCACGAATAATTAGGTAAATCCAAAGTTTCAAACAATTTCAACTCACGGTTAGGTTCTTGCTGAGAAAATTGATAACCTTGTGGAACCATACCAGTAATAGGAGGAGGATATCCATGATATCCTGGAATAGCCTGTGAATTTGGGATTGGAATGCCTCCCAGATAACCAGGATTAGCCAGACCATATTGGGGTTGAGCTGGTATCTGATACGTGTAACCAGGGTATGGTTGATGCTGGTATACTGGATTTTGTGCTACAGGCCCATATTGATACTACCCTTGATACATTTGATAAACAAACTGAGGTTGGATTGTTACAATTGTACTTTTACCAATTTGTCCTGTAGGAATCTAAACAGTAGTCTGAACTATGGGTCCAGGTTGTGGTGCAGAGACTACATGGATTTTTTGTGATACTTGAGGGGCTGTAGAAATAGGGGCTGCAGAAACTCTAAAGATAGGTGTGGTAGCGTGAAAAAAAGTTGGCGCAGTAGTTTGAGTTGGAGTTCCAGGTGTACTTGGACTAGGCTGCTGAAAAATACTAGGTGTAGATACCTGTGGTATAACTTGAAGCATAGGTTGGACTGGTTGCTGGATTTGACTATAACCAATTGGCTGACCATGTTGATTATAGGGTACTTACATGTTAGGTTGCAAATTCTGTTGAACTTGTGATGGATCCCATGCCATATTTACTCTAAGATATGGAGGTCCCATTTAAGGTTGTGTTGCATAAGATGGACCATAACTAGGTTTATAATTTGGAACATATTTTTGATAATTAGCTGGATAATTCCCACCCCCTTGAAACATTTGTTGTTTTGGGTAGAACTGTGGCCCTAAAGGAGGCTGCTCTCCTTGGAAAGACGGTTTCCCTGGCATAGGGTACTGTCCTTGAAGAGGTTGCAGACCTTGAATTGAGTACTTCCCTTGAGGTTGATATTGTCCTTGAAGTATGTACTGACCTTGAGGTATGTACTGTCCTTGAGGTTGATATTGTCCTTGAGTTATGTACTGTTCTTGAGGCTGCCACCCAGGCGGTAAATTACTACCTTGAGGTTGTCCCCCAGGCAGTAAATTACTACCTTGAGGGTCAGGGCTAGTAATCTTTCCAGACATCATATAAATGTGTTCTGGACTCAAAGTTTCATTATGTGATTCATTTGGACTAGATGATGATATAATTTTGCCAGGAGAAGGAGCTGCTCTTGAGAAAGTACCCGAAAGCGACTAGTATCCCGCAGGAACAGATGGACCACCATAAAAATATGACTCTGGTGATGCAGAAAACATGGATGACTCACTAGACATGTTTAATGAAGGTATGTAATTACCTCTTGGTATGGCGTAGAAAGGAGTTCGGGGTGGCAAATCGTTTAGACTAGAATTGTGTAGAAATTTTGTCAACTAAGAATACCAAGGATCTTGTTTGAAAGGGCTATAGTAAATTGATCATTAGGGGAATTTTGATGTCTAAAATAGGCCTCCTAAGGAAAATGTACAATCAAAATTCATTTTATGAGAACCAATCACATTTTATGGGATGACATCATCCCTAATGGTTGAGGTGGCATTGCTTGAGTCAAAGGTACTTACTTGTCACATTCTTAATGGTGGATAAAAACTCATGGTTAACCATGGTAGTGCTCTAAGTACTTTTAAAGTCAAAGTAAAGTACTCATAATAAATGCCATTTCACACTTTTTGAATAAAAATATATTATTGTCATTTCATATTTCTTGAAAGAAACAATGCATATCCCTATATATTTATTATATTTATTATATTATATTATGTTATATTATATTTATATAGTATATTAGTTACATGTTATTATACAATTTAAATAATATAAATTTTAATTAATAGCATATAATATAATTAAAAAGTTATAAATTTATATTTATATTTTATTTTAAGTTATTGAAGTACAAAGGAAAAATGCATTAGTTCAATGATAATGACTTTTTCTTGGAAAGCTCATTCTTATTTATAGTCACATCAATACAATTTTTTTATAAATTTTATTTTGGTACAACTTTTGAAATGAATTTAACTATGGTTACATGGATTGTGGTGCAAAAAGTGAATTGAAAATTCATAAATATTATTTTATTAGTTTGGTTATTATTTTATTATTTCCTTAGGAGGCTTATTTTAGACCTCAAAATTCCCCTAATGTCACTTGGCCTAAGATCTAAATATTCTTGATGTGAATGAAGAACAACTTCTTCTTCTGTGTCAGTAACTTCTTCAATGCTAATGAGGCTAGGAGGAAGGTTCTCAGTGATGCAAAACTTTACTCTAGGTGAATCAAGACGACCAGGGGTTGGAGTGATGGACTCAAAAGAAGGCTTAGATGTAGGAGGTTCAGTTTCTGGTTCAGAAATTTCAGGTTCAGTAGCTGATAATTCACTAGTTGTGGAAGCAAGTTCAACTACTTCAGAAATTGAAATTTTTCTTTGAGAACTATATACTATTTGAGGTTGATCTACTTCATATTCATGATGAATAATTATTAATGTTTCTTCGTGTTCAGTTGATCCAGTCCCTGATGTTTTTCCTTTCTCAGATTTAATTTTTTCTAACTGGCTAGGTGTGCACTCAAGGGGTTTCCTATGCATTCTACATGATTTTCTAGGTAATTTAGCCACGATTAAAAATTTTAACAAATGAAAGCGAAGAAAATATCAACAAAACATCCTAAAGTCTCTAAGGAAACAATCAAATTGATCACACACCTACAAAATCTAAGAGAGAAATCCACACACAAACAGTAGATTCCCACACTAAAAACACTAGTTGGTGATGAAATCGAACAACGTAGAATTTTAATGTAGAAATAGCGGTTGGAAAAGTTACCCCAAAAACCTTCTTAATGAAATAATCTGGTGCAAGTTTCTCCACTTGAACCATCTTGAAGTGAAGAGGACCCTTCGAAAAGTCCAAGTGAGTCTAGCCGACGTCTGCTCCAGGTATAGTGGGACCTTCCCTCCACCGTCACCTTGGGAAATAATCCTAAAGTTTATAGCCACTAAGGTCACCAACAGGAACAAATGTACCTAGGGGAACAGTCTACAATCCGATACACACGCAAGGGTAGAGTAACTAGCTCAACCCCCTTGAAGGCTCCTTGATATAATCCAAGGTTTACAAACAAGTGACCCTAGGCTTCTCGACAATGGTCTATTCGAGGTTTACCATTTTTAATATGTGCACATCTGCTATCTTTCCCAATGAGATAGGTACGATTACCTCATTGGTTCGGACATGATCTCGTACTTGACTCTTTTGAGAAGAGCTTCCAATAGCAAAAATGCTACAATTAGATATTTCCTACCACAATATTGCTACTTGCTTGTTTGAAATTTCTTGGAATGTTGATTACAACCTATTCCAAGACACTAGACAAAGCTATGTTGGTGGAAAGAGCCCTAGAAAATGTAAACGTATCTAGATTAATTTTATTAAAGCGTTGTTTTTAATTTGGTTGTTTCTTAAGACAGAAGGTATGGAAGTGAAACTTCAATGATGTTTTATGACTCGACTAAAAAATACGCTAAATGCATCTATATGGAATGTGAAACTCTTTTCTTTTCAATGAAACTTATTTAAGGGAAAGATTTGAGATATTTAACAGTTTTAAAAGCACCAATTCTTTATTTTATAAAGAAAAATCTCTGAAAAGAAGACGATTTCTTTGAGAACTCAATTTCATAAAATGATCAACTACTCGTTCGAAGTAAAATCCTATATCAATCATATCATAAACTACAAATCATTAAACAAACCATTTCAAAAAAGAAAACCATATCTAAAACTCCTAAAAACATAAAATTCAAAACAAAAAGAAGAAACTTTAAGTTTTAACTCTATCTAGAATGTTTGAGGACATTTTCACTTAGTTTGTGATCGAACCAAGAATAATTTCCACTTATCTTAGTAGAAATGAAAACATCCAACAATGGTTTAATGTGAAATTCAGGCCTTATCAAGCTAAAAGCTCTTCTAAATTTGCAAATGAAAATGAAACACAATTCTCATAAAAGCAAGGTTTGCAACAAGTTCAATGGCTCAGCAAGAAAACAACAATATACCAGTAAGGTAAGGTATATGAAGGTTTATGATATGGAGCAGCAAGAAAGTAGGGTAAAATGAAAATTAGATGAAAATTCACTCAAACACAAAAGCTGCTGAAAGAAACTCACACATAAGACTCTGACAGTCAAGACAAGTTGGGGCAAACACAAAGAATCTGAAAATCTGGATCCTTACAAGAAAATTCTTAATTTTTCAAAAAAAATTCACAAGTTCGCAAGTTCTAATGGAGAACAGTGCGGTATCGCACTGTTCTAAACAAAAAACTGCAGAGGCTACCGCACTATCTTTAATAAAAACCGCAGAGACTAGGAAAAAAATAGAAAAAATAAAAATTTAGATTTTCTTTTCAGGGATTCTGATAAGTTATCTACCCAATTCAGTTTTTAGACTAATCAAAATTAGAAGACTCTTAAAATTCAAACTGAAAAATAAAAAGGAAAACTAAGTTCTTTCCCCAGCGGAGTCACCATTTTGTTATGCGGATAAATCCCACTTGCGGAAAAGGGCGATCTTCATAGTATCCTACGGATAAATACAAACAAACATCCATTTGTAAATCAGTTTCTATAGATTATATGTGATTCAGAATTATTATAAACAAATAAAGAGGACATGCTCCTACCTTGAAATTCAATGTTCGGTGCAACCTTTTATCCAATAGCTCCAAAGAGGCTTCTTCAGTAATGAGAACTTGCAATCAAAGACAGAGAAAAGAATTAAAAGCACCTGCAACATGTAATAATTGAGAATATCTAATCTAACTCTGTGATAAAGGAATCCAAGTATTGAATTATTCAAATAGACACAAGAACAAATCAATGAGAAAAGGAGATCCATATGTATTATCTTGTATGAAAAGAGTAAATTTACAACCTGTCGCCTTGATGTTGCACAAGTTCCTCTCAGGGTCCTGAAAAATCGTTCCTCCTTCAGATTGACAAGCCTTCCTCTCTCTGAACTAGCATGAAGTTATAGACATGAGTGTGTGATCATTCTCATACCAATAATGACTAGTGTAGAGAGTATGCTCTCTTGAGAATTTCTTCAGCAATTACCATATGCAAGGTACAATCCACCCTTGAGACTGAAACATGAGCTCAATTTATAGGGAAATGGAGGTAGTTTTAGTTCCATGAAGAGGGAGATGGATTCCTTTTATGAAGGGATTTGAGCTCCATATACCAAGGGATAAAATCCATAAGTGAAGGGATAGAGCTCCATGAGTGGAGGGATAAAGCTCGAACTGATCGCACCTCTAGAAGCTTCCAGTTAGGAGAATATTCGTCCAGCTAGGCTTCTAGAACTTATTTTTTCCTTTATTTGACTATTTGCAGGGGTCCACAAGTTTTATAAGTAGAACGTGCGGGATGTGTCGCAGGCTATAGAACAAATATCTGCGGATCCGCGAGAAAGAGCTAGGAAAAGTGCGGAGTTGGAATTTTTAGGGTTTTGATGAGCTTTTCTCCAATTCCAAGACTTGGTTTAGGAATATTATGGTTTTTTACCTTTAAGAAAGCATAATATAGGTAGTGATGAACCTATATTGATAGTCAAATGTCATGGTGACAAAATAATGTGTAACAGAGGGGTTTCTTGCTTGATCAAGGATCTCATACCAAAGGATTTTTTAGACACTTAGGGGGTGAAATATAATTTCTTGGTGGTTTATCAATTTATCTCTAACATTAAACACCCCAGTGACCCACTCACTCGTCTCAACTCATTCACAAACATTACCCAATTCTCAATAGTAATTGAATCAAACACGGGGCTCTTAAATTCACCCCATGATTTCTCTATCATTTGCATTCATTACTAGATGATTCCACAATTATTGTTGAGAATCCTTTGATATCCACCATAAGGAGAGAGAGATCCGAGTAGGGAAAATTATAGGGGCACTTGTAGGTGGGCTAATTTTCCATGGTTTTTCCAAAAAAAGATTCGCTATTTTATTTGTCCGAATTTTATGGTATAAAATTATTTTTCCTTAAAAATCAATAAAATTTTGTACATACTAATATAAAAGAATTATATATCTAAATATTTCCACAATAATATCTTTAAATGTTTTACAATTTGCATATTAGGAACTCGCAAAATTCACCAAGGTTTCTAAACTTTAAGACAAACTTTGATTGTTAAAATTTTCCTTGGAGCTCATCCACTATAAACAAAAAATTGAACAAGAAATAAAAAAATGAACCTCTTTAGATGAAGAAATGTAAAGAAACACCCATAGATGAACAATCTAGATCCACCCTTGAACAACATATTATTTTTCCAAATTTTCTTTTGTTGTTCCTATATATTTTTTATCAATGTCTCATCATGTGTTTGAGGAAACACCACCTTGGTTAGTTGATCTGCTCTGGTAATTAGGCACCACTCTCTTTCTTCCATTGCCTCCATGCCCAATGCTTCACTATTTAACAACCCCTGTGTTTCCTGAATAATTGTCCCCCTACGTTTGATTTTGCACAAGTTTGTATTGATTTTTTTTTTTTTTTCTTGTAGCCATTAGACAAGACAACATTCAATTTTACTGAAAAATAATAAAGAGTGTTACTAATCCCAGAGGTAAGTCAACTTAGCCAATTCTGCAAGAATTTCTCCTGTTATGTCAATTCCATAGGATTTCTTGCAAGAAAAAGAGAAATTAATGGATTAGGATACTTGGGTCTTGAAATTATAATTTGAAAAGAGACCACTTTGGGCTAAGATATAAAAATCAATAAACACAACTTAACTTTCACTTCCATAGGATTTACTGCAAGAAAAACAGAAACTAATGGATTAGGATACTTGGGTCTTGAAATTATAATTTGAAAAGAGACCACTTTGGGCTAAGTTATAAAAATCAATAAACACAAATTCATGTTCACTCGAAGTGTAACAGTGCATTGAATCTAACGTAAGAGGACATAAAAAGAAATCAAAATGGTAGAGTTACAAGAATTTTTACATTTGCACAACATGACAAGTGGAATTGTTGTTGAAGGTGCAATCACACTTGAAGTCACACTTGAAGGCAGGATTCATATAAGTATTGCTAATGGGTGTACTATCAATGGCTAGTCTCGTGCATGGATCTCCAAAAATTTTCTATGGAGTCTTCCATGTAAGAAATAACCAAGAAATAAGTAAAAAAAATAGAAGTAAGAAATAATTTTTGTTTTCTTTATTTTGTTGCTCCATACAATAAGCATGGAAACAAGAGTTTGGTTTTTTTCCCTTTCAATTTCATATTCCAATTGAGCTAGAAGCTGTATTTAAACATGAAAACATGAAATGATGGACCAATTTGTCTTTTTTCCTATTCATATTTGGTATTATCTTTGATCTAAAGGCTGAAGTACCGCATTTTTTTTTTTAAATTGAGTAGAGAAGACTAGTGCTCTACAGGTAGGGGGAATAAAAACTCATGTGGTACTATGTTGGTTATCCACCAATTTATTTTTAATTCCATTCTAGTTTGAATGCATGTAACATATACTTCTGAGCAACCTAAACTCACTATGATAGGTGACTACTAGGATGAGCATAGAGTCACTGATAGTGTAGATTTGCTCCATGAGTATGATGATCTATTTCCTCACAGTGTCACTAAAATTGAAGGAATGGTTGGTGAGTATGTGAGAAGAAGATAAAGCTTCATTTTGTTGCCAATTGATAAACAAAAAGGCCATACTATATGAACCCCATTACAAGGAACATGTGAAATAGGAGATTAATAAAATGTGGGATAAAACCTAGAGACAAATACTAAATTAGAGAGCTTTTCCAAGACAAATATACACATTAAAGATGATCATGAGAAACATATTGTTTTCTTGAACTCTTCTTTCCATCTTCCATATCTGCAGACATTATCTTGTCCTTCTCTATGTCAGAACCTTTGTTTTCCATTGAGTATACCTCAAGCAGAGACCTCATTCAATATTCCTAAAGAGTAAATACCTTGTTGTCTTGTTTTAATTTCAGGTCCTTAATTGAAATTTTTTCAAATGGAAATGTGTTATAGCAATGCTATAAAGAAATGTATTATCAATATTAGAATCAAGTGCAATTATTGTTCTTATGTTCGCTTGTGTTGGACATATTAAAATGAGTGAAACTATGTTTGAAGACCAAACATGGAATGTGAGAGTCATTAATGTTAATGGTATGTTTATCATGAAATAAGATGTGAAACACATAATCACTTAGACAAAAAAATTACAAACTAAATCATAAAAAAAAATTACAAACTCAATCATAAAAAAAAATTACAAACTCAATCATAAATGTCCTCTTCAAAGGATTTGGATGCCTTTCATATTGAGAATTTCATAGCCTGTAAACGACATGATAGATTTCATATGTAATTCATAAACATCACATATTTACAAACCTTTTAAGATCTAAGAAATTCATGTGACTGATATAATTGCATAGGAACTAAAAAATATATAATAAACTAGACAATTAAATTCAATTATGGCACACTAGCACCCAAATAACAAAGCATAATTGTAATCATTCCAACAACACTACCATAAAAAAGACACTTAAAAAAAACATGATATATAACAATTCAAAAACTCCTTTACAATTTGCCTCATAGAAAGGACAATCCCTACAAATGTTTTTTATCCTTGGTTGGAACCCTTGGGATCTTCCTTAAAATTTTGGCATCAATAAATTTTTCATGCTGCTTGGCTTTCGCAAATACTTTGTGCATAAAGGAATTGATATCCAGAACAACATGTGCACCAACAAGCACTAAAGAAAATATATCATAACAGAATCAACTTAACTCAAAATATTTCTTATGTATGTTTGCAAGTGTTTGAATAACAACGGTGACTCAAAAGAACCAACAATTTCACCAATGTAGGCAAGAATGTAGGGAAGAGTCAAGACACCAGCACCAGCTTCCAATAAGAGAGAACCAGCTTCCAATAAGAGAGAGAAGTGAGAGACCTGCAACTACTTATGGAGCAAAGGATTAAAACAAAAATCCAAGTTGTTCAAAAGTTCAAAATTAAAGAGCACAAATGGTTTAAGCAAAATAAAAGTATATATATTTCTTCAAGTCTTTACAAGTTGCAACCTCATGTAAAACAACAAAAGCTTTGTTGACTTCAAATCAAGTTCAAAGGCAAAATTGTGAATTACATAATGTGGAATCACAATTTGTGGAATATGTGGTGGGGACTTGTAGCAAATGATACATTAGTTTGTGCTAAATAAAATAATTAAAATAATACTTTGTGACCTTGTTCTTAGTAAGAGCTTGTGATTCAAGTTTTTCAAAAAAACATGACCCAAAACCCAAATTAAAATAAAGCTTCATGCATAAGCAATAATGCTTTCAAATATCTAAAAAGAAAATATATAACAAATGATGTACAAATATTCATTTTATTAGGACCTTTCTTAAAATAACATTAATTTAATAATCAACTATATTTATAATATGATATTAATTAATATGATATCACTTATTACAATTAGATTACTTTTAAAAAGATAATCATGTTTAAATAGCTAAAATTGTAAAATTAAAAAAATTAACTAAATAATAACTTTATTGTAAATTATTATTATTATAAATTATAAAAAATATATATATATACAAATTCACCTTAACATTATCTCAAGAATTTTCATTTGTAAATAGATTTTGTTACAATAGCATGAGTTAATATATTGATTTACAAATACCACATACCCAAAAAATCATACCTCATATTCATATAATATTTTTCAATTAAAAACCATAATTACAAAAAAAATCTCTAACTACTAATAAAAATATCCTAATAATCTATAATTACTAATAAAAATATCCTAGTAATCTATAAGTACTCATAAAAATATTAATCTAAAATAATATATAACTATTAGTAATCTAAAACTTTATAACTATTAATAAAAATATTCTATAACTACTAATAAAAATATTCTAAAATAATTAATAATCTAAAATAAGTAATAAGTAAAAATAATTAGTAAAAATATTAAAAACTAAATAGTAATCTATATCTAAACTTTAAAAAAATTCTAAAATATTATTTAAAAGTTATTCACTTAATAATTATTAATAAATAAATTAAAATTGAAATAAAAAATCCACAATTTTTTAACAAGAATGGAAAACAAGGCCAGCATGAACTTTGTCAAGTTGTTAGTTGGAGCAGGAGCTTAAGCCACCTTCAAAACAAAGGAAAGCCTCAAAGCATATATGAAAAATTGTTGAGTTCATATATATATATATATATATATATATATATATATATATATATATATATATATATATTATACAAAAATTGAGTTGCAGAGTTTATATTGAAAACCTAATATCAATAAAAAATTTACATTTAAAAAAATAAAATAATTGCAAAATAATTAATATATATATATATATATATATATTAATTTAAAAAAAAATAATTACTTAAAAAAAATACAAAAATGTAATTATAAGCAATTAGAACACAACAACTTTATACATTAATCCGAACTTAATAAAAATATTATATAACCACTATAACCACTAATAAAAATATTCTAAAATAACTAATAATCTAAAATAAGTAATAAGTAAAATTATTCAAAACTCAATAGTAATCTATAGCTACACTTAACAAAATTCTAAAATATTATTTGAAAGTTATTCACTTAATAATTATTAATAAATTAATTAAAATTTTTAAAATTGAAATAAACACTCCACAATTTTTTAATAAGAATGGAAAACAAGGCCAAAATAAGCTTTGTCTTGTTTTTGGTTAGAGCGGGAGCTTAAGCCTTCAAAGCAAAGGAAAGCCTCAAATCATATATGAAAAATTATTGAGTTTATATATATATATATATATATATATTACAAAAATTGAGTTCTTTAAAATTTTGTTCATGTTGCTTGGCTTTCACAGATACTTTGTGCACAAAGGAATTGAAATGATCTTGATATCCGGAACAACATGTGCACCAACAAGCACTAAAGAAAATATATCATAACAGAATCAGCTTAACTCAAAACAACATGTGCACCAACAAGCACTAAAGAAAATATATCATAATAGAATCAACTTAACTCAAAATATTTCTTATGTATGTTTGCAAGCGTTTGAATAACAACGGTAACTCAAAAAGAACCAATAGTTTCACCAATGTAGGGAAGAGTCAAGACACTAGCACCAACTTCTAATAAGAGAGAACCAACTTCCAATAAGAGAGAGAAGCCAGAGACCTGTGACTACTTATGGAGCAAAGGATTAAAACAACAATCCAAGTAGTTCAAAAGTTCAAAATTGAAGAGCACAAATGGTTTAAGAAAAATAAAAGTATATATTTCTTCAAGTCTTTACAAGTTGCAACCTCATGTAAAACAACAAAAGCTTTGTTGACTTCAAATCAAGTTCAGAGGCAAAATTGTGAATTGCATCATGTGGAATCATAATGTGTGGAATATGTGGTGGGGACTTGTAGCAAATGATACATTAGTTTGTGCTAAATAAAATAATTAAAATAATACTTTGTGACCTTGTTTTTAGTAGGAGCTTGTGAATCAAGTTTTTCAAAAAAACATGATCCAAAACCCAAATTAAAATAAAGCTTCATCCATAAGCCATAATGCTTTCAAATATCTAAAAAGACAATATATAACAAATGATGTACAAATATTTAATTTATTAGGACCTTTCTTAAAATAACATTAATTTAATAATTAACTATATTTATAATATGATATTAATTAATATGCTATCACTTATTACAATTAAATTACTTTTAAAAAGATAATCATCAAAATATTTATTTCTTTACATAGTTTAAATAGCCAAAATTGTAAAATTATAAAAATTAACTAAATAATAACTTTATTGTAAGCTATTATTATTATAAATTATATATATATATATATATATATATATATATATATATATATATATATATATACAAATTTATCTTAACATTATCTTAAAATTTTCATTTTTAAATAATTTTTGTTGCGATAGCATGAGTTAATATATTCATTTACAAATACCACATACCCAAAAAATCATACTTCATATTCATATAATATTTTTCATTTAAACACTATAATTACAAAAAAATCTCAAACTACTAATAAAAATATCCTAGTAATCTATAATTACTAATAAAAATATCCTAGTAATCTATAAGTACTCATAAAAATATTAATCTAAAATAATATATAACTATTAGTAATCTAAAAACTCTATAACTATTAATAAAAATATTCTATAACTACTAATAAAAATATTCTAAAATAACTAATAATCTAATAATCTAAAATAAGTAATAAGTAAAAATAATTAGTAAAAATATTCAAAACTAAATAGTAATCTATAGCTACACTTAAAAAAATTCTAAAATATTATTTGAAAGGTATTCACTATTAATAAATAAATTAAAATTTTTAAAATTGAAATAAAAATTCACAATTTTTTAACAAGAGTGGAAAATAGAGGAAAGCCACTTTCAAAACAGAGGAAGCCTCAAAGCATATATGAAAAATTGTTGAGTTGATCTATCTATCTATCTCTCTCTCTCTCTCTCTCTATATATATATATATATATATATATATATATATTACAAAAATTGAGTTGCAGAGTTTATATTGAAAACCTAATATCAATAAAAAATTTGCATTTAAAAAAATAAAACAATTGCAAAATAATCTCTCTCTCTCTCTCTCTCTCTCTCTCTCTATATATATATATATATATATATATATATATATTAATTTAAAAAAAAAATTAATTACTTAAAAAAAATAGAAAAATGTAATCATAAGCAATTAGAACGCAACAACTTTATACATTAATCTAAACTTAATAAAAATATCATATAACCAGTATAACCACTAATAAAAATATTCTAAAATAACTAATAATCTAAAATAAGTAATAAGTAAAAATATTCAAAACGAAATAGTAATCTATACCTACACTTAACAAAATTCTAAAATATTATTTGAAAGTGTTATTTACTTAATAATTATTAATAAATAAATTAAAATTTTTAAAATTGAAATAAACACTCCACATTTTTTTAATAAAAATGGAAAACAAGGCCAACATAAGCTTTGTCTTGTTTTTTGTTAGAGCAGGAGCTTAAGCCTTCAAAGCAGAGGAAAGTCTAAAAGCATATATCAAAAATTATTGAGTTAATATATATATATATATATATATATATATATATATATATATTACAAAAATTGAGTTGTTAAGTATATATTGAAAATCTAAAAAAAATAAAACAATTGCAAGATTTTATATATATATATATATATATATATATATATATATATATATATATATTTAATCACTTAAAAATAAATTACAAAAATGTAATTATAAGCCATTAGAACCAAACAACTTTACACATTAATCGGAATTGAAATTGATTATAGATAAATTACAATATACACGGAGGACAACAAAAATGTAAATTCATAAGATAAAAGACAGATTTTTTTGTTTCAGCTAATAAGTATTATACATAGACTTGATTTTTACTTCCTTCCAAAAAGCATCCTATTCCATATCAAATTGTAAACTGAAATACATCTGTGAAATAAGAAGTATTATACATTCACTTGAATTTTTATTTGATTAAAAAATGCTTCCTATTCCATATCATATTTTATTACTTCTTCCAAAAAAGTCTCCTATTCCATATCATATTTACCTAGTTCCAAAGATATTTAATTGTACATAATCTATTGCGATATAAATATGCACAATAATAATGGATCTGCACCTGAAAATATCTCCTAAAATAATTAGAAGTAAATAAGTAGAATGTACAATTTGATATCATTAAGCTTGAAATAAACCAAAATACATTTTTGAAAATTATCAGAAAACATAAATAAATATTTTGACTAAACACACAAAACTTACAATTTGATATTATTAACCATGAAATGAACCAACCAAAGTACAGATTCAAACCTGTAGGAGAAGAAAGGGGAGTGAGTCAAACTTGTCTCCCTGGAAGAATGTTTCCCCAGCCGTTTCACCAGAACTGCCTTCCGCGGTGGCACACGAGTCGAACATGTCCCCTGGAAGAATGTTGTTCCAGATGTTTCACCAGAACTGCCTTCCTGGTGACACACAAGACGAATGCCTTATTTCTGGAAGAATGTTGCTCCAGCTGCTTCACCAGAACTGCCTTCCTCGACGGAACTTGTCCCCTCTAAGAATGTTGCTCTAGCCGTTTCACCAGAGCTGCCTTCCTCAACGGCACACAAGAGGAATGCCTTGTTTTCCCCAAGAGATATTTTCATTCCGTTTGATGCACATCTTCCAGAGTTTTTCATTTTGTCTCATGCACATCTTCTTGAATTTTTTCATTCTCTCTCATGCACATCTTCTAAATCTGTTTTTTCCTCTTTTTTTTCTGGATGTGATTCTCTTCTTTGATTATTCATGGAGCATGAAGGAGAAAAGGATTAAATATGTAGTTTGTTGTGTTGTATTGCTACGAATTAAGAAATAGTATTGGGTAAATAAAATATTTAGAATATGAGAGTTCAGTTATTGCATATGAATAGAAGAAACGAATTAAAAAAGGAGGTAGTTAGATAGTTAGCACAACTTAAATGAAGGAGGTAGTGGCTCTAATGGCCCAAAAGATTTTAATTATCTAACATCTGATCTAATGCACCACACATAGACACATTGACAGCTAGAAGAGTTTTTTTCAAATAATAACGCCTTACAGCGTAATTACGACGTAAATATATTTTCTCAATGATTGTTGAATAATAACATGTAATGAGAAGAGACAAAATATTTATGATGCATTAGTTATTATATTATGCCTTTTTTTAAAGTTAAAAATAGATTTGAATTTCATGTTTTTGGGTTGATGTGAAAATATCTCTATTCTAGCACTTAGTATATGCGATGATGGTAATTTGACTACATCATGTATCACTCAAACAATAGCAATGCGATATCTTAATGACCTTCTTTGATCATTAAATGTTATATATAAAGTGTACTAAAAATTATTCTTACATTAACATGTTTTTTAAGATGAAGAAATCATGTTGGCTTATAATAAAGTGTATTACAATTTATTCCAATATAAATATATTTTATGGAAAAAATATCATATTAAGATAGAATGAAAAATCTCAACAATAACGTTACCGCTTTCTATTAAAAATTATAATAAAATCAAAATTGTATGTTTTTTTTGTTTTTGTTTTTGTTTTCGTTGTTTGTTTGTTTGTTTGTTTTTTTTTTTTTTTTTTTTTTTTTATCTGAATCGGTCTACTTCTATATTGATACAAAAATAAAATTACAGAGAGGCAGTGGCCTCAAGAAAACGAGCCCAAGGATGCGGCATTCGCACATTACATTGCTGCGAATTGACAGACAAAACAAGCTGGATACTGACCAATAGTTCTTTGTAAACCATGACCTTGTCTGACTCAAGAACACCTGTAACAAGACTTTGAACTTTCGAAAGGGAAGAAATGGACTCAAAATTGTTGACAGGGCACATACAGACATTGCCCATTACAAAACCAAAAACAGACCCATTGTTATACTGAAGCATTCACCTTATATCATAGAAAAAAGAAGTAGTAGGCCACCCACGCAGGGGATACCGGTAGTTAGACGAAAGAGAAAGCATCTGAGCTAGAGAATGATAACACATTAGTTGACTGTTTAAAAGAAGGGAAATGAACACCTCCTTGCTGCCTGTAATAAAAAACCAGAGGGCGCAAACTTGATTAGAAATCATTAGATGGTGAAGGCACTTCCTCGACGATGGGGCACGCATACTGATATGGATCGGCTTCATCTGGAGGAGGGCCATCCTTGCTTGAAGAGCCACCACCAGGAGGGGCACTAGGACTTGCTTGCGGGCTCGCTTTCTGGGTGACTTGGCCACCAGGTTCACTATGCTTTATGTCAATCTGAGGGGAACTGGACATAATATCCTCCCCTGGCTCAAGAGCCACTCCAGGAGTAGCCATAACAAGACCGGCGGAAAGTTCACGAAGCTTTATAGTGACAGAGGCGAGGAAAGTGTGATTATTGAGGGTACAGGGGTAATGAAGACAGGCAGTATGAGTTTTTGCCCTGGAGGAAAGGCAGAAGAACGCTGGAGGATTAGGGTGACCTCATCCCCATCCCCGACCCCTCCTGGAAGCAAGAGAGCGAACAGGGCCGAAGTCAGAAGTATCGGACGAAGAAGCAGAAGAGGAGGGAGAGGGTTGGCGATTCATGTGCCCAAGAGAGGAGCCTCTTCTACAGTGCATTCTTTGGCGCAGGCGTGGCATGATTTGAAGAGCAGAGAGGGCGGAGTTATCAGCAAAATGGAGCCTGGTGTCAACTTGCTGAGGAATCCTGATGAAAGCAGAGGATGAGCGACTGTAATTGCAGTAGGGACGGTGGGTTATGTGAATTCCGGGCATGAGATCAACACAACAACTCAAAGCACAACGTTTCCCTGAGTTGGTGTGAGAGCAAGGCTCAGCATCAGCGAGGGAGCAGCAAGTGCGCAGGGGAGGAGCACAATGGAAGTTCCGAATGGGCGCCATAGCAGAAGAATGATCGAGATAGCTTGGAGAAGTGGGCTGCATTAACGCAGCAATTAAGTTTTGAGCTGGAGAAATAAAAGCCCACATCAAGCGAGGAAGAATGGCGGTGGAGATAAACCACGCGCTTGTCCTCCATGTCGCCAATTTACCGAACGCCTCGATACTCACCCGCATTCGGGAATCAAAATTGTATGTTAATCATCATTAATATTAGCATTAAAAAGAGAATATGTAAGTTTTTTTTTTTGGTAATATTGGCATATAACTTTACCTCTTTCTACTAAATTATAATAAATATTAAAATTGTGTGTCAACCATCAATAATTAGTATTAAAAAAGAGAATACCTTAGATTTTTTTTAAGCCTAGCAGGACATTTTCATTCACTCATTTTCATCAAAAGTAGGTTACAATCATAAAAAATATGTTCACTGGCCTTAACCTACCCATTGGGAAACTAGGTTTGTTAGCCACCGAACCGCATTATAAGCCATCCAAAATCTCAATAGATTAAATCTGTCTAACAGTGCCTTATAGAACTGAATATCTGGAAAGCATCTATGACCTAAATAGCTATAGTGTAGACTACTAGTCAACATATACATCCAAGAAAATTAAACAAAATTAGGTACTACCATATCCTAGCTAACTACTACTCATCATAGGACTCCAGAGGAGTTGGGTGCTTTGCACCAGAACCTGGTAATTCAGACTGAGGAAGAAAAAAAATGTGTTGCTCAATGCTGCCAAGACGAACATTCTGTTGCTCGATTTGGAATTGGATAAGTTGAAAAATTCTTTCTGAATTTCCCTAAATCTTGGATCAAATTTGATAGAGCCTGCCAGAGAGGTCAAGATAGTTCTGGCCACAATACTTTTCATCATCCACTAGAGCTAAAAATGTTGTTTATATTGAGTAGTGTGGCCTGAGGTATGTCTCGGGTCTGGAACTAAGTCATGCTAGCCTTTTGTCTGAACTGCAACTTATGCGTGTTGATTCAATTAAGCTTCCCATTTTTAGATAAATTGTTTAACTTGGGTCAGAGTGCCTACATTAAAATTCTGGGATGCCTCACTGATTATTTCAGCATCAAATTTATGGTTGCTTCTTCTCAGATTTTGAGCTAAGGATGAACCCATGCCTCCTCATTTCATTGTATGTCAATTGCAGCCTTGACCCCGACATCCAGAAGACCTAGAACCAAGGGATGGATGAGCCATTTGAATTATCAACCAAACACAAAGCCACAAACCATCAACTGAACAGAATGAGCCACAATACAAAACCAAACTGTCTACTCGCGGTCAGGGTATTTACATAATTTTTGAGAACCTGACATAATAACATAAAATGAAACAAATAGGAAAAATTTGTTAGGCTGAAGCCTTTC
This sequence comes from Pinus albicaulis, assembly GCA_034641835.2. Taxonomy (NCBI): domain Eukaryota; kingdom Viridiplantae; phylum Streptophyta; class Pinopsida; order Pinales; family Pinaceae; genus Pinus; species Pinus albicaulis. The sequence goes on from CM076570.1 coordinate 169,541,560, forward strand.
ATAGAAACTAAGGGTCAAATGGGACAGCTTCCATCGATGCACAATACTATATTTTAGCACCCCATGATTAATTGAGTTAATATACAAATAAAATCCAAGGTTAGTATGCAACTTGTGGAAGAAGGCTCCACAGGCCAGCTCCCCGACCTCAATTATAGTGAGGTCCACACCATAGTCGCAATAAATCAGCTAAAGAGAATTTATACTCATTCCCATGCTCAATACCAACAATTCAAATATATAACCAACACGGACGAACAAACATACATCCACCAAAAGACTCCAAGCTAGAGAGTGACCATACATTCCCATTCAAGAAAGAATATTGCTAAATAATACGTATAATGACATATAAAAAGCATACATTACATAAGGCACAACCACAAAAACTTTCCAATTTACCAGACAACAATTCCCATTTCTCACAAGAAATGTATTGCAAATATTACCATTAAGATTTCGAGACACGTTTGAAGATTATGCAGGTCATGGTCAAAGAGGGGAAATAAAGAGAAGAACATACCTGACTGAAGAAGCCATGAGATAGAGAGGACGGTCACTTCCAAGAAACAGACCCGCCTAGCCTTCCTTTCAAACAAGAGAGCACTTTCCAAGAGCCTTTTATTTCTACCAAGATCCAAACCCCAAGACAAGACATATAGATTCTTGGGTCGTTGATCCCTATCCACTTGGATATTAAGAGCCTCACAGCTCGTCGCATCAATATTAATGCATCCCATGCATGCTACCACAACACTTTCTCAATCTATCATGTGAGGGCGTGAGTCTATTTGCCCTCAGGCCCTTTCAATGATCAATTCACACATGACATGAGTCATGAGATGGATAATGAGTTGTCTCGCACCCCGATAGAGGGTCTTGATTAACTTCCTCTTCGGGTCTCGGTTTTGGGAAGCATCTTGAGCCAGAATATGTGTTATATGATCCATCTCCTCTCCATGATGATCTCCCATACAGGGGGAATCAAGGATCATACCCATATGGATACATCCCCAATTGGAAAAATTGTCTTTCGCTTTAGTTCCAGTCCATCAAACACGCGCAGGAATAATATAGTCAAAGCCAGGGATGAGATCGCCAATTTGTCGAATCAAGTGGACCATCCTCTAGCTCCAGCTAACCTTCTCCCACTTGGTGCAATGATTCAACTTTTTAATTGTTTCAATAAATAGATTGGAATCGCCTTCAACCATCAACAGTTTCTACCCTTCTCATTTCGCAATGAGAAACCCATGTTTTACTACATTGAATTATGCCTCATTATTTCCTGCAAAGCCATAGTTAGTTAGATAGAGAGGTTGTGAACCTGGGACTAGGATTCCCTGAAGAAGCCTATGAATCTAGCGTGTCCAGGGTTACCTTAAGAGGCCCCATCAAAATTTAGTTTAAGAAAACCAATAGGAGGGGCTGAAAAACTAGAAAGGGGGGATCTAGTGGAAATCAAGAGCTTCTATGAGGATGGGGAAAGAATTTGCAATAATATATTTAAAGTAGAGAGGATCCTTGCTTCATGAGGAGAAACCTGCCAATCATCTGGATGCCACTTCTCGGCTAATATAGTTTCTCTTATATTTTGGAGGACCCTTGACCATATTTATGCCTTAGAGAGTCCCTACTCTTTGAAGATCCTTTTGTTCCATTCTTTTCAAATCGCCCAAAGGAGGAAGTCTCATTAGGATAATTTTGAGGTCTAAAATGGACCTCCTAAGAAAATTATAAAATAATAGTGGAAATAGTAAAATAAGATTTGATTACATCATCAAATTTTAGAGAAAAAAAAATAAAATACTACTTTTTCAAATCGTATTTTAAACTTATCTCCCTAAGGTTTTACTCAAATTTTGAGTAGGAATACTCGTTGGATGAAAAATTTAATTCCCTATCCAAAGAGTACCCATGTTTCATACTTTGTTGTGTAACCAGCTCCAAAAAGAGAAGAGAAGAGATATCAATGCCTTAGAAATGAGCCACTTTGAGGGGGCAACCTCCAATACATTACATAAATGAACAATTCTTGGATGATTCAATTTACAAAACCTCCTTTCTATATATAGGAGTCCATGGGGCCATAATATAATCCTAGTGGGCCACAATGTAATCCTAGCCCAGGCCTAACAATAATAATTTAAGGGCACAATAATAATAAAATGGGAATTCTGGGGTACAATAATAATAATAAGGGGGTTACACTAACAACAATAACGGACTATACTAGTAATATAGGGACCTAACATGCCCCTCTCCTTCAAAAAAGTGTTGTCCTCAACACTTGAGTAGTTCTCGGTGCTTCTTTATAAAATTCTCATCCTCCCATGTAGAATCTTCAGTGGGTAAGTTCTTCCACTTGATGAGATACTCTGAAATTGATCGATTCCTTAGTTGTCGAGTTCTTGTTTCCGTGACCGCCTCAGGTTCGAATATGATTTTTCCTTCCTCATGAAGTTCTGGTAATATTGTTTGAACTGGAAGATTTTCACCGATAACCTTCTTTAAGCATGAAACATGGAAAATTGGATGTACTCGTGAAGAAGCAGGAAGTTCCAATTTGTATGCCATAGTACCAATCTTTTGCAACACCTTGTAAGGACCATAGTACTTTGGCGATAATTTATTATCCTTCTTTGATTGCTTGAGGGACATTTGTTTGTATGGTTGTAGCCATAGAAATACCCAATCTCCTACATCAAAACTTCTCTCGCTGCGATGTTGATCTGCCTGTTGTTTCATTCGATTTTGTGCCAAATTCAGGTTATCCTTTAAGAGTTGGAGAACTTCTTGCTGATGCTCGATGTGATCTTCCACTGCTTGGACCTTCGAATTTTCCCTTAAAGATGATGTGATGGATGGTGGATGATATCCATAAAGTGCCATAAATGGGGTCATTTTTGCTGCAGTATGGAAGGAAGTGTTATACCACCATTCAGCCAGAGGTAACCACTTGACCCATTGTGTTTGTTTATTGGATACAAAACAACGAAGATATCCTTCCAAACATTTATTTACTATCTCAGTTTGACCATCAGATTGAGGATGATAAGATGAGCTATGAGCTAATTGAGTACCCAAACAAGAAAATAACTCCGTCCAAAAATTTCCGGTAAAAATGGGATCTCTGTCGCTCACAATAACCCTTGGGCTTCCATGTAGTTTTTGAATTCTATCCATAAATGTAGTAGCAACTGTACTTGCTTTAAATGGATGAGATAATGCACACAAGTGTGCATACTTGGTAAGTCTATCAACTACCACCATGATGACACTCTTTCCTTCAGACTTAGGTAAACCTGTGATAAAATCCATTGAAATCTCCTCCAAACATTGACTTGGAATGGATAAAGGTTGTAGAAGTCCCGGGGTCTTAATTGTTTCCACTTTATTCTGCTGGCAAACCAAACATTCTGCCACAAAATTTTGAAAATCAGATTTAAGGCCATCCCGAAAAAATTCTTTCTTCACCCTGTGGTAAGTTTTTAAAAATCCTGAGTGTCCTCCTAAAGGAGAAGTGTGCAATTCCAGAAGAATATTTTGTTTTAGTTGGGAATTCTTACAAAGATATAAGCGATCTTTGTACCATAAGGAATAATTTTTCCAACTAAATGTATCGGATGTACTAGGATCTTGTTGCAACTTTTGAATGAGTGTCCATACATCTTTGTCCTTCTTCCATTCATCTCTTTATTCGGTTATCCAATCTGGTTGGATAATAGAAATGGCACAAAGAAATGCTTCCACCTCTTCATTCTTTCTTGAGAGTGCATCTACAACAACATTAAGCTTTCCTTTTTTGTAGATTATTTCAAAGTCATAACCCAACATCTTTGTGACCCATTTTTGATGCTCTTCTAAAGATAGTCTTTGTTCCAAAAAGTGTTTAAGACTATCATGATCAGTTTTTACCTTGAAGTGTCTTCCCATTAGGTAAGTTCTCCATTTCTTTAGTGCATGCAGTATTGCTAACATTTCCTTCTCATAAATAGGTTTCTGTAAATACTTTCCTTTGATTGGACGACTTCCAAAAGCAATGGGTCTTCCTTCCTGCATTAAAACTGCACCAATTCCATTTCCTGAGGCATCACATTCCACAATAAAGGTTTTTGTGAAGTCTGGCGTAGCTAAGATTGGTGCTAGGCACATTGCCTCTTTAAGATGTTCAAAGGCCTTAGTTGCTTCAGGAGTCCATGAAAATGCATCTTTCTTCAATAATGTTGTTAGAGGTGCTGCTATTCTCCCATAATTCTTAACAAACTTGTGATAATACCCTGTTAACCCGAGAAATCCTCGCAACTACTTTATGGTTGTAGGGACTTTCCATTCCTTAATGGCTTTAATTTTGTTAGGGTCTACTTTAACACCCTCGTGAGATATAATATGACCCAGATATTCCACCTCTTGTACTCCAAAGAAACATTTGGTTGTTTTTGCATATAATTGTTTCTCCTGCAATAGTTTGAGCACCCTGTCAACATGTTCAACATGATCCTTCCAAGACCTGCTGTAGATTAGTATATCATCCAAAAATACTAGCACAAATTTTCTAAGGAAGGGTTTGAAAATGGAATTCATCAACCCTTGAAATGTAGAAGGTGCATTGGTAAGGCCAAAAGGCATGGCCAAAAATTCATAATGACCCTTATGAGTTCGAAATGCTGTTTTTGGAATATCTTCAGTCTTCATTCTAATTTGATGATATCCTGAACGAAGATCCAACTTGGTAAAATAAATTGCTCCATGTAATTCATCCAATAATTCATCAATCACAGGAATGGGAAATTTGTATTTAATGGTGAGCTTATTGAGCTCCCTATAATATGGACACATTCGCCATGATCCATCCTTCTTGTGTACCAATACTACAGGAGCAGAGAAAGAACTTTGACTAGGTTGAATTATACCCGCTTCTAACATTTCTGCAATCATACGTTCAATTTCGCTCTTTTGGAAGTAAGGATATCTATAAGGCCTGATGTTTGGAGGAACACTTCCTGGAATCAAATGAATAGGATGATCATGATCACGAATAGGTGGGAGTCCTTTGGGAGTTTCAAACACCTTGGAATGATTTTCCAAGACTTGTTGGAGATCTGCAGAAATAGATGATTTTGATGTCGGAACTTCTAGTAAGCATAATTGTGCAATTACGACTCGTTGTTATTTCTTTAGAAGCTTTGTCATGACATTAGAGCTTATTATCCTTCTTGGTTTCCCTTCAATACCCCGTAATTCGACTTCCTTTCCTTCTAAAAAAAATTTCAAGAAAAGTTCTTGAAAATTAAAAGCTACCGTCCCCAAAGATTGTAACCATTGTACTCCTAGTACAACATCAGCACCTCCCATAGGAATGGCAAGCATTGGACTAGTCAATACATATTCCCCCATGGTTAGCTTGATATTATGGCATTTTCCAGAGCAATTTATAGTTCCTCCATTTGCAACCATCACTTGACATTCTGGTGCTGGGTATAGGAAACAATTTAATTCATTGGCTACCTTACAATGAATAAAATTATGGGTGCTACCTGAATCAATCAACACTATTACCTTTCTCTTCTTGATTTTTCCTTTTATCTTGAGAGTTTGAGGAGCGGTAATTCCTGCCAGTGCATTACACGATATGGTTGGATTCATTTCTTCCTCTTCTGGGGCTGGTTCCTGGTGTATATCCTCTTCTTGTTCATTTTCTTCTTCCTCTTCACAATCTATGTAAAATGATTTCTTCTCAGCACACTTATGACCTTTAGTGTATTTTCTATCACAACTGTAGCAAAGCCCTTTTGCTCTTTTTTCTTCCAATTTTTGTGGTGTCAACCTTGTAGGTTGTGGAAATCTAGGCGTAACAACACTTCCTTCTTTATAGAATTGAGTGGTAGGCTTCCTTGTCACCATAATTTTACATTCAACTTTTCTTGCCAACCTGAATGCCTTCTCCAATGAATCAGGTTTCAAAACACGAACTTCATGTTGGATGTTATCCTTTAGAGTACCTAAGAAGAGATCAATCCTGTGTTCCTCTGGAATATTAGTTACCCTTATATTCAATTTTGGAAGTCCTCAATGTGCTGCCCCACTAAACCCTTTTGTTTGAGATTTATCAATTGGCTAAAGAAGGTGTTGCTCTTTGTATCCTCATAATGTGCTATCATTTCCTCCGTAAAAATTGACCAAGTGACAATTTTTTTACGGGAGCAAAGCCATTGATACCATACAAATGTATTTTGTTCTAAATGTAAGTTGCAATGCGTACCTTTTGTGTGTTTTGCACGTTATGGAGATCAAAATATTGCTCCATCTGTAGTATCCATGTTACAGGATCCTTTCCATCAAACTTCCTCATATCCATTTTTGGAATATGGTGGTTCTTCCCGCCAACATTAGAGTTTATGAAATCATGATTAACATTGATTTTGTTCTCATCATGAGGTTCTTCTACTATCTTTTCACCATTTGGAAACTTTTCCTGTATCAACTTTGTCAAACCTTCGATATCTATTTTTAGATCATTCTTCATGTTTTCCATCTTAGCTTCCATGCCAGCTTCCATGCCATCCATATTAGCTTGCACGCCATCCATCTTAGCTTCCACGCCTTTCTTCAAAACTTCCATTTCATTTTTTTTTGCTCTTTGCAAGAGTGAAATTTGTTGCACTTTCTCTTGTAATTTTGATAGATCATGTTGCAATTCTTCATCTTCATGAGTCATAGTAGAGCCTTTTGAAGGCTTAATGGGTGTTGAATTATTTTTACGGGGTATCTTTTAGAACCCAATACTGATATATATTCTACAATATTCCCTTGGAATCAATTCAAATTGATTCTTCAAACAAGACTTTTGCAATTCGGAAAAAAAAATACACACCTTTTTCTTTCTTTTGCGGAGATCGATATTGAAATTGGATTATCTTTGTGATTGCAACAATTAAATATTTGAATTTCAATACCAACGTAGCCATCTGAATTATCTTTCAAATGCCACAGGTCTGACCTGATTTGGATTCTCCAAGACAAAGTTGTGTCCAATCTCCCACAATGACCTAATTCTGGACTAGTTCAATAGAGTGAACTTGTATGACTTACCACGTGTCACTGTTTCATACTTTTTCTCTGAAATTGATAGCCAAGAAGCTAAAGTCCGTGTACTTGCGACCACTTTTTACGGCACTCCAATCCGATGCCCAGAGAGAGAGTTATTGAACTTTTCCCGTGATCACCTCTTTCAGATGAAATTCAGGAGCCTGAAAAGGCACTACCTTCCACAGATCATATCTCCAAAACTATTATGAACCAAGCTCTAAAATTTTTGGACGAATTTCCTCAGTATTTCAGCTTCATACCATGAAAATACCACAATGACCTGTTTAGGAGCCTGAAAAAAGACCTAACTTCCACAGATGATATCTCCGAAAATATTGCGAACCAAGCTCTGAAATTTTTAGAAAATCATCCTTAGGATTTCGGCTTCGCACCCTAAAAATTTCAGCTTCTGAAACTTCGTAGAAAAAAAGTTATAGCAAAAATGCCACGATGACCTGTTTGGAGCAGCGAAACCCTAGAATCCAAAGCTTTTATACCAAATGTTGTGTAACCAGCTCCAAAAAGAGAAGAAAAGAGATATCAACACCTTAGAAATGAGCCACTTCGAGGGGAAACCTCCAATACATTACATAAATGAGCAATTCTTGGATGATTCAATTTACAAAACCTCCTTTATATATATAGGAGTCCATGGGGCCATAATGTAATCCTAGTAGGCCACAATGTAATCCTAGCCGACCTAACAATAATAATTTAAGGGCACAATAATAATAAAATGGGGGTTACAAGGGTACAATAATAATAATAAGGGGGTTACACTAACAACAATAAGGGACTATACTAGTAATATAGGGACCTACCATACTTTTGATGTACTCTACTACATGAAAAAATAGAAATAAATGAAAAATGTGATTGCAATCATGGTTTTTCATGTATTTCTCATTTTTCACATAGTATGGTCCATCAAAAGTATGCAACATGGGTACTAGGATGAGGAATTAAATTTTTCATCCAATGAGTACTCCTGCTTGAAATTTGAGTAAACCCTTAGGGAGATAAGTTGAAAATACGAGTTGAAAAAGAAGTTTTATTATTTTATTATTTTTTAATCTTTTTTACTTTTTTACTCCAAAAATGGTGAATCATCCCCCATGGTTGACATCATCATCTTGAATCCTATTAGTTCTCATAAATTTAATTTTGGTTGTACATTTTTCTTAGGAGGCCCATTTTAGACCTCAAAATTCCCCTAATGAAAGCAATTCTCCAAGCCCTATTCAAGACAAGGCTTGATAAGATGCCATTACTCCATATTTCAATATAGGTTCTGATGCTAGTATTATCCTGGTCCTGGTGCCAAAAAATATGAACAATGTTTCTCCATAGTTGGTTCGTGAAGAGATAAATGTTCAAAAGATGTTCTAGATATTCATTATGATATTCAAACATACTACACAAGGATGGTCCTTAGACTCCTCTTTTTTGGAGCTGATCCCATGTAAGAATTGATCAAAGACACAACAACCATAGGAAATATGTCATCTTCAGCCAGAATTTCCTTGTCCATATCTTCCTCCATATAGGGTTAAAGTAATATTGAGGCTCATTCATAGCTAGTATAGAGGCTTCCTTGATAGTAAAAATTTCTCTAGTTGTATAGTCCCATCATAAGATATCTAGACCTTCAGGTTTTACAAGATTTCTAGATTGAATCTCTTTTTCCATAGTCTCCCATTAATCTGAGTTTGGGGGATTATGCCAATGTTGTTTCTCTTTCATTACCTCCAAGTGGTCTTCAAAGACGGTCACCAAAAGTGCTCTACAAATGTGTAGTTATGTATGTTTGTAAAAAGAAAATATCTACTAGATATTTCCAGCTAAAGAGCTTAACTCATTGTTGCCAGGAGTCCTGCCAAAAGAGTGCTCATCGTCCATCATAGATTTACCAAAAGGTATGAGAGTGAATGAGATATTTGTTATCCAAGGTTAAATTATAGATCGAGGATCCTTTCGGGGTATCCTGAATTCTTATTATATCTTTCTAACACTGTCTTCCCACATCTACCCAAGTAACTGACCAACCAGGGTAAATATATGATGAGAGGATACTAATACGAGATTAAAACTCCTAGGTTATGTTAAGGAAGTTTAACTAATGGAAAAATGAAAAGAAAACCTTGTACATCATCAATGGCACCCGTAGGAGCTAACCCATCCTTTAAGGCCTCTTACCCCTCGGTCCCACTGACCTTTTGGCCTCTTTGAGCCATAGCCACTGGCATAAAACTGCATTCCAACAACTACAAGTCTATAGCCATAGGCATAAAACTACAAGCTAGTAGCTAGGGCCCCAATTTCTCAGTTCCGTGCCAGTGGACCTGGGATTTGAGCTACCTTTTCAGGCCTAGAGACCAGGTCACTACCCAAAACTTCATGAAAACCTAAGGGATTATATATAACAATAGAAAAATGATACGAAAGAAAAGACATCAACAAGAACTCATGTGGACCCCTCCTAACCATGACATACATTATTTCAAACATGTCACAAACATTGAATCTAAATGTATAAACAAGAGATTTAAACATAGGGGTCTCATACTTATCTGAAAATCACTAATAATAATTTCTCCCTTACATAATTAGTTAAAATATAACCTATTTTATCAAATACACACTATGCATTCATTTACAATTAAAAACATGGATAGACACATACATCATCACTGATAAAATACATGCTTATAACCAGCATAATAACCACAGAAATACAATGGATACAACAAAAATAGAATCCACATATAGATAAATACATTTTCATAACAAATATGAAGGGAATGAATTTCTCATTATGAAATGTAGAAACCAACCGGAAATGGGACTTTCACGTTCCACCCGGCCATAAATTAGTTTAGCCAAGTCTGATTTCAGCAATTCATACCCGTGCCATGTTCCAAGCATGAATTTGGGATCTCATCATACACATCAATCACAACCAATCGAGTGATGGCAGAGGCAAAACTACCTTAACCCTCAACCAGTGATTCCACCTCACTGTCAGACATCACAACCATCAGAGATTCATCTCTATGCAGGTAGTTCTAGGGATCGAGAGTGTTTGTTCTAACCAGGGATTCAAGGACTAGTAAGTCAACCCCAACTTTTACAGGGCTTCCATATTTTTTGTCCAACCAGGGTTTCCAAGTCTAGTAACTCAACCCACCTAGGGCTTCCAGAGTGTTGGTCCAACCAAGGATTCTAGGACTGGTAACTCAACCCACAATTGTCCGTCGAGCTTCAAAAGCGTTTGTTCAATCAACGCTTCCAGGAAATCATAACTCAACCCACATCTAAGCAAATCTTGAGAACCATCCAAAAAAAAATTAATGGAAATAAACCCACAACACCATGGCTATCTAGGAAATAACAAGGCTAGGAAAATCCACATGCATACACCATGCATGCCAAAAATAGTGAGGGAAACAATACATGCAACTTGGTACCTACAATAAAATCTCGTTGTACTTATTGGTCCTGGTGTCTTCTTGCACTTTCTCGCTCTTTGTTTTCCTTCTTGTTCAAAATCACCATGTATCCACACTCTCCAAGAGTGCTCCAAGAAAACTCTAAGTATCCAAAAGTATGAGAGAGAGAGAGAGAGAATAATGAGAAAGCTCCAAAAATGCACTGAAAAAGGTACCAAATGATCCTCATAAGCCTTTTTATAGAAGAGACCTCTATTTTCTTCATTTTCCTCCTCACATGCAACCTATGACCTTTCATCTCCCTTTTCTACTAATTTCCATTATTTTCATAAATAAGTGTTCCAAAAATATTTTTTTCCTCTTTAATGCCTTAGCCATAGCATTTTTCCAATTTCCTTATCCATAATAAACCATGTGAACACCCACACTAGGATTTTTTTCCCAACATTCAAGTTGGAATAAGTGTCCCATCAACCATGGTTATTATTTTAACTTTATTACATGGAATTTTCACCAGGGATGTTACAGAACACTCCCCCTTGGGGGACACCATACTTGGTGTTCAATCACACATATACCTCATCAACACCACTGAAAAGAAAACATACTACCTATGCATCTTTATAACATAGCTCAATGCAATATTTACAATGATCACCCTGCTGGAAGCAAACCAACATGACATCATAACAACATGACAACTATAATAACATGACACAATACCTCTTATTGTAGATTCATACATAGATCATGGTGGTATTTACATCCACATACATATAGGTACATATACCTGAACATCACATCAAAACATACATCAAAACATCACCAAAAAATATACCAAACATATACCAATATCATACCAAAACTCCTTTGCCTCAACGAACAAACAAGGAAATATACATAGCACGCATCTTATCCATCATCTACCATGTAGGTTCATCGAGACCAAAGTGCTTCAATTTCAATTTAACTAGCTTGATTGCTTGATTCTGGAGCATGGGCATTTTTTTTATGCAAAATGCACTGTAATTCCGGTTAGAACTATCCTTCTAGATCCACTTGCAATACAGACCAGTCAATAACATGATCAACATCCTTAACATATTTCTTAAGCAAAAATATATGAAAAAAATCATGGACTTTCACCGTGGAAGATAGTGCAAGTCGATAGGGTATTGGCCAAATCCTCTTAATGATATGAAGGGTCCATAAAACCTTGGTGCCAGCTTGGCACACGATCGAATTTGCAAGGAGCTCTTCTTGGGCTTGATACGCAAGTACACCTGATCCCAAACCTAAAACTACTTGAACAACTTGTTCTTCTTTGCATAACTCTTCTTCCTATCCTGCACTGCTTTCAAGTTATGATTGACCACCTACATTTCCTGTTCCATTGCTGCCAATATATATGGTCCAATCAATACCCTGTTAACCAGATCACTCCAAATAATGGGAGTTTTTCAAATATTCCTATAAAATGCCTCAAATGGACTCATCCTCAATGACTCTTGATACCCATTTTTGTAGGCAATCTCTACCAGTAGAAGATACTCTTCCCACTTGTGTTGCTGATGCATCACATACATCCTCAACATATCCTGCAATATCTTGTTGATCCTCCTAGTATGCCCACATGTATGTGGATTATAAGTTGTGCTAAATGCGAACTTGATGTCAAAACCTGCAAACATCTCCTTCCAAAACTTGGAAGTGAAAGTTTCATCCCTGTTAGACACAATCTTCTTCGGAACACCACGCAATCTGACTATGTCTCTAATAAACACCTGTTAAACATCACTAGCCGAGTATGTAGTCTTAACTAAAATGAAATGTGCAACCTTTGTTAACCTATCCACCAAAACCATGATGGAATCATGTTGTGTAATTTTCCTCAGCAACCCTATAATCAAATCCATGGAAATGACCTCACATTTCCACTATGGAATCACAATTGACGTTAGTAGTCCACCTAGATGTTTACACTCTGCCTTAACCATATGAAAATCCCAACATATAGCTACAAACTCTACCACATCCTTCTTTATATTCGACCAATAATATAATCTCTTCACTGCAGTTAATATCTTCTGGTAGCATGGGTGACCCGAATATGGTTTCACATGAAACTCCCTCAATATCACCTTATTTAGCTCATTGTTGTCTGGTACATATATCCTATCTCTAAATATAACCAACCCATCTGCTGTGAGATGATATCCAAATCTTATACACATGTACTTGTACCTATACCACCTTTACCTGTACCTATGCCAACACCTATAACTGTACTTGTACCTGTACCTGTACCAAAACTTATACATGTACATGTACCAACACTTGTACCTATACTTGTACTATCACCTGTACCTATACATGTACCCTATTGCAACCTATAATTTATAATATTTTTGTCATTCAATTATAAATGGCCCACTCATATACAAAACTCCATTCCATAATGGTAGGAATTCATCTCCTTCTATTGTAGATTCCTTACCAGTAAAAAAACTAACATCAATAAAAATAGATACTAAAGACTATTTTCTAAACCTAAAAATTTTACCCCTAAATTTTGAAGTCGCAAGTTTTAAAAATTACAAAAATTTTCATGGTTGCATATAAATTATTACACAATTTTGGATATCATCGTATACAAAATATACTTTCTTCTACTATACGTAATATTGGGAATCTTGTTTAATTGTCTGGTAAACTTAAACTAAACATAACACAATTTTTAACTAAACATGAAATACGACTTCTATTTATCTGAGTAAGTAAATGTCTCAGATCTACTCTTACTATTTATGTTTTAGTTATCCTCACATTTTCTCTATTTCTACCCCACACTAGGACATTCAAATAAGAGGCCTACATGTCACTAGAGATTATGATCACAGTGATAAGTTGAAAAAGACTTGGACTCTTAGCTTGGAAACATGCGAAAAACACCACGAAAAACATGACATGGAAAGGATTTGATTGAAAGGATGGCATATAATCCATTTGGAATTTAATTTCCATCACTACCAGAACACTTTTCCAACTCTTATGTAGGAACATAACATGAACCAAACGAAATAAAGAACATATTTTAATCCATCTCAAGAAAAATTAAAAGTTGAAATCGAATACTTTATTGTATACATATACCACTATTAGCAACATTAACTTATTTACAAAATACATTGATGATTAAATTCAATACTGAGACGAGCCATACCTTGATTCAAACATAGGTGCTATAGGTATTCCTTCACAACGAATTCCTGCTACCTCTATTTTTCTAATGATTTTGCTCAACAGTGTGTGGATGACCATCCAAAAAAGGTCAAAGAGTGCTAGTTCATATGATAATCATGCATTTTATGTTGAAAGATAATGGATAATCCTTAATTAGTGAGAGTTGGTTCACGACACCTTAGGATAGGACTTAATTTCTATTTCTTAGGGTATGGTTCTAACTTCCCTACATCTATGTATTCTATATAATGGTCGAGTTGTACTAAGAATGTACAACATTCTGCAGAGTCAGAATCTCCTGGTTCAGACTCTCTTTCATAGAGCTGACCAGTGAGGTTTTTATTTATTAATTCAAACATCATATTTTATGATGTTATTAGAGCTCCAGGTTCAAATCACAACTGGCGTGCTATGATCCCTACGAGTATCCAGGTGGAAAAGCAGAAGCCTTTGATGACTGAGTGGAATTTTTTTTTAGGTAATTGATCCGATCAAGACAGGTTATTGAGGAACGGTTGCACCGATCTTCACGGTGCTTGAAGTAACAGTCCTGCCGATAGCACAGATTTGAGTAGAACAGAGGTGCCAATAAAGGAAAGTATTATTGGGTTTTATTTTCGGCGTGATTGTCACAAACATTGGGTTAGTTAGTGCGCTGAGGAGATCTAAAATATATCTATGATAGTGTTTGACCATTGATTAAGGAAGAAATCTGGTGAAAGGTCGTCGATGAAGAGATCCAGTGAAAGTTCCCTGATGAAGGAAGAGATCTGAAGCAGATCTTGTTGGTGCAGAGGAGTCGAGAGCATGTCGCACAGTGTGCAAAACAACTTGTTGGATTGATCATAGATAAGGTAGATCTATATCGTGATATTGCATTCTGTAAGGATCTGGGGTAGATCCTTCATTTTTTTTCCTGTCAATTACTTGAAGTTTTTTTGAATCAACAAGATGAATAATCAAATAATCGAAGCATACTTGAACGAGAGCAACAAGCTTGATGGTTCCAATTACTCTAATTGGAATTTTAATATGCAGATTGTGCTAGAAGTGCAGAGTGCTTGGATGATTTCAAATGGGGATGAGATGAAGCCAACAACAGGAGCTGGTTCACCCACAAAAACTCAAGACTGGGAGAAGAGAGAGGGAAAAGAAAAGATGTTGCTAAAGATGTCAGCGAAAGACTGCACCATACCGCATATCAGAGAATGAAAATCAGTAAGCGAAATTTGGACTGTATTGAAGGATTTGTATGAGATCAGGAATAAAAATATTCTTTTTTTCTTCAAGAGCAATATTCTATCCATAAAGATGGAGGAGAATGAAAAAATTGCTTCTTTCATATCACAGATCAAAGATCTGAAGACACAATTGGTAGATATCAGTGAGATAGTAGCAGATGCATATTTGGTCATGATTACCACGAATGGTATGACTAATGATTACCAAATTTTCATCACTAGGATAGGTGCAAGAGATAAAATCCCAAAGTTTGAAGACCTGAAAGGAATACTAATGCAAGAAGAAGAAAGAAAATTGACTCTAAAACCCCAGAGTGCAGATCTTGTGTTAATGGAAAAGAAGGAATTTTTTCAAAGAAAAAGGAAATCCATCACAAAAAAACAGAGGAAATCCATAGAAAAGACTGAATCAAGCTCAAGGTATGTATCCGAATAGAAACAAATCTATAGTAAAATGTTTTTATTGCAGAAAAATTGGTCATATGGTTAAGGAGTGCAGGAAAATAAAATTTCATGAAGAACAACATGGACATAAAAGACATGCAGGTCATTTCGCAGATGATGACCATGTTCAGGACTTCATACTGCTCATGGAAGACTTTGATGAAAACATTGAAGCAGACATCTAGTATGTGGATTTGGGAGCATGCACACATATGACAGGAAACAGAAAATGGTTCGAAGATTTTAAAGAAACCAACAAAGGAGCACAAATATAACTTGGTGACGATAGAAGTTATCAGATCAAAGGGTATGGGAACATTCCTGTTACCTTTCCTGATTTTCGTATCAGACATATCCAAAATGTAATGTATGTACTTAGAGTTACAAAGAATCTGATTTCTGTATCCATGATTACAGATCAAAATCTCAAGGTAGAATTCTTTAAATATAATTGTTATATTAAATATTTGTTGGATGGTATGAAAAATATTGCTTCAGGTATTTGAATAGGAGGTCTGTAAAAATTGAATGTGAGGACAACACCAGATTGAGCTTTGACACCATCAAGTTTGACTACAGAAGAGCTATGGCACCAAAGACTTGGTCACATCAACTTCAGAAATTTGTTGTTACTTTAGAAAAAGAAATGGTAAGAGGTCTTCCTACATTAAAACAAGTGCATAATGATTATGATGCTAATTGTGTGTTAGGAAAGATGCATAGAGAAGAATTCCACGTTCGAGTATAAAATAAAAAGAGAGATATAATTGAATTAGTGCACACCGACCTATGTGGAGCTATGAAAACAAAGTCATTAGGAGGTGCACTATATTTCCTACTGTTTGTTGATGACTGCACAAAGTTTTCTTGGTTATATTTTATGAGTAAGGAAAGTCACACATTTGAATACTTTAAGTAGTTCAAATATATGATAGAAAAGCAAATAGTGAAGCACATAAAAATTCTTCACTCTGATCAAGGGGAGAATATAGGAAGGATGAAATTACCATGTATTGTAAAGACCATGGAATATTACGACAATTCACAGTACCCCATACTCCTCAGTAGAATGGAGTAGTAGAAAGAAAGAACAAAACATTGGTGGAGTGTACTAGGAGCATGTTGAAAGGTAAGGATCTTTCGAATGGTTTTTGGGTTGAAGCATTGAATACTTCAGTTTATTTGAAAAATAGGAGTCCTACAAGAAGTCTCCAGTTTAAAACCCCTTTTGAAGCATTATATGGATTCAATCCTGCAGTAAAAAATTTGAGAGTATTTGGGTCTAAATAATTTTCCCACATTCCAAAGGAAGTTAGAAGAAAACTATATTCAAAAGCCATCAGATGTACATTTGTAGGGTATTGTTCAAAATTTAAAGTTTATAGGTTGTTTAATCCCTCTACTAACAAGATTTTTGTTAGTATAGATGTCATGTTCCATGAGTAGGTTTATGATGAATCTGATAAAAGAAATGAGGAATGGGATATTCCATTTTTTGTGGAAGGAAGCGAAGAAATAAGTAACAACCATGAGAAGTAGAAAAAAGGCAGAAGTATAAATTTCAGATACAACAATCAAGTCGAGTCCTTCAAAGGAAATTCAAAACATGTTGGAAGCCACACCAATGCTCAGAAGATCAAGTAGGAAGATTCAATTGCCTGCTAGATATAGGGAAAATTAATTTATAGCTAGTATGATGAATGTTGTGGAACCTTCTAGTTATGGAGAAGAAAATCAATGTAGTGAATGGAAAGAAGATATGGAACATGAATATGAATCTATTCTAAAAAAAAACACTAGGATCTGGTTGAACTACCCGAAGGGAAACAAACCATAGGTTGTAAATGGTTCTATAAACCCAAGATTAATGCAGATGGAACCATTGATAAATTTAAAGCTAGATTGGTAGCAAAGGGGTATTCGCAAAAATAAGGTATTGATTATGAGGAAACCTTTTCCCCCGTAGATAAACTAAACACTATCAGAATGATGATTGCTTTAGCTACTAGAAAACACTTGATGATTCATCAACTAGATGGAAAATCTACATTTTTAAATGGGGAGTTGAAAGAGGAGGTTTACTTAGATTAACCAGAGGGGTTTGTATAGAAAGGGAAAGAACATTTAGTCTACAGATTAAAGAAATCTTTATATGGACTAAAACAAGCACCTAGGTCATGGTGAAAAGATAGATTCATTTTTTCTACAACACAATTACAACAGAAGTAAAAACGACCCTAATCTGTATACTGTGAAAGATGAAAAAGGGCGTATAGTGTTGATTTCTTTGTATGTAGATGATATAATGATTACAAGTGATGCTTTTTATCTAATCAAAGAAATCAAGCAACAAATGTCACAAATGTTCGAAATGAAAGACCTTGGTGAACTAAGATATTGTTTGGGTATTGAGATCTGGAGAGATTCAGGACAAAATTTTCTGTCCCAGGGTAAGTATATCAGAGGTCTACTGAAAAGATTCATGATAGATCAGTGTAAGGCTGCATCAATACCATTACAATAGAACATTAAACATCAGTGTGAGGATGGCTCTAAAGAGGCTGATGCGACACTTTATCGATAACTGGTTGGGATTCTAATCTACTTAACTGCTACTAGACCAGATTTAGCTTATGAAGTTAGTGTGCTAAGTCAATTTATGTCTAAACCACTTGAGAGTCACTGGAATGCAGCAAAAGGTGTTCTAAGGTATCTACAAGGAACTATAGATTATGGTATTATTTATATAGATTCTTCTGATGTTAGATTGACAGGGTTTACAAACTTCGAGTGGGCTGGAAATGTAGATGACCGAAGATCCATAACAGGCTATGAATTTAGCATTGGATGTGGGGTAATTACATGGAGTAGTAAGAAACATAACACAGTTTCCTTGTCTTCAGCAGAAGCAGAGTATCAAGCTATGTGCACAACAACATGTGAGGCAGTTTGGTTGTGGAGACTTCTCTAGGATGTTGGGGAAGAATAGAAAGGTGAAAACTTGCTAAGAATATGGTGTTCCACAAGAACACTAAACACGTTGATACACAATTCCACTTTGTCAAGGAGAAAGTTAACTCTAAGAAATCCTTCTTGTATATTGTAAAACATGTGATATTGTTCCTGACATTTTCACTAAGCCGCTTGGAAAAATTAGGTTTGAAATGTTTAGGGAGATGTTAGGCATATTTGTGAACCCCTCCTCCATTAAGGGGGAGTGTTGAAAGATAATGGAGAATCCTTAATTAGTGAGAGTTGGTTCATGACACCTTAGGATATGAATTAATTTCTATTTCTTAGGGTATGGTTCTAACTTCCCTACATCTTTGTATGCTATATAATGGTTGAGTTGTACTGAGAATGTAGAGCGTTTTGCAGAGCCAGACTTTACTGGTTCAGACTCTCTTTTATAGAGCTGACCAATCAGTTATTTATTTATTAATTCAAACATCATATTTTATCATTTTACTATAGAATTGATAGTACTTTACAATAGTCTACTGTCACAAAAAATATGATCTGGACATATCTCCTCATAATTTCAATGGATAAAGAAGCAAGGTGGTGGAAGGAATTTATTTAATAATAAAGCCATTAATGGTCCTGACCATTTTTTGTTTTCAAGGTGAATCTCAAATATGTAAAATTGTGAATTAAAATAGAAGGAAACAATCCCTTAAGTTTTTTTGTTTTCAAAACTCTTTGAATATATATTTACGTAGAAGAATTTATTTTAAGGGGAGGTTACTCTTTTACTCTTCATCGTCTATTGAGAGCATATCAATCAATTTTGTCTATCTTTATCTATAAAAATATTAGGAAGTGTTGCTCATCTCAGTCACCGAATGTGTCATTTCCATTGTACTTATCAACGAGCGACCATCTGTTGATTGCCTTGGATGCCTTCCCTGTAAAGCTTGGATTGCTTGCCAACATTCTTACTAGCTGCAAAGTGAGCTTGAAAGTATTTATATATAATTTGGAAGTGTTGGGATTTATCTTTGCCAAGGATGGTGACCACCCAAATGCAATTCTGGTTTGTACGATTTCACTTCAAATCCTCTATAATTTACATTAGCTTTGGGCCAACAACTTGTGATCTTCGCAAATGGTTTCCAACATGTTTTGTTGTATTAAATCTTAATTTAAGAAAAAAAATCATTAGATAATCTCATATAAAGAGCTCAAGTGATTCTAAAATAATGAAAAGTATGATCAAAATAAGCCACAATTAGGTGAATTCAAATAATCTTACAAGAGAATCTCGGACCAATAGTCCCAAAATATTATGTATGACATATTTTCTGCTTTCATATTTCTACTTAAGAAAAGAATTTGTTTGCCATTCTATCGTTAATGATACTGCATGGACCTCAATAGTTGTCCAGTCAACCCCATGATGATGCATATTAGAGATATGTATATGCTTCATATGGTATTTTCTGATTATTCCCATCTTTGGAAAAGACAGTAACACTTGCAATATAACTAAAAAAAATCTTTCATGTTTTTTTATTCCCTTATTTTATATTTAATGCTTGCTTTACTAAGAGTGGTTTTATATCTTCTACATTGTTTCCCTTTTTCTATTTTCTATTTAATGATTCTTTTACTAAGTGTGGTTGTATATATTTTACATTGCTTACTTTTTTTGTTTTCACCATTGGAAAGCTTATTCTAACACATTACATAGTGATATATTAAAAGAATGTTTCAAAAACTAAGAACTAAGGGACTAACCCAATTGTTTGGAAAGCTTATTCTAACACATTACATAGTGATATCTTAAAGGAATGTTTCAAAAACTAAGAACTAAGGGACTAACCCAATTGGTTTTCCAAGACAAGCTATATATTTTTGTGTTGTATATTTCCAACCACATGATGTAATGAAGCAACAATAGTGAAATACATGAAGTGTTAAGTGACAATAATATACTAGCAGTGATGGGCTCTGTTTGAATCACTAAATACACTTTTTGATAAGTTATCTTATCCTATCTCCACAAACACTCTTTTTGATAAAAAGCGACATTTGTAGGATCACGATATAGATGATTTGTTGTCCACCCAAACATACTAAATATTTATAAGATGAAAGATATAGATATCTCTAGTCCACCCAAACATAATGAGTCCAAGGAGACCCATGAATATTATATGAACCTAACGTTATTACAGAACTTCATAGTCACTAAAAGGTAAAGTAACTGTAAATTACTACATAGAATGAATTTTTAAAACTTTAGATTGACATGTAAGTTGTAATAGATTGGTCTTGTTGGATGCTAGGATTGATACTGTAAATAATGTGAACACCAATACTTCCTTCCATGAAGATGCATAACCTCATAAACTATATTTAAGACAAGTTTATTTCCTTGGGAAAATTTTTATTTTGTGATTGATTTAACTAATTTTATTTAATGTAATTGCTTGGGAAAAATATTCAACTCAAATTGAATGATTTTCACTTCCCAAGGATGAAGGAAGGTTAAGAGAAAAAGCTCAAATTGTACCGTTTATTTATGAAAACATGAGAAATTTTTAAGCCAATTTGAACCTAGGGTAAATTTTATTTACAAACCATGAAGAAACTTTAGACTGGAAGGCGCACATAGCCACCTTTATTTTTGAATAATAGATAAAAATTGAAAAGTGTAACACCCTAGTTAATGGATTACGTTCTAAGTTATTTTTTTTACTAAAGTAAAATTTTCTGATTTACTTACTTTATTGCAGAAAGGAAATTAGAATAAGACATTTGTTAAAATAAATTATTGAAGGGAATTTTATTCGCTTTTCGTAAATGCTTTCTTAGGTAGAAAGGAATGGATTAATTACAAGCTTACAAAAATTTGGATGTGAGAAACAATTGTACACAGAAAATGATTAAGTCACTTAGGGTTAGCTGTTGGCAACCATTCTGTTCCAACATGAAGAAAAACCTGGAGGATGGGCCAAGAGGGGGTTGCATGAACCTGAGGTCGGATTACTGAAAAAGGATGGTGAATAGATTTCCAGAGAGAGGAAATGGAGAAACATGGAATTCCAACTGGTGAGCCAGTGGAATTATATTTTCCTAGACGGTAGCTCATGAGAATCAAGTGGTCCGAAGGGAAACTAGTTGATCATTTTGTGTGTGGAATTGGCTTGGGGGAGAGCTCCAGTCTAAAACTGGACTCCTGGTTAGGAGGTACATCCATTGACTGTAAGTCTATAGGAAAACTTCTCCCTTGAGAAGTTAGGGAAAAGTGTTACATGTTGCTACAAATATGGAACTGTTTTACACCTTTACTGGTAGATTCCATACCGAAATTAAAGTATAATTGTTTTTGGGAAAAACTGTGTGATTAAACTGTGGTGAAATCTAACATATTATTATCATTATTAATTGTTACGCAATGTATAGAGGAATACTATTATTATTTTCTAAGAAATGCTAGAACAGTACCATTACTGTTTGCTATACAATTTTTAGAATAGCACCATTATTATTTGTTGTGATATGTTTAGATTAAGATATATCTTGAGGTTTTCGGTACCAGGATAAAACAAGTTAGGATAGCTACTGGGAAAATACTTATCGAAGTATGGAAATTGGTTATAGTCTATTGTGTAAGAATTTTCTTTCATAAGGAAGAGGTATATCTGTATTTATTAAAGTAAACAAATGTGTCTAATCTTTGTATTTGAGAGAAGGAAACAAATGCAGTGTTAAATAAACCTAAAGTGGAACATGAAAAAATAGGGTTTGTAGGTTTTCATAAAAGAAAATCCTACTGAAATTCCAGAGGTAGTTGGGTTAGTTATTCCCATAGTTGGGTGGAATTCTTGCCATTAGGAAACAATCCCAACCGTTGAAAATTGAAGGTCCAAACCTTGCTTTCAAAATAGTATAATATCAATACGAAATGAAGATAACAGTCTGTATAACTAAATGAACAATAAATCCCAAACTGAAAGAATTGAATAACCATTGACAATAGTTTTTTTAATAACTACATTTCCAAGTTACTTGTATGAAAGACACATACAATAGCAATAATCAAGAAAACATTCAAAAATTGAGAATTTGTTGGATTATATAATCAATTTTATCATAAAAGTCCCAAATTTATTCCACGGAGGTCTGCTCTTAATTACAAGCAGATCAATGTAGTAACCTAAAAAGTAAAACAATAGTCTAAATCATATATAATGGATCCAAAATAACTATAACTACAATCCTTTAGGGTATGGTTATCAACTTAAAAAATTACATTACAACCATGAAAATTAAACCCCCAATTTCGGGTAAAATGGAACAAGTGTTCCCACCTAGAGGTTCTCAGCAAATGGACGCAAATGATTTGAGCAGGCGATGTCTCTACTAGCTCGAAAAAATGATTGGAATCATGAGTCTCCGACCTATAATACCGAGAAAATTAACAATTCAAATCCATGTGTATCGGAATCCAATAGAAGAAAATAAACGACCGAGTAGAATTTCAGTTCAGATCTCACCTATACACCAGTGTTACCAAGGGAGGATCCAGGTATGGCCTAAGAAACAAAGGGGAAATATTGAAAAATGAAGAGAGGTCCCTACAACAAAAACATGGAATAAAGCCTCGAAACCCTCCTAGTAAATTAAAAGTAATAATAAAAGCAAAAGAGGTTTCTCCAAGATGATATAACCTGTTTACCTCCAAGCACTATCCATATGTGGAAGAGAGGACCAAACCGATGCAGAACAAAGGTGATCTCCACAAAGTTGCAGATCAGTTTGCTTCAGGCTGGAGAGCTCAACTAAGGGTTTTGTGGTCTGGAGGAAGTGGGTAGTTACCACTAATGCCCTCCCTCCAACCCAGACCTTCCGATCTCGACCAAAACTTACTACCTGTGTATCACTCATCGATCCCAATCCTCCTATTCACCTTCGATCATATATTCCTTGAGATAGCCCCTGTTTCGGGATACAGTGATGACACCTAGAGTGAATCAACTCCAATCCAACATCACGATAGGACTAGGGTGGAACCCCAGTTAAAAACCATTAATAATCATAAATGCATTACAACTATATCAACCAATTCCAACATGTTTCGGGTGGGTGTTAAAACTTGAGTTATGGTGGATTACATACAATCTACCTCTATTATGTATAAAGTCAAAATGGATAATACACTCACCAAAAAACTAGGTAAGCGGGTGTAAGGCAAAAACACATTTTGCAATTAAATAACAAGAATAACTTGTGTTAGAACATCAAGTTGTGAAAAATGACATTTACTCTATGTGGTAATCCAAGGGATAGTTTTTTTTTGGGTATGTTACAGGTGGTATCAGAGCCAAGTTCCTACATTGTCGACCTGATGGAAATATGTTTTTTTCTTTTGGTTATATAAATAAATAGGTAGGGAATACCATGAGGAGGAGAGGAGGACTGAATTTTAATCAGACTTCCAGTCATAGGATGGATGAAGGTTCTTCTCCTTTGGAAGGAACTAATCTGGAGCTATGGACTCATTTGGAAAATGAACAATGGAATAGAACTGAAGCTTTGATCAAAATTGTAGATCATCTCTTTTTGGAATTAAATAAAAAGAATAACTTTTGTTGGGACATTAAGTTGTGAAAAATCAAATTTACTCTATGTGGTAATCCAAGGGATAGTTTTTTTTTTGGGTATGTTATAGGTGGTATCAGAGCCAGGTTCCTACATTGTCGACCTGATGGGAATATGTTTTTTTCTTTTGGATAAAGAAATAAATAGGTAGGGAATACCATGATGAGGAGAGGAGGGCTGAATTTTACTTAGCCTTCCAATCATAGGATG
Organism: Pinus albicaulis; assembly: GCA_034641835.2. Classification (NCBI taxonomy): domain Eukaryota; kingdom Viridiplantae; phylum Streptophyta; class Pinopsida; order Pinales; family Pinaceae; genus Pinus; species Pinus albicaulis. The sequence continues at coordinate 169,565,846 of CM076570.1, forward strand.
GAAGAAGGTTATTCTCTTTTGGAAGGAACTAATCTGGAGCTATGGACTCATTTGGAAAATGAACAATGGAATAAAAATGAAGCTTTGATCGAAACTGTAGATCAGCTCAAGGATGAAATAGTTGCCCTTCGGATAGAAAGTGAACTATTAGTACATGAGGTGGAACATATTTTGAAAATTTTTATGGATAGAAAAAACCACCGAAATTCCAAATCCAACTCAAAAAATGGGAACCATGCTGAATCTCATAGGAGGAGGGGTGACAGTATACCAAAATTAAGTCAAACCCAAGAATCTACAAAAAATCAGAAAGTGAAAGGGAAAGAGTCTGGGGATACTTCTACCAGTGAGATATGCTAGAGATCAAAGAAGCAAAAATTAGAGTTGCAAGGATAATTTGAAAATATTAAACCCCCTGTTAGGTTCCTATAATAATAGGATTCATAATTTTGAGTTGAATTTGATTAGTCTTGTAATATGTACATACTTTTCTTTCTGCAAATTTTTTGCCCATATCAGAAAAATAAAAAAATGGAAAGAGGGTAAAATTCCTAAAAGAAAAATCAAAGGACATGAAAGAAAAAATATAAAAAAGAATAGAAAAATGGACCCCGAACAAAAAGAGATAAAATAAAACATGAAAGTGATGCAAATTCAAATGGCACTACTATTTTATTTTACTGTAAAATAAAAATTATGTGCAGCTTGTTAAAATGCCACAATCCATGAAGGTTAAATAGCTTAATCTTAACCTCTCATGCTTTAAATTTCATGTTGTGAGATAGAGAATAAAGATCTAGCCAAACAGTTTAATGTTGGCAGATCAGTAGTTAGGTAGAGAATAATAAGGAGCTCAACAATTTAATCTGAGCCCTTGGAAGAAATAAGGATAGAATTAGTTAGTTTGCTGTTTTAAAAGAAAAATGAACAAGGGTTTGCAAGCTCAAATGCACCCATGAAAATGAAATAAAAATGCTAGGGTAGCAGATGGGTAGGTACAAGTAGTTTTTACAATCATGGATAAGCAGAAAAATTGGTCATTTCATTTACTACCTTATTTTAAAAAATCATCTCCTTGTAAAAATACTCCATCCCCTCCATTTTCATTCTTTCCCCTTATTTCACTCTTTCCCCTTGCAAAAATCCCCTTTTCCTAAGTTAAAACACATTTTACTTAAGAAAAGTGAAACCCTTTAACTAATTCCCCTTTTATTCACAAATACCCAAAAACCCAAAAAATATTTTATCCTAAGTATAAATGCTAAAATATTATGTTGGGACCCATTATAAAGAAATCTATTTCCAACATCATATTTTACACTATACTTAGTGTATTTTGACATTTCCCAGTTACATTACATTTTTAACACTAACCTAAGCTATTAACACCTGTATTTACCCTTTACCCTGTATTAAATTAAATCCTTATATATTATTCTCCACCCATATATTTATTTTAACCTATGTTATAAATTCCTCACATGTTATATAATCCCGCCATCCCATAGGTTAAATTATTAAACGATGTTTATTAATCCCAGTCCCACTATATATAATCCCTGCCAGTTATAACTTGACACCTTCCCGTATCACATTGGTTATAATATATTAAAACCCCGATCATTTAAATGTATAACCAATAGTTATTTAGAATATGTGGGAGGTTTATATGTATTTAAGCTATGTTTTAATACATATAAACCTCGTTTATATGTATTAAAACATAGTTTAAATACATATAAACCTCCCTCATAGTCTAAATACTTGGCCCCATACCATATGACCCTGCAACTTTATCGCATCATCCTAGGCGTTCGCCTTTCACCCGCCAGATCCGACCATCATTCTCATTTGTCGCACATTCCATTACATGCTAATTAACACACCCCAGACATTGCGATAAGTGCGGTTTGCGGGGATCTTCTCCCTGCTACATGTCTTAATCATATTGGATCGCACCAATCAAACTAATTCTGCTGACTACCTTTGAAGCCTGTGAAAATTGCTTGGTGGTTTTCTTTCCACCGTGCTTAAACCACTTGCCCATTTGAAATGACCGCACAATTAATACATTCACTATTGAATGAAAATGCTTATAAACCAATAAAATGCACTCTTTTTACTTTTCTGTTACATTTTTCACGCAGAAGAAGCATTGCAGACTGGAATAAATGCTATTGATTCTGTTTTAAAGCCTAATTGAAACAAAATTCACCAATCTGCCGCTATAAACATTGTAGAAGTCATTGAAAGTGCTATAAAGACCAAAAAAAGCTTCTGAAATATTTCTACAACCCCAGAAGCCCTCCTACACAGTAAATCTATAGTTTTCCTAGGCATTTTTCAGAAGAATAGGCCCATTCATCAATTTAAATAGGTAATACATTTAATCGAATAATTTACGAGCTTTGAACCTAAATAAAATCTCGTTTCTTCCTAAATCATTTAATATGTAAACCCTGTTCAATACTTTTCACAGATTCTAAAGCCTTGGATTGTTTTTAAACACAAAGTTTTATTAATTGAAGCCATCTACAGACCTGAAAAAACCTTCTGTGACCTTCAACCCTTTCCTACATACCCTAGGCATCCTTTTTTCATAAAATTGATGTCTTGAGATTATTTTTTATCACAGAGAGTGCACTATAAGCCCTAGAGATCATTTGCAGACACTCTAAGGTCTTAAGATTTCCTTTTTACAGAGATTACAGTTTAAGAAAAATGAGCAAGTTTATACCTTTGCAGACCATAGATAAAACCCTGAATTCATCTTAAATCCTTATGCAAACTATTATAACTTCTAGAGGTGCTCCTACAGGCCTAAAAAAATGTTCTAAGGTCAAAAGAGTATTAAAATTGATAAATCAAGCAAAGGAATGGCTTCCAAAAACATTTTAGTAGTCAATCCTCTATAGCCCTCTATTGTAGATGTAGAGCACATTCCCCCCGCTGATACATACTTCAAGATTACTGATACAATGACAAAATTCAACCTTCTTGACCTCCACTATTGGAGCCAAGAAAAATCCATAGATCAAGCTGACGAAGTGTTCATATGGGAGTCAAATTTGCCAAAATATGTTCTTCCTCATACTTTCCAATGCCCAAAAGTAATCAGACTTTGTCACTCGTGCTATTTTCTAGATTAGAGAGCCATCATAAATCCTGTAAAAGAGATCCTATTTACCATTACAGCTGAGTCTATCGACTAGATGCTATGCATACAACCTGCACCAAATGAAGTTCCTTTGACCATTGAAGCCCTCACTCAGTTATACTTGAACCTGGACTTTCCCAAAAGGTTCCATATTTTTTAGACCTTCATGCCTTCTTATGTAGAAATTCCCAACCTAAATCCTCCCTATTCTTCTGCAAAATTCTTTGAAAGGACAAGACATATCATTTCCATGTTGTCTTTCATTCTTGGCCATTTTACAGATGAACATGTTGATGTTGCAGTGCTTGGTTTCTTGTCTACTTTTACACCTGGTCAGCCTCCTGCTACCATTTTTAACTATGCCCAATACCTTGCTAACAGTATCCATGAGCAATTGGTAAAAAATCCTTCTGAAGGTGTTTTCAAGTACTCTTCATTCCTATTTAACATGTTCCTATATTTTCAGTCTGAGAAATTTAATATAAGCCTTCAGAAGCTTGATGTGGAAGGAAACCCACAATCAGTCATATTTTGGACTTCCTTAATAAGGAAGGATTCCAATGAGTTCACCTATACAGATTGTACAGATTCCTTCATTCATCCCATAGTCAATTTCATGAACAACAGCATACAGCCCAGAATTAGTAATGATATAAAAAAGTCCTTCAATTGTCTGAGCATAACAGGATGGGTGATTGGTACTTGTAGAGAAACCATACAGAAATAAGAGTTTATGGATCAATTCTTATCCCTTATAAAATGTGCAAATACCTCCCTATGAGGTTATTTTCCCTGGAATACATAAGGAAGATTCTAAATTTAGATATAGCTAATTTCTTAATAACAAAGAAGAAGACACAATTCAATTTGAAGAACTAGGTGGGCCCTTTTATCTGTAACAATAGAGAGGTAGGTCATGAAGCAGAGAAATGTTTACAAGAGTTCAATTTAGTCCTATTTTCCTATGGTATTATGATCCCATTGGTGTTATTAGTAAAATGAGAGTTAAATGAAAATTAACTCCATATGTATATGAAAAGAAGCTAGAGATTGATAAATTCTCAAACCAATCTGAATGGTTAGAGAATACATTGGTAGAGGCAGGGAAGCAAAGTGATACTAGTCAAACTTTGCAAACTCCAGCCCAAGAAGACAGAAATGTAAAGAGAATCACAGAGGAAGGATCCTATACTACAGAAACTACAACAAAGACAAAATGAAAATTAATATACATTAAAAATCCAAAGCTAAATCCTTCCAATAAAGAAAAGGAAACAATAGAGGTGATTGATACAGAAATAGCAGAAAAGTACAATGCACCTCCTACAATAATTGAAGAAGAACAGTAGCCCACAACTTCAAAGACACTTATAATTCAGAAACAACATAGTATTGAAGTTTCTTCATCTAAGAAAAAAATAGAAAAGGACATGGATATCAAAGAAAGACATACATAAATCAAATCCATAAATGAAGAAATTAAGACAGAAATATATTCTCAGTATATGAAACAAACTCCTGACATCCAGAATAGGCTACTTTCATCCTTTGACTACAAGAATAAAAATATGCAGATGTCATTTCTTCAACCTATAGTTTAGACTCCTAAGACATCCTCAAATTAGAAAAAGATAGATTTTGAAGTCCCAGTCAAGGATATTCATCCTCTGGATCAAATTGAATTTCATAAATAGGAAGGGGAGATGATTTATTCTATAATGACCACCAAGGCCATGAGTGCACAAAAAGTACAAAAAACCCTGGTAAATGTTAGAGATCAGCTCAAATTCGAGAAAGCATCTTCACAGGTAAAATACACTAGAATTAAATCCTTAGAAGAGCTAGTAATTGAAGTAGGATATGATCCTCAAAATGTAAAAGTTGTAGAATAATTGATCAAGAAGAAAAATGTAGACATTGCTGCATTAAAGAAACAAATAAAGTTCCCCCTTAAAGAACATCCTCAAGCCAAGGATGTCTTAAAGGATACCAATCAGAAAGATGAGATGATGAGTCTCATTTTACAGTTAACACCTCAGATAGAGGAAATAGAAATTGAAATGAACAATTTGGTCCAAGAGAAAGAAGCCGAAAAAGCAGAGGAAGTTCCTGCCACTGTCATCCCTGTAGTTACAATAGTTGTACCTTCTACTTTGGCATAATCCTTGGAACCTAATGTCCCAATGGCCACAACACTTCTAGTTACTTCATCAACAACTTCTGCAACATAATCTTCAACAACAGTAGCATAGAATTTAGATGAAGCAAGAAAAATAGTAAAAGCCATGCAAGACATGTCTATTCAAACCAATGAGATAAACAGACTAAAAGAACAGCTCAAAAATCTTGAAGATGCAAAGAAAGTTGCTCAAATAAATGCTAAGAATGAAGAAAAAAAAGCCAACAGATTGAATGAGCAACTGAAAAAGTTAGAAAAAGAACTAACTTTGAAGGAACTAATGGCACATGTCAAGAAAAAATTATGGTCCAATATTATTGAAGCAGTCAATGATATTTGGCCATCCATAAAGGTCATATATGAGTAGAAAGGCTTAGTGAAATCAACAAGAGAAGAAATTCAGAAGATCAAAGAAGAGCTTGGAAAGAAACCTAAAGAAGCTCTTGAAATCATCAAGTTTCTAAATTCTAAGAATAGACAAGAGCTATAAGAGATTGGAATTAATAATAGAACAGAGACCATACTAGAAGTTAGGAAGATAATCTCTAAGAAGAATATGATGATAGTATTAGAAGAGAAATGCCAGAACATGGAGATTGTTATCACAAGGTTTGTGATCAAGTTTGATGTTTTAAGGCAGAAAGGCCTTCCCAATCCTCTAGTTATTAACAATAGATTAATGAAGCAGGATGATTATGATAAAAAGATAAGAGAGTTTTCTAGGGAGAATGTGAACAATTCAGCCTTGCAGGGAATCCCAACAGGGAAGGTGCTCTACAAGAATTTTGAGAATTTGTTTTACTTACAGCATGAAGTAAAACACTTATTTATGAGCAAGCCAAAATTCTCAAAGTATACTGAAGTTGATGAAAACTTCAGGAGGATGATGAAGATAAAACTACCAGAGGTAGAATTCTAGGAAAATTTAACTGATTTACTGTAAAATCAGATTGCAGTAAGCGCATGACAGTGAAAGTCAAAATAGATCATGTTGTTTTCACATTTACAATTACAATTTTCCAGATAAAGAGTATCAGTAAAAGAGTATCAGGATGAAAGAGTATAAGATGAAAGATTATTAGATGAAAGTGTATCATTAAAGTCAAAATCAGAGCAGATATGAAGCTTCTAGAGTGAAAGACACCTCATTGTCTAGCTACAACCTTCGTTGAACAACAAAGAGAGAAAGCAGTAACAAAATGAAGACAACAAACAATTTATTTCAGTAAAAAAGGGACAGCTAGCATTAGTTATAAAGCTGTCACTATCTTCTTGCCTGAAGATATTTCTTTTCCATGAATAATTACTAAGTTTATTCTAGGATATTTTGTATAAGTTTTTGTATAAATACTTCTCATTTGGAAGTATTGATGGTGGATGAATTGCTGAACATTTCTATAGTGTATTATTTTGAGCCTAAGGGTTATTTGTACCAATTTCAAGTCAGCAGACTGGATTAAAGAAATAAAGCATCATATTACAAGATTCATGTGTTGGGCTACTACAGTGAGGTATTTTCAATTGTTTCTTTGTCAATTTCTTATTTTTTTCATCAATACTTGAATTTGTTCTAAATCTAAATGATAAATCAGGAATTGTTATTTCAGAATATGTTAAAAGCACTCTGTTTTGACTGATTACCATTTATATGTTTTCCACTGATATGTAGATTAGGGAACCCTTAATTTCTCCCTAGTTTTGATTGACCTATGTCTTTTCACTCATAATGAGGATTTAAGAACCATTAATTGCTCTTCTATCCCGATCAAAACCATTTTCACCATAAGCCTTGAAGATTTGAAGTAACTCAGCTATCCTTCCTTGTAAACATTTCCCTTTAGAACTTGATCCTGATCTGACTTCTTAACACACTGACTCCATTATCCCAATGAAATTTCAAACCTACATCTATCCATCTAAGTAAGTGATTTCACCACCTAATCAAATCAAAAACCAAAACCAATTTACCCTACATAGCTAGCCTAAAATCAAATACAATCAAAAAACATAAATCATATAGAGAGAGCCCTCTCTGAGAATTAGGAAGGCTAGATCCTAAGGCTTAAAAGTAGGGTTGTGGTTACCTCTAATATTTTTTAATCTAAAAATATCACAAATTTTAAGAATAATTGGAGTGATAACATTTTGGTGACCTCACTAGGGAACTAACTAATCCCCAGTGCTTAAAATAGATCTTCAAGGAAATATTTTCAATTATATTTTCACCTTAAGATTGTTTTAAATAATTTGTGAGTATATTTTCATGAAAAAATGAAATTATGGCTTCCAGAAGAGTCTACTATACCAGGTCCAATCCAGATCCACAACTTGCTGTCATAGTAGATAATCCTGACAGAATTGGAAAGAAAAGAAAAAAAGTAGAGAGTTTAGGTAATAATATTTTATTGGTCAAAGAAATTTCTCTTCCAAATAGACTATCAAGGTTACAAGACATTGAATTTGATTTAAATTTTGAACAATCTTTATCCAGAACTAAATTAGAAAGTGACTTACATAATACTGTAATAGATCCTGATTTCATTTAATTTATTGAAACTAAGAAGGAAACTGTTTCAATTTATTATGATCAAACTATTTTTGAAGTTTACGATAAACTTGATGCCATAATTGCAACTTTGCTTAAATAAATTGATGAACCTTATTTACAACATTCAGTTGAATTGACTGCTTTATCAGCCTTTACCCCTAAGCCTTCTACTAGTCATTTAGATACCAGCCTTTTAGAATCTGTAGGTTCATCCTTATTTACTACCACTTCATTCATTGTTTCCACTACACTTCATTCCATAGATTAATTCTTTCCTAAGCAACTATTTCAACCTAGAATTTTATTTCCATATTCCACCACCACAAGTTCATCCCCTAGTATTTCTGCTACATTTTCCAATACATCATTCTCATTTCTAAGCACCTATTCTAGCATCTGGACTTCATCTTCTAGTATCTCAACCACATTTTCAAGTACATCTTATATCCCAATCTCATCTGCAAGTGATTTAACTACATCAACAAGTACTTCAAACTTACCTCCTAGCCAAGCTAGAATTCAAGCCATGGTTGCCAGATATGATCCATTGGTTCTACTAGTGCAGTTACATAACATGCCCCAAGATTATCAAAGAAAAATCCCTCAATTTGATGTAACAACTCACTATACTGCACAACAACATGTTAACAAAATGAAAGACTACTTTGAGTTGCATGAACTTGATGATGATGATGTCCAAATGAGACTTTTTGCTCAAACTTTAGTTGGTGATGTTAAGAAGTGGTTTAAAGGTTTGAATGCTGGTAGTATAGCTGATTTATTTTTTTGTCATAGAATGTTTCTAAATATATGGGAGAAGAAGAATAATCCACTACAAATTTTGTATGAATTTGAAAATATAAAATGAGAACCAAATGAAATAGTTCAAGACTATTCTACTAGATATCACAATATTTACAATGCAATCCCTGCCAATCTTAAACCTCCTCCAGACTCTTCCCTAATTAAATTCCTTGATGGATTTGATACAGATATGGCTTACCAAATAAGAGAGAGAAACCCAGAAACCTTAGAAAAAATGCAAAGTAATGTTGTAAGTGTAGAGGCAAACTTCTTAGAAAATAAAGCTAGATTAAGAAATGAAAGGAGAGTGACAATAAAAGAGGAACCATCAAATTTAGATTTGAAAATAGATAACTTAGCAAAAACATTAGAGATAATTATGTATAGGTTAGATAATATGGAAAGGAAGCCACAGTGGGATAACCAACAACAAGGACCTCAAATTAGAAATCCCAATTTCAGGAAAAACACCAACACTAGAAAATATAGAGAATCAACACCTGACCAGACAATAAGACCACCTTTCCAAGAGAAGTATGCTAAAATTTCTCACCAAAATGAAAATGATGAAGACACTCTGATTAATCTAATGGGCATTAATGATGATAACACCATTTTTCTTGCACAAGAAGAACAGGAGTTATATGAATCACAACAACTACAATTAGATTATGGTGAGTCTTTTGATTACATGTAAGGATAGGAGTTTGCAATTAATGAATTTCATAAGAAATATAACCTTAGGAGAAAGAAAAATGTAGAGCCTTCTATTAAGAAATCTTCCCAAACTCAAACAAAGGAAATAGTAGAGGCTCCTACCACTAAACTTCTGCAAATCCTCCCTAGGAAAACCCAACAAAACTCTAGTTCAACTCAGACGAATTCAAATCCCAATCAGAAAATTTCAAGTCCCAAAATTTCAGCCAGCCCTAAAATTGTTGACATCATACATGTTGTTGTCCAAACATCAACAGATCCTCAAAAATCTGCTGCTACCAAGACAACAATTTATGCTAAAACAAAAATTTTAGATCCAAAAACATCTACTGCTGATCACCAATCAACTGATCCTAAAACAACCACTGCTAAAACAACTGCTAAAGCATGAAAACCTACCAAAAATTCCACTACATCTCAAACTGTCCCTGAAAAGAAAATTAAATTCAGTAAAAAAGTGGAAATACAAACATAAAATGAAAAACCATCTGTAGAAAAAGAAGATAAACCCACCCAAACTACAGTTACAAAAGAAGAAGTAATTCAATTAGGAAAATCATGAGCACCATTCAATATCCAAGCTAAAATTTCCAAATTGATGATACCAATTCCTTTGACAGAGTTGGTAAAATACAACCTATACAAATCACATATCACTGAGACCTTAAATATGAATGATGGAGAATATTTTGTAAACTTGAGTGATGATCAAACAGAATTAATCTTTGGTCCTGAAGTTAATGGAAAACACCAAGAGGGAGGAGTTCCTCATTTCTACATTAGCTTAACTGTTCATGATTAGATTTTACATAATGCAATGCTAGATTCAGGGGCTTCACATAATTTGATACGAAAAGAAATAATGGAAACCTTGAATTTAGACATCACTAGACCTTATAAAGATCTCTTCTCATTTGTTTCCAGTAAAGTGAAATGTTTAGTCTTGATAAAAGATTTATGTGTTACTTTAGTTCAATACCTTGGAAAAAGCATAGTCATGGATATTGTAGTAGCTGACATCCCTCCTAAGTATGAAATGATGTTATCTCACTCATGGGGAGCTAAAATGTAGGGATATCTATAACTAGATATGTCTTATGCAACAATATCAGTTTTTTGCCAACCCAAGAAACTTTACAGAGAGACATTAATGAAGTACATGGTTAGTATTCTAGAAAGACCTCGAAAATGTCCTATTTACTCTACACCTACTGATATGGACTCATTCATTTTATGTAATTCTGAAACTGGCATTGAGAACAACACTAAAATAAAACATAAAAAGAAAGCACCAGACAGTGACAACATTTTTCATGAATCAATGTGGCACCTAGATTTTGATGGATCCGTTAAAAAATTAGGAGTAGGAGTTTGTATACATAATATGGAAAACAATCATGCAAAAGGTCATGCTTTTAGATTAAATTTCAAATGTACAAACAACATGGTTGAATATGAAGCACTGATTTTAGGACTGCATATTGTTAGAAATTTAGGAGCCAAAAGAATGTCAATCATGGGAAACTCTGAGTTAATTGTGAAACAAATAAGAGGATAATATTCTGTATATAATCCAAGATGAAGCCAATATAGAGAAACGGTTTTAGATATGATTAGTGAGTTGCTTGAATGTGACTTTGTTGCAATTCCTAGAAAACATAACATACAGGCACATAACTTAGCAAATTTTTCTAGTACCTGCAATCTACCTTTTCAAGCAAATCATAAATATACAACAGAGGATAAACACAGGCCTACAATACTAGAGAATTTAAAATATTGGCAAATATTTTCACAGGATGAACAAAATGATCATTTCATGAATGCTGAAGGAGAATTTCATAATTGTAACATAGACACAGATTGTACAATAGATCAAACCATAGATAGTGAGATTGATATAAATTTTGTATATGTAAATAACTTAGATTTTACTAAACCCACTAAATTTACTGAAGTAGAAATAGATAATTTGGAAAAGGTAGAGATTGAAGAATTAGCATATGGTGATTCTGAAATTTTAAACCTTAAGAACAACTTTTTACCTAAGGGATCAACCCCTTTAGAAGATATTTTTGATTCTAATGATGTTGCAAGAAAACCTAAGATGGAACAATTGAGATCTGACATTGAAGAGTACAATATAGAAAAATAATTAAAGCCTAAGATGATAAAACTTTCAAAAGCCTTACCTCAAGAAGAAAAAGTGAAGTACATAGCCCTGTTTAAGGAATTTCACGATGTATTTTCATTGAGTTATGAGGACTTAAAATCTTATGACACTAGCATAACACAACACAAAATTCCTATAAAAGAAGATAAAAAACCTTTCAAACATAAGCTTAGAAGAACCAATCTAGTTTTGATGCCTTTAATTGAGAAAGAGGTTAAGAGAATGTATGAGGCCCAAATAATTGCACCAATCAAATATTTTGATTGGTTTTCAAACCTAGTTCCCACTAGGAAGAAGACAGGGGAAATCAGACCGTGTGTTGATTTCTAGAATTTAAATAAAGTGTCCTTAAAAGATAACTATCCTCTCCCCAAGATGGATCACATTTTACAGAGGGTGGTTTGTTCTTCTAGGATTTCATTACTTGATGGATTCTCTAGATATAACCAGATTTTAGTTCAACCATAAGACCAACCTAAAATTTCTTTTACTACTCCTTGGGTTACTTTCATGTATATGAAAATTCCTTTTGGATTAATGAACACAAGAGCCACTTTTCAAAGAGCTATGGATATAGCTTTTTCTAAAGAAATTCATGATTTTCTTGTAATCTATGTAGATGATATTACTGTATTTTCAAAGGCTGATAGTGAACATCTAGATCACCTCAGACAAGTGTTTATCAAATGCAGGAAATTTGGCATTTCTCTAAATCCTGAAAATACTCTATTTGGACTGGAAGAAGGTAAATTGTTAGGACATATCATATCTAAAGAGGGAATTAGGATAGACCCAACTAGAATAGAGGCCATTCTAAACTTAAGTCATCCTAGGAATATAAAAGAATTGGAAGCTTTCTTAGGTAAGATCAATTTTCTTAGAAGATTCATCTCAAACCTAGCAGAAATAATTAGAGAACTCAATAACATGTTGAAAAAAGACTCAATACTTAAATGGACTGTGGAGGCCAAACAATCATTTGAATCAATCAAACAAGCCTTGACAAAAACACCAATCCTAATAAGTCTTGATTTCAAAAAAGATTTCATTATTTTTTCCTTTTCTTCAGAACATACTATTGTTGTAGTCTTACTACAGAAAAATGATCAAGGTTATGAGTAGCCCATTGTTTTTTTTAGCAAATCACTTAGAGATGCCACTTTAAAGTATAATATAATGGAAAAGAAAGCACTAGCTTTAGTGAAAGCTATCAAAGACTTTAGAGTGTACATCTTGTATTCACATAGCATTGCTTATGTTCCAAATTCAGTTGTGAAGGACATTCTAACTCAGAATGGGCATGATGGTAAAAGAGGCAAATGGATTTCCACCATTTTGGAATATGACATAGAAATTAAGCCCACCAAACTCATTAAAGGTCAAGGTTTAGCCAAACTCATGGCTGAATCAAATTGTCATGCTTTAGATATTAATTTTATTTCCCAAATTGATGGTCAGGAAGAGATGGAGACTCCAGAGATTAATGAAGCCTTTTCAAACTCACCATGGTATGTAGATATTATATTTTTATTACTAAATTTACAATCTCCTCCTAGATTGTCAAGAACTAAAGCTATATTTTTAAAGTTAAAGGTAATGAAATTTTGTATCATAGACAATGCACTATTTTGGAGAGATCATGGTGGCCTTTTATTGAATTTTTTTCTTAAAGAAGCTAATAAAGTTATGGAAGAGTTTCATGCAGGTGATTGTGGAGGACATATTTACTGGAAGACTACTGCAGATAAAATCTTGAGAGTTGGTTTTCATTGTCCTACACTGTTTGCAGATGTGAAAAAGTATGTGACCTCCTCTCACAAATGTCAAATATTTGAAGGAAAGAAAAATCTTCTACCCTTACCCCTAAAACCCATTTCCACATAAATTCCTTTTCAGCAATGGGGTCTTGAATTCATTGGTGAAATTCATCCTCCATCCTGAGCCTAACAAAGGTGGATTTTGAAAACCACATACTAGTTCATTAAGTGGATAGAAGCCATTCCTTCCAGGCAAGCCACTAACACTATCATAATCTCATTTTTAGAAAACAACATACTCTCAAGATTTGGATGCCCACAAAAGATCATCACTGATAATGTAGCTGCATTCACGTCCAAAAAGATGATTGACTTCTGTAGTAAATACCACATTATCTTTGGCCATTCCACTGCTTATTATCCCCAAGGTAATGATCTTGTTGAATCCTCCAATAAAAGCCTTGTGAATATCATCAAGAAACTACTAGACAACAATAAGAAAACCTGGAAAAAAATGTTAGTAAATGCCTTATGGGCAAATAGAATTACCACAAATAAGTCTATTGGTACATCCCCTTACCAGCTTGTTTATGTGATGCATGATGTTTTTCCATCTTCTTTAGGAGTACTAGTAATGAAGATAATCCAAGAAGTGCAAGTAGAAACCAATGATATCTAGAGAAGGATAAATCAAACCATACACTTGCAGCAAACCAGGGAAGATGTCTATCTCAAGTCTCAAGTTGTTCAAGAAAACATAAAAAAGATATTTGACAAGAAGACTAAGGAAGATGATTTTTATATAGGTGACAAAGTTCTTAAGTGGGATTCTAGGAGAGAAGAGAAAGGTAAACATGGGAAATTTGATTTCTTATGGAAAGGCCCTTATGTTGTTTATGGTTATAGAGGTAACAATGCATTCTTTTTGAAGGATTTGGATGGATCAGATCTGCCAGGTGGACCTATCAATAGTATAATGATGAAGCATTACTATTCCCCATAATAACAATAATTCACTTTGTTTACTTTACTCATTGTACATAACATTACAGATTTTAGATTGGATTGGATGTTTTTCTAGCAAAGTTGAAGCCAGAGAGAAGGCCCTAAGCTCTAAAAGAAAAAATATCATAAGTATGAATAATGTAGAGCTCAGAAAACAATTTCAAGGCCAACACAGTCAAAATTAAAAGGCAACTAGTCTCAAGTTTCTTGACATTTCACTAGGAAATGCAATCCCCATGTGGAGTCATTGTCAGGGTCCTATAATAATAGAATTCATAATTTTGAATTGACCTTGATTAGTCTTGTAATATGTACATACTTTACTTTCTGCAAAGTGTTTGCCCATATCAGAAAAATAAAAAAATGTAAAGAGGGTAAAATTCCTAAAAGAAAAATCAAAGGAATTGAAAGAAAAAATTTCAAAAAGAATAGAAAAATGGACCCCAAAGAAAAAGAGATAAAAATAAAACATGAAAGTGATGCAAATTCCAATGCCACTACTATTTACTTTTACTACAAAATAATCATTGTGTGCAACTTGTTAAAATGCCACAATCCATGAAGGTTAAAAATATTAATATTAACCTCTCATGCTTTAAATTTCATGTTGTTAGATAGAGAATAAAGATCTATACAAACAGTTTAATCTTGGTAGATCAGTAGTTAGGTAGAGAATAATAAGGAGCTCAAAAATTTAATCTGAGCCCTTGGAAGAAATAATGATAGAATTAGTTAGTTTTCTATTTTAAAAGAAAAATGAACAAGGTTTTGCAAGCTCAAATGCACCCATGAAAATGAAATAAAAATGTTAGGGTAGCAGATGGGTAGGTACAAGCAGTTTTTACAATCATGGATAAGAAGAAAAATTGGTCATTTCATTTACTAACTTCTTTTAAAAAATCACCCCCTTGTAAAAATACCCCATCCCCTCCATTTTCATTCTTTCCCCTTATTTCACTCTTTCCCCCTTGCAGAATTCCCTTTTACTAAGTTAAAACACATTTTACTTAAGAAAAGTGAAACCCTTTAACTTATTCCCCTTTTATTCAAAAATACCCAAAAACCCAAAAGATACTTTATCTTAAGTATAAATGATAAAATATTATGTTGGGACCCATTATAAAGAAATCTATTTCCAACATCTGATTTTACACTATACTTAGTGGATTTTGACATTCTGCAGTTAAATTACATTTTTAAAACTAACCTAAGCTATTAGCTCCTGTATTTAACCTTTACCCCGTATTAAATTAAATCCTTATATATTATTCCCCACCCATATCTTTATTTTAACCTATGTTATAAATTCCCCACATGTTATATAATCCCGCCCTCCCATAGGTTAAATTATTAATCCATGTTTATTAATCCCAGTCCCACTATATATAATCCCCGCTAGTTATAACTTTACACCTTCTCGTATCACATTGGTTATAATATATCAAAACCTCGATCATTTAAATGTATAACCAATAGTATATAAACCCCATTTATATGTATTAAAACATAGTTTAAATACATATAAACCCTCCTCATAGTCTAAATACCTAGCCCCATGCCATCTGACCTTGCAACTTTATCACATCATCCTAGCCGTTCGCCTTCACCCGCTAGATCTGACCATCGTTATTCCTTGTCGCACATTCCCTTACGTGACAATTAACACACCCTAGACCTTGCGATAAGTGCAGTTTGCGGGGATCTTCTCCCTTCTACATGTCTTAATCATATTCGATCACACCAATCAAACTAATTTCGCTTACTACCTTTGAAGCCTGTGAAAACTCCTTGGTGGTTTTCTTCCCTCCGCGCCTAAGCCACTCACCTATTTGAAATGACCGCGTAATTAATACATTCACTATTGAATGAAACTTCTTATAAACCACTCAAATGCACTCTTTTTACTTTTCTATTACCGTTTTCAAATAGAAGAAGCATTGTAGACCGACACAAATGTTGTCGACTCCGTTTTAAATCCTAATTGAAACAAAATTCACCAATCTTCTGCTATAAATGTTGCAGAAGTCATCCAAAGTGCTATAAAGACTAGCAAAAGCTTATGAAAACTTTTTACAACCACAAAAACCCTCTTACATAGAAAATATGTAGTTTTCCCAAGTAATTTTTAAAAGAACAGGCCCATTCATCAATTTAAAGAAGTAATACATTTAATTGAATCATTTAGGAGCTTTGAAACTAAATAAAATCTCGTTTCTTCCTAAATCCTTTAATATGTAAACCCTGAGAAATCCTTTTCATAGATTCTGAAGCCTTGGACTATTTTTAAACATAGAGTTTTATTAATTGAAGGCATCTACAGACCTAAAAAAACCCTTCTGTGAATTTCAACCCTTTCCTACATACCCTAGGCATCATTTTTCCATAAAATTGATGCATTGAGATTATTTTTTTTATCACAGAGAGTGCATTATAAGCCCTAGAAATCATTTGAAAATACTCTAAGGTCTTAATATTGCCTTTTTATAGAGATTACATTTTAAGAAAATTGAGCAAGTTTATACCTTTGTAGACCATAGATTAAACCCTGAATTCATCTTAAATCCTTATACAAACTATTATAGCTTCCAGAGGTGCTCCTACAGGCCTAAAGTAGTGTTATAAGGTCAAAAGAGTATTAAAACTTATAAATAAAGCAAAGCAATGGCATCCAAAGACTTTTTAGTAGCCAATCCCCTACAAACCCCTATTGTAGATGTAGAGCAAATTCCCCTGGCTGATACAAACTTCAAGATTACTGATACAGTGGTAGAATTCAACCTTCTTGAGCTCCACTTTTGGAGCCAAGAAAAATCCATAGATCAGGTTGATGAAGTGTTCATATGGGAGTCAAAGTTTTGAAAATATGTTGTTCCTCATATTTTCCAATGCCCAGAAGTAACCAGACTCTGTCAATCATGCTATTTTCCAGATCAGAGAGTCATCATAAATCCTAAAAAAGAGATCCTATTTACCATTATAGTTGATTCTATCAACCAGATGCTACACATACAGCCTGGGCCAAATGAAGTTCCTTGTCCATTGAAGCCCTCACTTAGTTATACTTGAATCTGGACTTTCCCAAAAGGTTCCCGATTTTTCAGACTTTCATGCCTTCTTATGTAGAAATTACCAAGCTAAATCCTCCCTATTCTTCTGTAAAATTCTCTGAAAGGACAAGACATATCATTTCCATGTTGTCTTTCATTCTTGGCTATTTTACAGATGAACATGCTGACGTTGCAATGCTTGGCTTATTGTCTACTTTTACATATGGTCAGCCTCCTGCTACCATTTTTAACTTTTCCCAATACCTTGTTGATAGTATCCATGAGTAATTGATCATAATACCCCCTGAAGGTGTTTTTAAGTACTCTTCATTCCTATTTCACATGTTCCTATATTTTCAGTCTGAGAAGTTTAATATAAGCCTTCATAAGCTTGATATGGAAGGATACCCATAATCAGTCATCTTTTGGACTTCCTTGATAAGGAAATATTCCAATGAGTTCACCTATACAGATTTTACAGATTCCTTCATTCATCCCATAGTCAGTTTGCTGAACAACAACATACAACCCATAATTAGTAATGAAATAAAAAAGGCCCTTCAATTGTTTGAGCATAACAGGACAGTTGATTGGTACTTGTACCAAAACCATACAGAAATAAGAGTTTATGGATCAAGTCTTATCCCTTATAAACTACCCAAATACCTCCCTATGAGGTTATTTTTTTTTATTCATCAGTATTTTTACCTATTTTGATGACTAGATTCCTTGGCTGATTTTTCTAGAAACTAATCTCAATATGTCAATTTGTCATCTAGAAAACACCTCAAACAAATTTTTGGTTTCCTACCCCTCTCCTTCAGCCTATAATGAGGAAAACCCTTCATTTTTCTAAACCTATCTCATTGCAGCAAAGTCTCCCTGTCCATAACTGTCATAAATCTTATACCTCTGCTAACCATTAAAATCCTTTATTTTGCATACAACCCATTGTCCAACATTTAACAAAGTGACTAACCCTCAATCCCTGATCATCTTGTCATGTGATAATCCACTCATGCCTAAGAAGCCATTCAAGAGCTATGACAAAATTTTTAGTTCTAAGTGGCGGTGTTTTAGGGAAAACTACTTGTACGGACTATTTTAACCCAAAACCCTATTTGTCATCATCATGTTAGCCATAATTCTCTTCTCACCGAACAAACAAAACCCTGGTCTACCCCTAGGTCACACACCACTAAATCTTGCTTTGTCTGTTTTGAAGCAGAGCTAACAAGTGTTCAAATCTGGAAAGAGAAAGAGTTTCCCTGAAGAAAGATTATCAAGTGAACTTTCAAGCATTATCATCATGTTATATGAGTAAAGGTTTTCAGTGATCAAATTCATTTCATCAATACATCTCTCCAGGGGTGCTAAGGATCAATGGCACAAATCAGTTTGGGGCAAGGGAACATTTCAAGGAATAGCTCCAATTAAAAATAACAGTTGACTATTATAAAGACTAAGGGAAATACAGAGTTTAGAGAGAAGAAGACATACGGGATTCATCCCTGAAAGCCAAAACACCAAGAATGTCAAAAAACCTCCATCAGGACAAAAAAGGAGTACAAAAGTTAGAGAAATACTACCTCTAGTGCTTCAGGTCAATTATAATGGAATTTGTTCCCAAAAGTATGGGCTAGCTCTCAAAATCAGTCTCATAAAACCAAGAGTGACAATCTTTTGGCAAAAGGCCTCTAGCAGACTAGGCATCAGAATGAAAGGTGTAAAAGGAACAACTGCCATTTTATCCTACTTTAGCCTAGCTTCTAAGAAAATTCAAGGACAACTTCATCATCAAAAGAGCTAAAAGCCAATACCAAGAAGATGTTATTTCCAAGATAGGCACAGTAAACATTTATCAGTTGGAAATGCATTACCTGCTCTTGGTTTTCATAGTGAGTTTTTCAAGAAGTCATGTCTTAAAAGTAGAACAGGCACAGGACGCAGAATTTGGTTTTAAAAAAGAGCCTCCTTCAGGAAAAGTGGAGGTCCCATAGAAAACTGGTTCAAAAATAGTTTTTAAATGATAAACAAAGATGAAAGAAACTTTTTGTTTACAAGGCCTCCTCAATTTTTAGTAGATGGCAAAAAACACAGTGTTTACAAGGCCTCCTTCAATTATGAGCAGATGGCAAAAAAATACAGTTTTTCAAGGGCCTCCTTCAGTAATAAGCAGAGGGAACTCAGTTTATTTGAAGATATTCAAGAGTGTCTAATGAAAAATATCACAGTTTGCTCCTAGTGGTCTATTCAAAGCAATAGGGTCAAAACACATTTTTATGGCCTCCTTCATAACAAGCAGGGGGAAAATCACCAGATATTAATTTTGAGTTTGAGAAAAATTGTCATTAATAGACAGAGTTGACACACATTATGTAAAGGAGTTCATTTAGTGATAAACCAAAGCTAAAAAATAGTTTTTATAACATATCCCTTTAAGATGGCTAGTCAAAGGCATAACACACACAGACAATTTCTCAAAAAGACAGTCCTCAATAGGAACAACAGAAATGAAAGATGAAACTCCTTCATGGCAAGTAGAGGTTAGAAACTATTCAAATTTTTAAATACCGATGTGCTAGGACTTCCCTTTTTAATAATAAAAATCAAAGGCAAAAGGTTTCAAAACCGCTTAAAAGTAGGAAAAGTCATTTTGAGATATCATTCAAAAGGCAAAATCTCAGAGATCTCATTCAATATTTACCTGGAAAAGAGAGAAAAATCGGATTTTTTTTTTAAATCTAGGCAACCATTGTGCAAAAGAAAGAGGTCGCGATGCGCCTGTAGCGGCCTTCCAAAGACAATTGCATAGGACGCGATGCGCCTGTCTGTTCACCAGGCGTTCAGAGGGCGCCCAACACTCGGCCCGACACATGGCGCCCAGCAAATTTTTCTCAACCCTTGCAACTCTTCACGGCCCTTGCCATCACTGCCCTACCCTTGAAAACTCTACTCTGCCAGCATACTCCTCGCCTGGCCCATTGGCACAAAGCACACGGCCCATCACGTTTTTTTTCCTAGCACATAACACTACCTACATGACCCGGCGTTCAGAAGGCGCCCAACGCCCAACTCGACAACACCACAGCGGAGTGCAGGTGCTACACGCCTGTGCACGGGAGCATAGCACCTCTCCAAAGGTCTCCAAAGGTGGATGAAATTTTTTTTTGCTCAAATTTTTGGTTGTTCAAACACAACAGAAATATTTTACGGTATTTTTCATGCCCTTGCATCTCAATTTTAGTCACAAAAATGTTTTGAAAGCAAGAATTCAAAGAAGAAAACAGTTTTTTCAAAAGGGGAAACATAATGGTTTTCAAAGGTCTCATGCTTGATAAATAAATACAAAAACATTGTTTTGAGGAGAAAGGGATAATTATCAATTCAAAGGCCTGTTTTGCTTAAGAAGCCAAGCATAGTTTTTGAAAAGGGAGAAAACAGTGTTCTAAAAGAAGAAATGCCTATTTCATTTTGAAGAACTTGTTTGCTAAGTGGGTAAAGAAGAAAGAACAAAACCAAAATGCTTCCCAAGAAGAAAGGGGTTAAGAAGGGAGGTCATCACAAAAGGTTTGAACCTACCACTACTCAATATCTCATTGCCTCCCCTTCAATCTTGTCTTGCTTTCAAGAGGTTGGCTGCCTTGACTTTTGCAACAAAATCCAAGAAGTCACTAGCCACCCTTTTTTGACTGAGCTTTTTTCCCTAAGACTAGATGGAAAACAAGTTCACCTAGCAGGTCTGGACTTTAAACTCACTCCTAGGGTTGTCTCTAAAGAAGCTAAGATCCCCTATACAGGAGAAAAGTGGTTCAAACAAGCATACCTGGATCTAAATCACTATAAACCATTCATAAAACTAGACCATCAGGATGCTTTCCAAGCTATATTTCCTTTTTCTCACTTATTAAGTAGCTATGCCCCCCTTATGAGAGTTATCATGAAGTATTTCACATGTGAAGGGAGATATTCCCGAGTTTATTCCTATCACATCAGGCTTCTCATGCATTTCACAAGAACTCAGTTACTAAATCTTCCTTTATTCCTCCGCAAAAGCATAGAAAAGATGTCCTCCCTTGTCCAAAAGATACCTCCTGCTCAACAAAAAGCTTTTCTTTTCCATCATTCTCTCATCAAAATCATCATCCTTCACCATCTTCAAAAGAACGGAGTTTCTTGGGAGACTTTCATTTCTCATCCAATTTCATTGCTACTGCCTCTTCATCTCGTGGCCCATCTCATATGTCCTCCTCACCCTCCACTCACTATGTATCTCCTTCATCAAGTCAAACTACTCCTCAAAAGAAAGAATCTCCTATGATTGATAGTGAAAAAGAGAAGTCCTATGAAAGCAGGCATGAAGTTAGTGATGATGAGGAACATAGGGACACTAAGCAAAGTAGTGAGCATGAACCAAGTGACAAACCACAGAACAGTGACCATGAGTATACTAGTGATGGTGAAGAAAGCTCACCAAAGCATAAGGAAGTCCGTGGCACTCAACAAAGTAGTGAGGATGAAGGACAAAGCAGCCCTAAGAAAAACAGTGAAAATGTGCATGGGGACAGTTCACCCACAGCTAGTGATGATGAAGAACAAATTGAAGAGCAGCCAGCTAGTGAGGATGAAAAACAAACTGAGGAGCAGTAGGGTAGTGATGATGAAGAGAAAAGGGAAGATTTTCAAAGAAGTGATGAGGAACACCACAGTCCTCAACAATGTCATGAAACCAATCAAAGGGACAGTGAAAAAAGCACCTCCTAGCAAAGTAGTGACCATGGTGGCAGCCCACACAGAGAGTCTAAGGAAAACAGTGAAGATGATGGCAACATGCAAAATGACAAAGAAGATAGTCATAATGAAGGCAACCCTCAACAAATTCAAGACAGTGAGGAGGGTAAACAAGGAAGTCCACAGACAGACAGTGAAGATAATCAAGCAACAGAAAAGGATGATGAAGCTGGAAGCCTTAAACAAACTCAAGACAGTGAGGAAAACAATGAATAGGGTAGCAAAGAAAGTGATGATGGAGGCATCAGTGTAAAGGATCAAGTTGAAGAAGTACTAGAGATAAAACCTCCTCTCTCTTCTCCTCAACACAAAGAAGAACATGTGCTTGCTGCCTCTCCTAGGTAAGGGGTCATGATTCATTCCTCAGAAGTACCAAAGGCTAAAAACACCAAATCTGCAAAGAAGAAAATCACTCCAGCAGTGACTAGTAATGTCACTAGAGTGCTAAGGAGTAGAGGCAAGCTGCCCAAGAAGAGTATTATTGAATTTCCAAGGATAACAAGAGCAAAAAAGTCTATCCAAAGAAAGGGAAAAGAAAAAGTTGAACAACAGGTGAGTAGTCATGAAAAGGAGAGAGATTTTGACATCATCAAAATAGACAGTGATGCTGGAGATGATGAAGCTAGAATCCTTGAGTCACTTTTGCAAAATAGAGAAGCCCAAATCCATGACTTAGAAACTGATCTAGAAAGGTCGAAGGACCTCATACATTTTCTACAAATGAAAAATAAACAAATGAGTGGGCAAATGGCAATTTATGAGGCCTGAGCATTCAAATACAAAAGGGAAGCATACAAAGCACAAGTCAAGGTTGAAGAGTATATGGGAAAATTTGATGATATTGAGGAAGAAAAGTAGCCATTAAGAAAAAGGCCTAAGACTACGGGTCTTAGGAAAGCTTTGGAGAAACAGAAGGAAGAAGAAGCAGCCCTTGTTCGATCTTATCCTCTCACACAATTGCTTGCCCAAGAGATAGAAAATGATAAAGAATCATGGCTTGAAAGAGAAACCAAGAATTTGGAGGATAAATTAGAGAAGGCAAACAAATACTTGGGTTTGCAACGAAAGATGGCTGGGCACTACAAGAAATTGAATCAATTTTCCCGAAGAAAACGCAAACTTGCTCAAGAAAGGCTCAAAACTGCCCAAAAGAGGCGCCCGATGAAAAACGGGGAAAAAGACATCTAAGCTTGAAATCTTGGCTTCAGCTTCCTTGCATGCTTCTAAGAACCCATAAGGGGTTTTCTCACCAAAATTGAGAAAATTTTGACATGATCTTGTTTTTTGTGTTTTTTGGCCCTAATTGCACATTTTTCTAGGCACTGCCATGTTTGCTAGGAGCATCCTCAGCTCATGAAAGTCATTTTTTTGGATGTATTAAATTTGGGGGTAGCTACTCACATATTTTCAGATCAAAATGAGGTGTTTTCGTCCCCCAAAGAGGCAAAAATCAATCAAAATTCACCTTTCTGCCTCACATATCAGTGGATGTGACCATTCTGGGTTTTTTCACTCAGTCCACCTTTTGATAGAGCTTCAGGGATCATTTTGGAAAAACTAAAGTAGTTGTATAAACTATACATCCACGGATTTCCAATTATCTATCACGGGCCTCGTTTTGACATCGGGAAGTCCCTCAAATGTTATCTGCAAAATAGGATTCTTTCTGCTGCTACGCTCGTGTAGCATTTTGGCTAAAAAAACAGTTTTCTAAATATGATCATCCAAAAGTGCGTTTAGCTATTTTTAACTCCATGTCAGAGATTAAAAGTCAATTTTATTTCTATTATTAGCTTAAATAGATATTTTTGAAGATATTTTGTGCCTTGGGCTTTGCAAAGCCTTAAGGACAAAATCAGATATTTGTATTAGGCCAATGGCCTTCTAGATGCTCTAGGAGGGTTTCTTTCTCTTTGGCCTATATGATCTAAGATAATTCATTATAACTAGAGGCTGAACTTGATATTATAGAGCAATACATAGCATTACAAGCTTTGAAGAAATACTTTGTCTTATGAAGTGGATGATCTCTTGCTTGACATGGATGGTGGAGGAGGATTGTTTGTAGGATTCCATGGCTTGGTGAATGGTATTGTGTTCCTTATCTGTTATGTTTCCTTAGTTTATCATATATGTTTTCATGTTTCTTGCTTGCTGTAGGTCAATAAATAATATATTTGAGACATACCCATGGAGGCACCTCAAGTTTCTTGATTCATTGCAGCTTCTATGTTTTCATCTTTCTTTGCTATGTCAAAGAATTCTTAATTTCTCTTTGGTACCCTAAGAATTTGTTATCAGTTTCCTTAATGGTTATTATGTATGCTGTCTAGTATGATTCACGGTACGCCTTTCTTACTCATAGCTAATCAAAACTCCATCTCTAAAATATCTCTCTGAAGTATTGATTGTCTTAATTAAGTCAAAGATGTCTTGTTTTGATCTTGCCCTTTGCATATGCTTTGCAGTCTTATTTTAAAGTTCCCAATAGCTCAAGATATGATGTTTAGGAATTCCCTTTTCATAGATTTTTTTTTGTCTTATTTGTTTTCTCGAAATTCTGAATGTGATTTTCCCAAAGTTAGAGGGTCTTATACTTCTATGCATAACCTGATTGTTTATTTTCTGCATTTATTAGTTTGAGTTTCATTCATAGTGATTAATGGTTAGCCCTATGACATGAATGCTTGTTGTTTAATTATTTATTCTTAAAATACCTTGTCTTTCAAAAAATTAATATCGATCTCATTTCACTTACATCTAAAGAATCCATTTATCTCGACTAAATCGGCCCTGCAGTAATACCTTGTCCACCATTTGAGACAGTCTCGACCTTTTTGACCCCATAGCCCAGTTGATCTGACAAACTTTTTATCTATTTATCCTTTGATCGGTTGCCCCTCAAAAAACCCAAAATAAACAAACGTACCTAACAACTAGCCTAAAATCAAATATATAAAAGCAAACAAGTTTACATCCTTTGCATAATAGAGAGAGCCCTCTCTGAGTCTAGGAAGGCTAGGTCCTAGGGCTCCAAAGTTGGTTTGATGTTACCCTGTCATTTGGCTTGCCAATCTGCCAAATCATGGGACACTTACATAATGGCGATCACGGTGGGACTGAAATTTGTTAAATTCAAGTACACATTAGACTACGTAAATCCCTTGTCCCACCTCATCGCCACACTAACATAATGGCGATCACGATGGGAATCTGAGTAATAAACACACTTAGACTTCCCTAAACATTTCAGCATCCATTAATAATACTATCTTGTCGATTTATCCCACTGCTCACTAACATAATGGCGATCACAGTGGGACCTATTGAGTGCGTAATAGTCTAGCAAACTCTTGTAGACTCATTATCCCTTCAAAATTAAAATCAGACAGACAGCCTATAAATTCATTTAGAGTAAACTATTTTTGGTTCACCACCTTAGCTAAGTGATGAATCAAGTTAAGAACACTCTTACAAACTAGGCTGCATATAAAAAACTCAGAAACCCCAAAAAACATCCGTAGATTGGCTTTTTCTCAGTTATTGGTGGTGGACCATAAATAATTATCTCTAAAAGCAACAAAACATCCACCTGGCGACTCCACTAGCCTCCAGTAGGCCTAATACTCCACTAAAAACCAAAAAAAATCATAAATCATACTATCTTGTTGACTTACCTTTCCAAAACACAAAGTTCATGATGCAGCCTCTGAAATCAGTGACAAACTAAGTACAACTTAGGGATTCATAAATCTTCATCTAAACATATGAAATCAACAGAATAGCCTTGACAATAGAACAATAGCTTTCTCAACAATCTAGAAAACTATTGAACAAATTTTTAAGTAATTATTGCAAGTTTTCACATAAAAGTTTTCTAGAAAAGAATTTTTCCTAAAAAAACATCTTTGTCAGTATTGGTGGTGGACCATAAATCTCAAGAACATCCACCTGGAGACTCCACTAGCCTTCATTTACTTTTTACCTTACTCACATCCGTAAAACCCCTAGAGAGGCCAACCTTCCAAAAAACAATTGCAACTATCACCCTCTCTAAACTTTGACTTTGAAATCTGGCTTCACGGAGAATTAATACCAGATCTCACCTGAACCCAAATCCCCCTATCATAGTTGATGACCCAGAAAATATTTCATGGAAAACTTCTGAAACTGGTAACTTAGCTACTGATAGGACCATCCATAAAGCAAGCTCTGTACCTGAACATCTTACATCCTTACAAGATTCCCAGTTTGACTTGAGTTCAGCAAAATCCCTTTTTAGAAGCAAGTTGCAAAGTAAAATCAACATTGACGATCTGGAGCCCTTAGATTTGCAACAGAGTCCTAGTAGAGAGGCCTCACCCACTATACCTCCTTATTTTTAGCTTCTCCACCAATTCGGCTCTTATCACCTCAAATCTGCTCAGAATCAGTCCACAAGTCCAA
Source organism: Pinus albicaulis (assembly GCA_034641835.2). Classification (NCBI taxonomy): domain Eukaryota; kingdom Viridiplantae; phylum Streptophyta; class Pinopsida; order Pinales; family Pinaceae; genus Pinus; species Pinus albicaulis. The sequence continues at coordinate 169,592,470 of CM076570.1, forward strand.
GTACCTCCGCCACACCCATTTAGACCACCACTGTGCAAATCACCTCATCCCATACTACAAATCCTCATACTGTAAACCTACCATCAGCTCCCATCATGGCAGCTTGTATGCGCCCTTAGTGTTACCACTGCCTTTGGTACCTTTGCAGAATGATTACCAATCCAAAATACCACATTTCACTGGGGCTGAGGCTACTACTGCCCAACAACATGTGGACAGAATAAGTGATGCTTTTGAATACATGGAAATAGAAGATGAGACCATAAGAACGAGAATTTTTGCCCAAAGCTTAGGCGGAGAACCTAAGAAATGGTTTAAAAACTTGGCTCCTAACAGTATACATGATCTCCCAGCACTTTACCAAACTTTCATAAATAGGTGGGAAGTTAGGAAAACCCCATCCAAATCCTTTCTGAATATAACAATCTTAAAAGGAATATGGGGGAAAGTGTTCAGGACTATTGCACTAGGTTCAACAGTGTCTATAACGCCCTTCCACCTAACATGAAACCTCCACTTGGTTCAGCACTTGTAAAATTTCCCGAAGGTTTCGATCTAGATATGACATACCTAATAAGAGAAAGAGACCCCGTAACTTTAGAAGAAATGAAAAAAGTAGCTATTAGTGTCGAGGCCAACCTAGCTGAGAAGAGGGCTAGGATGAGATCAGAAAATAAAGTCACATACCGAGATGAGGCCATGCCTTCTACCTCCTCCTCAGATCCCAGAATAGACAACCTGGTTAGAACCATGGAGAGAATGTGGGAAAGAATAAATCTAAATGAAAAAGCACCTCTTACGGACAACCAGCCAAATCTTCAAAACATAAACCGAAACCAAAACTTTAGAAGAGACCCGCCTCAAAACAAACCAAGGGAAAATGACCAACAGGTTAGGCCACCTCTCCATGAAAACTATGTTGATGAGGTAGAAAGAGATATGGAACCACTTGATGAAAATCACTTAAACTTGATAGGCTCTGATAGCGAGGGTGAGGTATTCCTCACAGAAGAAGAACAAGTTTTCTTCTCCTCAAACCAAAATGAAACAAATTATGAGGATCCCTAAGATCCTAAGATAGGATTACAAAACACCATAATGGAAGTCCATAGGCAATATGATCTTAGGAGTAAGAAAAACCAAGACAACTCTACGAAAGGTAGCTCAGACACGGTTTTTACAAAAACCCCTGATACCATTCTTAAAAGAACAACAGATAGTAACAAAATCTTGGCTAAGAGAACTGACCAAAACAAAGACAAAACTATCCAGGCAAGCCTTGATCCTAACTGTCCTAGCACTTCTACTAAGATCCCCGAAACCACTATATTGAACAAAACCTCAAATCAAAATCAGAAAATTAAGAATATAGAGAAAGTCATGGCTGAGAAAACTCAAGCAAATCTGTCTAAAATACAAGCACCCTTCAGTTTTGAAGGGGAAATTGCCAAAATTAAGATCACCATGCCTCTCACTGAACTTATTGCTCAAAGCTCATACAAATCTCAAGTGCTGAAGGTCTTAAACATAGGAAATGATCCAGATACTTTACACCTAGCTGATGATGCCCCTGAGGTGTTGTTTGGACCAAAAATAGAAGGAAAATATCAAGAGGGAACCACTCTTCCTTTTTACATTAGTCTGAATATACATGACCAAATCCCACATAATGCCATTCTAGATTCCGGGGCCTCTCACAATCTCATGCCAAAAGTAGTAATGGAAAGATTAGGCCTAGAAATAACAAAACCTTATAAAGACTTATATTCGTTTGATTCAAGAAGAGTCAAGTGTCTAGGCCTGATAAAAGATCTTTGTGTCAGTTTGGCCCAAGTACCTGCAAAACACCTGGTCATGGACATAGTGGTAGCAGACATCCCTCCCAAGTATGGAATTATTTTATCTAGATCTTGGGGGGCCAAGCTTCAAGTAAATATTCAACTAGATATGTCTTACACCACCATTCCTGTGTTTAATCAAGCAAGAATACTATATCAGGAATCACACATGAAATATATGGTTAGCAGCCAAGAAAGGCCAGATAACATCCCTATGTATTCCATACATTCAGACCTAAATTCCTTCATTTTACATACTGAAGAAGACATTGATAAACAGGTAGGAGAAATTGAAACAAATCTCGGCACACCGCATCAGACACCCCAGATTCTCTATGATGAGCTGGATACTCAAAACTATCATGACCCTAAACAATTATGTCTTGAAGAGTGGGAATTTGATTTTCTAGAAGTGGAAATAAATCAGAAAACAGAACACATTCTACACCCTCAAGAAAGTTGCTCAAACCAAGGGCAAACATCAAAAGTACAATCAGAAACTTTTTTCAAAACAGAAGCATTGGAAGGCTGACATAGTACAAACCTCTTCAGAAATCAGGAGCAGGGGAGTCTTATGTTCTTACCATACTTGAATGCTTCACCATCCCAAAACCTTACCTCTCCAAGTAAAGCTTTAACTTTTGCAACCACATTGATGAATCCAGGGAAAATGTCTGATAAATTTAATGAAGGGGAATATGATAACAGCAGTCCCAAGACACCTAAGCTAATTGAACTAGATAAAATTCTGTCATTTCACCAGAGATTAAGAACCGCTAGAGTATGAAAAATTGTTCAAGATACTAAGACATGTCGAGAAAATAGTTTAAAACACTATGACAATGCCATAATTTCAAGAAGTAACCCTTACAAAAAGAAATGCAAAAATCTTGGTCAAACATTAACAATTAAAGAAAAAACAAATGGACATAGGATATGTGTAGATTTCAGGAACACAGATAAACCTCCCCAGAACAACACTTATATCCTTCCCAAAATAGATCATACCATACAAAAGCTAGGAGTTTCTAATCGTATGTCTTTTCAAAGTTATGTGTTAGGATATCATCAGTTAATTCATCTTCAAAGCAAACAGCTTAGAGTTTTTTTCAAATACACTGGAAGCAGTTCCAAATTCAAACCTAGAGTTGCAAAACTGCCAGATACCAAAGACATGTTCTTGAAGGCCATGTTTCCAGTTTTGAATTTCTTCACTATCATGTACCTTGACGATTTCATCATTTGTTTTAAAAATGACAAAGAGTATCTGTATTACCTAAAGAAGATGTACAACAAAGGCAGGAGTGGAAATCAAAGGTACAGATAAAAGTAGCAAGCAGATACATAATTTTTCAAATAATCTTGCAAGAACCCTTATGTTGTGCTTGAAAGGGAAAAATTTCCAAACTTTTATTTTCAAGAGCTGACTGGACCAAGAGCATTGGGAGATCCCTTTGAAGACAAAATGCTCAAGTTCCACCATTTTCAATATTTCTAGTTTCAAAAACATTTTCACTCATTGTACATATCACTTTTTGAAAAAATAAATCAAAAACAAAAAATACAAAAACAGTAGAAAAGTAGAAAAGAGGGCAGTTTCAAAAATAGCAGAAAAGCCCCATGTTCAAAAAATAGTCATGTTGAAAGTGTGCAAATCTAAATGCCACTGCTAGTGCTCAAAGGATATCTTGTTCAGTTATCTAGCGTAATCATAACTGGACATGTTTTAAATTTATTGCTAATAAGTTAGTAAAAGAAGTGATAGTCAAATTGTGTAAGCTTGACTTATCGATGAAAGTAGATTAGGAAAAGATATTGGTTCCACACGCTCAAAAAAGAACCAAAGAGGAAGACAGGGATGAAAAAAAAACTATGTATCCTAGCCTTGATTTTTCTAAATCTCATTTTGTGCTACAATAATATTTGTGTGCAGCTTGTCTTTTATGCCACAAACACATGACAAATTAGACCATTTTTCAATTTCATGTTTTAGTTTAGTGAATAAAATCCTGTCGAACAGCTTAATCTTGACAATCGATCTAGCATAGGTACAGAATGAAAGGAGTTCATCAGTTTAATCTGAACTCCCGGAAGATATAAGTGTAGAAGTAGATAGTGTTTTCATTTTAAAAATGTCATGTCAAAGAATTACTAATCCAAATCCACCTAAAGAAGAACAAATGCTAGGAAATATAGTTGGGTAGGTAGAGATGAGGTTGTCACTAATCATGCTGTAAAATTTCAGAAATAGCATCAAGAAAGAGAGAAATTTGTGCCAATGGATAAGGCACTGGTCTTCACAAGCCATAGATCTGCAATTCTGGACACCTCCTGAAAGGGAGCTTACCTCCTCAAATGGAGCCACTGTTAGTCATCAATATTTTTACCTGTTTTGATGACTAGATTCCTTGGTTGAGATTTCTAGAAACTAATCTCAATCTATCAATTTGTCATCTAGAAAACACCTCAAACAAATTTTTGTTTTCCTACCCCTCTCCTTCAGCCTATAACGAGAAAAATCCTTCAGTTTTCTAAACCTATATCATTGCAGCAAAGTCTCCCTATTCATAACTGTCATAAATCTTATACCTCTGCTAACCATCAAAATCCTTTATTTTGCATACAACCCACTGTCCAACATTTAACAAAGTGGCTACCCCTCAATCCCTGATCATCTTGTCATGTGATAATCCACTCATGCCTAAGAAGCCATTCAAGAGCTGTGACAAAATCTGTAGGTCTAGGTGGTGGTGTTTTAGGGAAAACTCCTTGTCAAGACTATTTTAACCCAAAACCCTGTTTGTCATCATCATGTTAGCCATCTTTCTCTTTTCACCCAACAAACAAAACCCTGGTCTACCCTTAGGTCACACAGCACTAAATATTGCTTTGTCTCTTTTTAAGCAGAGCTAACAAGTGTTCAAATCTGGAAAGAGAAAGAGTTTCCCTGAAGAAAGATGATCAAGTGAACTTTCAAGCATTATCATCATGTTATATCAACAAAGGTTTTCAGTGATCAAAGTCATTTCATCAATACATCTCTGCAGGGGTGCTAAGGATCAATGGCACAAATTAGTTTGGGGCAAGGGAACATTTCAAGGAACAACTCCAAGTAAAAAGAACATTTGACTATTATAAATACTAAGGGAAATACATAGTTTAGAGAGAAGAAGACATAGAGGATTCATCCTTGCAAGCCAAAACACCAAGAATGTCAAAAAACCTCCATCAGGACAAAAAAATAGTACAAAAGTTAGAAAAATACTGCCTCTAGTACTTCAGGTCAATTACAATGGAATTTTTTCCCAAAAGAATGGGCCAGCTCTCAAAATTAGTCTCATAAGACCAAGAGTGATAGTCTTTTGGCAAAAGGCCTCTAGCAGACTAGGCATCAGAATGAAAGGTGTAAAAGGAACAACTGCCTTTTTATCCTACTTTAGGCTAGCTTCTAAAAACATTCAAGGACAACTTCTTCATCAAAAGAGCTAAAAGTCAATACCAAGAAGATGTTATTTCCAAGATAGGCACAGTAAACATTAATCAGTTGGAAATGCATTACCTGCTCTTGGTTTTCACAGTGAGTTTTTCAAGATGTCATGTCTTAAAAGCAGAACAGGCATAGGGTGCAGAATTTGGTTTTCAAAAAGAGCCTCCTTCACGAAAAGCAGAGGGCCCATAGAAAACTGGTTCAAAAATAGTCTTCAAATGATAAACAGAGATGAAAGAAACTTTGTGTTTACAAGGCCTCCTCAATTTTGAGCAGATGGCAAAAAAAACAGTGTTTACAAGGCCTCCTTCAATTATGAGCAGATGGCAAAAAAACACAGTTTTTCAAGTGCCTCCTTCAGTAATAAGCAGAGGGCACTCAATTTATTTGAAGATATTCAAGGGTGTCTAGTGGAAAATATCACCATTTTCTCCTAGTGGTCTATTCAAAGCAACAGGGTCAAAACACATTTTATGGCCTCCTTCATAACAAGCAGGGGGAAAATCACTAGGTATTAATTCCGAGTTTGAGAAAATTTGTGATTAATAGACAGAGTTGAGAGACATTATGTAAAAGAGTTCATTTAGTGATAAACAAAAGCTAAAAAATAGTTTCGATAGCATATCCCTTTAAGATGGCTAGTCAAAGGCATAACACACACAGACAATTTGTCAAAAAGACAGTCCTCAATACGAACAACAGAAATGAAAGATGAAACTCATTCATGGCAAGCAGAGGTTAGCAACTATTCAAAGTTATAAATACCGTTGTTCCAGGAATTCCCTTTTTAATAATAAAACTCAAAGGAAAAATGTTTCAAAACTGTTTAAAAGTGGGAAAAGTCATTTTGAGATATCATTGAAAAGGCAAAATCTCAGAGAGCTCATTCAATATTTACTTGGCAAAGAGAGAAAATTCGGTTGTTTTTAAATCTAGGTGACCATCGTGCAAAAGAAAGAGGTTGCGACGTGCCTGGAGAAGCGCACGACACACCTGTAGTGGCCTTTCGAAGAAAATTGCATAGGACGTGACATGCCTATACAATAGCGCGACGTGGCTATCTGTTCACCAGGCGTTCAGAAGGCGCCCAGCACCCGGCTCGACACATGGTGCCAAGCAAATTTCACCCGACCCTTGTAGCTTTGCATGGCCCTTGCCATATCTTCCCTGCCCTTGCAAACTCTACTCTTCCCACATACTACTCACCCAACCCATTGGCACAAAGCACATGGCCCATCACAGTTTTTTGCCTGGCCCATAACACTGCCTACCTGACCCGGCGTTCAGAAGGCACCCAGCGCCTGACCCGACAACACCATAGTGGCGTGCAGGTGCTACGCGCCTATGCACAGGGGCATAGCACCTCTCCAAAGGTCTCCAAGGGTGGAAGAAACTGATTTTTTCTCAAATTTTGGGTTGTTCAAACATAGCAGAAAGATTTCAAGGTATTTTTCATGCCCTTGCATCTCAATTTTAGTCACAAAAATGTTTTGAAATCAAGATTTCAAAGAAGAAAATAGTGTTTTCAAAAGGGGATACATAGTGGTTTTCCAAGGTCTCATGCTTGCTAAATAAATATAAAAACAATGTTTTGAGGAGAAAGGGATAATTATCAGTTGAAAGGCCTGTTTTGCTTAAGAAGCCAGACATAGTTTTTGAAAAGGGAGAAAATAGTGTTCTAAAAGGAGAAAGGCCTATTTCATTTTGAAGAACCTGTTTGTTGAGTGTGTAAAGAAGGAGGCACACAACAAAAATGCCTCCCAAGAAGAAAGGGGTTAAGAAGGGAGGTCATCACAAAAGGTTTGAACCTACCACTACTCAAGAGCTCACTTCCTCCCCTTCAATCTTGTCTTGCTTTCAAGAGATTCACTCCCTTGACTTTTGCAACAAAATCCAAGAAGTCACTAGCCACCCTTTCTTAACTAAGCTTTTTTACATAAGACTAGATGGAAAACAAGTTCACCTAGTAGGTCTGGACTTTAAATTCACTCCTAGGGTTGTCTCCAAAGCAACTAAGATCCCCTATATAGGAGAAAATTAGTTCAAACAACCATACCTGGATCTAAATCACTATAAACCCTTCCTAAAACTAGACCATCAGGATGCTTGCCCAGCTATATTTCCTTTTCCTCAATTATTAAGCAGTTGTGCCCCCCTCATGAGAGTTATCATGAAGTGTTTCACATGTGAAGGGAGATATTCTCGAGTTTATTCCTATCACATCAGTCTTCTCATGCATTTTACAAGAACTCAGTTACTAAATCTCCCTTTCTTCCTCTACAAAAGCATAAACAAGATGTCCTCCCTTGTCCAAAAGAGACCTCTTGCTCAGCAAAAAGCTATTCTTTTCCATTATTCTCTCATCAAAATCATCATCCTTCACCAGCTTGAAAAGAACGAAGTTTCTTGGGAGACTTTCATTTCTCATCCAGATTTTGCTACTACCTCTTCATCTCGTGGCCCATTTCATATGTCCTCCTCACCCTCCACTCACTATGTCTCTCCTTCATCAAGTCAAAATACTCCTCAAAAGCAAGAATCTCCTATGATTGATAGTGAAAAAGAGCAGTCCTATGAAAGCAGGCATGAAGTTAGTGATGATGAGGAACATAGAGACACTAAGCAAAGTAGTGAGAATGAACCAAGTGAAAAACCACAGAATAGTGACCATGAGTATACTAGTGATGGTGAAGAAAGCTCAACAAAGGATAAGGAAGTCAGTGGCACTCAACAAAGTAGTGAGGATAAATAACAAAGCAGCCCTAAGCAAAGCAGTGAAAATGAGCATGGCGACAGTCCACCCACAACTAGTGATGATGAAGAACAAACTGAAGAGCAGCCAGCTAGTGAGGATGAAAAACAAACTGAAAAGAAGCAGGTAGTGATGATGAAGAGCAAAGGGAATATGTTCAAAGTAGTGATGAAGAACACCACAGTCCTCAACAAATTCATGAAAGCAATCAAAGGGATAGTGAAAAAAGCACCTCCCAGCAAAGTAGTGACCATGGTGGCAGCCCACACACAGAGTCTAAGGAAAACAGTGAAGATGATGGCATCATGCAAAATGATAAATAAGACAGTCATAATGAAGGCAGCCCTCAACAAATTCAAGACAGTGAGGAGGGTAAACAAGGCAGTCCACAGACAGACAGTGAAGATAGTCAAGCAACAGAAAAGTATGATGAAGCTATCAGCCCTAAAAAACATATTCTAAACAACATTGACGAGGTTGAATGCAACATATGTCAATAGGTTAAAAACAGTGATAAAGGTGAAGATGGAAGCCCTAAACAAACTCAAAACAGTGAAGAAAACAGTGAACAGGGCAGCAAAGCAAGTGATGATGGAGGCAGCAATGTAAAGGATCAAGGTGAACAAGTGCTTGTGATAAAATCTCCTCTCTCCTCTCCTCAAGAAATCCAAGAACATGTGCTTGCTACCTCTCCTAGGCAAGGGGCCATGATTCATTCCTCAGAAGCACCAAAGGCTAAAAACACCAAATCTGCAAAGAAGAAAATCACTCCAGTAGTGACTAGTAATGTCACTAGAGCACTAAGGAGTAGAGGCAAACTACCTAAGAAGAGTATTGCTGAATTTCCAAAGAGAACAAGAGCAAAAAGGTCTATCCAAATCAAGGGCAAAGAAAAAATTGAATAATAGGAGAGTAATCATGAAAAATAAAGAGAGTTTGACATCATACAAATAGACAGTGATGCTGGAGATGATGAAGCCAAAATCCTTGAGTCACTTTTGCAAAACAGATAAGCCCAAATCTATGACTTAGAAACTGATCTAGAAAGGTCGAATGAGCTAATACACTTTCTACAAATGAAAAATAAACAAATGAGTGGGAAAATGGCAATTTATGAGGCCCGGGCATTCAAATACCAAAGGGAAGCATACAAAGCACAAGTCAAGCTTGAAGAGTATATGGGTAAATTTGATGATATTGAGGAAGAAGAGAAGCCAGTAAGAAAAATGCCTAAGACTATGGGTCTTAGGAAAGCTTTGGAGAAACAGAAGGAAGAAGAAGCAGCCCTTGTTTGATCTTATCCTCTCACACAATTGCTTGCCCAAGAGATAGAAAATGATAAAGAATCATGGCTTGAAAGAGTGAACAAGCATCAAAGAAAACAAAGACTTGGGTTTGCAAAGGAAGATGACTGGGCACTACAAGAAATTGAATCAATTTGCCCGAAGAAAACTCAAACTTGCTCAAGAAAGGCTCAAAACTCCACCAAAATTGAGAAAATTTTGACATGATCTTGTTTTTTGTGTTTTTTGGCCCTAAATCCACATTTTTCTAGGCGCTTCCATGTTTTCTAGGAGTATCCTCAGCTCATGAATGTCATTTTTTTGGATGTATTAAATTTGGAGGCAGCTAATCACAAATTTTCAGATTAAAATGAGGTGTTTTGGTTCCCCAAAGAGGCAAAAATCAGTCAAGATTCACCTTTCTGCCTCACATATCAGTAGGTGTGACCATCTTGGGTTTTTTCACTCAATCCACATTTTGACAGAGTTCCAGGGATCATTTTTGGAAAACTCAAGTATTTATAGAAACTAGACATCCAGGTATTTCCAACGAGCTATCACAGGCCTCGTTTCGACATCGGGAAGTCCCTCAAATGTTATCTGCAAAACAAGATTCTTTCTGCTACTACGTTCGTGTAACATTTTGGCTAAAAAAGTAGTTTTCTGAATATGATCATCCAAATGTGCGTTTAGCTATTTTTAACTTCATGTCAGAGATTAAAAGTCAATTTTCTTTCTATTATTAGCTTAAATAGATATTTTTGAAGATATTTTGTGCCTTGGGCTTTGCAAAGCCTTAAGGACAAAATTAGATATTTGTATTAGGCCAATGGCCTTCTAGGTGCTCTAGGAGGGTTTCTTTCTCTTTGGCCTATATAATCCAAGAGAATTCATTGTAACTAGAGGCTGAACTTGATATTATAGAGAAATACATAGCATTACAAGCTTTGAAGAAATACTTTGTCTTATGAAGTGGATGATCTCTTGCTTGACTTGGATGGTGGAGGAGGATTGTTTGTAGGATTCCATGGCTTGGTGAGTGGTATTGTGTTCCTTATCTGTTATGTTTCCTTAGTTTATCATACATGTTTTCATGATTATTGCTTGTTGTAGGTCAGTTAGAATAGATTTGAGACATGCCTATGGAGGCACCTCAATTTTCCTGATTCATTGCAGCTTCTATGTTTTCATCTTTCTTTGTTATGTCAAAGAATTCTTAATTGCTCTTTGGTACCATAAGAATTTGTTATCAGTTTCATTAATGGTTATTATGTATGTTTTCTAGTATGATTCACGATACTCCCTGCTTACTTATAGCTAATAAAATCTCCATCTCTGAAATCTCTCTCTGAAGTATTAATTGTCTTAGTTAAGTCAAAGAGGTCATGTTTCGATCTTGCCCTTTGCCCATGCTTTGCAGTCTTATTTCAAAGTTCCCAATAGCTCAAGATATGATGTTTAGGATTTCCCTCTTCATAGATTGAGTTGTTGGTTTGTCTTATTTGTTTTCCCAAAAGTCTGAAGGTGATTTTCCCAAAGTTAGAGGGTCTTATACTTCTATGCATCACCTGATTATTTATTTTCTGCATTTATTAGTTCGAGTTTCATTCATAGTGATTAATGGTTAGCCCTATCACATGAATGCTTGCTATTTAACAATTTATGCTTAAAATCCCTTGTCTTTCACAAACTTAATGTCCATCTCATTTCACTTACATCCAAAGAATCTATTTATCTCGACCAAATCAGCCCTGCAGTAATACTTTGTCCACCATTTGAGACAGTCTCGATATTTTCGACCCCATAGCCCAGTTGATCTGACAAACTTTTTATCTATTTATCCTTTGATCAGTTTCCCCTCAAAAAACCAAAAAAAAACAAACATACTTAACAACTAGCCTAAAATAAAATATATAAAAGCAAACAAGTTTACATCCTTTTCATAATAGAGAGAGCCCTCTCTGAGTCCAGGAAGGCTAGGTCCTAGGGCTCCAAAGTTGGTTTGATGTAACCCTGTCATTTGGCTTGCCAATCTGCCAAATCATGGGACCCCACCAATTTTCCATGGAATACATAAGGAAAATTCTAAATTCAGATGTAGTTAATTTCTTAATAGAACAGAAGAAGACATAGTTCAAGTTGAAGAACCAGGTGGGCCCTTTTATTTTTAATAATAGAGAGGCAGGTCTTGAAGCAGAGAAATGTTGACAGGAGTTCAAATTTAGTCCTAGTTTCCTATGGTATTATGATCCCCTTGGTGTTATTAGTGAAATGAGAGTTAAATGAAAATTAAATCCATATGTACCTAAAAATAAGCCAGAGATTGAGAAATTCTCAAACCAATCTGAATGGTTTGAGAATACATTGGCAGAGGCAAGGAATCAAAGTGATACTAGTCAAACTTTGCAAACTCCAGCCAAGAAGACAGAAATGTAAAGAGAATTAGAGAGGAAGGATCCTATACTCCAGAAACTACGACAGAGATAGAATTCAAATTGAGATATAGTAAAAATCCAAAGCTAAATATTGCCAATAAATAAAAGGAAACAATAGAGGTGATTGATACAGAAATATCAGAAAAATACAATGCACCTCCTACAATAATTTAAGAAGAAGAACAACCCACAATTTCAAAGCCACAACTAATTCATAAACAAGACAGTATTGAAGTTTCTTCATCTAAGAAAACAACAGAAAAGGACATGGATATCAAAGAATGGTACAAGGCAATCAAAGCCAAAAATGAAAAAATTAAGACATAAATATATTCTCAGTATATGAAATAAACTCTTGGCATCCAGAATAGGCTACTTTCAACCTTTGAGTACAAGAATAAAAATATGTAGATGTCATTTCTTCAACCTACAGTTTAGACTCCTAAGACATCCTCAAATTACAAAAAGATAGATTTTGAAGCCCCAGTCTAGGATATTCATCCTCTAGATGAAATTGAATTTCATAAGAAGACAGGGGAGATGATTTATTCTACAATGACCACCAAGGCCATGAGTGCACAAAAACTACAAAACACACTGGTAAATGTCAGAAATCAACTCAAATTAGAGAAATAATATTCACAGGCAAAGGACACTAGAATTAAATCCTTGGAAGAGCTTGTAATTGAAGTGGGATATGAATAAGAAAGAATTAAATCATATATGAGCAGAAAGACTTAGTGAAATCAGCAAGAGAAGAAATTCTAAAGATCAAAGAAGAGCTTGGAAAGAAACCTGAAGAATCTCTTAAAATCATAAAGCTTATAAATTCTAAGAATAGACAAGAGCTACAAGAGATTGGAATTAATGATAGAACAAAGACCATCCTAGAAGTTAGGAAGGTAATCTCTAAGAAGAATCTGACGATACAGTTAGAAGAGAAGTGCCAGAACATGGAGATTGCTATCACAAGGTTCATGATCAAGTTTGATGTTCTAAGGCAAAAATGCCTTCCCAATCCTATAGTTATTAACGATATATTAATGAGGTAGGATGATTATGATAAAAATATAAGAGAGTTTTCCAGGGAGCAAGTGAACAATTCAACCTTGCAGGGAATCCCAACAGGGAAGGTGCTCTATAAGAATTTTGAGAATTTGTTTTACTTACAGCATGAAGTAAAACACTTAATTGTGAACAAGTCAATATTCTCAAATTATAATGAAGCTGATGAAAAATTCAGAAGGATGATGAAGATAAAACTGCTAGAGGTAAAATTCTGGGAAAAATTAACTGATTTACTATAAAATTAGATTGCAATAAGCACAGAGTAGTGAAAGTCAAATAGAGCATGTTTTTTTCACATTTACAGTTACAATTTTGCAGATAAATAGTATTAGTAAAAGAGTATCAGGATGAAAGAGTATAATATGAAAGATTATAAGATGAAAGTGTATCATTTGAAAGGTTAAAGTCAAAATTAGAGTAGAGATGAAGCTACCAGTGTGAAAGACACCTCGTTGTCCAGCTGCAGCCTTCATTGAACAACAAAGAGAGAAAGCAGTAAAAAAATGAAGACATCAAACCATTTATTTCAATAAAAAAAGGACAACTAGCATTAGCTTAAAAGCTGTCACTATCTTCTTACATGAAGATATTTCTTTTCCATGAATAATTCCTAATTTTATTCTAGGATATTTTGTATAATTTTTTGTATAAATACTTCTCATTTGGAAGTATTGAGGGTGGATGAATTGCTGAATATTTCTATAGTGTACTATTCTGAGCCTAAGGGTTATTTGTACCAATTTCAAGTTAGCAGGCTGGATTAAGGAAATAAAGCATCATATTACAAGATTCATGTGTTAGGCTACTACAGTGAAGTATTTTCACATGTTTCTTTGTCAATTTCTTATGTTTTTCATCAATACTTGAATGTGTTATAAATATAAATGATAAATCAAGAATTGTTGTTTCAGAATATGTTAAAAGCACTCTGTTTTGACTGATTATCATAAATATGTTTTCCACTAATATATAGATTAGGGAACCCTTAATTGCTCCCTAGTTTCGATTGACCTCAGTCTTTTCACTCATAATCTGGATTTAAGAACCCTTAATTGCTCTTTTATCCTGATCAAAACCATTTTCACCATCAGCCTTGAAGATCTGAAGTAACTCAGCTAGCTTGCCCTGTAAACATTTCCCTTTAGAACTTGCTCCTGATCTGACTGCTTGACAAATTGACTCCATTAGCCCAATGGAATTTCAGACCCACACCTATCCATCTAAGTAAGTGATTTCACAACCAAATCAAATCAAAACCCAAAACCAATTTACCCTACATAACTAGGCTAAAATCAAATACAATAAAAAAAGATAAATCATATAGAGAGAGCCGTCTCTAAGCATTAGGAAGGCTAGATCCTAAGGATTAAAAGTAGGTTTGTGGTTACCTCTTATATTCTTTAATCTAAAAATCTCACAACTTTTAAGAATTATTCGAGTGATAATACCCCAAAATTATGATGGTGAAGCGTAGGAAATGGCAGATTCATGGTTGATGGATCTAAAAAAATATTTTCAAATCTACGAGTATGATGAAAATTTAAAAGCCCAGTTAGCTATTTATCAATTACGGGGAAATTCCACCTTGTGGTGGGAGGAATCAAAGGAAGTACATAGCATTGATGAACAGTCAATAAATTTTGACTGAACAATTCTATGACGGCAAGGCAAAGGAATTTAACGATTTAAGGTTGGGTCAATTGACTATTGAAGAATATGTTATGAAATTTACTTCTATTTTACAATACATACCATATTTATGTGAAGATAAGACAAAGGTTAAAAGGTTTTTTGGCATTCTACCTTGTCACATGAGGGAATGAATTGAGTTAGAATACCCAAAGACCATGGATGATGTTGTGAGGAAAGCACGAATTTGCTATCAGCAGGTGCAGAAAAAGGATAATGGTAATATTTGGTCAGGTAACAAGGGACAAAGGAATGCCCTAGTGGGTAGAAGTAATAGGAATGTTGGTTCCAAAAATACTGTGAAAGTACAACAAGGAAAAATCATGGATGAAAACCAGAAAAAGGGCTATTCATAGAGTGAGTCAAAAATAGTGGATCCATTTAAGAGAGTTGAAAAAGTTCAACCTAAAAACCATCCCTGCAGTGTTGGGGTTGCGAAGGACCACATTATATAAATAATGTTCCTCATCGCGGAAGACTAGAACCCATAGCAAATATTCGCAAAGCATCAACTGTGGATGAAGTGTCCAAGAGTCTGCCAAGAATTAATGCAACACTCGAGGATCACCAAGGGGATTATCAACCAAACATGATTGAAATGGAAGGTAAAATGCTTAATCATGTTTTTTATATACTGATAGATCCTAGTGCTAGTTTAAGTTATGTAAATCTTAGAACTGAATAACCATGTTAATTAAAAACTAATAGGTTTAAAAGACCCTGGTTAGTTGAAATAGCCAAGGGGAAAAAATACGAGTCCATGCTAAAGTGGACAACTATTTAATTGAGGTGGAAAACCAACCTTTGAGGATAAATTTAAACATTTTACCTCTAGTGTCTTACAATGTTTTAATTGGCATGGATTGGCTAAAAAGTCACTCGTCCGTGCTTAATTGTAAAGAGAATATGGTTAGTTACCAAAATGAAGTTGGTTCTAGATGTGAAATTCAGGGAATTAAGAGACCTATACAGCTTAGGCCAATTAATCCTTCTCAATTAGGAAAATGTTCGAAGAAGGGCTGCTGCATTTATGTTGTTCAAATGGGATATGAAGATTCTAGAGGAAAATCTACTCGATTAGAACATATACTGGTGATTCAAGAGTTTGCAGATGTATTTCCAGAGGAAATACCCGAGTTACCACTAAAAAGAGATTTGAATTTTAATATTTAATTAATTCAAGGAGTTGCGCTTGTATCTAGGGCTCCTTACCAGATGAGTATACTAAACTTACATAGATGCAAATTCAATTGCAGGAGTTGTTGGATAACAATTAAATCCGCTCTAGTGTATCACCATGGGGAGCACCGATACTTTTTGTTAAGAAGAAAGTTGGCACATTAAGATTGTGCATAAAATATCAATAATTAAACAAATTGAGAGTAAAAAATAAATATCCATTACCCAGAATTAACGATCTATTTCATCAAGTTAAAAGTGCCAAAATAATTTCAAAGATTGACTTGAGATATGGTTACCACCAGATCAGAATTAAAGAATAAGACATATCTATGACTAATTTCAACACCCTTTATGGACATTATGAATTTTTAGTTATGTCGTTCCGATTGACTAATGCATCGACTACCTTTATGGGCCTTATGCATAAAATATTTCACCCCTACCTTGATAATTTTGTATTAATATTCATCGATGATATTTTGATCTATTCAAAGAGAATGAAGGAGCATAAGGAACACTTACGAATTGTATTACAGACCTTACGAGAACACCAACTATATGCAAAGTACAACAAATGTGGCTTCTATAAGGAACATATATAATACCCAGGACAAGTCATAACACAAGAAGGGATAGTTGTAGATCCAAAAAATATTAAAACATTCATGGAATGGCCCACTCCTTAGAACATGGTAGACATCCATTCCTTTTTTAGTTTAGATGGATACTATCGTCACTTTATAAAGAATTTTTCTAAGGTGGCGTATCATATGACATCCTTGCAAAATAAGGGGAAGCTATTTAAATGGAATACTGAGTGTCAACAAATTTTCAACCTATTGCGGCAATTACTAACCGCCACACTGATGTTGCGAATAGCGGAATCAAACACTAATTTCTAGTCTGCACAAATGCATGTCAGGCAGGGGTCGGGGCTATGCCTTAGGAGGATAAAGAACCTAGCCGTAGATATGCCTTAGAGGAGCCACTATAACAAGGAGGTCGAGTTTCTCAATGATTTGGTCAGCTAAAGGAGCTGCTACCAAAAGGGAGAAGGAGGCCAAGTAGGAGGATCTAGCCGCAATGTTGAAAAGTCAGATTTGTAAGAAGAAAGTCATATCTAAGTGAAGAAAGGTCATATCTACAAGAATAAATACATATATGAGTGTTATAAGATTAGATCTACAAGAATAAAGTCAAATATGAGTATTGGATGGATAGATATGCACGAAGAAGGTCATATCTGAGTGTTGAAGGGTCAAATATGCAAGAAGAAAGTTAGATATGTGATCTAAATAAGTAGATATACCAGATTGAGAAGATGTAGTGTAGTGGAAGAAGGACTAGTTTCCTAGGACAACAACAATCCAAGGACCTTGAGTTTAAGACATTAGCTCAAGTATGCATTTGATTTTTTTTTAGTAGATTGTAGATATGAAAATATAGATCTCAAGCCTTAAGTTTTGTATACCATGTATACTAGTTATATAAGAGATTTTGGTTTCAAGTTCCTAGTTTCGTTATTGTTTACTAGAGTTTGCATGGATTAATACAGTCTCATGACCTATCTATTTGTCTTATATAAGAGATCTAAAGGGTCATAATCCTTGAGTATGGGAGCCTTAATGATTCTTTTATTAATGTAAATAATAAAGGATGAGATTTGGGCCATATAAATTTGTAGCCTTGAGTGATTTATTTGATGTTATATTTACAACTATGAAATTGCTTTCAATTGAGTACCTTTAGTGTGCTTATGATCAAGTCTAAACATAGACCAAATCAGGGGTATAAGGAAAATTCAATAGTATGAGGAGTGTCCCACCTTCAAAGCATGACAAACTGGTGCAGGTCGCCTGCAACCTTTTCTTGCCCTATTGCTATAAATTTTTCTTAGAGTTCGGGTCTATGAATTTTGGAAATTTGTCTGTGAGGTGGTGGGTCTATGAGTAGTATGAGCATATAGTCTCGAGTGGTTTTACATAAATTCGGTTGATCTCTAGTTGTAACAACCTCATTATTGGTGTGTCTAGATATTTATTTGACATTTTAGTGTTTATATCTGAAAAATTAGGAATTTTTGCATGCGTCTCTCACTATCCTTTTAGTTTATATGGATGCACTATTTTTACTATTATGAAATAATTTTAGATTTTAAACCATCAACATGTTTTTATCATGTTTCAAAAAAATAACCTTTACTTAAATAAAATCCAGCCTAGATCCATCTTAACTATGAATCTATCAAGTGTTGAGAGGGATCAAATCCCTCAAGGTGCAAACCTCTTTTTTGATGTAAAACTTGAGGAAGAGTTTGCACTTCTATAAATTTGATCCCTCTTAGAACTTGATAGATCTAGATTTAAGATGGATCAAGATTATTGATCATTCATGGCCCAAAGGAAACTTACAAAGGATACTTCACGACTTTAAATAATCTATATTACATAAGAATACCATTATCAAAACCATGGGTCATCAAAACTTGAAGCTCGAAAACTGCCAATGGTAAATTGACTCTATGACCTCAATTTTACCTGAACTACGATAACAATATTTTTTTTTGTAAGATGAATTTCATTAACTATCAAACTATTAAAATCTTACAACTTGATTTACATTCACTCTTGTTTATCTCTCATAGGGGAGACCAAACCATAACAAAAAATGGACTCTTTGAAGAGACCCAAGAGACAATTGAACACTAAGATGAATAATAAGAACATAAACCCAACTAATACATAGGTAATGGCCTATCTAGCCTTGAAAAAATTATGTTATGGGACTATAATCAAGAACCAAAGTAATGTTGAATTCAACTAGGAGGGTCATAGTCTAAGCTTATCACAACGATTAAGTCTATTGGATTTGCAGGAGGGCGATCAATTGTCATGGGAATTCCTAGATGGAAATCAATGCTTGCCAACCTGTGTTCCATCCTGTAAAACCTATTATCATAGCTTATCAGGTGCCCATTCTTGCACTCCAACATTTGGATTAGGTCCATCTAATATTTGTGATGATCCAAGAGTGTCCTCTCCAAGATAAATTTCATTTTCCAATACAATTCGATTGTCTACATATACTAATTTGATATCCCTCTAGTGTGTCCTATGTCAGGAATCTAGTTCACCCATTCCACCATGACTAGGGAGTCTGAGAGGGAGGTACGATGAGAGGAAGCTTCCTCTTCAGGCCTGGATAGCTCTACTCGAACATGGGCCAAGGTGTGTTCCCGATATCATGCAATTAAACCTTCAATCAGTTGTTGTAACCAAATGTTCCCTCTGAAGGCTCACTCTATATAGTAGGCATCACTTCTTCTGACTCGACCTCTTTGGGGAGGCATGATTGGCACAACACCTGTAGACTTCCAAGAAGGCCTTGGGTTGGTATGAGCATAATTGTATCCCTTCGCGCAAAGCCACCACACAGTATGTTTGTTGAAGTTCATAGGGGGTTTGGTATTGGGTGTAGTCTATGTGACAACCTCATTAGTAAGGCTTCGTGTGCACATGATGTCATCTGCAACCTGAATGTCATTTACACCTTTACCCCTATCCCTAAGAAAACCATTTTGTCAGCACAAATGTTGACCAGAACCCTGAACTTTAAATTGAGACCATAGGATCCCCAACTGCATTACTTGATATTGACAGAGAGAAATGACAAAAAAATGGTGCCCTTGTGGCCTCCAAAAGTAATTTCCCCAGCCACCCAGGCTTACAATATTTTCAAGTGAATATACCTAGGAGTGTTAGTTTGACAAAAGGTCTTTCCATATGTTGGTATAATTATAGGACCCTGCCACCCCCCCCCCCCAGCTTTTCCAACAACCAGTCTCATGAAATTGAGCAATACAAGTAGATCCACCACACTTAATGAGACCTTGATTAGGGAAAGGAAACAGAATCAGGGGAATAACTTGAACAACAATCCAACTGACATACCCAAGATGAATAAGTCAAGGGTAAACATAATTATTACCAAATAGAATTTATGAAGAAACCCACTCCATGAGTTGATGAAGAGGAAGAAAGAGCAACAATAATCCCCTGCCAGCAAATGCGAGCAAGGAAATCTCCCTTTCAACGTTGCTCTTTATTGGATGGAATCCAATCAAATTCTCCATCCTAGGATGGTAGACTGAACTTGCCTTTACTTGATGGAGATACCAAAGTTGTGCGTACCCCACAACATACAAGTGAAATTCCAGGTCGTTCATTTATGAGCGGTGAACTAACCCTTACCCTTCTCTTACAGAGCCTTGCCTCCCTACATACCAAAATACTTGTTTTCTCTTACAATTGCATTGGTGTATCAATGGATTAGTGTTTCAAGGCATGCCATTATGGCCACCCTGCTCGCACAAATCGTGTTGTCAAACAATACAATCCCCTGTCCTTTCGTTTGTCCAAGTTTGTTACGTCAATGCACTCTCTTAGCTTGTGTTACACGTGTCGAGGGTGCAATGCCACGTTCCCAAACCTACTTTCCAAGTGGGATCATGGCAACCCACCTTGCCCTTATTCCTCGAGAGTCAACCCATATGGGGTTACCATAGCAATATTTATAAGCATTAGTTTGTTATAATTCTTAAATTTTAATTTTATTTTAAATAATTTGACCTCTCCAATTTTATATTTTTAATTTTTTTTAATTTTAATTTGACAAAGTAAAAATGTTTACATAACATTACAACATCTCTTCCATACTAGACTGGAGAGTGCCTCTCAACACAATAATTTTAAATCTAAATTAAAAGTTAATTTATTATTTTAAATATATAAACATTTTTATGTAAGCTAGTGAGTCGTCGATTAATAAAAAAACAAGTTACATCCATATTTTTTCCAACCCTGGTCTACCAATGGGGAAACCAAAATAGTGGCAAAAGAAAGGTTTTAGTCCCAAAGACATAGTAGTAAACTACTAAACTACCAATAACACTATTAAGCCAACTATAGGCCTAATAACTAGGGCTAAAAATGACTACAAAAAGGGAACAAAGGCCTACACAGAAATACATCATAATATAGTTATCATGTTACCAAAAAGAAGCAAAAATATAGATAAAAAACATCATAATAGCACCAAGAAGGGTGGACGACACGGATCACATCCCTCAACCGTCTTCAAGTACTTGCATTCCGAGGCACCTCGATCAGATGTATTTTAAATATATATACTTTTTTTATAAATTAATACTTTATATTACCAAAAACTCAAAAATGCATTGTTGTAGCAGCTAGCTATCATAGGAATTTTGTGTGCCTCACTTGTACTACCATGGATTCAAAATACCAACACTTCCATACAAAATCCATAGCCCAAAAACTCAACATAAAACTATATCTAGATTATAGCAGAGAATACATAATCCCTTATTATTGGGATGTCCAAAACAAACCAAACATACATAACATAAAGACTAAAAAACATGCAGAAGGGATGGTTCATTGAGACTCAGAAGATGATATGGCAGTTGGAGCTCTGAAACTCGATCCTAGAGGTTTAACATTATAATATTCATAATGTAAGTGTCCCTCCACATGGGAAAGTCTTGCATCCAATCAATCCAAGATGAATTGTTGATTCCTCAACATTCTCTTAATGTCTTCCAAGGTGGAAAATATGTTGTACCTCTCCACCTACTTTTCCTTCAAAACCAACCCCAATAGAGTTTTCTTCTGCCAATGTAAATACATTGAATTCAAATATTATTTCTTTCTTCCCCTACTATGTCCAGGGTTCATAATCCAGATAGACACTTCGTCCATAATTTTAGAATCATAGTAGGATTTCCTCTCCACCCAAGCTTGAGTTTCCAACTTGTGGATTGCTCTTCTTGTCTCTGGCGGCACTACATTAAAATGTGTGGTAACCTAATCCTAAGTGAAAATCCTTGCTCTTCGTTGTCCTTGCATATTTCTACCTCACCCCCCCCCCCAACCCTGTGATAGTGCATGCATTGTCTGGGGGACATGGAAATAACAGAGGGGGCACACCTGTGACAACTATTGAAGCTTCCTCTACCTGCAAAGAAACATGAAATAACATCAGTCGCAACCTCCCCGAGATTGAAACACCATCCCACAACATCATCACCTACACTCAATATAGACCATGTAACGATATGGATTCCTTAGTAATTTCCCCACCGACACGGAAACCCCAACCACATAGCCCCATGCCCCAACATCGTTAACCTTAAAAAAAAGCCCTAAGGGTGCCTGCACAAACACAACTTACATAGAACCCTCAGAAATATAAAGAGCCAAGGATAGTGAGAGACGCATGCAAAAATTCCTAATTTTTCAGATATAAACACTAAAATGTCAAATAAATATCTAGACACACCAATAATGAGGTTGTTACAACTAGAGATCAACCGAATTTATGTAAAACCACTCGAGACTATATGCTCATACTACTCATAGACCCACCACCTCACAGACAAATTTCCAAAATTCATAGACCCGAACTCTAAGAAAAATTTATAGCAATAGGGCAAGAAAAGGTTGCAGGCGACCTGCACCAGTTTGTCATGCTTTGAAGGTGGGACACTCCTCATACTATTGAATTTTCCTTATACCCCTGATTTGGTCTATGTTTAGACTTGATCATAAGCACACTAAAGGTACTCAATTGAAAGCAATTTCCATAGCAGAAATATAACATCAAATAAATCAATTAAGTACATAAATTTATATGGCCCAAATCTCATCCTTTATTATTACATTAATAAAAGAATCATTAAGGCTCCCATACCAAGGATTATGACCCTTTAGATCTCTTATATAAGACAAGTGTTTCATGAGACTGTGGATAATCCGGCAAACTCTCTAGTAAACAATAACCACGGGAACTTGAAAACCAAAAATCTCTTATATAACTAGTATACATGGTATACAAAACTTAAGGCTTGAGATCTATATTTTCATATCTACAATCTACTAAAAAAAAATCAAATGCATACTTGAGCTAATGTCTTAAACTCAAGGTCCTTGGATTGTTGTTGTCCTAGGAAACTAGTCCTTCTTCCACTACACTACATCTTCTCAATCTGGTATATCTACTTATTTAGATCACATATCTAACTTTCTTCTTGCATATTTGACCCTTCAACACTCAGATATGACCTTCTTCGTGCATATCTATCCATCCAATACTCATATTTGACTTTATTCTTGTAGATCTAATCTTATAACACTCATATATGTATTTATTCTTGTAGATATGACCTTTCTTCACTTAGATATGACTTTCTTCTTACAAATCTGACTTTTCAACATTGCGGCTAGATCCTCCTACTTGGCCTCCTTCTCCCTTTTGGTAGCAGCTCCTTTAGCTGACCAAATCATTGAGAAACTCGACCTCCTTGTTATAGTGGCTCCTCTAAGGCATATCTACGGCTAGGTTCTTGCAGGATGGCTAGGTGGTGGCATACAAATCCCAAAATCTGAAAGGCTATGAACAACATTATTCAGCTTATGACTTGGTAGCTCATCGCAGTGATCCATGCCCTGATATTTTGGTGACATTATCTTTTTGGGAACAAATTTATGCTGATGACGGATCACATCAGTCTGAGAAAATATTTCAGTCAGCCAAATTTCAACATGGGACAAGCACGGTGGAATGCATTCTTAAGCGGATTTGACTTCGATATTAAACATCTAAAAGGTAAGGAGAACTGGGTATAAGATGCCTTAAGCATGATATTAAGACGTGTTTATGAAGTTTCTTTCAACAAAAGAAAAAAATATTTTTTCTAACCAAATTAAGGAAGTTGCATTAAAATACCTAGAATATCTTTTTCTTTGGAAACAAGCAAGACAAGAAGGAAACTCTGAAAGAAATTTGGGTTATAATGTTAATGACGATAACATGTTGATATATCAAGGACATATTTATGTCCCAAATTAGAAAGATATTAAGAGCTTGATCCTGGATGAATATCACATAACTCCTTATGCTGTAATCTAGGATATCAGAAATTGATCACTATGTTAAGGAAAGATTATTTTTGGCCCAGAATGAAGACAAAAACAACTCGGTACTTGGAAAAATTCCTGGAATGTCAACAAGTGAAAGAAAAGCATCAACATCTAGCCGGTCCATTTCACCCATTTCCTATTCCTGAATGCAAATGGGAGACTGTAACATTGGATTTCATCACTGGACTACCCAAAAAAAAAAACAGAGTGATTCTATAATGGTGGTAGTGGAAAAATTGAGTAAGGAAACCCACTTTATACCAGTTTAGTCAACCTATAAATTAGTACAAATAGTTGATATCTTCATGAACAAATTTTTCAAGCTTCACGGGATTCCCAAAATAGTCATCTCTGATCGAGATGTAAAATTTACCTCTTCCTTATAGAAATCCTCTTTCATCGGTTTAGGTACTCAAGTGAAATTTAGCACATCTTACCATCTGTAGAAATATGGGCAGACGAAGTGAGTAAATTAGGTATGAGAAGACATGCTCTGAATGTATGTGCTGCAGTAGCCCACAAAATGGGAGGAATATATACACTTAGTAGAATTTTCCTATAATAATGGGTATCATGCCTCACTAATGATGATCCTATTTGAAGTATTGTACAGGAGGAGATGTAAAAAACCAATTAATTGGAATTGACCGAAAGATAAATGGATGCTAGGACCCGATATTCTTAAGGAGATGGAAGCTACAATGAAGAAAGTTAGATATAATTTAAAAGTCATTCAAGATTACCAAAAGAATTATGTTGATCAACAAATATATTATAGGGAATTTCAGGTTGGAGTTCACGTGTATGTGTGGTGAAACCCAAGAGAAGCACCTTGAGGTGGAGTGGGAATTCTAAACTAGCCCCTAGATTTTGTGGCCCTTTTTAGATTATCACCCTGATTGGCCTAGTGGCTTATAAACTAGTGCTCCCTGGCCATATACGTGTACATGAAGGGTTTCATGTCTCTTTGCTAAAAAAATATATACATGACCCAAGACATATAATACAATGGAATGGCATACAAGTAATGTGAATAAGTCTTGGTAATGAGTGAGTAACCCATTAATTATGTTTAAATTTGAATTAAGAAATAGTAATGATTAATATTTTGTTGCAGGTCGAACTGGAAGGGGAGTTTCTAGTCGAGCCCTTGCATATTCTCAATCAGAGAGAAACGGTGTTGTAGAAACGATTTATCCCCTAGGTTAAAGTGCAATGGCAGCACTTTGGCTTGGAGGAAGCCACATGAGAAAGTGAGCTGGTAATGCAGGAGGCATATCCAGGCCTGTTCCAAAGGCAAGTGGACACCAAGGAGGGTGGTCCAATTGAGGGGGAGGAGACGTAACACCCCTGTTATGTTATGAAACCAACTCCCAAAATAGCATAAAAGAGAGATCAACTCTTGATAAATTATCCACTTCAAGGGGGAAACCTCCTTTGCATTACATAAATGAATAATTCTTAAATAATACAAATGAAAAAACCTCTTTTCTATATATAGTTTTCCATGGGGTCATAATATAATCCTAGCTGACCTAACAATAATAATCTAAGGGCACAACAATAACAATAATGGGATTTTATGGGGTACAATAATAACAATATGGGGACTATATGGGTACAACAATAAAAGTAAGGGGGCTACACTAACAACAATAAGAGACTACACTTGTAATATAGGGACCTAACATTCCCCTCTCCTTCAAAAAAGTGTTTTCCTCAATGCTTCAGTAGTTCTGGATGCTTCTATATAAAATTCTCATCCTCCCATGTGGAATCTTTAGTGGGTAAGTTCTTCCACTTTATGAGATACTCTTGGAATTGATCGATTTCGTAGCTATTGAGTTCTTGTTTCCGTGACTGCTTCAGGTTCCAATATGATTTTTCCTTCCTCATCAAGTTCTGACAATATTTTTTGAACTAGAAGTTTGTCATCTATAACCTTCTTTAAGCATGAAACATGGAAAACTGGGTGCACTCGAGAAGAAGAAGGAAGCTCTAATTTGTATGCCATAGTACCAATCTTTTGAAACACCTTGTAAGGACCATAGTACTTTGGCGATAATTTATTATCCTTCTTAGCTTGCTTGAGGGAAATTTGTTAGTATAGTTGTAGCCATAAAAATACCTAGTCTCCTACATCAAAACTTCTCTCGTTGTGATGTTTATATGCCTACTGTTTCATTTTATTTTGTGCCAAATTTAGGTTATCCTTTAAGAGTTGGTTGTTCATGCTCAATGTGATATTCCACTGCTTGAACCTTATAATTTTCTCCTAAAGACGATGTGATGGATTGTGGATGTATCCAGAAAGTGCCATAAATGGGGTCATTTTTGCTGCAATATGGAAGGAAGTGTTATACCACCCTTCAGCCAGAGGTATGCACTTGACCCATTATGTTTGTTTATTAGATACAAAACAATGAAGGTATCCTTCCAAATATTTGTTCACTACCTTATTTTTCCCATCGGATTGAAGATGATAAGGTGAGCTATCATCTAGTTGAGTACCCAAACAATAAAATAATTCTATCCCAAAATTTCCAGTGAAAATGGGATCTCTGTCGCATAGAATAAAATTTGGGTTTCCATGTAGCTTTTTAATTGTGTCCATAAATGCAGTAGCAATTGTACTTGGTTTAAATGGATGACATAATGCACAAAAGTGTGCATACTTGGTAAGTCTATCAACTACCACCATGATGACACTCTTTCCTTCACACTTAGGTAAACCTATGATAAAATCCATTGGAACCTCCTCCGAACATTCCCTTGGAATGGATAAAGGTTGTAGAAGACCCGACCTCTCAATTGTCTCAACTTGATTTCGCTGGAAAACCAAACATTCTACCACAAAATTTTGAATATCAATTTTAAGGAAATCCCAAAAAAAATCTTTCTTCACCCCATGGTACTAAGTTTTTAAAATTCCTGAGTGTCCTCCTAAGGGAGATGTGTGCAATTGCAAAAGAATATTTGTTTTAGCTGGGAATTGTTACAAAGATATAAGCGATATTTGTACCATAAGGAATCAATTTTCCAACTAAATGTATCAGATGCACTAGCATCTTGCTATAAATTTTGAATTATTGTCCACACTTATTCATCATTTTTCCATTCCTCCCTTGCTTCGGTTATCCAATTTGGTTGGATAATAGAAATGGCACAAATCAATGCTTCCACCTCCTCATCCTTCCTTGAGAGTGCATCTACAACAACATTTAGCGTCAATTTTTTGTAGAGGATTTCAAATTCATAAACCAACATCTTTCTGACCCATTTTTGCTTCTGTTCTGAAGATAGTCTTTGTTCCAAAAATTATTTAAGACTATCATGATCAAATTTTATATTGAAGGGTCTTCCCATTAGTAAGGTCTCTAGTTCTTTAGTGCATGTAGTATTTCCAACATTTCCTTCTCATAAAAAGATTTCTGTAGATACTTTCCTTTTACTGTATGGCTTTCAAAAGCAATGGGTCTTCCTTCTTGCATTAAAACATCACGAATTCCATTTCCTGAGACATCACATTCCACAATAAAGGTTTTTGTTAAGTATGGCACAGCTAAGACTGGTGCTTGGCACATTACCTATTTAAGATGTTCAAGGGCCTTAGTTGCTTCAGGAGTCCATGAAAATGCATATTTCTTCAATAATTTTGTTATATTTGAAGCTATTCTCCCATAATTCTTGATAAAATTGCAATATTACCCTGTTAACCCAAGAAATCCTTGCAACTGCTTTATGGTTGTGGGGACTTTCCATTCCTTAATGGATTTAATTATGTTAGGGACTACCTTAAAACCCTCCTGAGATACAATATGACCCAGATATTCCACCTCTTTTACTCCAAATAAACATTTGGATGTTGTTGCATATAATTGTTTCTCCTCCAATAGTTTGACCACCCTATCAACATGTTGAAGATTATCCTTTCAAGACTTGTTGCAGATTAGTATATCATCCAAAAATACTAAAAAAAATTTCTAAGAAGCGTTTGAAAATGGAATTCATCAATCCTTGAAATGTAAAAGGTGCATTGGTAAGGCCAAAAGGCTTGACAAAAAAATCATAATGACCATCATGATTTCAAAATGTTGTTTTTAGAATATCTTTAGTATTCATTATAATTTGATGATATCCTGAACAAAGATCTAAATTGGTAAAATAAATTGCTCCATGTAATTCATCCAATAATTGATCAATTACAAGAATGTGAAATTTATCTCTAATAGTGAGCTTATTGAGCTCCCTATAATCTAGACACACGCGCCATGATCCATCCTTATTGCGCAACAATACTACTTGAGCAAAGAAAGAACTTTGACTAGGTTTAATTATACTAGCCTCTAACATTTTTGCAATCATACAGTAAATTTCGCTCCTTTGGACATAAGTATATATGTAAGGCCTGATGTTTGGAGGAATAGCTCCTGGAATCAAATCAATAACATAATCATGATCATGAATAGGTGGTAGTCATTTGTGAGTTTCAAACACCCTGGAATGATTGTCCAAGAATATTCGGAGATATGGAGAAATAGATGATTTTGATGTTGGAACTTCTAGTGAGCATAATTGTGCAATTATACTTTATTTTTTTTTCTTCATAAGCTTTGTCATGAAATTAGAGCTTATTATCTTTCCCAACTTCCCTGCGATACCCTATAATTCAACTTCCTTTCCTTCCAAAAAGAAATTCAAGAAAATTTCTTGAAAATTAAAAGCTACCATCCCCAAATATTGTAACCATTGTACTCCTAGCACAACATCAATACCTCCCATTGGAATGGAAAGCATTAGACTATTCAATATATATTCCTACATGGTTAGCTTGATATTATGGCACTTTTTAGAATAATTTATAGTTCCTCCATTTGCAACCATCACTTCACACTTTGGTGTTGGGTATTGGAAGAAATTCAATTCCTTGGCTACCTTACAATGAATAAAATTATGGGTACTACCCGAATCAGTCAACACTATTAAATTTTTATTCTTGATATGCCCTTCCATCTTGAGAGTTTGAGGAGTGGTAATTCCTGTCAATTCATTACAAGATATGGTTGGACTCATTTCTTCTATCTATAGGGTTGCTTACTAGTGTATATCCTCTTGTTTTGAAGTTTTTTTGTTCATTTTCTTCCTCCTCTTCACAATCTATGTAAAATAATTTCTTCTCGGCACAGTTATGACCTTTAGTGTATTTTCTATAACAACTATAGTGAAGAATTTTTTATCCTTTTTCTTCCAATTTTTTTGGTGTCAACCTTGTAGATTGTGGAATTCTAGGAATAGAAACACTTCCATATTTATAGATGTGAGTGGTAGGCTTCCTTGTCACCATAATTCTATTTTGAATTTTTATTGCGAACCTGAATTCCTTCTCCAATGAATTAGGTTCCAAAAGGCGAACCTCATGTTGGATGTTATCCTTTAAAGGTCCTATGAAGACATAAATAATGTGTTGCTCTGGAATATCTGTTACCCTTATATTCAAATTTTGGAAGTCCTCAATGTGCTTAACCATTGAACCCTTTTGTTTGAGATTTATCAATTGGCTAAAGAAGGTGTTTCTCTTTGTATCTTCATAATGTGCTATCTTTTACTTCGTAAATATTGACCAAGTGACAATTTTTTTATGAGAGAAAAGACATCGATACCATATAGATGTATTTTGTTCTAAATATAAAGTTGCAATGCGTACCTTTTGTGTGTTTTGCACATTATGGAGATCAAAATATTGCTCCATCTATAGTCCATGTTAGGGGATGCTTGCCATAAAAATTTCTCATATTGATATTTGGAATATGCCAGGGTCTTCAATCAAACATTATAGTTTATGAAATCACGATTAACATTTATTTTGTTCTCATTATGAGTTTCCCCTACTAAATTTTCTCCATTAGGAATCATTTCTTGCATCAACTTTGTGAAACCTTCCTTCAAACCTTCCATGTTTGCTTTTAGATCATTCTTCATGTCTTCCATGTTTCCTTTCATTTTTTCATCAATCTTAGCTTTCATGTCATCCATCTTAGCTTCCATGCCATCCATCTTAGCTTCCATGCAATTCTTCAAACCATCCATCTTAGCTTACACGAATTTTTTCAAACCATCAATCTTAGCTTCCATGCCTTTCTTCAAAAAATCCATCTTAGCTTCCATTTCATTTTTTGTTATTTGCGAGAGTGAAATTTGTTGCACTTGGTCTTGTAATTTTGATACATCATTTTGCACTTCTTCCTCTTAATGGGTCACAGTAGAGCCTTTTAAGGGCTTAAAAGGTGTTGAATTATTTTTAGGGGCAATTTTAGAACCTAATACTAATATTTATGCTTCAATATTCCCTTGGAATCACTTCAAATTGATTTTGCAAACAAGACTTATGCAATTAAAAAAAAAATACACTCTTTTTTCTTGCTTTTGAGGAGATCAATATTGAAACTGATGTATCTCCGTAATTCCTGATCTCAAAGATTTTATCTTCCATACTTTAGTATCTCTCTGAATCTTATTTCTAATGCCATAGGTTCAACCTGATTCGGATTATTCAAGGAAAAGTTATGCCTAGTCTCCCACAATGACCTAATTATGGACTTTTTCAGTAGATCAGACTTGAAAGACATGCCATGTGTCATTATTTCCTTCTTTGGATCTGAAATCGATACAAAGGAAACTACAGTCCGTTTAATTTTGGTCAACTTTTACAGAATTCCAATTCGATGCTCAGAGAGAGAGTTATGCTGATTTTCCCAAGGTCACCTCTTTGAGATGAAATTCAAGAGACTGCAAAAACCATAAATTCCATAGATAATATCTCCAAAAATATTTCAAACAAATATCTGAAATTTTTACACGAATTTCCTCAGGATTTATTCACACATGGGTTTGTTTTTAGCTTCTGAAACTTCGTAGAAAAAATGTTATAGAAATTTTTTTACGATGACCTGTTGGAAGTAATGAAACCCTAGAATCCAAAGCCGTGATACCAAATGTTATGAAACCAACTCCCAAAATAGAAGAAAAGAGAGATAAATTCCTTAGAAATCAGCCACTTCAAGGGGGAAACCTCATTTACATTACATAAATGAAGAATTCCTGGATGATATAAAAATGAAAAAACCTCCTTTCTATATATAAGAGTCCATGGGGTCACAATATAATCCTAACCGACCTAACAATAATAATTTAAGGGTAGAACAATAGAAATAGTGGGCTTTTATGGGGCATAATTATAACAATATGGGGACTACTGGGGTACAAAAATAACAATAAAGGGGCTACATTAAAAACAATAAGGGACTACACTAGTAATATAGGGACCTAATAGGTTAACGTGTTAATTTCTAAGTTATTTTTTTTTACTGAAGTAAACATTTATGATTTACCTACTTTACTACAGAAAGGAAATTAGAATAAGACATTTATTAAAATAAATTAATGAAGGTAATTTTATGGGATTTCCATAAATTCTTTCTTCTGTAGAAAGGAATGGGTTAATTACAAGCTTACGTAAATATGTATGTGAGAAATGGTTCCACACACAAAACGACTAAGTCAGTTAGGTATAGTTGTTGGCAGCCATTCCCTTCCAACATGAAGAAAAACTTGGAGGATGGGCCAAGAGTGGGTTGCATGAGCTTCAGGTCAGACAACCAGAAAAGGATGGTGAAAATATTTACAGAGAGAGGAAATAGAGAACCATGGAATTCCAGCTGGTGAGCCAATGGAATTATATTTTTCTAGACTATAGTTGATGAGGATCAGGTGGTCTGGGGGGCATCTTTTTTATCGTTTTGTGTGTGGAATTGGCTCGTGGGAGAGCTCTGATTTGAAACTGAACTAGTGGTTTGGGGCTACATCCATTGACTGTATGTCTCAAAGAGAACTCCTCCCTTGATCAGTTAAGGAAAAATGTTAGAGGTTGCTAAAATATGGAACTGTTTTACACCCTTACTGGTAGAGTCCATACCAAAAGTAAAGCATAATTATTTTTGGTAATAAATAAGTGACCAAGTTGTGCTAAAATATAATAGATTATTATCGTTATTGATTGTTACGCAATGTATATAGGAGTACCATTATCATTTTCTAATAAATAATAGAACAATACCATTATTTTTTCCTATACAATGTTTAGAATGGAACCATTATTATTTGTTGTGATATTTTTAGATTAAGTTCTATCTTGAGGCTGTCGGTACTAGGGTAAAAGAAGCTGGTATAAATACTAGTAAAATACTTGTCGAAGTATGGAAATTAGTTATAATATAATATTTAAGAAGTTTCTTTCATAACAAAGAGGTAGCTTTGCATTGATTATATTACACTTGTGAATCATATAAATGGTTAAGATTTTCTCTAGTGAATTGATCTAGGAGGATATTGGTGGCCACCCACCTATTCCACTTGGGGCCCCACCATTGTCTCTTTCAGTTTTTTAGTTTCGGCACAACTTACTATTTTTAGTAGCTTTTTTGGGTCCTGAACTTCTGGAGCCATTTTGAGGCCCTAAACAATGTTTTTTGGGCATTGTTTGTTCGACAAATATGATTCTGTTCAAAAATATATCATTCCATTCCGAAATTGATATTTGTGGCAACAGTTGTAGTCCTTGGATATATATTTCTAACGATGTATCATATCCATCAAACGGAGATCGTATGCCGAAGTTATGTCCCCGGGAAGTTGAAACACCAATTTACCCAAATGGGGCCCATAGTTTTGGTGCTTCATCTCCTAGAGTTAGGTTTCTAGACGTTTAGAGTTCTCCACTCTTCCTCAATAATAAATAGGCCCTAGAGCCTCATTGTAACATAGTTCAGAGGCTTGTAGCTGGCACATCTCTTCTCATATATTCAATACCAACACCCTAGCTAGTTTATTTCCATTCTGCATGTAAGAAAATTTCAGTTCTTTGATATTAATAAAATGAAGTGTTATTTCCACTACATCTTTGTATTTATGGTTATATGTGTATTTTTTTGCACTGCACCTTTGTATTTATGGTTATCTGTGTATTATTTTGCATTCCTGCATAAATCAAGATCATGAATATACTAGTAATTCCAGACATATAGATAGCCATATGTGTCTAATCTCTACAGTTGAGAGAATGAAACAAACGTTGTGTTAAATAACCCTAAAGCGGAACACAAAAAACCTAATGTTTGTAGGTTTTCATAAAATACATTTCTACAAAAATTCCAGAGGTATTTGGGTTAGTTATTCCCATAGTTGGGCGAGAGACTTACCATTAGGAAACAATCCCAACCATAAAAAATTCAAGGTCCAAACCTTGCATTCAAAATAGTAAAATATCAATACACAATGGAGATAATATTCTGTATAAATCAAGGCACAATAAAGCCCAAACTGAAAGCATTAAATAACCATTGAAAATTGTTTTTGTAATAGCCACCTTTCCAACTTACCTGTGTGAAAGAAAAATACAATAGCACTAATCGAGAAAAAATTTAAAAATTTGAGAATTTGCCAGATTATATAACAAATTTTATCATAATTGTCCCAAACTTATTCCATGATGGTTTGCACTTAATTACAAGCATAACAATGCATCAACCTATAAGTAAAACAATATTCTATGCATCAACCTATAAGTAAAACAATAGCCTGCATCATCTATAATAGCTCCAAAATACCTATAACTATAATCCTTTAGGGTATGGTTATAAACGTAAAAAATTACATTGCATCCATGAACACTAAACCTAGAATTTCAAATAAACTAGAACAGGTGTTCCCACCTTGAGCTTCTTAGCAAATGGCCGCAGACGATTTGAGTAGGCAGGGTCTCTACCAGCTCGCAGAAACGATTGGAATCATGACCTACAATACTGAGAAACAATAACAAGTCAAATCCATGTGTATCGTCATCCAATAGAAGAAAATAGTCGACTGAGTAGAATTTTAACTCATAACTCACCTGTACACCAATGTTACCAAGGGAGGATCCGGGTATGGCCAGAGAAACAAAGGGGAAATATTGCAAAACAAAGCCAAGTCCCTGCAAGAAGAATGTATAAGAAATCCTCAAAACCCTCCTAGTAAATTAAGAGTAACAATAGAAACAAAAGAAGTTTCTGGAAGATAATATAACTTGGTCACCTCTTAGCACTACCCAGATGTGGAAGAGAGGACCAAACATGCATGGAACACATGTGAGCTCCACAAAGTTGCAAAGCAGTTTGCTCTAGGCGGGAGAGATCAACCAAGGGTTTCGTGGTCGGGAGGAAGAGGGTAGTCACCTCTAACGCCCTCCCTACAACCCATACCATAAGATCTCGACCGAAACTTGCTATCCATGGATCACTCATCGATCATAATGCTCCTACTCACCATCAATCATAGATGCCTCGAGATAGCCCCTGTCTCGGGATACGGTGATGACACCTGGAGTGAATCAACTTCAATCCAGCAAGCACAAGAGGACTAGGGTGGAACCCCGATTAATAACCATTAATACTCATAAATGAATTATGACTATATCAACCAGTTGTAACACATTTAGGGTGGGTGTTAAAGCTTAGGTTATGGAAGATTACATACAACCTACCCGTATTATATATAAAGTCAAAATGGATAATACATTCACCAAAAATATAAGTAAGTGGGTGTACGAAAAAACAAAATTTTTAGTTATGTAACAAGAATATCTTGTGTTGGAACATCAACTTGTTTAAAATGACATTTACTATATGTGGTAAACCAAGGGATGATTTTTTTTTTGTGGGTATGTTACAAAAAGTGTAACTTTTTTTTCCAAACAAAGAATAAATTATAGGTTAAGATACTATTGTAACTTTTATATCTGAATAATGGAGAAATTTTAAGCAAGGACGAGCAAATTGTAACTTTAATTTTAGGATAACTTTTATTTTTGAAAAAAGGACAATTTTTAAGCTATGATAGCTTTAATTCAAGTTTGTAGTTTTTTTAAAATAATGGAGAAATTTAAATTTAGGATGAGCATATTATAATTTAAATTCTTGAAAATATAACTTTTTATTTTTATTTTCAATTCCAAGACAATAAATGTGATTGAAAAACCAAATTGAATGACTGAAACTTTTAAAATGGTGAAAACAAATATAGTAAAAAAAAAAATTAGATACTTTTTTGGTAAGATGTCTATAAATTGGTAAAAAATGAATGTACAATGTGTTCATATATAATTACAAAATATAAATTTTAGATTTACAAAAATATTTTAAATTCTAGACTTAGAAAATCATATTAAAAATATAAATTCATGTTTGGTAAAAAATTACTTATCTTATTGAATGTATTAAAAGTTATTTTTCTAGATTTGACAAACATTATTAATTTGCAACTTTCATAAAATTTATCTATTTAAAACTTCACAAAGGGGGTAAATATGTTGTAATTTTTAAAATTTTGACATGATCAAAATAAAATAAAATAAAATAAAAATAAGTAATAAAAAAAATAATAAAAAAATAAAAAGAAAGAAAGAAAGATAACTTTAATATCTGAATAATGGAGAAATTTCAAGTTCGACTAAAGATTGTAACTTTAATTTTAAGAAATCATAACATTTATTTCTGAAAAAGAGACCTTTTTTAAGCTAGGAAAAGAATATTATAACTTTAATTTCCGAAAATTGTAGCCTTTTTTCCCAAAATGATGGAGAAATTTAAATTTAGGATTAGCATATTATAATTTAAATTCTTGAAGATATAGCTTTTTATTTTTATTATAAATTCCAAGTGGTTAAAATGTGATTGAAAAACCAAGTTGAATGATACATTTTGGTAATATGGAGCATGTAAACTTGTAAAAAATGGATGTGTAATGCGACCATATATAATTACTAAATATAAATTTTAGACTTAGAAAATCATGTTGAAAATATATATTCATGTTTAGTCAAAGATCACTTATCTTATAGAATGTATTACACATTATTTTCCTAGATTTCATAAACAATATTAATTTGGAACTTTGATAAACATTATCAATTTGAAACTTCACAAAAGGGGTAAAGATGGTGTACTGTTTAATATTTTGACACGATCAAAATAAAATTAAATAAAATTTAAAAATAATTATTATTATGATTATCAATTAAAAAAAATTCAATTCCCTCAAATTACATAAAAATGAAAAGAAAATAAAATTAGTAATTAAACTAGCCTAGATCCATCTTATCTCCATATCTCCCAAGTACCTAGAAAGATTATATCTCTTCATATTCAAACCTCTTTTAGAGTGATAGGAGATTGGCCCCTCACTTGGTAGATCTAGATTTAAGATGTAAGATAAGATTGTAACTTTTATATCTGAATAATGGAAATATTTAAAGGAAATACCAACAGATTGTAACTTTAATTTCAGGAAATCATAACTTTTACTTCTCAAAAAGGACAATTTTTAAGCTAGGATGAGAAGATTATAACTTTAATTGTTGAAGATTGTAGCTTTCTTCTAAAACAATGGAGAAATTTAAATTCTGAATGAGTTGATAATAAACCAGAAGTTGCAAAGGAAACATCGTAAGGAAATAACATATAACACTAATTAAGGGTAGATGTCAAGGAATTTTGATTTTCGAAGAATATTCCATTTACCAAATGACTGGAGTTGATGCTTCTACGACCTCCTTTGGTGAAGGAAAATATGATTCTGATCATAGAACTTAATCATTAGTGAGAGAATATCCAGATAGACTGTAACAAATTTTAGGTTAGTTTCTTCTTTTTATTCTTCATATAAATAATAACATTAAAATATTATTAGAGAGCTTTTGCAAATTAAAAGTGAATAGGGATGCAAAAGAAGTCTGTAATTAATATATGAACTTTAGTTCGAAGTTCCCACATAGTCATCTCACTCTTGGAACCCATCATCATACCTCAACCACCCAATGTTGGCATGAGCAGATACACACACCTCTGGTGCGAATAAGGTTTGACAAAGAAGAGTTGGTGGTGATGGAACTAGTCGAAGAGTCATTGACTCATCTGAAAAACTACTGTTCCACATGGATACATTCCCATTTTTTCTATGCTTTGACAATGTGGTGATTGGGGAAATGTTTTTCTAGTATGGAGGTCTTTGTTTTCACTTTTTTCCCAAAAGGGAGGTGTCTAGGAAAAATTACCAGCTAAAGAGAATTGAATTTTGTCAATTCTATATAAGTTGTCCTGGTAACCCATACAAACAAGTCATTTTTCTTATGATGGGGTATCACTTGCACATGATTATATGATTTTTCCATGCACTTGAGATGTGTGTGTTATTTGCGAAGTTTTTACTTCTTTTGACCAAAACGATGTCTCTTGAGTGTTTATTGAATCCTTGAGCATTTGGGTGTCTATTGAATCCCTGATGTTTTCACACTATTTGAGCATTTGAGTGTCTATGGAATATCTAATGTTATCAAATTATTTGTAGCTAGTTGATCGTGGTTTCTGTGATTATCATGTATATTTGAATTATTTTCAAAGAATATGATGCATTTACTTTTCGAATTTTTTTCCCATAATTAGTCACATAATTTCAAGGAGACTTTGTGTGAAGTTTTCTATTCAATCTTGTTTTTCATATGATGTGATAATTTTTCTTGTCAATATTTCTGCTCTAGATGATCATGTCATATGAAGTGCCTGATTATTTTCTTTCCTAGGTAGTCACCAAATTTGTAGCAACCTTTTAATTTTCCTATATAATTGGTCCAAACCATGCATTACTCATTATCATACACTATAGTACTTTTTGGCTTGAGGGGTCCTGACCTAGGTTTGGATTTATTGTGAAACCAAGAAACCCTCCAACTACTGGCCCTTTCGGCAGTGACCTGCTTGCGCAGATCAAATCTCACCCGAAGTAGTATGGGGGGGTGTTGGAACCAGGTTTCCGCATCCTAAGGAAGAATTTTATGTGGTGGCCCTAGATATGCTTTTAACATAAATTATCATAGCTAATATGTAGATGTGCATAACAACAAAACAATAGACTAACATATTAACTTCATCGTAGATTATCCCAGCATGCAATATATATGTCTTTTCTCACAGTAAATATATACACTTAAGAGGATATATTCATCAATCATGTACTTAATAATCAACTGATATGCATGCATAAAATATGTGACTTATTCACATAGGTGCAATTTAACCATAACAGAAGTAAAGGCACAATCACGTAACTGATTCTGATCTCAAATCAATTAACAGAACATATTCGCAGTCAATCAAATAAATAACACATTAGGCACATAACACATTTGATTCCGCCAAAATAGTCTCTTATATTAATAGATCCAACAATTCGAGTACATTCAAAATTTCCTTATAATTTACCCTTCCACGCACACAACCAATGGAGTTTGCACACAACGACGACTAGGTTTCTGTGCACACAGCCAATAGGAGCCTTTCTACCCAAAAACCCAGACATAGACTAAAATACTTACGAAATAAACATAGAAAATAATAACCAAAAGTTATATTCTTCATGACTAGACCTTTACATATTTATACAAATCTTAGTGCACAGATACCACATTTTGAGACACATAGTTTTCCCTTAAAGACATTTTAGATTAACTAGAGACTTTGGCTCACCCAAAAGCCCATTTGACTCTTCCGTGCAACGCGCAAAACAAAATATATACAAAAAAATAACCAAAATTGACGCTAGGGGAACCCACTCCAATAGCCCCCCAACACAAACTCGTGACTCGTTACGAGTCACTATGGACTCGTTGGAGCAAAAAATGTTCCCTTGTGCATTAATATAGCTCCATAAATGATAAAATGCCTCCAAATCTAGCATAATATCCTCATTAAATGAAATTGGGAAGCTCCTCCAAATGGTAAGAATCCTTTCTTGTCCACATTTATTGTTCCAATGATTATATTATGGAACTTCTGTGACTCAGTCCGTGTGCAGCTACCGTGCATGCGTCACACTAGTCTGCGCATCTGCCATCCCATCTACGCAGATCCAACTCTCTGACCATATAGTCATTTGGTACACGTAGGGAGAGTGTCATCCCTGTATGGCTTCAATAAACTTCCATTGACATAACCAGGAAGATTTTCTCCACTCAACGTGGCTAGACGCACCGCACCTCTATCAGTGATATCCTTAACCATATATGGTCCTAGCCACTGCGTCTTGCACTTCCCTGTGTGGCACACAAACTTGTTGTCATACAACAAGACCAAATATTATTCCTTAAATACCTTTTTTATAATATTCATTTCATGTTGTTAGTGTCAAAATATGCATTTTACCATCAGTGATCAAAATCACCCTTTTCATATTCATTTTAGGTGTCCCACTCAGAAATTTTTTATCATTCCATCAGGCATGTAAAAAATTGATTCATTGATGGTAGCCTTAGTCATAAAGTCTCACTCTCCCTCCCAAATTACCATTTTCTAGCCCACCTTCATGTCTTGCTGAACATAAAAAACACTTTTGAAAAGCTTATTTCACTATGTCTTATGTCAGTCAAAGTCAACCATGGAGTCAGGTCATTCAAGGTCCCATTAGGTCATTAGGTTTCATTGTTCAAAGTCCAAAAATGCACCATTCTATATCATAAGGTCAGAAAAAGGTGTGAGAGTGATCCCAATAATGTCTCTTTACCATGTAAAGATGATTTCCAAGATGGTTTCCAAAGTTGTAATTTTATTTCAAGTGTGAGTTTCATTCCAAGATGTAATTTTATTTTTATTCATGTAATTTTATCTCAGTTAAAATGTAATAAGTACTCAGTCTCCCAAGGCTTCCAACTCAGAGTTCCACATGCCAACACATCAAGTATCAAATACAAAAAGTGTCTACTTTAGCAATTGATCAAATGTCAAAGGGAGTTGTCTTTTTCCAAGGGTGCCTAAGTCAACATTTTCCACAAGCACTAAACCCTAATTTCCTCTCCCATTGAGCTAGGGTTTGCTATGGAATTAGAGACATATGAATAGAGGAGGCACAAGGTAGCTCATATCAGTAAGTAGCAGGTCATTCCAAACTGATAAACATCATGTCTCTATGATTTTCCAGGAAATCATTCCAAGAGCCAATCCATTTGCCACTCATAGGGCCAATTTTACTTCAAACTATGTTTCTGACCAAACAAAGATGAATTTCAAAAAAGTGAGATAATTTTTTGTCCATCATAGGTCCAATAAGAAAAATTTCCTTCACTTTTTACACAGGTGTCATGGTTTGTGATAAATGTAAAAAATACAAGTGCCATAGGAGAGTTGCTTCAGTGCTGGAATGACCTTGGTAAAAATATATTTTCTCCTAGATGGAGTGTCCAAATTACTTGCATGATACATCAAATAACAACTAGATTGGAATATATTTCCAATGAGCTATCATGTGATCAATTTGGAGTTGAGGAAGGCCTCCAAAAGTTCCCTGCAAGAGAACACTTCATTT
The DNA here is from genome assembly GCA_034641835.2 of Pinus albicaulis. NCBI lineage: Eukaryota > Viridiplantae > Streptophyta > Pinopsida > Pinales > Pinaceae > Pinus > Pinus albicaulis. The sequence continues at coordinate 169,632,647 of CM076570.1, forward strand.
TTACACCTCCATTCTACACTTTTTGACTAGTATTGGGTGACTTAGTTTTTGAGGGGCTATACTTGATCATTTTCAGTTCTTGATAGGTCCATTGTGTAGCCAAGAGAAATATCGTTCCAGCGAGCCATCATACGCCCAATTTGGACTCTGGGAAGGGCTTCAAAAGTGTCATTCAAGATGGCAGTGCGCATAGCGGTGAGGCACTATGTATAGGAGCAGTGCGCTGCACATAGAGCAGTTTTCACAGTTTTAAATAACATTGCGCTGCACACATAGGTTTGGCACTGTGCATAGGGCCAGACTCCTCCAAATTGCTCTAAAACTCCTCAAATTTGTTTCTCCACCTCAATACAAGTAAGTTAACCCATATAGCTCCCTCCATCTTCATTTTTGTGCTTGTGTTTGTGTTTCATATTGGCTAAAATTGCAAGGAAACCCTAGTTTTCCTTTGCCTCTCCCAAAATCCCCATCCCCCTCACAAACTTCCCAAAACCCTCCTTGCCCCAATTGATTGTCCCTAAATCGTAATACATCACCCTATACCTCTAAAGGCACTAAACCTACCCCTACATCCTCATCCTTGAGTCCCTACACCCTTTTCCATAAAAGCCTTAGTTTCTAGGAATCTCACTATTTTTCCTAGATTTCCCCTACCTTTGACATGTAATTGAATTTTCATTTTCATCTCCTTTAATATTTTCACTTCCCATCACCTCACAAGGTTTCATAACCTTTTCCCCATCTCCATTAATTTTTTTGGCCCTATCCCTATCCCCTAAAGCCATCATTTCATCATTTCCATCCCTGCTCCAATTCCCTTCACTCACTCACTCACTCTCCCTTTTCTTTCCTCTCCCCTAGATTTTCCAAAGTGCCAAGAACAAGCATGGAGAGAGGAGAAAAAGATTAAAGGAAGGAAGAAAAAAATAATGATGAGTTTGAGGAAGATGATATTTCACAACAGAGAAGGCCATACAAGGGCTGCTAAAAACATTAAGAAAAGGCGAAAGACAAGAGGCCTCAAAAGAGCATTGGAGAAAGAAAAGTAAGAAGCCCAGAGTCTGAGTTTTGACCAGCAGTTGGCAAAGGGGATTTAAGATAATGGAGAAGTGTGGCTTGAGATAGTCAATATTCACTTGCAGAAGCTTCTAATGAAGGCCATCCTAGATAATAAGATGCTTAGGCATATGGCCTATCACTATCAAACCCGGAACAATATTTGCAATATCAAGGTCAAAGAGATGAATGATGAACTGAAGGAGATCTAGAAGAGTAAGAAGGGAGGTGACAACTTCAAGATACTTGCTGATATCTCCTTAGCTCAAATTTACATGTGATTATGGGCCTCTCCCACAAACTTTGAACAATTTCGAAAATTTTTGGAAATTTTTTAGTTTTGGGGAAAATTTTGAAAAACACAGAAGTTTCTTCTCTATGCGTAGCGCCTTGGCGCTGCACACTATTTTGGGGGATCCAATGGACAAATGGAAGACATCAGTGGGCTCATAATAATGAGGATATGCCCCCTATAAGTTTTCTAAGAATTTGGAGAAAAATTGGTGAGCAAAAAGGGCCAAAAACACCCAAAAAATTATGTTTCTGCCTCTTTTTCATGGTGGCACTGCGCATAGAGGCAATCTTGGGAGATTGCAATTTTGAGGGGTGAAAAAAGCTCCAAATCCGAAACCATAAGATGTTATAGAACGTAGACAAGACAAGCTCTCCAATGAGTTATCATGAGCTCAATTTTGACGTCAGGAAGTCCTTCAAAGGTGACCTACAAGAAGGACTATTATTTCCTCCTTGGCACTGTGCATAGGACAAATTCTGCCTGTTTTGGAGTTTTCTCTGTTTTTCACGTAATTTTTGAGTTTCACCTCACTGGTTGGAGTTTTCAATGATGTAATTGATAAATATGAATGCAATTATGATGGGGATTAGTTTACTATAGGTAGATTCATTAGCTTGAGTCCTCTAGAGGTCAAATGAATCAGTTTCTTCTCTTTTAGAGGCAAGTTGTTGGGTCTTCCTAGTCTTCAGATTCTTGTTCAGAATTTGGTGGAAACTGATCCTCATCGCATGGATTTTACCCCATGAGGCTAGGATGAGTTGTCTTTAGGTCTATATATTCTTCTTCTTTCTCATTAGTAATGGTTGGACTCAGTTGGATGCTTGGCCTTTGAAGAGACACACTTTGTATCAGTTCTGAGTAGGAATATTAATCAAATTTGCAGCTATTTTTAAGGGATCCCTGTGGTATGGTGTTTAGTTCAGGTTCTCCTTTTTTTTTTCATTTGATGAAATGTATTGTTAAGTTTCTTCATCATTTCATAAATTCTAAGTGAAATGTATGTAAGTTAGATAAGCAGAATCCATTCTCATATGCTCTATTTTGGTTAGACATTCATAGTCTGTAATTTCTTCAGTTTAGAAAGAAACCATGATTTCACCATGTTATTTCTAGCTCCTCACCTGTCTTGATCATACCACCCATTGAAATCCTAAAGTGCTAAATCACTATGCATACCTTGCCCCATAGAACACCTTGCAAATTGTTACCTAATTTTCGTTGCCCTGACTATTTGACTCCTTCTGACCCAGCACGACCAAATCAAAACAATCAAAACCCTGATCTACTATACCTAGCCTAATAATTTCATTATCCAATCATATTGGCTATGATCCTTATGGAGAGAGCCCTCTCCTTGCCTAGTAGGGCTAGCTACTTGGCTAAGCGTGGTTTCTGGTTACTTTAGAATTGGCTTCTTCAGCCTGAGGTTCAATCCGAGTGACAAAATATTGGCCACCATAATGGGGAGCGAAAGATCATATATTCCTTGGGAAAGAGCGACAAAGTTTAGATCTGTTTTCTGATGGGGGACAAAAATCAGATGCATATGAAGGCTGAAATATTCACCGAAAAACTCCAAATTGATGTAAAGACTCCACTCGAGGATCGACCTTGCTAGCAGGAGAATGGAAGGATCTTACACAAAGATTAGGTATTCAAAGTGGAATTTTATTCAATATCTAATCTAATTTCTTGTAAATTACTTCTTTTCTTTTTCTGAAACTATCCTGAAATTTTTCTAGAGTTTGTTGTATGATAAAGATTATCAAAATCTTGATTCTACCTATTTGAAAAGTGTAGATACTGAGTTTTCCTTTGATCTTGTTCCACATCCTTTTTCTGAATCTTATGATGACCATATTCAAATTAATGAGCCTAAAGAGATCAAGATTGATCCTACAAATTGTTTACATACTCGTACACCTTGTAAAATTTCAGATTGATACAAACCACTCATCTTACCTCCTATACTCCATGCTATCCCTGAAAATCATTACCTATATCTGCCGAGGTTTGATGGTGAATATGACAACATCACCGCCAAGAGACATGCAGAATTTTGAGACTTTCCTAGACGTTTTTGAAGTTGACAAAGAGGATGTGAGTATCAGGCTATTTTCTCTTTCTTTACAAGGCAAAGTCAAGAGTTGGTTCAAAAACTTGCCTGATGTGAGCATCTCAGATTTCCCACAGTTCATCAAAGTTTTCCTTGACAGGTGGGTGGTGTAACAAAACCCTTTCCTAATTCTAGAAGAGTATGAACAATTGAAAAGAAAACTATGGGAGACAGTACAACAATTTTCTACCATATTCAATCAAGTCTATTATTCAATACCTACTGATATAACACCCCCTCCTGGCTCAACTCTTTTACATTACCTAGATGCCTTTGATTCGGAAATGGAGTTTCAGCTGAGAGAAAGGAACCTTGCAACACTTGAAGAGATGCAGAACAATGCAGCAGATGTATAGGCTAATATGCTGATCAGAAGAGCAAAGTCGAAGGAGGAAAATAAGAAGAACATTGCAGAGAACCTGACATCTTCAGAGGTAAATATCAACATTTTGGTAAGTAAAATAGAGGAAATGATGAAAAATATCACCATGAGATATGTATTTTCCGTTCAAGATCATCATGACCCACTTATCCTAGAAAAAGAAGAGATTGCAAGCCCTAAATATTTTCTTGCTAATCCCAGCCACCATAGGTCAGAAAATGGATTTGTAGATCAAGCCAAGGAGAAACAATATGATAATATAATGTGCATGATTGGTTACATCACTTATATTGATGATTTTCCAAATTTTGATTAGTATGATGATGATTATGTTCTCCAAACATAAGCTAATCTTACAGAGAAATCAACAATTGGTTTGTGGGAGGAAGTTCAGTTTCAACAGCTCGAGAACAAGGATCAATCGATGCATATCAGCTATGATGGTGATGAGGAAAGTCTAGAAAATTTGGAAGTAAGTGAAGGATGTTTTCCTCTTTGTTTTACTTCATTTCAGTTCACCAGAGATAACTTTCATGTGATCAGAAATTAGCACTCATTGAGTTTTGATCTTGACAATCAAGAGGATAATAAAATTTTCGATCAGAGCTCCTTACCCTTGTGTTTCTCCTCATTTGAAAAAATAAGAGAAAACTATAAGCAAGTGGTCAACACTATAAATGATGAACATTCTCCTGAATTGGTTGAGGAAGTCATTTACGACATAGAATCCTCCTTAGCTCCATATTTGTAACCACCAAATGCCTTTGAATGTCAAGTTGCAGATGAAGGTTTGAAAGTTGAAACACATGATCAAATGATGCAAGATGATTTTGTATCACTATGTTTTGAAGCATTTCAATTTTTAAAGGAAAAGGATGAGTAGCCTGTAGAGTTTCATGCAGTATCATTAAAACTGATGGATATGTTTTAGCAGTATTTTCAATCTTTTCATGACCCAATCGCTGATGTGTTAGATGGTATCTGCAGTAAAATTCCTTCTCCATTAGATAAATGTGAGCCTGAAAAATGCGTTGATATAAACTTGATCTGACAACCGAATTCATTGTTTTGTTCAGCAGGTGTTTCATTACAAAGCTCATACCACGATTTGCAGTCATATCATGTGAGTAATGAAGAAGATTCTTGTTTTTTTGATGATCATCAAGAAAAATTAGTCATTCACAAGTTTCAGGATCCTTTTGTCAACTTTTTGCATTCATAAAAGAAAGAAAGCACATATGTTAGGAAAATTTTAAAACCAAGGCATGAAGACTACCTAGAGCAAAGCAGTAATGTATTAGATTGGCCGGAAATCAATATGTATTCCTATGAAGATCCTTTTGCAACATTCTTGACGTTAGTCGGTGGGCTCATGCTTTGTAATTTCATCAAGATTCGATTTTTTGACAAGTTTTCATGGGAGTTTCCTTTCAGTACTTCTTTCTTCTTACTCATAAGAAAGCACTTGTGGAAATTTCAAACAGCAGCTAGAATGCTTAGATGGTGCATTAGTTGTTCCATTTAACTTGATAAAGTGATGGATGGATCAGTTAGAGTAGCTTTTGTTGAATAAGCTCAATTCCGAGCATTTTTTTCAGTTAGTCTTGAGTCAGTATTGAGTAGTTTATTCAGTCAAGTTTTTAGTATTTAGTTAGTCTTTAGCTTTTGACTCCATACTCAATGGATAGGCACTTGGTATATGGTGTTCTTGGCACCTCCAAGAAGCTACAATCCCCAACTAGAGCCGATGTTAGTGTCCTGAAATATGTATTCTTCCATTAGTGATCAAAATCACTCTTTTCATACTCATTTTAGGTGTCCCACTCAGAATTTTTTTATCATTCCATTAGGTCATATAAAAACTTGATTCAATGATGGTAGCTCTAGTCATAAAGTCTCAATCTCCCTCACAAATGATCATTTGTTGGCCCATATTCATGTCTTGCTGAACAAATTTTTTTTTTTTGAAAAGCTTATTTCATTATGTCTTATGTCATTCAAAGTCAGCCATGGAGTCAGGTCATTCAAGGTCCCATTAGGTCATTAGGTTTCATTGGTCAAAGTCCAAAAATGCACCATTCCATCTCATAAGGTCATAAAAAGGTGTGAGAATGATCCCAATAATGTCTTTTTACCATGTAAATATGATTTCCAAGAGGGTTTCCAAAGTTGTAATTTGATTTCAAGTGTGAGTTTCATTCCAAGATGTAATTTTTTTTTTATTCATCTAATTTTATGTCAGTTCAAATGTAATAAGTACTCAGTCTCCCAAGGCTGCCAACTCAGAGTTCCACATGCCAACACATCAAGTGTCAAATAAAAAGTGTCTAATTGAGAAATTGATCAAATGTCAAAGGGAGTTGTCTTTTTCCAAGGGTGCCTAAGTCATCATTTTCCACAAGCACTAAACCCTAATTTCCTCTCCCACTGAGCTAGGGTTTTCTATGGAATCAAAGACATATGAGTAGAGGAGGCATAAGTTAGGTCATATCAGTAATTATGAGGTCATTACAAACTCATAAGCATCATGTCTCCATCATTTTCTAGGAAATCATTCCAAGAGTCAAGCCATTTGCCACTCATAGGACTAGTTTTACTTCAAACTATGTTTCTGACTAAAAAGAGATGAATTTGACAAAACTAAGAGATTAATTTGTCCATCATAGGTCCAAGAAGAAAAACATCCTTCATTTTTTACATAGGTGTCATGGTTTGGGATAAATGTCAAAAATAAATATGCCATAGGAGAGTTGCTTCACTCCAGGAGTGACCTTGGGAAAAACATTTTTTCTCCTAGCTGGAGTGTCCAAATGACTTTCTTGATAAGACAAATGATAACTAGACTAGAATATATTTTCAATGAGCTATCATGAGCTCAATTTGGAGTTGAGGAAGGCCTCCAAAATTTTCTTTCAAGAGCACACTTCATTTTTGCACCCCCATTCTGCACATTTTGACTAGTCTTGGGAGAATTGATTTCTGAGGGGATATGCTTGATCATTTTCAGTGCTTGATGGGTCCATTGTGTAGCCAAGAGAAATATATTTCCAACGAGTGATTATGTGCCCAATTTGGACTCTAGGAAGACCTTCAAAGGTGGTATTTAATATGGAGTTGCACATAGGGGTGTGCCGCTACGCATAGGAGCACTACGTTGCTCATAGAGCAGTTTTCACAGTGTTAAATAAAACTGCATTGCACATAGGGACAGACTCCTCCAAATTGCTCTAAAAGTCCTCAAATTTATTTATCCACCTCAAATACAAGTAATTTAACCCTTATAGCTCCATCCCTCTTCATTGTTATGCTTGTGTTTGTGTTTTATGTTGTCTAAAATTGCAAGGAAACCGTAGTTTTCCTTTGCCTCTCCTTAAATCCCCATCCCCCCTCAGAAACTTCCGAAAACCATCCTTGTCCCAATTGATTGTCCCTAAACCCTAATACATCACCCTATACCTCTAAAGACACTAAACCTACCCCTACATCCTCATCCCTAAGTCCCTACACCCTTTTCCATAAAAGCCCTAATTTCTAGGAATCTCACTATTTTTCCTAGATTTCCCCTACCTTTGACCTGTAGTTGAATTTTCATTTTCATATCCCTTAATATTTTCACCTCCCATCACATCACAAGGTTTCATAACCTTTTTACCCATCGCCTTTAATTTTTTTGGCCCTATCCCTATCCCCTAAGGTCATCATTTCATCATTTCCTTCCCTGCTCTCATTCCCTTCACTCCCTCACTCACTCTCCCTTTTTGTTCCTGTCCCCTAGGGTTTCAAAAGTGCCAAGAATAAGCATGGAGAGAGAGGACAGATATTACAATAAGGAAGAACATAGTGATGATGAATTTGAGGAAGATGAGATTTCACAACTGATAAGGCCACACAAGGGAAGCTGAAAGCATCAGGAAAAGGCCAAAGACAAGAGGCCTCAAAAGAGCATTGGAGAAATAAAAGCAAGAAGCCCAAAGTCTGAGTTTTGACCAGTAGTTAGTAAAGGAGATTAAAGATAACAGAGAAGTGTGGCTTGAGAGAGTTAATATTCACTTGGAGAAGCTGCTAATGAAGGCCAATAGAGACAATCAGATGCTCAGGCACATGGCCTATCACTATTAGACCTGGAACAAAATTGGTAATATCAAGGTCAAACAGATGAAGGATGAAATGAAGGAGATCTAGAAGGGTAAGAAGGGAGGTGAAAAACTCAAGATACTTGATGATGCCTCCTTAGCTCAACTTGAAATGTGATTGTGGGCCTATCCCACAAAATTTGAACAATTTTGAAAATTTTTGGAATTTTTTGACTTTTTGGGAAAATTTTGAAAAACACAAATTGCTTTGCTCTATGTGCATCACCTTGGCACTGCGCACTCTTTTGGGGCATCTAATGGACAAATGGAAGACATTAGTGGGTTTATAATGATGAGGACATGCCCCCTATACCTTTTCTAAGCATTTGGAGCAAAATTGGTCAGGAAAAAGGGCCAAAAACAACCAAAACATCAGGTTTCTGCCTCTTTTTGAGGGTGGCACTGCACATAGAGGAAGTCTTGGGAGACTGCACTTTTTAGGGGTCAAAATAACTCCAAATCAGACACCACAAGAAAATTTGGAAATTATATAGGACAATCCTTCCAATGAGCTATCATTAGCGCAATTTGGACATTAAGAAGTCCTTCAAAAGTGACCTGAAAGAAGGGTTATTGTTTCCTCCTTGGCGCTGCGCATATGACAAATTTTGCCTGTTTGGGAGTTTTCTCTATTTTTCACGTGATTTTTGAGTTTTGCCTCACTAGTTGGGGTTTTCACTGATGTAGTTGATAAATATAAATATAATTATGATGGGGATTATTTTACTATAGTTAGATTCATTAGCTTGAGTCCTCTAGAGGTCAAATGAATCAGCTGCCTCTCTTTTAGAGGCAAGTTGTTGGGTCATCCTAGTCTTCAGATTCTTGTTCAGCATTTGGTGGAAACTGATCCTCATCCCATGGATTTGGCCCCCTCAGGCTAGGATGAGTTGTTTTGAGGTCTATATCTTCTTCTTCTTTCTCATTAGTAATGGTTGGAATCAGTTGGATGCTTGGACTTTTAAGAGACACACTTTGTATTAATTTTGAGCAGGAATATTAATCAAATTTGCAACTATTTTTATGGGATCCCTTTGTTATGGTGATTAGTTCAGTTTCTCCTTTTTTTTCATTTGTTGAAATGTATTGTTAAGTTTCTTCATCATTTCATAACTTCTAAGTGAAATGTATGCAAGTTAGATAAGCATAATCCATTCTCATATGCTCTGTTTTGGGTAGACATTCACAGTCTGTAATTTCTTGAGTTTAGAAAGAACCCATGATTTCACCATGCTCTTTTTAGCTCCTCACCTATTCGATCATCCCACCCATTGAAATCCTAAAGTGCTAAATCATTATGCCTACATTGCCCCATAGAACACCTTGCAAATTTTTACCTAATTTTTGTTGCCCTAACTGTTTGACTCCTTGTAATCTAGCACAACCAAATAAAAATAATAAAAACCCTGAGCTACTATAGCTAGCCTAATACTTTCATTATCCATTCATATTGGCTATGATCCTCATAGAGAGAGCCCTCTCCTTGCTTAGTAGGGCTAGCTACTTGGCTAAGCGTGGTTTGTGGTTACCTCGGAATTGCCTTCTTTAGCCTGAGGTTCAATCCAAGTGATAACACATGCCATGCCTTTTCGCACGCCTTCTGCAATTGTTGATGGAAATTTGCAATAAATCAATCCTCTTCTAGTGTGACCAACTGCGACAATTGTTCCTCCATAATATCCTGCTATGCCATATTTGTGAATGATGCAATGCGTAGACTGGGAACAATGTACTTCATTGGCATCAAAACTTCTTTCCTATACGCCATTCTGAACAATGTCTTTGTTTTCAACTCCTTGCATGTGGTTCCATATGCCTAAAGAACTGCAGGTATGCGCACATCCCAATCATTCTAGTTAGTGTTGCAAATATTAGTGAGCACAGTATCCAATATCTTATTGAAAGCTTCCACCACACCATTCACTTGTGGGTGATATGGATTGCTATTCTGTTGATGAATCTGAAATTATTATGTTAGAGCTTCACTGGTTTCATTCAAAAAGTGCATTCCTCAATCACTCATCAAAACCTTAGGGCATCCAAGCCGAGTCAATATGTTTTCAAAAATGAAGTGTGCAGCTTTGTTCGTACTACAATCCTTTATCGGCTTAGCTTCAGCCCATTGGGTCACATAATATGTCATAATGATTATGTAACACACACTTGTCTTCTTCCCTGGAGGGTCAATAGGTCCCACAAAATCTATGGCCCATTTATCAAAATCTTGCAGTGCCATTTGTTGTTGCAAGGGCATGTCATCTGTGCGCGATGGCTTTCCTATCCTTTGCAATACATTGCATGTGCAACAGTGCACATATGCATCATTGTGCAGCATGGGCCACCATAAAACAACTCACAAATTCTTCTTCGCGGTTTCTTTTCCTACACAGTAACCCCTAGAATCCCCTCCATGAGCTTCAGCTAAGATGTCTTGTCTCTCAAATTCCAAGACACATCTTCGCAAGACCTCATCTCCGCCCATATTGTACAATTGATCAACAATGATAGTAAATTCAGTTGTGTGCGCCACCAACTCTTTCTTCTATTGCAATGTGTAATCCTCAAGTGCATGTCCAATAGTTAGGAAATGAATTATATCATAGAAATGATCATCAACCACCTTTATCGCAAATAACTATGCATTGGGTAAACCATCCTCCAAACTAGTTGACTCTTCTCCATTCTCAATGCATGAAAGATGGTCTGGCCCAAAATTTAGTCTCCCCAGCTTCAAAATCACTTCAAAATCATACTCTTCAAACAGCAAAAACCACCTGCAGAACTTCGCCCCCCCCCCCCCCCCAACGCAGGCTCATTTACCAAGTACTTCAAAGTAGAGTGGTCAGTAAACATCTTGAAGTGTCCTCCTAACAGGTAGTGGCAGAATTTTTGCAACGCATAAACCATAGCCAATCCTTCTCTCTCTATAGTTGAATAATTATGATATGCACTTGATAGAAAGTGCAATAGGGTGATCGATCTCCCCAGATCCTAGTTGTGCTAAAATAGCTCCAAGCACGATGCAGGAGGCATCAACATGCACTTGAAACACCTTATACCAATCTAGAAAAATCAATATGGGCGTAGTGACCATCTTCTCATTCAGTAATTCCAAACTCTTCTGACATTCTTCATCCCAACAGAATGACACATCCTTCTTGAGAAATTTCTCCATGGTTGTAGTTATCAGTGCATAAGCTTGAATGAACTTCAGATAATATCCATTATACCCTAAAATTGAGCGCAATTGTTTGACATTTATAGGAAATTCCATATTAACAATAACTGTGATCTTTGCATCATCCACCATCAATCCTTGTTGGAAAAAAATATGACCCAAAAATATCCCAAATGACACACAAAATATGCACTTCTTCAAATTTAGTGAGATATGATACTTCCTACAATTATCCAACATTAGGTGCAGACTTGAGACATGCTTATTAAATAACCTAAAGACAGTCCAATCATTAAAGTCGACTTATAAGAACGTATGGATATTTTCGTTAAATGCAGCTGTTATGACGAGCGAGAAGATAGCAGGTGCATTCTTCAACCTAAACGGCATGACTATATACTAAAAATATCCCCATTCTGTTGCAAAGGTTGTCTTACTCTTATCTTCCGGCGCAATCCTGATCTGAAGATATCCAGAGGAACCATCTGTAAATGAATAAGCCTCTTGTCCTCTAACATTGTCGAGGATCTCATTAGAAAATGTAGTTGGGAATGGATCATGAATGCAGGAATCATTCAGCTTGCACATGTCCACACAAGTCCTTATCTCTCCTTTAGTATTCTCATCCTATACCACCATGGGACTCACCCAATGAGACTCTTCCATTGGTTCTGTAATGCCTGAAGCAACCATTTTATCCACTCTTCCTTAAATTTCTGCTTGTATTTGGGGTTCAACCTATATGGGCATTACTTCACTGGTCACGCATCAGGTTTCAAAGTAATTTTCGTGACCTGAAGCTCTCCAATTATCTGTTTCAACAACAAAAAAAAAATTGTTGGAAACAAGTCCGGATACTCAATCAGTAGCTCAACAACCTTTCCCATTTTATAATCCTCCCAATAATTTTGAATATTTTACAACTTCAGTTTCTCTTTTGTACCAATGTTCACTTGTCGAATATTCGAGGATTTTTTACATCCAAAGATGTAATTGAAGGCCCAACAACTGCGCATTGTCCCACAGATTCTGGGATTGTGATATTCCTTGGATCTTCTTCAATTTCTTCCACTATCATATTTCTGCAATTGACAATATCTCTCATCTGTGCATCCCATGCTAGAAAAGAATTCTATATTTGGCTTGGAAGTATAAAAGATAACCTCTTGAATACCATGCAACTCTTTTCCCAGGAAATCAAACCCACTCTCAAAGCTGAAGGAAAAATGAAACTTTCAATTAGCACAGACCATTCATTGGCTCCTTTGTGCAACTCCGTTTCCATGTACCAATTAGTAGGCACCTTCCCCAAAGTATGGATGAACATGTGCACCGTTTCTTGTTATAGCATCATTTTTCACCCTCATGTGATTCATGATTGTTGTTATGGCCTTGGGCACCCATTCCCACAGACTTGGATCAAAATTCACTAAAAAACAGTGTTTCAAATCCCATACGCGGGTATGCCCAGAATTTTCCGCGTGTATACGCGAGTCCATACACACTTTTCCACGTATGCCATTAAAATCATTAAAAAATATATAAAATTCCCTATTTTCGAGGTTGGGTTGATGGTTATTCCAGTAATTCAACCACCCCAACCTGTGGCCAACTGTTTTCAATTGATTGAAACTACTTTGAGCGAGTATAAAAGCCCCTCATGTGCATGGCCTATGGGAGAGAGAAAAATTATTGATATTATACTCTGTTGGAATCCCAATTCAAGTTTGATTTCCCATGCCTCCTGCACTTCCCAGTTCATTACAGGAAACCTTTGTTTCTTGGAGATGTTCATCTCTCTATATGTCATCTCATGTGCACAAGTTCTGAAGGAATCTTAGCGAGGCAAGGGTGGGACGGATCCGGACGACGGTCTGTTCAAAGATCGTAGAAGGATTTAGGTGATATCTCCACTTTTATTACTGTACATGCTATTCATAATACAGAAGAACCATATTGTTCCCAAGTTTACACGTGTTAGTATCTGCTTGCATATGTGAAAATATTTTTATTTAAGAATTTATTATGGTTTATATAATGTTTCACATGGATTTCACTAACATTTAGAGTAGATATATGCTGTACAACCAGTGTTCCATGCACATTTCTTCTTGGTTTTCAGGTTAAGGAAGAAGAAGGGTTGCTGGGGGTTTGGACCTCGCGGGATCTACTTCAAACGTAGGACCTACGGGTGAGTTTTACGATCTATTCTATCTAGTTTTTCATGAACAAATATGGTTGTGTGATTCCTTCTTGAATTGCATGCCCTGATTTGTGGAGGTTTCAACCCAACAAACCTCTAGGGAGTTATTTCTCGAAACAATTCTGGTCTTGTCTCTCTGCCCCATACCTCAGTTCATTTGGACGTATGTCTTCTCGGATAACAATTTCTAGAATATATTTCTTCCACTTTGGTAGTTGGACACTCAAAGCACAATCTCATCATTCTCGTGCATTCATCTCAGTTGCCCATGTTTTCTTGTGAGTCTCCCACCATCATGTTGGAGTAAAGAGCAGTGCTATATCCAATGCATGGAATCTCTTTCCTTTTGGAAACATTATTTCAAGTTCTCCTAAAAATATGTTCACATTAGTTAAACCATCATAATACGGTAATTCATTTACCTCTGATGATATGGAGCGAAGAGATCTGTTCACTCGATTGCAGTGCAGCTCATATACTTCATGTAGCCGGTTCTGCCAGTTCTCAAACTCTCCATTTGAATCTGAGAAGTAAGAACTATATTTTTCCCCATTAATTCATCCATCAGCTGTCAGGTTGATTCAATCATGATATCGTGCAGTCAACTTATAGATATGGTGAACATCATCGTCTACTCGCACAAGATCTGTATATATTTCACCTTCTCCAGGATCTAAAGGAATTACAACTTTTGTTCCATTGTTATAAAATAATATACTTCTCCTCTTAATATTATGATGCCATCCATATCAATAACCCAATCTAAACCCAAAAGAGTAGGATAAGGATCAGTATCATCCACAATCTTTATGACTCCAAAATATGCAAGCACCTTAACTCATTCAATATCTACTACCACTTGTGAGAGTCTACCTAATGGAATGATTTTATGTTGGTTGGCCATGCACAAATGAATAGCAAACCACTGCAAATTACGCTCTCCCATGTGCTACCAAGTTTTTCTAGGCAAGAAATTTGCATCAAATCCCAGATCCAGAATGACATGATCCATCTCATAGGCACCAATTTCAACAATCAAGTGCATCCATAGTCTAATTATTCTTTTTTTATTATAGATCTTTTTGACAAATTTTTCCTCCATTAGGGGTTGCTCCCTTTCTGCACAGTTATCTATAAATTCTTGAATATTTTCCACTACCTTATTATTGCGCAATATTTTTATTCAAGCTTGTAAGAATTGCTTTATTTCTTCATCTACTCTGGCCACATCCATAGGTCTACTTGATGTTGATGTGCTTGCTTATGCAAACACCTTCTTCACTTCTATAAAAGTGTTTTTTTCATGTTGTAAATCAAATCCATCCTTTTTCTGAGGTGCCTTTCAAATCCAAATATCATCTTCTAGCTTCTTTCCTTTATCCTCACAAGTGGTTGCACCACTTCTAGTGAAAACATTCATGCTAGGATCCTCTTCACGCAGCTCTTCCCTGACCATCTAAATATTATGTGTCGGAGTCTTCATTTTATTCTCCTACATCTTAGCGATTAAAATAAGATAATATTGAATTACATGATAAAAATACCTAGAGTACCTGCAATATAGTCACACAATATTTGGACAGTTGCGCACATAATGACCAACATATCCACAGTTGTAATAGATGACATGTCTCCAGCCTTGAACAACTAATCCTCCTCCTCTTCCTTGCCCTCTAGTCTAGAATCCACCATGCCCAGATGGGGATTTTAGTGAAGTAGGTTCACCCTGCATTCTGTACAGCTCAACTTCGTTAGTCATCAAATCAAAACTTCGACATTGTTGTTCATCATGTCCCAGTGATGAGAAGAATCTTAAAAAAAAACTGCTTCATCTCAAGCATATGTTTTCCGATATTTTGACAGTGATTTGTCGTATGGGGACCTGTAGACTGACAAATCACACACCATACTAGAGGTTTCCCACTCGGTCCAACCACTCTTTTAAGCGGGCTTGGTCCTCCAGCGTGTGTATAATAATTGAACATAGGGAATTTATCCTTATGATGCCCAAAAACATTACATCTTATGAACCACACCTCTATGCATACCTCCTTTCCCTTATCTTTACATAGATTCTAAATCTCAAAATGCATTTCTTCTAACTGACTTTGAATCTGTTGAGTTCCAGTCACAACGCGTGCCGACGCAACTTCTAGTTTCATCGCAATTTCTCGAGCCTCAGCATGTGTAGCAATATTCTGTTGACTCAAGGGTTGGCGCAGATGCAAGAGAAACATAGCAATAAACCATCCCACATCTTAGAAATAAACCATTCCTTGTGTTGGATATCATAAATAGTGAATCCATTGTCTTTGATAGTGTGTTTCAATCTTTGATCTACATCCCATACAGATTGATTTTTCTCTTGTTGAATCTCTTTCAACTCCATGACACATTGTGCGTATGACTTTGGCTTCTTGAATTGTTATTTTCAGGAATCCTTTAGATCATTCATAGTTTCATTAGGGTTCTTTGATACATATATTATATACTAGTCCAGTGCACAATATTGAAAATAAGTGGCTATCTGCGCTTTTTTAACATCGTCACTATTAACCTGCAGTGCTCTCCATACAACATCAGTGAAAAACTAGAGTTTCTTGTATCTTCATTCCCAATACCTCTGAAAGTAGGAAAATTTATAAATGCGACCATAGTTGTGCCTGGTGAAGGTGGAGGTGGAGGTGGAGTGGATGAATTGTGTGATGAGTGTGGAAGTGGAGTGGATGGGATCTGAACTATGGTGAATGCTCCCTGATTATTCTGATCTTGCAGGGCTTCTTCTTCTTTAGAGTGTGTAGTTGCTGCTCTTCTGAAGATAGTCTTTGTTCCAAAAAGTTTTTAAGACTATCATGATTAGTTTTTACCTTGAAGTGTCTTCCCATTAGGTAAGTTTGTCATTTCTTTAGTGCATGCAGTATTGCTAACATTTCCTTCTCATAAATAGGTTTCTTTAAATAATTTCCTTTGATTGGATGACTTTCAAAAGCAATGGGTCTTCCTTCCTACATTAAAACAACACCAATTCCATTTCTCGAGGCATCACATTCCACAATAAAGGTTTTTGTGAAGTCTGGCATAGCTAAGACCGGTGCTAGGCACATTTCCTCTTTAAGATGTTCAAAGGCCTTAGTTGCTTCAGGATTCCATGAAAATGCATCTTTCTTCAATAATGTTGTTAGAGGTGCTGCTATTCTCCCATAATTCTTAACAAACTTGCAATAATACCCTGTTAACTTGAGAAATCCTCGCAACTGCTTTATGGTTGTGGGGAATTTCCATTCCTTAATGGCTTTAATTTTGTTAGGGTCTACTTTAACACCCTCGTGAGATACAATATGACCCAGATATTCCACCTCTTGTACTCTAAAGAAACATTTGGATTTTTTTGCATATAATTGTTTCTCCTGCAATAGTTTGAGCACCCTGTCAACATGTTCAACATGATCCTTCCAAGACCTGCTGTAGATTAGTATATCATCAAAAAATACTAGCACAAATTTTCTAAGGAAGGGTTTGAAAATGGAATTCATCAACCCTTGAAATGTAGAAGGTGCATTGGTAAGGCCAAAGGCATGACCAAAAATTCATAATGACCTTCATGAGTTTGAAATGCTGTTTTTGGAATATCTTCGGTCTTCATTCTAATTTGATGATATCCTGAACGAAGATCCAACTTGGTAAAATAAATTGCTCCATGTAATTCATCCAATAATTCGTCAATCACAGGAATGGGAAATTTATCTTTAATGGTGAGCTTATTGAGCTCCCTATAATCCGGACACATTCGCCATGATCCATCCTTCTTGTGTACCAATACCACAAGAGCAAAGAAAGAAATTTGACTAGGTTGAATTATACCCGCCTCTAACATTTCTGCAATCATACGTTCAATTTCGCTCTTTTGGACGTAAGGATGTCTATAAGGCCTGATGTTTGGAGGAACACTTCCTGGAATCAAATGAATAGCATGATCATGATCACGAACAGGTGGGAGTCCTTTGGGAGTTTCAAACACCTTGGAATGATTGTCCAAGACTTGTTGGAAATCTGCAGAAATAGATGATTTTGATGTTGGAATAGTGAGCATAATTTTGCAATTACGCCTCGTTGTTCTTTCTTTAGAAGCTTTTTCATGACATTAGAGCTTATTATCCTTCCTGGCTTCCCCGTAATACCCCGTAATTTGACTTCCTTTCCTTCTGAAAAAAATTTCAAGAAAAGTTCTTGAAAATTAAAAGCTACCATCCCCAAAGATTGTAACCATTGTACTCTTAGTACAACATCAACACCCCCCATAGGAATGGAAATCATTGGACTATAATCTCGATATTGGAATATACACACCTTTTTCTTGCTTTTGAGGAGCTCGATATTGAAATTGGATAATCTCTATGATTGCAGCACTTCAATATTTGAATTTTAGTATCAACGTAGCCCTATAAATTATCTTTCAAATTCCATAGGTCTGACCTGATTTGGATTCTCCAAGACAAAGTTGTGTCCAATCTTCCAAAATGACCTAATTTTGGACTGGTTTAGTAGAGCGGACTTGTACTACTTGCCACGTATCACTGTTTCATCCTTTGTCTCTAAAATTGATAGCCAATAAACTACAATTCGTGCACTTGTGACCAATTTTTACGGCACTCAAATCCGATGCCCAGAGAGAGATTTATTGAACTTTTCCCACGATCACCTCTTTGAGATGAAATTCAGGAGCTTGAAAAAGCACTACCTTCCACAGACCATATCTCCAAAAATATTACGAACCAAGCTCTAAAAATTTTTGACAAAATTCCTCAGGATTTCAGCTTTGCACCATACGCATTTCAAATTCTGACCCTTGATAGAAAACAATTTATAGCGCAAATGCCACGATGACTTGTTTAGGAGCCTGAAAAAAGATCTAACTTCCACAGATGATATCTCCGAAAATATTGCGAACCAAGCTCTAAAATTTTTAGAAAATCTTCCTTAGGATTTTGGCTTCGCACCCTAAACTTTTCAGCTTCTGAAACTTCGTAGAAAAAACTTTATAGTGAAAATGCCACGATGACCTGTTTGGAGCAACGAAACCCTAGAATTCAAAGCTCTGATACCAAATGTTGTGTAACCAGCTCCAAAAATAGAAGAAAAGAGAGATCAACGCCTTAGAAATAAGCCACTTCGAGGGGGCAACCTCCAATACATTACATAAATGAACAATTCTTGGATGATACAATTTAGAAAACCTCCTATCTATATATAGGAGTCCATGGGGCCATAATGTAATCCTAGTGGGCCACAATGTAATCCTAGCCAACCTAACAATAATAATTTAAGGGCACAATAATAAGAAAATGGGGGTTACAAGGGTACAATATTAACAATAAGGGAGTTACACTAACAACAATAAGGGGCTATACTAGTAATATAGGGACCTAACAACTAGAGCTACTAGTCTCTAGTTCGTCGTCACTATTAGATCTACCCTTGAGGGGACTGTAAATAAACCCTTCTTCAAGATCTGTATGGTAAATTCATCCACTACGTGTAGTCAAGCCTCTTTGGGACATTCACGTGATATGCTCAAACAAAGAACCTGTTCACACAATAACATCTTAATCCACAACTTTAAAGAGCACAGGACCTTACCTTTGGGACCCTTGAAAAATATTCTTTCCTATTCAGAATAAGACACAAACTAATCAATGGAAAAATAAGTCATGAATCCTCTCAGAACACGATGGATCCAGTGATCTATTGCACAGGGAATCGTATTGCTGGTCTCTTCTAACTGTTGTACTAGTTTTGGAGTCCACTGAGTGATTGCATTGTATTTCACATAGGTGTTAAATTCAGTCAATCGAAACAACCACTCATGCAACCTAGTCACAAAAAAAGCAAAGAATATCTCATGAAATTTTGTATAAATGTACTTTTGAACCCAATACTTAACAGATAATTTATAACTTCTATTCTCTTGGATCGTGAATTCAAGGATCTTTCTATCCATCCAATCTTTTAATTCGTTTTGAGTAGGATGCCAATACATAAATTCTCCCTAAAAATGATCCTGTTCCTAGCAACTGAACCATTTTTTGGCTTGAGGGGTCCTGACCTAGGTTCATATTTATTGCGCAACAAAAAAACCCTCCAAATACTGTCTCTTTCGTTAGTGACCTGCTTGTGTAGATCAAATTATAACTTGAAGTAGTATGGGGGTGTGCTGGAACTAGGTTTCCACACCCTAAGGAAGAATTTGATGTGGTGGCCCTAGAAAAACTTTTAACATAACTTATCATAGATAAATGCATATGCGGGCAACAACAAAACAATAGACTAACAGATAAACTTCATCGCATATTATCCCAACATGCAATATATATGTTTTTGTGCACAGTAAAGATATACACTTAAGCAGAACTATTAAGTAATCATGTACTTAATAATCAACTGATACTCATGCATAAAATATGTGACTTATTCACACAGATGCAATTTAGCCATGATAGAAGTAAATGCACAATCACAGAACCGATTCAATCTCAAAGAAATTAACATAATAGATTCACAATAAATCAGATAAATAACACATCAAGCACATAACACATTTGATTCTGCCAAAATAGTCTTCTATATTAATATATCCAATAGTTCCATTGCATTGAGACTTCCCTTACAATTTACTCTTCCCCGCACACAGCTAGCGGAGCTCACACATAGCTAGGAGTAGGTCTCCATGCACATAGCCAGCAAGAGCCTTTCTATGCAAAAACCTAGTCTTAGAATAAAATCCTTACGCAATAAGAAGAACAAAAATAACCAAAATATTCCTTCTTCATGACTTTACATTTACATATATACTAATCTTAGTGCGCAGATAACATGGCCTCAAACCATTGTTTGAGACTCATAGTTTTCCCTTAAAGTGCTTTTACATTAATTAGAGACTCTGACCCACCCCAAAGCCCCTTTAACTCTTCTGTGCAGTGCATACAACAAAATATATACAAAAACATGACCAAAATTGACCCCAAGGGACCCCAAGGGAGGTGTCTACGGAAAATTATCATCTAAAGATAATTGCATTTTGTCAATTCTATATAAGTCGGTTGGCAACCAGTACAGAAAAGTCATTTTTCTTATGGGGAATCACATGCACATGATTATATTCTTTTTCCATGCACTTGAAATGTTTGTGTTATTTGCAAAGTTTTTACTTGTTTTGACCAAATCAATTTCTCTTGAGTGTTTATTGAATGCCCGAGCATTTGGGTGTCTATTGAATCCCTGATGTTTCAAACGACTTAAGAATTTGACTGTCTATGCAATCTCTAATGTTTTCAAATGGTTTGCAGCCAGTTGATCATGGCTTCTATGATTATCATGTATATTTGAATTATTTTGAAACAATCTGACACGTTTACTTTTCAATATTTTTTCCCATAATTAGTCACATACTGTCAAGGAGACTTTGTGTGAATATTTCTATTCAATCTTGCTTGTTTTATGATGTGATAATTTTTCTTGTCAATATTTCTACTCTAGATGATCACGTCATATGAAGTGCCTGGTCGTTTTCTTTCCTAGGTAGTCACCAAATTTGCAACAACCTTTTAATTTTCTTTTATAATTAGTTCAAACCAGTCATTACTCATTCTCATACACTATAGTACTACTTTTACAATGATCAGGTCTTTGTCTTACTATTTTTATATCGTTTATTATTCTTATATTTCTAGTATTTACTAATTTATGATTTTTAGTTATTTCCTACTTGAATGGAACCACATCTCTCATTTTTTGGAGTTTATGTGTTGTGAAACGAGCTCCAAAAATAGAAGAAAAGAGATATCAATGCCTTATAAATAAGCCACTTCAAGGGGGAAACCTCCAATACATTACATGAATGAAAAATTCTTGGATGATACAAATTACAAAACCTTTTCTCTATATATAGGAGTCCAAGGGCCCACAATGTAATTCTAGTGGGGCCACAATGTAATCCTAGTCAACCTAACAATAATAATTTAAGGGCACAATAATAAAATATGGGGGTTACAGGGGTAAAATAATAACAATAATGGGGTTACACTAAAGAAAATAAGGGACTATACTAGTAATACAGGGACCTAACATGCCCCTCTCTTTCAAAAAAGTGTTGTCCTCAACACTTGAGTAGCTCTGGTTGTTTCTGTATAAAATTCGACTCATTTTTCCAACTAAATGTATCAGATGTAATAGGATCTTACTGCAAGTTTTGAATGAGTGTCCACACTTATTCTTCCTTCTTCCATTCATCTCTTGCTTCGGTTATCCAATCTATTTGGATAATAGAAATGGCACAAAGCAATGATTCCATCTCTTCATTCTTTCTTGAGAGTGCGTCTGCAACAACATTTAGCTTCCCTTTCCATCTTAGCTTCCATGTCATCCTTCTTAGATTCCATGACAGCTTCCATGCCATCCATCTTAGCTTCCATGCCATTCTTCAAACCATCCATCTTAGATGTGACGCCTTTCTCCAAACCATCCATCTTAGTTTCCATGCCTTTCTTCAAAACTTCCAGTCATTTTTTGTTGCTCTTTGCGAGAGCGAAATTGGTTGCACTTGCTCTTGTAATTTTGATATGTCATGTTGTAATTCTTCATCTTCATGAGTCATAGTAGAGCCTTCTAAAGGCTTAATGGGTGTTGAATTTTTTTTAGGAGGGCATTTTAGAATCCAATACTGATATCTATTCTACAATATTCCCTTGGAATCAACTCAACTTGATTCTTCAAAGAAGACTTATGAAATTCGGAAAAAAATACACACCTTTTACTTGCTTTTGAGGAGCTAGATATTGAAATTGACTTATCTCTATACTTGAAAATCCTCAATATTTTAAATTAGGCCCTGTAGTATTACTCTAAAGCTTATTTCAAATTCCACAGGTCTAACTTGATTTGGATTATTCAAGGCAAAGTTATGTCCAATCTCCCACAGTGACCTAATTATGGACTGGTTCAGTAGAGTGAACTTGTACGACTTGCCACGTGTCATTGTTTGCCTCTTTGGCTCTGAAATTTATAGATAGGAAACTAGAATACATGTGCTTCCGGTCACATTTTACAGAATTCCAATCTAATGCTCAGAGAGAGAGTTATGACTATTTTCCCACAATCATTTGTTTGAGATGAAATTTGAGATCCTGAAAAATATCTAACTTCCATAGATAATATCTCCAAAGATGTTGCAAACCAAGCTTTTAAATGTTGCGACGATGCTCCTTAGGATTTCGGCTTCACGCTCTAAAAATTTAAGCTTCTGAATCTTCATAGAAAAAACTTTATAGCGAAAATTCCACGATGACCTTTTTAAGTGAAATTCAGGAGACTACAAAAAGCACTAACTTCCAAAAATCATATCTCCAAAAATATTGTGAACCAAACTCGGAAATTTGGCGACGCTGTTCCTCACAATTTCAAGTTCACACTCTAAAAATTTCAGCTTCTGAACCTTTGTCGAAAAAAAGTTATAGCGAAAATTCCACGATGACTTGTTTGGAGCAGCGAAACCCTAGAATCCAAAGTTCTCATACCAAATGTTGTGAAACCAACTCCAAAAATAGAAGAAAAGATATATCAATTCCTTATTAATAAGCCACTTCGAGGGGGAAACCTCTAATACATTACATGAATGAAAAATTCTTGGATGATACAAGTTACAAAACCTCATTTCTATATATAGGAATCCATGGGCCCACAATGTATACCTAGTGGTGCCACAATGTAATCCTAGCTCACCTAACAATAATAATTTAAGGGCACAATAATAAGAATATGTGGGTTATAGGGGTACAATAATAACAATAAGGGGGTTACACTAACAACAATAAGGGACTATACTAGTAATATAGGGACCTAACATTATGTTGAATTGTCACAATCTGCAAATGAAAACACAACAGATGTTTTTGACATTATTTTTGTTTCTTCGAGTTATAGAAAGTGGAAAGAAAAAGTGGTTTCTTGTTGTTAGTGTTGGTAATTTTACTGTCATTTGGAACTTCAAACAAGTAAAAAATAGTAATCATGGGTGCTACAAAAATATGGAATTTCAAATAAGTAAAAAGTAGTAATCACGAGTGCTACAAGAGCCAAGAGGGACGAAAACATTTCTATTGTTACAATGTTGTTACAAAAGATGAATAAATTGTAGATAGCATATTCATGCATGACAAGTTCGCTATTACTGATAAGCCAGAGGCTCCACTACTTGTTGCAACACCGAGAAATAATACCAATATTTTCATTCGTATTTTAGAAGCTTTGTTTCGTTATTTATCCTATGTCTTCTTCACAACGACAATCAAATTCTTTCGTTCTTGACTATAAGTAATATATTTCAATGCCTATTCCATCTTCCATTCCAATAAGATATCATATCATTATGCTTACTATAGCAAATTGTTTTTTGTTTTGAGATAGATTCTCAGAAATATGAATATGCTTCTAGAGTTGGTTTGATATTTTTAATCACATCATTCATTTTTGTTAGACATGCCTGTTGTGAGCTTTTGTAGAGCGTATTATAGTTTTCAAAAGGAGTGTCAAGTATAACCACATAACAACTAACCTGCAGTTTTTTTTTGGAATTAATCTATAATGTTTTTGTGGATTTTAAAGTTAAAACTTGAAGCAACAAGTAATGTTTATATTAAGAGGGTGGAAGTTGATACTAATTTATGGCGTGTTGTATTATTTATTTTCTATTTAGTGTTAGAACATGTGGTGTTTTTTTTGCTTAAATTGTCAAAAAATATTCTCTGCACAAGAAAATTATTAATGATATTAGAATTGATAAAATAAAATAATAAATTATAATGTTTTTAGAGGAACATTACTAGAATGTTTTTAATAGAAACTTCTAAATTTTTTATGTTTGTTTGGTCAAAAATACTTATTGTGTGCACACAAAAACATATATAGATAGATATATATATATATATATATATGAAAAACATTATGACATCCCTTTCTCTTCCCCATAATATTGAGATTGAGGGTGACTCAACTGCCCTCAACTGCAAACTACAACAATGGGTGGTGAGTTAGCAGGTCCTCACACTAACGGTGCCTTGAAATAACATATTCAAACCGGTTGTGCTAACTAACTGGACTTCAAATACTTGAATCTATGCAATAATAATAGAACTAAATGTTCTCTTATTTTTAAAATCAAATTGCAAAATTTAGTTTAAGTTTGAGAACCATAGAAGTGGAGGTACAATAATAGAACCATAGAAGTGGAGGTACAAGTAAAACTGTTATTGGGAACTTTTAAGAGCATGGCATGTTGATGAGATTGTTGATTACTGTGTTAGTGAGATGATGTTGTTTATGTAAGTTTTGAAAATTTAACTTGGATAATAGAAAGAGAGATATTTATTTTCCTTGGTTGTTAAAATATATCTCGTTCAGGTTCCTAGATCTCAAGGGCTGGTAAATTGGTCACCGTGTTTATACATTTTATATAGCTTGAGATATATGCTTCTCCCATAATTTTAAGGAGGTGTGGCAAATCACTCAAGAAATAACATCCAAGATTTTATTTAGTTATTTTGTAGACAACTTGTGGTTACGTTCTAGGATGAGATATATGCTTCTCATATAATTTTCAGGAGGGGTGGAAAGTCACGAAAGAAATACCATCCATGATTTTATTTAGTTGTTTAGTAGGCAACTTGTGGTTGTGTTCAAATTTGAGTATACGTTATGGGTTCAACATTAAAAATATATGATCTAGTCACTCGGCCTCTTGGCTAATTTCATTTGTACATAAGTATATTTTTACGGAGTGAGAGGGGTTACTCAAAATTCCTTGAGATTATTTCTCAACAAACACAATGGGGAATGTATTTCGTACAATTGGAAATGAAAACTATCACAAATGCATATGAGATCTTACTGCCATTGTTATAACCAAAATGGTTTTGCTGATGTTTTACTCACTGAAAGTCTGCTTCTATAATAAATAATTTTTTATTTTAAAAAAAAATTGATAAGAATGAAAGAGAGAAAACTTCAATTTTTATCACTTAAGTGTTCAATAAATTGATTATATTTAAGAGTAGAGAAAATGTCAATTTTTACTTCAATATTTTTTTTCAGAAGAAAAAAACACTGTATATATTAGTAGAAAATATAACAGTACATATTCTACATTTCATTCTCAGCTGAAGAATATTCAGATGGAAGAAAAACCCAATATTACTTCAATATTCGACATTACTTCAATATTTAGGAATTCATTGTTCAATAAATTGATTACATTCAAGATCTCCCACAATTTTGGACAATATTTGAAGTTAGCACCACACATTTTCGCATTGTATTGGAATTGTTATAACCAAATGGGTGTTGCTTGGATAACAAATAATTTTAAATTTTAAAAATAAAATTGATAAGAGTGAAAGAGAGAAAACATCAATTTTTACTTCAATTTTTATCATTATTAGTCATTGTTCAACAAATTGATTACAATCAAGAGTTATTAATGAATCCAAATTATTGGACAATATCTAAAGTCGTCCCCTCAAATTTGCACATTGAATTGGCATTGTCATAACGAAAATGGTTTCCCTGATTTTTTACTCAAGGAAAACCATCTTGGATAACAAATAATTTTTAATTTTTGAAATAAAATTGATAAAAGTGAAAGAGAGAAAATATCAAATTTTACTTCAACTTTTATCATTATTATTCATTGTTCAACAAATTTATTACATTTAGGAGCTCTTAATGAATCAGAGAGTATTGGACAATATTAAAAGTTAGCTCCACACATTTTCACATTGTATTCACATTTTTATAACCAAAATGGTTTTGTTGATAAAAAGATAAGAAATAATTAAAATTTTTAAAATATCATTGTTCACCAAATTGATTACATTCAAGAGCTTTTAATGAGTCATAAAGTATTGGATAATATTTGAAGTTAGCACCACACATTTGCATATTGTGTTTGAAAGATATATAGAGCACACATCGGAAACATACAAAAACTAAACAATAAACTAAGCATGAATTTTCATAACACTAAAATGTCAAAGTAGCTACAGCTGCGTGTTACAACAAATTAGACTCAACGTCCTCACTCTGCATCTTCCTTATATACATGATCTATATTTATACACAAATGATGTCGGTTATTTGGCCCTTCGACAATCAATAGGTTAAGGCGGTGACCCTTCAATTCTGAGGAGGTCACAGTGGTGAGGCGGAAAGGGCACGTCAGTGATGGCAGGGTGGTGACGATAGTTTGTCAGAGTAATTACTTCCAACACCCCCTGTTAATTACCAATGAAAAATGACTTAACATAACTTAAACATGTCTGTTGTCTAAGTCTAAGCTAGGCTTACAATGACTCAAAAACTTTGATATCAAGTCTTTAACTAGATTTCTTTTTCTTTTTCTTCCAAATGATGTATCCTCTGAATTGCTTTATATTTGTCTTTTTGGTGTAGGTTCCAAATTTCAGTTTCTTCTTTTTTTTTTGTAGCTCATCCATCATGATATATTTTTTTGTCATAAAAACATAAAAATCATTTTACGTTGTTCATGGATGTCCTTCACCTCTTCAGAAATCTTCTTGTATGTGGACTGCTACCACGTCTCAGTTTGTTCTTCATCATCAATCTTCTGATTATCAAATTGCTACAACAAATGTTCATAATAAAATTTTATCTCTTCACGGTTCCAATACATAAAAATTTCATTGACATTTTCATTTTTGACATCATCCATGTTGTTTTCGACATTCATTGTTGAATATTCTATACAAACTTCATCAACACATTCTTCTTCATATTTTGTTGCTTCTTCTTGGTTTCTTCTAATATCTCCACACAAAAAATCAATATAGTTAAGTTTATATGAAAAAACATCTTCAGAACCATATTGGTTCTGTTCATTCTGCTCTTGAATGAGAGATTTCTTCTCTTCTTCCTTCTTTGACTCTATCGATGCCTCATATGCAAGCAGGTTTTCTTCCACTTGACTTCTAGGCATAAGTGAGTTTCTGTCATTGAATAACAATGTATCAATAAGATGTTTCTGTTGCACCATATGCAACCATTCAGCACCAGTGAATTCGTCTTCATCAAAGATAACATCAGAAATTTCAATTGTTGGATCCACTGAATCAATTTCCTCACCACTGACAACTTTATCTATGCCAAAATCAACTTTGATCCACTTAATTTCCTCACCATCAATATTGTGATTCACTTTTGAGTGAGATTCACCAAAATCTTCCTCTTTCTATAGATTTGCTACTACAGATCAATCTTCAATGTCATCTTCAAACATTGCTTCAATAGGCTATACTACAGCATGATATTCGACTTAACTACTCCCCCTTGCACCAAATTCTGCACCGAGGATCTTCCATGCTTCCTTTGAAGTTGTAGCTTTTGCTACATTGCACAAAAACTTCTCATCCAAACCCTGTTTGATAAAATATAATGCTAGAACATCACATGATTCATCATATGGGTTATTACAGTGACACTCAATTAAACCTTTATCTCATGTTGAGATTTTTCTGTTTTGAATAAAATTGGCAAAAATCTCATTAGGTGACAAAAATTAGGAATTAGTTCCTAGATTAGCTCCAGTTTGTTGGGAGGGAGTTAATGCATCCTAAATTTGAGTTGAGAGGATTTATGAGGCTGTTAGATTCTCCTGCTATATAACAGGTATCCATACGTTTGTTTTGGAGAGTGCGTGTGGGTGTGAGAGTTTGTAATCTCCTGTTTATTAATAAAGAATTGCCGATGCCTGTTGTGTGGACGTAGCCCAGGAGGTTTGGGTGAACCACGGTAAAATCACTATGTCTTCTTGTGCATGATTTATTTGCTGAGTATTTAATTGTTTTGCTGTGCATGATCTCCAACAATTGGTATCAGAGGGTTCTGTTGGAGTGCGTTGAACGCTGGTGCGTGGAGTGCGTGGAGTGCGCCGGTTGAACGCTGGTGTTGCTGCTGAACACACAGTGATGTATGTTGCGTCTGGGCTATGAATGTCTGGGCTATGCGTCAATGTCAGACTCAATGGCTATGGCAATGCCGTGAATCAAATGTAAGAGCTGACGGTGGTGCTGGCCGGAGGTCTGCGTGGATTACCAACACTGCATGGAGTGGACACAGTTGTGCGTTCAGCGGTGAAGAGATTGATCTATGGCGTTGAATTTTTTGCGTGGAAAAGTTTTTTTTTTAAAACCTGCGTTGCAGTTTTGCTGCTGGTGTTGCTGTAAGAGCGGAAAGCAGTAAAGAGGGCACCATAGATGCGCAATCCCAGAATGTTGCAGAGAATAAGTCCAGGGCTGAAGAAAGATCGATGTGGAGGGAGCGTGTCCAACGCTGCGTGAAAGTTTGTTCAACAGAATGCCGTGAGTCGACTTTTAAGCCACCGTTTTTTTTTTTTTTTTAAGGTTTTTAAATGTCAAAGAATGAACGCTATTATAAATCGATTTTGAAGGCTGTTATAAATCCATTTGACATTTAAATAATGCCATTTGCACATATCGATTTGAGTGGTGGAATTTTAAACTAAAAATCGATATGTCAAAGTCGATTTGTCATAGCTCGATTTATGAATAGTTTTTTTTTTTAAATGGAGTTCATAAGATCGATGGCCTTTTTTATTTAAAGAGGTGTATTATATGCCATTAAATCGATTTGAAAGGGTTTTTTAAATAAATCGATTTATTGTAATGCCATTGTATTTATTTGGCATATAAATCAAAGGATTGTAATCTGATTTAAGGCAAAGGCATTTTTTTTTTTTTTTTAAACACAAACTTCATTGGTTTAAAGTTGGTTTTCTGGAGATTACTGTGTTTTTTGCTGAAACAAGATGGCGAAAACTCAAAATTCTCGGTTTGAAATTGAGAAGTTCAATGGCAAAAACAATTTCGAGATCTGGAAGCTAAAGATGCACGATCTGCTGGTACAACAAGGCGTGGCGAAAGTGCTGTTGGGGAGGAGAAAAAGGCCTTCTTCCATGACGGAGGATGAATGGGATGAGTTGGATGACAGAGCTCTGAGCACAATTCGGTTGTGTCTGGCGGATGACGTTCTGTTCAACATTGTGTCAGAGAAGACCGCCGCAGGCTTGTGGATAAAGCTCGAGAAGCTCTACATGACGAAGTCCTTGACAAATCGGATTCTCCTGAAGCGGCAGCTATACAGTTTGCGGATGAAGGAAGGTACCTCGGTTACTGACCATCTGAATGTTTTCAATACTCTATTGGTACAATTACAAAGTCTAGATGTAAAATTTGATTGAGAGGATAAGGCAATAACTCTATTGTGTACATTGCCTGAATCGTGGGATCACTTTGTTACTTCCATAAGCTTCAGTAATGCAGCTGTTCTTGAGTTTGACGATGTGGTTGGAGCCATGTTGTCTGAGGAGACGAGGAAGAAGTCGAATGCTGACACCTCTACATCAGAGGCAATGATGGCTAGAGGTCGTTCAAGAGAAAGACGCTCTGGTAAGCGCATCGATTCGCGTTCAAAGTCGAAAGGGAAGAAGAGCAAAGTGAAGTGCTGGTTTTGTGGCAAATCGGGGCACTTGAAGAAAGACTGCTGGAAGAGACAACAAACAGAGAAGAAAGGAGACTCTTCGACAGAGAAGAAGGAGGCAAATGCGACAGATACAGGTTCGGCATCTGGTTCAGGTATGAGCGATGAAGTGTTGTCTGTTAATATGTCAAATCATGGTCAACATTGGTTGTTAGATTCCGGTGCATCAAACCACATGTGTATTCATAGAGAATGGTTTAAGACATATAGATCAGTTAATGATGGAGTCGTGTACATGGGTAATGATGTCACATCTAATATTGTGGGAATAGGAAGTATACAACTGCAAATGTTTGATGGCACAACTAAATTGTTAACAGATGTAAGACATGTTCCAGACTTAAGGAAAAATCTAATTTCACTGGGAGCACTTGACACGAATGGATATAAAACTGTAATTCAAGGTGGAGTTATGAAAATCTATAAAGGTATTTTACTAGTAATGAAAGCTAAGAAAGAAGGAAATCTGTTTCAGTTAGAAGGAAGAACAGGGTCAGTTCATGTGTCTACGGTGTCTGAACATGACAGTAGTTCCATTCGCCTATGGCATCAAAGGTTGGGCCATATGAGCGAAAGAGGGTTGAAAATTTTGGCTGATCGCAAGTTACTTCCTAATCTAAGGTCTGGAAATTTAGATTTCTGTAAGCATTGCTTGTTTGGAAAACAAAGTAAACAAAAATTTAAAACAGGCAAACATACTAGTAAAGGCATACTTGATTATATTCATTCAGATGTTTGGGGTCCAGCCCCTACAGCGTCATATGGTGGTTCGTCGTATTTTGTATCGTTCATTGATGACTTTTCTAGGAAGGTGTGGGTCTACATGTTGAAAAGAAAGTCTGATGTTTTTTCAGTTTTCAAACAGTTTAGAGCATTGGTAGAAAACAACACTGGTAGAACAATAAAGTGTTTAAGAACTGACAATGGTGGTGAATTTACTTCCAAGGAGTTTGACAGCTATTGCAAGGATGCAGGGATCGAGAGACATAAGACCACGGTTTATACTCCTCAGCAAAATGGAGTTGCTGAACGCATGAATAGGACTCTTCTAGAGAGAGCAAGGAGTATGCTGAGTAACGCCGGGTTGCAAAAGGAGTTGTGGACGGAAGCAGTGGCAACAGCTTGTTATGTGATAAATCGGTCGCCATCAACTGCGATAGGTTGCAAGATTCCTCAAGAGGTATGGAAAGGACATCCTTGTGACTATTCTAAACTCAGAGTGTTTGGTTGTGATGCATATGCTCTAGTGCCTAAACATCAGCGAACTAAATTAGATCCAAAGTCTAAAAGATATATCTTTGTTGGGTATGGTGTTGGAACAAAGGGATATAGATTGTGGGATCCTACTACCCGCAAAATCATCATCAACAGAGATGTAAAGTTTGATGAATCCTCTCTTGTACAGTTAGATGTAGACAGTAAATTGAAACAGGATGATGTATTTGATTTTCAGCACATTCAGTTTGACAGCACTTCTAATGATAGTCATGATGACCATAGTTCAGATTCTAGTCATGAACAGGTTTCAGAATCAGATCATGAACATAGTTCAGATGTAGGTCATGAACAGGTCTCAGATGGTGATCGGCAAGAAGTTCCTACAGGTGGTGGACAGCCAATTGCGGAAGCACCAGAAATAGCTTTAAGGAGGTCTACAAGAATAAAACGTGCTTCGAGAAGGTATGATGATTATGTTACTTCAGTTGCTTTGATCGCTAACGACAATGAACCTCTGTGCTATCAGGAAGCAATAGAAGGTTCGAATAGTGACAAGTGGAAAGCAGCCATGAAGGACGAAATGATGGCCTTGAGTAAGAACGGCACGTGGGATCTGGTTGAGCTTCCGAAAGACAGGAAAACTGTGGGGTGTAAATGGGTTTACAAGCTGAAACGGGGTGTGAATGATACGGAGGACAGGTACAAAGCGCGACTGGTTGCAAAAGGGTTTTCTTAGAAAGCAGGCATAGACTTTCATGAGATTTTTTCACCAGTTGTTAAAATAGTTTCAATTCGAATTGTGTTAGCTTTAGTTGCTTTGTTTGATTTAGAGTTACAGCAACTAGATGTTAAGATTGCTTTTCTACATGGAGATCTAGATGAGGAAATTTATATGGAACAACCGGAAGGGTTTGTTCAGCATCGCAATAAGAAATTTGTCTGCAGGCTCAAGAAGTCATTATATGGCCTGAAGCAGTCGCCTCGGCAATGGTATAAGAAGTTTGATTCTTTCATGTTGAGTCATAAATATGTTAGAAGTGAATATGATCATTGTGTGTATTTCAAGCAATTGAAAAATGGCATGTTCATTATCTTAGTGTTGTATGTTGACGATATGCTTTTAGCAAGCAAAATCATTGATGAAATCAACAGGTTGAAGACTCAGATGGCAAGGACATTCAATATGAAAGATCTAGGAGCAGCAAGACAGATTTTGGGCATGGAGATTTTCAGAGACAGGAGCAATGGTAAGCTATGGCTATCACAACAGAAGTATGTTGAGAAGATACTTTTGAGGTTTGGTATGAATAATGTGAAGCCTGTGTCAGTCCCTTTTGCTTCCGATTTCAAGCTTTCTTCGGGTTTATGTCCTAATACAGATGAAGAAAAGGATTATATGTCTCGAATTCCATATGCCAATGTAGTAGGATGTTTGATGTATGCGATGGTTTGTACTCGACCGGATATTTCACATGCAGTTGGGGTTGTCAGCAGGTACATGGCAAATCCGGGTAAAGAACACTGGTCAGCAGTGAAATGGGTGCTTCGGTACTTGAGAGGCACAAGTAGTTATTGTATCACTTACAATAAGAGCGGTGAATATGTTTGTGGATATGTTGATTCTGATTTTGCAGGTGATTTGGATAAGAGAAGGTCAACTTCAGGGTACGTCTTTACTCTTGCAGGTGGAGCTATCAGCTGGATGTCAAAGCTACAGAACATTGTTGCTTTATCCACTACTGAAGCAGAATACATTGCTGCTTCTCATGCTTGCAAAGAGGTGGTTTGGTTGAAAGGTTTGCTTGGTGAGTTTGGTGGGTTACAAGACAACATCAGATTACTTTGTGATAGTCAAAGTGCAATACATTTGGCTAAGAATCCGGCCTATCATAGTAAGTCAAAGCATATTCCAATTAAGTACCATTTTGTAAGACAGGTTATCACTGAAAGGGGAGTCTCTCTTGAAAAGGTGCATACAAAGGAAAACTGTGCAGACATGTTCACGAAACCAGTTTTGTTGGAGAAGCTGCGTTGGTGTTTGGCTTCTCTTGGCTTGCAGAAAAGATAAAATAATAATAACAGGGCATCAGGCTAATTGTTGTCAAGATGGAGATTGTTGAGAATTTTCTGTTTTGAATAAAATTGGCAAAAATCTCATTAGGTGACAAAAATTAGGAATTAGTTCCTAGATTAGCTCCAGTTTGTTGGGAGGGAGTTAATGCATCCTAAATTTGAGTTGAGAGGATTTATGAGGCTGTTAGATTCTCCTGCTATATAACAGGTATCCATACGTTTGTTTTGGAGAGTGTGTGTGGGTGTGAGAGTTTGTAATCTCCTGTTTATTAATAAAGAATTGCCGATGCCTGTTGTGTGGACGTAGCCCAGGAGGTTTGGGTGAACCACGGTAAAATCACTGTGTCTTCTTGTGCATGATTTATTTGCTGCGTATTTAATTGTTTCATTGTGCATGATCTCCAACATCTCAAAGAAAAGTTATCATTCTAATAACCCAAAGATCAAAATTTTTACCATTAAACATAGGTGGTGGTAGCAGATCAAAGCTACACCATTCACAGTCCATCTTTTCTCCATCTTCTCCTAGAGTTTTGATTTCCTTGGCTTCGGCGTGAATCTCAACGATCTTTTCCATTTATTTGTGATTCATTTTCTTAATCAACTTTAGCCTAGCTCTGATCACATGTGGGTATCTTCCATATCGCCCCCCAAAAAAAATATGACTTTTAATATATGCCCCCGTAAGGCACAAACTTCACCCAACACAAGGTTATGACATATCACCAAAAGAAATTTTCATACAAACAAATTTTGGTAAAGCCCAAAAACATTCTAAAAATAAACCCTTTTTAATAAACCTCTTTAAAATCACCTTTGCCAAATCTTATGGTACTAAAATAATTTTTCCACTTAACTTAAAAAAATATCCTTAGAACTTTGAACAAATATAGGAAATATAACCTCAACAACAACCATCTATCTCACATGCATATTATATAGTATAGGGGCTATAAACCTTAAACCTGGCAGTTGCTCAAATCTGAACTGCTGATACCATATTAGAAAATTACTCTAGAAGACCCAGCCTTGGCTCTCCAACGTCCTATTAAATCAGCACCAACCAACGTCCAAAACTGATCTAAGCAGTAACCTTCAAGTCGGGTTCACCAAGTCTGCGGCTTTGTGGCTCTTCATGTAGCAAAATCGGTACTACAATTGGCCTCCTTCCACATATTCAACACGGATTTCACAAAACTGTACCTCAGAATGACCATAATCATTAATTAAGTTTATGATAACAAAGAGTTCCACCACTTACACTCTTTAACATACAACAAGAGGTATGTACCACCTCCCAGCAGTGACACACGACAACTGCAACCAGGTGCAAACAAAAATACGTCAGCACTTATGTTCACAACAACGCTCTCCAATCTGTTCCAACAGAGCCCTCACGACTCTAGCCAAACAAAGCTCTTTGAAGCATTGCACCAATGTCGGTGTTCTCCGCACGCTATCCCCAAAGTAAACAACACTGCCGATGGCTAGACAACTGTACACAACCAACTCTCCACAAAAATCTGACTGCACATCTTCACAAGCAATTAAAGTGCAGCGAACAAAAAAAAAATACCCAATTTATGACAGGCCATTTATTTCTGGGCGAGGGCTGTGGCCCTCTTCCAACAACTATCCATCTCTTCTCTGGCTATGGCAGCTAGTTAAAACCGGTGGCTCAGCTAGTGGCTGCGGCTAACAATGTAAGGCAGCAATGACTTACAATGTACTGTAGCTATGGATTTAGAGTCAACAACAATGAGAATAGAGGCTATTCAAATTTCTCAATGATGACTTTCCTTCCAATTATCAGTTGTGCAGACCGAACATTCACAGGTTCTTCAGTCCTATAGCTCCAAGAGATGGCTGTGGCGGCTCTCAACATAGGCTACTCAGGCTCCTTCAACCGATAATAATGAACAACGATTTTTTTCTCCGGTGGCCCTTCAAACTGTGGCCATAGACGACTCACATTTTTTGGATTGAATACCGATAAGACGAGTTGCTACTGAATGAATTGCTTCATGTAATAGCTTAAAGCTTACACAATCATAAATGCTTAAAACCGCTTCAACGTAGCAATGAACATAATTACTCAAATTCAAGGACTTATTTTACTGAGCCCTAAATAACGTGGCTCTAGTACCAATTGAAAGGTATACAGAGCACACAACGGAAACATAGCAAAACTAAAAAATAAACTAAGCATGAATTTGCATAACACTGAAATGTCAAAGCAGCTACAGCTGCGCATTACAAAATATTGGACTCAGCGTCCTCACTCTGCATCTTCCTTCTATACCTGATCTACATTTATACACAAAATGATGTCGGTTATTTGGCCCTTCGACAATAAGTAGGTTAAGGCGGCGACCCTTCAAATCTGAGGAGGTCGCGACGGTGAGGACAGGTCGGTGATGGTAGGGTGGTGATGGCATTGGCATTGTTATAACCGAAATTATTTTGTTGAGAAAAGGATAATAAATAATTTGAAATTTTTAAAATAAAATTAATAAGAGTAAGACATAAAAAGTCAATTTCTACTTTAATTTTTATCACTATTATTTATTGTTCAATAAATTGATTACATTCAACCGTCCTTAATGAATCCCAGAGTATTGGACAATTTGTAGTAACCACTAACACTAATATTAGAAAATTCGAAGTTAGCACACACATTTGCAGATTGTATTAGCATTTTTATAACCAAAAAGGTTTTGCTGTAGTTTTATTTTTTTACTGAGTTTTTCACGGATTTAAATTTTTAAAAACTATAAATTTAAATATTTTTTTACTCATTTTTACACTCGTTTAAATTTTTAAAATTATAATTTATATTTTAAATTTTAAATTTTAAAATTTATAAATTAAAAAATACATAGACATGATGTATCTTTTTGCTATACATGCTACAACAAGATAAAATTGGTTGGGCAATCAGACTAGGTAAAACTAAAAGACCTCTACTAAAAGAAATTGTGATAAAATGTGTACCTACCTGATAATGATTTGAGATTCGGGTGAAAAATGGGTACGTCTGAGGTGCGAACCACCACTACTCTTAAGCTCTTGTTCAAGGGAATCCATGACATTATGTCATCCATGTTCCATAATTTGACTGCAGACCATTACTACGACTATTCTACTACTGTTTTGGTATTTTATCCTTTAAATCTAATTAAAGAAATATAGAAACAAAACATCTTTACGTGGAACATCGGTAAACGTATTGCAATGGTTAAAACCCTTTCTATTGTACACAAATTCACTTTGAAACAAATTATAAATTAAAAAACGCCTCTACAGTGTAACCCTTGAGATTTATCTTTTTGCTCCTCGTCTTGGAACAAAATAAAACCTGTTTGGAAGTCACACCGAGTAAAATTAAGAAACTAATGCTATGCCAAACTAGAAAAGAACATCATGAAATTGAATAATTTATATAGTTCACAACATCATCATTGACAAGTCGATCCCATTATTTAATGTAATTTTTATAAAGCATTCACACAAAGTAGATTGACCTAAACCCTAAATCGAGAATGAACTAGGTTAGCTCTGTAACTAATGCTTTAACAAAATAGAGCCACACATTGTGCGAATCTCGCTGATTTTAGGGTAAGAATGACGTGAATGGAAATATGAATGATAAATAAATAAGTATAAAACAAATATGTTTCATCATTCCTTCATCTCTGCAATCTCACTCCAAATTAAAAGTGTCTCGGAAAGCAGACAAGGATAAAATGACGGAACTAAGGTTAAAGCTTAACCCTAGAAGAAGAAAGAACACCATGAAATATAAAATATAAGATTAATACAACCCATGTGAAATAAACAAAAAAAAATTATTAACATTAGTCAGAAGCATTGAATGGGTATATATTTAACTAGAAAAGGGCTCCTTCAGAATAGAAAAGGAAGTTAATGTAGATTACCCTAAAGCTGGAGAAAAAAGAATTTAAACCCTGCGATTGATAGAAAGAAACACCAATCCAACCGAGATGGATCTGAGAGCCACAATGGAGAAAGAAATAAAAAAAATTATAAACAAATCTGCATAAACATAATTAAATTTGAAATTCAAGCAAGAAAATCTACTATAGAAGTTGTGGTACTCACCGACCTAGTCTAAGTGAAGCAAATACTGGCATAGCTCAAGAGCTGAGTTCACTTAGGGTTTGCAACACCCATCACAAGGCTCACACAAAAGAGAACACGTTTCAATTGAGCCAATGTGGGAATGTAACCCGTCGTACAATCAACATATTTAACTTAATTTTGATTTAATAATTATTAGGTGAATTAGGTTTTCATAGTTAGTTGAAAAATCGATTAAGTAATGATGAATTATGTTTTAAGAAAAATATAAGTACATGAATATATGAATGATTGAGTTTTTTTTGTTTAAATTATTAATGGAAAAATGGGAGAAAAGATTAGGAGGAGAGGCGCATAGTAGTTACCAACTACTAGTAAGTTATTCAGTTGGAATTCTTCGTCTTTCTCCCCATAGATAAAAGGATCTCATGTGGGATAAAGGGGGTTGGATACTCAAATAAGGCAAGAAGAATATCAGTAAAGACAACCAATCGCGATTGTAAGAGATTCTCGAGCTCGAAGTAAATTAAACCAGTGGAACCTTATTAGATTGAAGCAATACTGAACCTGGTGGGGTTCTAAGGTAGCAAGAAAGACAATCCAGATTGGCAGATGTTCAGAGACTGGTAGTAGGGGCTTGAGGGGAGTG
This sequence comes from Pinus albicaulis, assembly GCA_034641835.2. NCBI lineage: Eukaryota > Viridiplantae > Streptophyta > Pinopsida > Pinales > Pinaceae > Pinus > Pinus albicaulis. The sequence goes on from CM076570.1 coordinate 169,670,671, forward strand.
TTGGACGTAATTTCCATGCTCATTCGTAGGGAGGAAGACACTCCTATTGAGATTTTCTACTCATACTAGTCTATCAGATTTTATAGTTAAAGAATCAGGTATTCAATCTGTATATGTTCTTTTATTTCATTTTATTTGACATTCGTACAGGAAATCTGAAGGAATTTAGGAATGAAAGAATGGTATGTTTTACTAATAATTTGAATCACCGAAAGTAAATTAAGATGAATCCTTAAAGAAATATGACAATAGTATGATACCTCTGTAATAGTATTTCCGAGAAGTTTTGGGATTATGCATGTAAATAGTGTTTTATATGACACCATGAAAAATAGTGATTGAACACCTGTTGTCCCATGATTATTCTAGGGAGTTAGTCAAGACTGTGGGTCTCGTTAGTCTCACCAAGAACTTAATCCCAGTTAAACAGTCTGAATATAGGGGAAAAACCTACTCCAAAGATAAACAAGTTGTCTCGCCTTGGGAATATCATTCTAATTCTATAAACTAATTGTTAAGAATGGAGAATTATAGAACACATGCATAAACCCTTGAATGGAAGATTGTATAAATCCTTGAATGGAAAACTGTCATACAGAGAATTATGGAATAGCTAAATCAAATCATTGAATAGGAACTATAAATTTGAAATTATGAAAACAACAACAAAATAAGTCCAATACCTTATTTTTAAACGAGATATAAGGAGATCTTACTTATTCTACACAAATATAAATAGTAGTATTGAAAGGATTTCGTCACAGGTAATGTACAAATTAAATTAACACAGAATAGTCAAGTGACCCTAAGGGTTTCACTTGTTATGCATTTCATTCCATAAAACAAGCATAGCTATATTTCTCTTAACACAGGAACAATGTATTTACATTCAGCGGTAACCTTACAAGTGGAATCTGGAAAAAAACAAAAGGGTAAAACAACTAAGGAGACTTATATGGAGAAGCAAGTTAAGAAATCCTTTCTCCACACATAGAAGAAAGATAAAACAATTCTCGTTATTATGGCCAAACACCCAACAATAATATGAAATTCAAGGTTACATTCTTAAAACAAAAATAGTAATGCAAACCATGTTACTGAGAACAATGTACCTTAGTATAAGTTATATACTTATTAGATAATTTCAGTGATAATAAACCCTCGGCCAAGCCGGCCAAACTATGCATTAAACACCGAAGGTATCTCATAAAGAAATAGATGAGTTGTAATTATGCCTAGAGGGGCAGGCATTCCTCGTAGAACAAATAGTGAAACCCCGAGTGAAGTAGTACTTGGAAAAAATGGTGGATAAACTCAAAACCTGTGTTTGAATATTCCACAGTTTATAGTTTGTACAGGGCAACAATAAATGTAATTTGAATAACTAATTAAATTGTTTGAACTTTAGTGGAATCAGTAGGCTTGCCTGTGCATTAGAAAATGGATGTGACCTTTCTTGTGTGAGAACAGTCATCGAGGGACAAGAAACTTGAAAAAATCAACACCCTTTCTTGAGAAATTACTATATGCAGTAATGATGCAACTGTAGTGAGAAAGTTATTATTAGTGAAGTGGTTTTCATCATCTTAGATCAATGGGATCATGGAACTGGAGGAGTATTAAACTACCCATAACCACATAGGAGCTAGCGGCATCAGGACCTCGGAAGAATGCTAGAATCTCAGAAAAAACCACTATGTGTTGTAGGGTTTTAAAGCATCAATAATGTGGCTCAATGGCACAAAATTAAAAAGAAAGAAAGGGTTTGCGTGTGGGGTTTACCATAACCACCCAACAGTGAACCTGGACCATGGATCCGAAAGGAGATCCACAGTGCCCGACTCCCCACATGTCCTCCTCGAGTTCCACCATTTCGTTTAACCATTGAGCACATAAATACATTACAGATCGGAATTTCAAGCCACCTATCAACCACATGAATAGGTAAGTTTATGGTTTACGTGTCAACGGATGACAAGGAAAGTTGGAGGATGATATTTAAGAGGTTTAACTCTTGCGTTAACTTATCTCGACGACTAATGATGTGCAACATAAATATTCTCCAAACATTAGTGTCAAATAAACGAGTTTGAATGCGAATGTGAGCCATAATTAAAGAGTATAAATATATACGTATTGTGCCTTAAATTTATCAGAAGTAGTAAATGAGAAGTCTGACTGATATATTGAACATGTTTATTAAGGTTTAAATCATCATACAAATCACTTAAAGGTGTAAATATAATGAATCAGTGGGTACATTAGTATTTTTTTATTTTTATTTACTAATGTTCGATGGTGTATATGTTACATTTCGTATCAGATCCAAGTTGTTATATGGAGGCTTGAGTGGGCACTATGAATGCACCAATTGTCGTGGAGGGAGTAAGCAAAGTAGTTGTCACAATGTGAAGAGGATCTGTAAGTAAGATTACAGAAAGAGCTCTAAGAGAAAACCGATCCGTACCAGGATCATAATTAAACCACAAATGTGGGTACAGTTGGGAGTCAATCAACAACAAAAAACAAACCAGCTATTGACAAAGCAACAAAAAAAAACTCAAAGACAATTATAAACTGTTCAACATATGCAATTCGAAATGGAATGCATGCGGACAAAAAATGAGTGATTGATGCAAGAACATGAGAAGATTCTAAAAGGCATGTCCGATAAACAGAATCATAGGGTTGTCTAGTATATCCTTGGCTGCGATACTCGAGGTATGAGAGAGATAAAACAATTTACAGAAGGAAATTTTGAATATATTCATACTCAACAGAGGGTCAGAGTTGACTATGGGGAGGAATCAAGCAGGGCAACTGACTTTGAAAAGAATAAGAAGCAAAAGTTTGAGATTCAAGGGGAATTTCACAAAATGAAACCTCCATACATTAATGGTGAAGTGGAAGAAGTGTCAAAATCCAGGGTGATTGAAGTGGGTAAATACTTCCAAGTCTATGAGTATAATAGCAACCTTCGAGCTAGACTAGCTATTTATCATCTACAGGGGAAAGCCCCTTTGTGGTGGGGGGAGGTTATAGCTATGCATGGAATCAACGAGCAGAATATAACGTGGGAAGAATTTTAGCAGCTCTTCGAAAGTACATATCTAACAGAACGTTTTTATGATGACAAATCCAAGGAGTTCCATGATTTGAGCTTGGGTCAATTGATAATTGAAGAATATATTACAAAGTTTACCTCTTTTCTAAGGTATGTACCATACCTCTGTGAGGAGAAAGCTAAGGTGCAACGATTCCTCAGTGGGTTGCTGAGATACATGAATGAGCGAATTAAGTTCGATAGCCTTGAAACAATGGATAGGACAATAAATAAGGTCCGCATGTGTTACCTACATTCTAAGCAAAAATATAGTGGAAATAATTGGCCCCCAAAGAAAGGACAGAAAAATTTCTCTACATTTAAACATATCAAATCTGTTGGTTTCAGAAAAAAAACAAAGTTGCAGCACGAAAGAAACCAGGAAAAGGCCAACAAGGACCCAAATGACAGACGAATACTAAGCTTCAGGAGGTTTCAAGTAAACCAAAAAATAACCAAGCACCAAAACCGCCAATGCGGTGCTCGAGTTGCGGGGAGGCACATTACTATAAGAATTATCCTCATCGCAAGCCCGAATAGGTGGCCAATTTGTAGGATGTTGTGAAACCAGCGCCAAAAATAGAAGAAAAGAGATATCAACGTCTTAGAAATAAGCCACTTCGAAGGGGAAACCTCCAATACATTACATGAATGAACAATTCTTAGATAATTCAAATTACAAAACCTCCTTTCTATATATAGGAGTCCATGGGGCCACAACGTAATCTTAGTGGGGCCACAATGTAATCCTAGCCGACCTAACAATAATAGTTTAAGGGCACAATAATAACAATATGGGGGTTACAGGGTACAATAATAATAATAAGGGGGTTACACTATGAACAATAAGGGACTATACTAGTAATATAGGGACCTAACATGCCCCTCTCCTTCAAAAAAGCGTTGTCATCAATGCTTGAGTAGCTATGGGTGCTTCTGTATAAAATTATCATCCTCCCATGTAGAATATTCAGTGGGTAAGTTCTTCCACTTGATGAGATACTCTGAAATTGAACGATTTCGTAGCTATCAAGTTCTTGTTTTCGTCACCACTTCAGATTCCAATATGATTTTTCCTTCCTCATCAAGTTCTCGCAAGATTGTTTGAACTGGAATATTTTCACCTATAACCTTCTTTAAGCATGAAACATGAAAAACTGGATGCACTCATGAAGAAGAAGGAAGCTCCAATTTGTATGCCATAGTACCAATCTTTTGCAACACCTTGTAAGGACCATAGTACTTTGGCGACAATTTATTATCCTTCTTAGCTTGCTTGAGGGACATTTGTTTGTATGGTTGTAGCCGTAAAAATACCCAGTCTCCTACATCAAAACTTCTCTCGCTGTGATGCTGATATGCCTATTGTTTCATTCGATTTTGTGACAAATTCAGGTTATCCTTTATGAGTTGTAGAACTTCTTGTTAATGCGTGATGTGATATTCCACTGCTTGAACCTTCAAATTTTCTCTTAAAGATGATGTGATGGACAGTGGATGACATCCATAAAGTGCCATAAATGGGGTCATTTTTGCTGCAGTATGGAATGAAGTGTTATACCACCATTCAGCGAGAGGTAACCACTTGACCCATTGTGTTTGTTTATTAGATACAAAACAACGAAGATATCCTTCCAAACATTTATTTACTATCTCAGTTTGACCATCGGATTGAGGATGATAAGATGAGCTATGAGATAATTGAGTACCCAAACAAGAAAATAACTCCATCCAAAAAATTCCAGTAAAAATGGGATCTCTGTCACTCACAATAACCCTTGGGTTTCCATGTAGTTTTTGAATTGTGTCCATAAATGTAATATCAACTATACTTGCTTTAAATGGATGAGATAATGCACAAAAGTGTGCATACTTGGTAAGTCTATCAAGTGCCACCATGATGACACTCTTTCCTTCGGACTTAGGTAAACTTGTGATAAAATCCATTGAAATATCCTCCCAACGTTGACTTGGAATGGATAACGGTTTTAGAAGACCCGGGGTCTTAATTGTCTCAACTTTATTCTGCTGGAAAATAAAACATTCCGCCACAAACTTTTGAATATTAGATTTAAGGCCATCCCATAAAAAAATCTTTCTTCACCTTGTGGTAAGTTTTTAAAAATCCTGAGTGTTCTCCTAAAGGAGAAGTGTGCAATTCCAAAAGAATATTTTTTTTAGATGGGAATTCTTACAAATATATAAGTGATCTTTGTACCATAAGGAATCATTTTTCCAACTAAATGTATCAGATGTACTAGTATCTTGCTGCAACTTTTGAATGAGTGTCCACACTTCTTTATCCTTCTTCCATTCATCCCTTGCTCTGGTTATCCAATCTGGTTGGATAATAGAAATGGCACAAAGCAATGCTTCCACCTCTTCATTCTTTCTTGAGAATGAATCTGCAACAACATTTAGCTTCCCTTTTTTGTAGATTCTTTCAAAGTCATAATCCAACATCTTTGTGACCCATGTTTTTCTTCTCTTCTGAAGATAGACTTTGTTCCAAAAATTTTTTAAGACTATCATGATCATTTTTTACCTTGAAGTGTCTTCCCATTAGGTAAGTTCGCCATTTCTTTAGTGCATGCAGTATTGCTAACATTTATTTCTCATAAATAGCTTTCTGTAAATACTTTCCTTTGATTGGATGAATTTAAAAAGCAATGTGTCTTCCTTCTTGCATTAAAACAACACCAATTCCATTTCCTGAGGCATCACATTCCACAATAAAGGTTTTTGTGAAGTCTGGCATAGCTAAGACCGGTGCTAGGCACATTGACTCTTTAAGATGTTCAAAGGCCTTAGTTGCTTCAGGAGTCCATGAAAATGCATCTTTCTTCAATAATGTTGTTAGAGGTGCTGCTATTTTCCCATAATTCTTAACAAACTTGCCATAATACCCTGTTAACCCAAGAAATCCTCGCAACTGCTTTATGGTTGTGGGGACTTTCCATTCCTTAATGGCTTTAATTTTGTTAGGGTCTACTTTAACACCCTCGTGAGATACAATATGACCCAGATATTCCACCTCTTGTACTCCAAAGAAACATTTGGATGATTTTGCATATAATTGTTTCTCCTGCAATAGTTTGAGCACCCTGTCAACATGTTGAACATGATCCTTCCAAGACCTGTTGTAGATTAGTATATCATCAAAAAATACTAGCACAAATTTTCTAAGGAAGAGTTTGAAAATGGAATTCATCAACCCTTGAAATGTAGAAGGTGCATTGGTAAGGCCAAAAGGCATGACCAAAAATTCATAGTGACCCTCATGAGTTCGAAATGTTGTTTTTGGAATATCTTCAGTCTTCATTCTAATTTGATGATATCCTGAACGAAGATCCAACTTGGTAAAATAAATTGCTCCATGCAATTCATCCAATAATTCATCAATCACAGGAATGGGAAATTTATCTTTAATGGTGAGCTTATTGAGCTCCCTATAATCCGGACACATTCGCCATGATCCATCCTTCTTGTGTACCAATACTACAGGAGCAGAGAAAGAACTTTGACTAGGTTGAATTATACCGGCCTCTAACATTTCTGCAATCATACGTTCAATTTCGTTCTTTTGGACATAAGGATATCTATAAGGCCTGATGTTTGGAGGAACACTTCCTGGAATCAAATGAATAGCATGATCATGATCATGAATAGGTGGGAGTCCTTTGGGAGTTTCAAACACCTTGGAATGATTGTTCAAGACTTTTTGGAGATCTGCAGAAATAGATGATTTTGATGTTGGAACTTCTAGTGAGCATAATTGTGCAATTACGCCTCGTTGTTCTTTCTTTAGAATCTTTGTCATGACATTAGAGCTTATTATCCTTCCTGGCTTCCCTTCAATACCCCGTAATTCGACTTCCTTTCCTTCTGAAAAAAAATTCAAGAAAAGTTCTTGAAAATTAAAAGCTACCTTCCCCAAAGATTGTAACCATTGTACTCCTAGTACAACATCAACACCTCCCATAGGAATGGAAAGCATTGGACTAGTCAATACATATTCCCCCATGGTTAGCTTGATATTATGACATTTTCCCGAGCAATTTATAGTTCCTCCATTTGCAACCATCACTTGACATTCTGGTGCTGGGTATAGGAAACAATTCAATTCCTTGGCTACCTTACAATGAATAAAATTATGGGTACTACCTGAATCAATCAAGACTATTACCTTTTTCTTCTTGATATTTCCTTCTATCTTGAGAGTTTGAGGAGTGGTAATTCCTGCCAATGCATTACATGATATGGTCGGACTCATTTATTCCTCTTCTAGGGTTGGTTCCTAGTGTATATCCTCTTCTTGTTCATTTTCTTCTTCCTCTTCACAATCTATGTAAAATAATTTCTTCTCAGCACACTTATGACCTTAAGTGTATTTTCTATTACAACTATAGCAAAGACTTTTTGCTCTTTTTTCTTCAAATTTTTGTGGTCTCAACCTTGTAGGTTGTGGAAATCTAGGAGTAGCAACACTTCCTTCTTTATAGAAGTGAGTGGTAGGCTTCCTTGTCGCCATAATTTTACATTCAATATTTCTTTCCAACTTGAATACCTTCTCCAATGAATCAGGTTCCAAAACGGGAACTTCATGTTGGATGTTATCCTTTAAAGTACCTATGAAGAGATCAATCTTGTTTTCCTCTGGAGTATCAGTTACCCTTATATTCAATTTTTGGAAGTCGTCAATGTCCTCCCGCACTAAACCCTTTTGTTTGAGATTTATCAATTGGCTAAAGAAAGTGTTGCTCTTTGTATCCTCATAATGTGCTATCATTTCCTGCGTAAAAATTGACCAAGTGACAATTTTTTATGGGAGCAAAGCCATCGATACCATGCAAATGTATTTTGTTCTAAATGTAAAGTTGCAATGCATACCTTTTGTGTGTTTTGCACATTATTGAGATCAAAATATTGCTCCATCTCTTGTATCCATGTTATAAGATCCTTTCCATCAACTTCCTCATATTCATTTTTTGAATATGGTGGTTCTTTCGGCCAACATTAGAGTTTATGAAATCACGATTAACATTTATTTTGTTGTCATCATGACTTTCCTCTACTATTTTTTCACCATTAGGAAACATTTGTTGTATCAACTTTGTCAAGCCTTCCATGTCTACTTTTAGATCATTCTTCATGTTTTCCGCTTTTTCGTCGATCTTAGCTTCCAGGTCATCCATCTTAGATTCCATGCCAACTTCCATGCCATCTATCTTAGCATCCATTCCATTCTTCAAACTATCCATCTTATATTCCATGCCTTTCTTCAAACCATCCATCTTAGTTTCCACGCATTTCTTCAAAACTTCCATGTCATTTTTTGTTTCTCTTTGCAAGAGCGAAATTTGTTGGACTTGCTCTTGTAAATATGATATGTCATGTTGCCATTCTTCTTCTTCATCAGTAATAGTAGAGCATTCTAAAGTCTTAATGGGTGTTGAATTATTCTTAGGAGGCATTTCAAAACCCAATACTAAAATATATTTTACAATATGCCCTTGGAATCAATTCAACTTGATTCTTCAAACAAGACTTTTGCAATTCGGAAAAAACATACACACCTTTCACTTGCTTTTGAGGAGCTTGATATTGAAATTGACTTATCTCTATACTTTCAGATCCTCAATATCTAAAATTTGGCCCTGTAGTATTCCTTTGAAGCTTCTTTCAAATGCCACAGGTCTGACTTGATTTGGATTCTTCAAGGCAACGTTATGTCCAATCTCCCACAATGACCTCATTATGGACTGGTTCAGTAGAACTCACTTGTACGACTTTCCACATGTCACTGTTTGCACCTTTGGCTCCGACATTTTTAGACAAGGAAATAGAGTCCGTGTACTTCCAGTCACTTTTTATAGAATTCCAATCTGATGCTCGAAGAGGGAGTTATGAATATTTTTCCATGATCACCTCTTTGAGATGAAATATGGGAGCCTGAACATGACCTAATTTCCACAGATCATATCTCAAAACATATTATGAACCAAGCTCGAAAATTTTGCAACGATGTTCCTCAGGATTTCCGCTTCGCTCTGTAAAAATTTCAGCTTTTGAACCTTCGCAGAAAAAACGTTATAGCGAACATTCTGCAATTTCCTTTTTAAGTGAAATTCAGGAGCCTCCAAAAAGCCCTAACTTTAACATATCATATCTCCAAAACTGTTTTGAACCAAGTTCTGAAATTTTGTGACGATATTCCTCAGGATTTCAGCTCCTCACTCTAAAAATTTCTGCTTCTGAACCTTCATAGAAAAAAATTTATAGCATAAATTCCACGATGACCTGTTTGGAGTAGTGAAACCCTAGAATCCAAAGCTCTGATACCAAATGTTGTGAAATGAGCTCTAAAAATAGAAGAAAAGAGATATCAACGCCTTAGAAATAAGCGAATTTGAGGGGGAAACCTCCAATACATTACATGAATGAATAATTCTTGGATGATTCAAATTACAAAACCTCCTTTCTATATATAGGATTCCATGGGGCCACAATGTAATCTTAGTGGGGCCACAATGTAATCCTAGCCGACCTAACAATAATATTTAAGGGCACAATAATAAAAATATGGGGGTTACAGGGGTACAATAATAACAATAAGGGGGTTACACTAACAACAATGAGGGACTATACTAGTAATATAGGGACCTAACATGAAGTGTCAATTGTGGGAGATGTGGCTAGAAGCCTGCCCTGGATCAACCTAGCTTTAGAGGATTGTTAGGCGGGCTATCAACCTTCTATGGTGGAATTGGAAGGATATTATTCAAATGACCCATATCAATGATGGTAGATCCTAGTGCTAATTTAAGCAATGTTAGTTCTGAAGTAGTAGAAAAGTGTGGTTTGAAAACTCAAAAATTTAAAAACCCATGGTTAGTACAGTTAGCTACAGGAATCAAGAGAAAGGTAGTTGCACAAGTAAGAGCCTGCCTGATAGAGATAGGGGAGGCACAAATTAATATTGACCTGAATATCTTACCCCTAGGGTCATATGATCTATTGTTGAGCATGGATTGGTTGGAAAAGCACTGGTCAGTAGTTGCTGTAAAGCTAAGACTATTAGTTAGTTGGTGGAAAATGGAATCCATTGTGAATTGCAAGGAATTAAAAGACTAGTGAAATTACGCCCCATTACCGCTACACGATTAGGTAAGAGCATGAGCAAGGGCTAGAAAATATATGTCGTGCAGGTTGGTTATTCCAACACCAAAGAGAAAATTATTGCACTGGAAAACATACTGGTGGTCCATCAATTTGTGGATGTGTTCCAAGAAAACATACCAGTATTACCAGCTAAAAAAGATCTCAATTTTATTATCAAGATGATTCTTGGGGTTACACCTATATCCATGACTCCTTATTGAATGAGCACATCAAAGCTAACCAAGCTCAAAATGAAACTTCAGGAATTTTTGGAAAACGGTTATATATGACCCAATGCATCTCGTTGGGGAGCGCTAGTGTTATTTGTTAGGAAAAGGATGGTACACTGAGCATGTGCATTGAATACTATCAACTCAATAAGATGAGGGTAAAAATAAGTACCCGCTACCACGAATTGATGATCTGTTTGATCAAGTGAAAGGGGAAAAGTTTTCTCTAAAATTTATCTAAGGTCTAGGTATCATCAGATCTGATTCAAATATGAAGATGTTTGTAAAACAACATTTCAAACATGCTATGGACACTATGAGTTTGTATTTTTTTTTTTCGGGTTAACCAATGCACCCGCTACGTTTATGAGCCTAATGCACAGTATATTTCATTTGTACCTTGATAAATTTGTATTGATTTGTATAGATGATATACTTATCTATTCAAAGACCGAAGAAGAACATAAGAAACATTTGCATATAAAATTACCAAAATTGTGGGATCAACAATTTTATGATAAATTCAACAAATGTGACTTCTTTTAGGATCAGATTCAATATTTGGGCCATTTTATATCAGCAGAAGGGATATCGATTGATCCGGAAAAGATACAGACCATCATGGAATGGCAAGTACCTTAGAATGTACCAGATATAAGATCATTTATGGGGCTAGCAGGTTATTAACGGTCGTTTATAGAGGGATTCTCATGAATCGCATACCCAATCATTTCCCTACAAAAAATGGAAGGAATATTTTGTGGACAGCTAATTGTCAATAGAGTTTTGATCAAGTAAGACATTTACTAACAACAACACCAGTATCGAATATTGTAGATCCAAAAGAATAATTTGTTGTTTTTACTGATGCATGTCAAGAGGGTGTGGGAGCAATTCTAACTCAGGAAGGTAAGGTGATTGCGTACAAGTCTAGGAAACTGAAAGATCATGAACAAAGGTATTCAACCTACGATCTAGAGTTCACTACTATAATTCACGCATTAAATGTCTGGAGGCACTACATGTTAGGGAGAAAATCTGTATTGAAAACATATAATAGTAACTTAACCACATAATTTAAACATCCGACCTTGAATGCGAGGCAAGTAATATGGAACACTTTTCTAAGTGTGTTCGAGTTTGAAATCCAGCACATCAAAGGCAAGGAACACCGCATCGTGGATGCATTAAATAGAAAGATACATTGCATATACGAACTGCAGTTCAATCAGGTTGAATTTAACTTTTAGGAATTGATAAAATAAATTGCACTAAAGGATCCTAAAGATCAATTTTTAAATCAGCAAGCGGAGCAAGATGTAAGGCTGGGAAAAAAAACTAATTTTCTGATAGATAAAGATCAACTATTAACTATTGGAGCAATGGTGTATATTCCTATTCAAAATTGAGTCAAGCAAACAATTTTGGATGAGTTTCATCGAAGACCCTATGTTGCTCATCCTTGGTACCATAAGATGCTTTCATCCATAAGGAAGAGTTAATTTGGGTCCGGAATATGTAAGGACAAACTGAATATCTCCTGAGGTGCATGGAATGTTAGCAAGTAAATGATGAACATCGTCATCTGGCAGGTTTATCGGAACCAATCGCAGTCCCGGAATGGAAGTGGGAGGTCATCACTCTCGATTTTGTCACAGGACTACCTAGAACAAAGAGAAATAATGATTCCATTATATTTATTATAGATAAACTCAGTAATTCCACCCACTTAATTCCGGTACAATATAACTTCAAAGCTGTACATATTGTTGACATTGCTCTGAAGGAGATATTTACGCTGCATGGAATACCAAAAATGTTGATTTCTGACTGCGACATGAAATTCACTTCGACATTTTGGAAATATTTGTTCACCAAATTGGGGAATCAAATATAATTTATTAGAGCATACCATCCACACATGGACGAACAGAATGAACAAGTGAATAAAGTTTTAGAGGATATGCTTCGGATGTACGTTATGCAATAACCCAGAAAATGGGAAGAATATCTACATCTCGTAGAGTTAGCATACAAAAATGGTTACCACAAATCATTGAATATGAGCCTGTTCAAAGTTTTGTATGGGAGAAGGAGCCTAACCCCTATAAATTGGAACAATATTGAGAATAAATTAATGCTAGGGACAGAGATGTAGAAGAAATGGAATGAGAGGTAAAGAAGATTTGAAAATATCTAAAGGTGGAAGAATATTTATGCTAATAAGAAAAGGACATACTGAGAATTCAATGTGGGTGATCATGTCTACGTGAGAATCAAGCCAAAGAGGAGTAGTTTAAGGTGAACTTCCTGTGCGAAGTTGGCACCTCGCTATTGTGGAACTTTCCAAATTTTGGATAGGGTAGGACCTGTGGCTTACCGGTTGGCTTTACCAAGCCACATAAAAGTACATAATGTGTTTCATGTCTCACTATTAAAGTGATGCATATATGTCCCTAAGCATGTGATTCAATGGAAAAATGTGCAAGTAAATAAGAATTGTCATTACCGTAGAATTAATATGTATAATTGATTAACTAAAATATATATTACTATGTTGTAGGTCGAAACAGATGATGAGTTCCTAGCAGAACCCCAAAGCATTCTCGATCAGAGAGAAATCTCGTTGTGGAAATAAGCCATCACCCAAATTAAAGTGCAGTGGAAGAAATTTGGTCCTGAGGAGGCCACCAAATAATTTATGAGGGAAGCCTATCAGGAAATGTTTCGAGAAATTTAAGGAAAACTGGGACGGTGTTCATATCACAGGGAGAAGATGTACCCCTCGTACAATCAGCATATTTAAATTAAATTTGATTTAATAATTATTAGGTGAATTAGGAATTCATAATTAGTTGAAAATTTGATTAAGTAACAATGAATTATGTTTTAATAAAAGTAGAAGTACGTGAATATATGAATGATTAAGTTTTTATTATTTAAAATATTAGATGAATGGAAATGGAAAAATGGGAGAAAATCTCAAGAGAAGAGGCCCATAGTAGTTACCAACTACTAGTCAGTTATTCATTTGGACTTCTTGGTCTTTCTCCCTAGAGATAAAAGGATCTTAGTTGGGAGAAGGGGGGGTTGGATCCTCATATAAGACTAGAATAATATCAGTAAAAATAATAAATAGAGATTGTAGGAGATTCTTGAGTTGGAAGTAAATTAAACCAGTGGAACCTTCTTGGATTGAAGAAAGATTAAACCTGGTGGGGTTCCAAGACCTGCAGGAAAGACAATCCAAATTGGCAGATGGCTAGAGACTGAATGGTAGTAGGGGCTCAGGGGGAGTGCTGGACATAATTTCCATGCTCATTGGTAGGGAGGAGGACCCTCCTGTTGAGATTTTTAACTCATACTAGTCTATTACATTTTACAGTTAAAGAATTGGGTATTCAATCGGCCAGTGTTCTTTTATTTCCTTTTATTTTAGATTCATGCAGGAAATATGAAGGAATATAGGACTGAATGAATGGTATGTTTTAATAATAATTTTAATTGCTAAAAGTAAATTAATATGCATCCCTAAAAAAATACAACAATAGCATGATACCTTCGTAATAATATTTCCCAGAATTTCTGGGATTATGCATGTAAATAGTGTTTTATGTGACACCATGAAAACTAGTGATTGAACCCATATTATACCATGCTTATTTCGGTGAGTTAGTCGATATTATGGGTCTGATTAGTCTAACCAGGAACTAAATCGAAATTGAACGGTTCGAATATAGGGGCAAAAAACCTACTCCTAAGATAAACAAGTTTTATGGCCTTGGGAATATCATTATAATTCTATAACTAGTTATTAAGAACATAGAATTATAGAACAACTGTATAAACCTTTGAATGGAATACTATATAAACCATTGAATGGAAAACTGTCATATAGAGAATTATGGAATAGATAAATCAAATCATTGAATAAGAACTATCAAATTTGAAATTATGAAAACAACAACAAAAGAAGTCTAATACCTTTTTTCTAAATGAGATATAAGGAAATCTTACTTCTTCTACACACATACAAATAATATTATTGAAAGGAAGTAGAAAAAGGTAATGTTCAAATAAAATTAACATAGAATAGTTAAGTGACCCTAAGGGTTTCACTTATTATGCATTTCATTTCATAAACCAAGCATACCTATATTTCTCTTAACGATGGAGTTGTTTATTTACATTCAGTGGTAACCTTACAAGTGGAATTAGGAAAACAACCAAAAGGCTAAAACAACTAAAGAGACTTATATGGAGAAGCAGGTTAATAAATCCTTTCTCCACACATAGAAGAATGAGAAAACAGTTCTCATTATTATGGCCAAACACCCAACAGTAATATTGAATTTAAGGTTACATTCTTAAAATAAAAATAGTAATGCAAACCCTGTTACTGAGAACAATTTACCAAAGTAGAAGTTTCAGACTTATTAAATAATCTCAGTGAGAATAAACCCTTGGCCAAGCTGGCCAAATTATGCATAAAAAACCGAAGGTATTAGATAAAGAAAATAGATGAGTTATAACTATGGCCAGAGGGACAGGCATTCCTCGTAGAAAAAATAGTGTAACCCCAAGTGGGGTAGTACCTGGAGAAAATGTTCGATAAACTGAGAACTAGTGTTTGAACATGCAGAAATATGGGGTTTAAAGGGCGAAACAAATACATGAAAATAACATTGCATAATGTCTAGTTAGTAGATGGCAACAATAACTATAATTTGAATAACTAATTAAATTGTTTGAACCACAGTGGAACCCACAGGCTCACCTGTACATTAGAAAACATATGTGACCCTTTCCTGTGTGACAACGGTCATCGAGGGATAAGAAACTTGAAAACACCAACACCCTTGCTTGAGAAATTAATGTATGGGGTAACGATGCAGATGTGTTGAGAAACTACATATCAGCCAAGCGATTGTCGTCATCTTAGCTCAATGGGATTGTGTGGAACTAGAGGAGTATTAAACTACCCATCACCACAAAGGAGCTAGCGGCACCAGAACCTCAGAAGAAGGCTGAAATATCCGCCAAAACCGCTATATGTTGCAGGGTTGCAGACCAACCATGGCATGGCTCAACGGTGCAAAACGAAAAACAAAGAAAGGGTTTGGCGGTACGGTTTACCTTAACCACCCAACAGTGAACCTGGACCATAGATTTGAAAGGAGTTCCACAACGGCAAACTCTCCACCTATCCTCCTCTAGATCCACCATTTCATTTAACCATAGAGCACATAAATACATTACAGATTGGAATTTCAAGCCACATGTCAACCACGTGAATAGGAAAGTGTATGTGTTACATGTCTATTGTGAAACCATCTCCAAAAAGAGAAGAAAATAGATATCAACACCTTATAAATAAGCCACTTCGAGGGGGAAACCTCCAATACATTACATGAATGAACAATTATTGGATGATACAAATTACAAAACCTCCTTTCTATATATAGGATTCCATGGGGCCATAATGTAATCCTAGTGGGGCCACAATGTAATCCTAGCCGACGTAACAATAATAATTTAAGGGCACAATAATAAGAATATGGGGGTTACAGGGGTACAATAATAACAATAAGGGGGTTACACTAACAACAATAAAGGACTATACTAGTAATATAGGGACCTAACATGCCCCTCTCCTTCAAAAAAGTGTTGTCCTCAACGCTTGAGTAGCTCTGGGTGCTTCTGTATAAAATTCTCATCCTCCCATGTAGAATCTTCGGTGGGTAAGTTCTTCCACTTGATGAGATACTCTGAAATTGATCGATTCCGTAGTTGTCGAGTTCTTTTTTCCATGACTGCTTCAGGTTCCAATATGATTTTCCCTTCCCCATCAAGTTCTGGCAATACTGTTTGAACTGGAAGATTTTCACCTAGAACCTTCTTTAAGCATGAAACATGGAAAACTGGATGTACTCGCGAAGAAGCAGGAAGCTCCAATTTGTATGCCATAGTACCAATCTTTTGCAACACCTTGTAAGGACCATAGTACTTGGCGATAATTTATTATCCTTCTTAGCTTGCTTGAGGGACATTTGTTTATATGGTTGTAGCCGTAAAAATACCCAATCTCCTACATCAAAACTTCTCTCGCTGCGATGTTGATCTGCCTGTTGTTTCATTCGATTTTGTGCCAAATTCAGGTTATCCTTTAAGAGTTGGAGAACTTCTTGTTGATTCTCGATGTGATCTTCCACTGCTTGAACCTTCGAATTTTCTCTTAAAGATGATGTGATGGATGGTGGATGATATCCATAAAGTGCCATAAATGGGGTCATTTTTGCTGCAGTATGGAAGGAAGTGTTATACCACCATTCAGCTAGAGGTAACCACTTGACCCATTGTGTTTGTTTATTAGATAAAAAACAACGAAGATATCCTTCCAAACATTTATTTACTATCTCAGTTTGACCATCAGATTGAGGATGATAAGATGAGCTATGAGCTAATTGAGTACCCAAACAAGAAAATAACACCGTCCAAAATTTCCAGTAAAAATGGGATTTTTGTCACTCACAATAACCCTTGAGTTTCCATGTAGCTTTTGAATTGTGTCCATAAATGTAGTAGCAACTTTACTTGCTTTAAATGGATGAGATAATGCACAAAAGTGTGCATACTTGGTAAGTCTATCAAGTACCACCATGATGACACTCTTTCCTTCGGACTTAGGTAAACCTGTGATAAAATCCATTGAAATCTCTTCCCAACGTTGACTTGGAATGGATAAAGGTTGTAGAAGTCTCGGGGTCTTAATTGTTTCTGCTTTATTCTGCTTGAAAACCAAACATTCCGCCACAAACTTTTGAATATCAGATTTAAGGCCATCCCAAAAAAATTCTTTCTTCACCCTGTGGTAAGTTTTTAAAAATCCCGAGTGTCCTCCTAAAGGAGAAGTGTGCAATTCCAAAAGAATCTTTTGTTTTAGTTGAGAATTCTTACAAAGATATAAGCGATCTTTGTACCATAAAGAATCATTTTTCCAACTAAATGTATCAGATGTACTAGGATCTTGCTGCAACTTTTGAATGAGTGTCCATACTTCTTTGTCTTTCTTCCATTCATCTCTTGCTTCGGTTATCCAATCTGGTTGGATAATATAAATGGCACAAAGCAATGCTTCCACCTCTCCATTCTTTCTTGAGAATACATCTACAACAACATTAATCTTCCCTTTTTTGTAGATTATTTCAAAGTCATACCCCAACATCTTTGTGACCCATTTTTGCTGCTGTTCTGAAGATAGTCTATGTTCCAAAAAGTGTTTAAGACTATCATGATTAGTTTTTACCTTGAAGTGTCTTCCCATTAGGTAAGTTCACCATTTCTTTGGTGCATGCAGTATTTCTAACATTTCCTTCTCATAAATAGGTTTCTGTAAATACTTTCCTTTGATTGGACAACTTTCAAAAGCAATGGGTCTTCCTTCTTGCACTAAAATAGCACCAATTCCATTTCCTGAGGCATCACATTCCATAATAAATGTTTTTGTGTATTCTGGCATAGCTAAGACCGGTGCTAGGCACATTGCCCCTTTAAGATGTTCAAAGGCCTTAGTTGCTTCAGGAGTCCATGAAAATGCATCTTTCTTCAATAATGTTGTTAGAGGTGCTACTATTCTTCCATAATTCTTAACAAACTTGCGATAATACCCTGTTAACCCGAGAAATCCTCATAACTGCTTTATGGTTGTGGGGAATTTCCATTCCTTAATGGCTTTAATTTTGTTAGGGTCTACCTTAAAACCCTCATGAGATACAATATGACCCAGATATTCCACCTCTTGTACTACAAAGAAACATTTGGATGTTTTTGCATATAATTGTTTCTCCTGCAATAGTTTGAGCACCCTGTCAACATGTTCAACATGATCCTTCCAAGACCCGTTGTAGATTAGTATATCATCAAAAAATACTAGCACAAATTTTCTATGGAAGGGTTTGAAAATGGAATTCATCAACCCTTGAAATGTAGAAGGTGCATTGGTAAGGCCAAAATGAATGACCAAAAATTCATAATGACCCTCATGAGTTCGAAATGCTATTTTTGGAATATATTTAGTCTTCATTCTAATTTGATGATATCCTGAATGAAGATCCAACTTGGTAAAATAAATTGCTCCATGTAATTCATCCAATAATTCATCAATCACAGGAATGGGAAATTTATCTTTAATGGTGAGCTTATTGAGCTCCCTATAATCAGGACACATGTGCCATGATCCATCCTTCTTGTGTACCAATACTACAGGAGCAGAGAAAGAACTTTGACTAGGTTGAATTATACCCGCCTCTAACATTTCTGCAATCATACGTTCAATTTCGCTCTTTTGGAAGTAAGGATATCTATAAGGCCTCATGTTTGGAGGAACACTTCCTGGAATCAAATGAATAGCATGATCATGATCATGAATAGGTGGGAGTCCTTTGGGAGTTTCAAACACCTTGGAATGATTGTCCAAGACTTGTTGGAGATCTGCAGAAATAGATGATTTTGATGTTGGAACATCTAGTGAGCATAATTGTGCAATTATGCCTCGTCGTTATTTCTTTAGAAGATTTTTCATGACATTAGAGCTTATTATCTTTCTTGGCTTCCCTGCAATACCCCGTAATTCAACTTCCTTTCCTTCTAAAAAAATTTCAAGAAAAGTTATTGAAAATTAAAAGCTACCATCCCCAAAGATTGTAACCATTGTACTCTTAGTACAACATCAACACCTCCCATAGGAATGGAAAGCATTGGACTATTAAATACATATTCCCCCATGGTTAGCTTGATATTATGGCATTTTCTAGAGAAATTTATAGTTCCTCCATTTGCAACGATCACTTGACATTCTGGTGCTGGGTATAGGAAACAATTCAATTCCTTGGCTACCTTACAATGAATAAAATTATGGGTGCTACCTGAATCAATCAACACTATTACCTTTTTCTTCTTGATATGTCCTTCTATCTTGAGAGTTTGAGGAGTGGTAATTCCTACCAATGAATTACACAATATGGTCGAACTTATTTCTTCCTCTTCTAGGGCTTGTTCCTGGTGTATATCCTCTTCTTGTTCATTTTCTTCTTCCTCTTCACAATCTATGTAAAATAATTTCTTCTCAGCAAACTTATGACCTTTAGTATATTTTCTATCACAACTGTAGCAAAGCCCTTTTTCTCTTTTGTCTTCCAATTGTTGTGGTGTCAACCTTGTAGGTTGTGGAAATCTAGGCATAGCAATACTTCCTTCTTTATAGAAGTGAGTGGTAGACTTCCTTGTCGCCATAATTTTACATTCATTTTTTCTTGCCAACCTGAATACCTTCTCCAATGAATCAGGTTCCAAAACGCGAAGTTCATGTTGGATGCTATCCTTTAAAGTACCTATGAAGAGACCAATCTTATGTTCCTCTGGAATATCAATTACCCTTATATTCAATTTTTTGAAGTCCTCAATGTGCTCCCCCACTAATCCCTTTGGTTTGAGATTTATCAATTGGATAAAGAAGGTGTTGCTCTTTGTATCCTCATAATGTGCTATCATTTCCTCCGTAAAAATTGACCAAGTGACAATTTTTTTACGGGAGCAAAGCCATCGATACCATACAAATGTATTTTGTTCTAAATGTAAAGTTGCAATGCGTACCTTTTGTATGTTTTGCACATTATGGAGATCAAAATATTGCTCCATCTGTAGTATCCATGTTACAGGATCCTTTCCATCAAACTTCCTCATATCCATTTTTGGAATATGGTGGTTCTTCCCACCAACATTAGAGTTTATGAAGTCACGATTAACATTTATTTTGTTCTCATCATGAGTTTCCTCTACTATATTTTCACCATTACGAAACATTTCTTGTATCAAATTTGTCAAACCTTCCATGTATGCTTTTAGATCATTCTTCATGTTTTCCATGTTGTCTTTCATTTTTTCATCAATCTTAGCTTCCATGTCATCCATATTAGATTCAATGCCATCTATCTTAGATTCCATGCCTTTCTTCAAAACATCCATTTCATTTTTTGTTGGTCTTTGCGAGAGAGAAATTTGGTGCACTTGCTCTTGTAATTTTGATAGATCATGTTGCAATTCCTCATCTTCATGAGTCATAGTAGAGCCTTCTGAAGTCTTAATGGGTGTTGAATTATTTTTACGTGGATATTTTTTTTTTAACCCAATACTGATATATATTCTACAATATTCTCTTCGAATCAATTCAAATTTATTCTTCAAACAAGACTTATGCAATTTGTAATAAAAAATACACACATTTTTCTTGCTTTTGAGGAGCTCGATATTGAAATTGGATTATCTTTGTGATTGCAGCTCTTCAATATCTAAAATTGGGCACTGAGGTATCCTTCTGAATTATCTTTCGAATGCCATAGGCCAGACTTGATTTGGATTCTCCAAGGCAAAGTTATTTCCAATCTCCCACAATGACCTAATTATGGACTGGTTCAGTAGAGCAAACTTGTACGACTTGCCACGTGTCACTATTTCATCTTTTAGCTTTGAAATTAATAGAAAGGAAACTACAGTCTGTGTACTTGTGACCACTTTTTACAGCACTCCAATCCGATTCTCAGAGATAAATTTATGAAGATTTTCCCACGATCACCTCTTTGAGATGAAATTCAAGAGCCTGGAAAAATCACTACCTTCCACAGATCATATCTCCGAAAATATTGCAAACCAAGCTCTAAAATTTTTCGACGTCTTTCCTTAGGATTGCAGCTTCGCGCCCTAGGAATTTCAGATTCTGAACCTTCGTAGAAAAAAATTTATAGCGCAAATTCCACGATGACCTGTTTATATTAAATTGAGGAGCTTGAAAAAAGACCTAATCTCCATAGATCATATCTCTGAAAATATTGTGAACCAAGCTCTGAAATTTTTTGACGATGTTCCTTAGGATTTCGGCTTCGTACCCTAAATATTTCAACTTCTGAAACTTCGTAGAAAAAAAAATTATAATGAAAATTCCCCGATGACCTATTTGGAGTAGTGAAACCCTAGAATCCAAAGCTCTAATACCAAATGTTGTGAAACCAGCTCCAAAAATAGAAGAAAAGAGATATCAACGCCTTAGAAATAAGTCACTTCGAGGGGGCAACCTCCAATACATTACATGAATGAACAATTCTTGGATGATACAATTTACAAAACCTCCTTTCTATATATAGGAGTCCATGGGGCCATAGTGTAATCCTAGTGGGGCCACAATGTAATCCTAGCCAACATAACAATAATAATTTAAGGGCACAATAATAACAATATGGGGGTTACAGGGGTACAATAATAACAATAAGGGGGTTACACTAACAACAATAAGGGACTATACTAGTAATATAGGGACCTAACAGTGTCAACAGATGAGAAGCCAAGTTGGAGACTCATATTAAAGAGGTTTAAATCCTAATTTAACCTATCTCAGCAATAGATGATGAGCAACACAGATATTCTCCAAACCTTAGTCTCATATAAACAAGTTTGCATGTGAATGTGAGCCATAAATAAAGAGTCTAAATATATATGTATTTTGCCTTAAATTTATGAGAAAATACTGAATGAGAAGTTTGATCGATATATTAAACATGTTTATTAAGGTTTAAATCATCATACCAATCACTTAAAGGTGTAAATATAATGAAGTGGTGGGTACATTAGTAATTTTTTCTATTATTATTATTGTTGTATGGTATATATGTTATAGGGAAGAAGGCAATTCCCCTTAACCGTACTGCCTACATCTGAACCATAATGTGAGGAGATTAGGGTTTATGAAATTTTCTTTCTAACCACCTTCTCATCCAATGGCTAAATATCTTTTGATCGTATAACATATAATCCAAAGGTGCATAATGATGACAAGTTAGCTAGAGGGAAGTTGTTTTCAAAGGGGAATTCCTTACGACGTAATTAGATTGCTCAAAATATAGCTTTCTATTTTAATTATAAATTCCAAGACGATAGAATGTGATTGAAAAACCAAATTGAACTACTATGCAACTTTAAAATGATGAAAATAAATACATTAAAAAATGGAGATTTTTAGATACATTTTTGGTAAGATGTCTTAAGTAAACTTGTAAAAAAGGATGTATAATGTTACCATATATAATTACTAAGTATAAATTTTAGACTTAGAAAATCATGTTAAAAATGTAAATTCATGTTTAGTAAAAAAAACACTTATCTTATTGAATGTATTAAAACTTATTTTCCTAGTTGATAAACACTATTAATTTGGAACTTTAATAAACATTGTCAATTTGAAACTTCACAAAAGGGTAAAGATGTTGTAATGTTAATTATTTTAACAAGATCAAAATAAATTAAAATAAATTAAAAAAATAGTAGTTAATATAATTATCAATAAAACATTTTAATTAGGTCAAATTACATAAAATTAATAATAAAATATAAAATTAATAATTATATTTATATTTATCATTCTAATTAATACTTAAACTAGCCTAGATCCATCTTAACTCCATCTCTCCCAAGTACTAAGAAAGATTAAATCTCTTCAGATGCAAACCTCTTTTAGAGTGAAAAGATATTTGACCTCTCACTTGGTAGATCCGGAGTTAAGATGCACCTAAGTCGGTTTATGCCTATTAATATTGTTAAAAAAATGCAAAAATATGATGTAATATTTAAATGTTCATAGCATAACTAATGATAATACCAACGGGGGTTTGGTTTGACAGTGAAGAGTGTGTTGTTAAGACAGTCACTCGGGATGAGAAGGTCACCAATCCCCTGAAGTAAAAAAAAATCCAGCCATGATAAGGGTTGGTGTGGCCAAGGACGGAAGTGATCCCCCGATGATTTTTGACGGCTTAGATGCCCCTCGGTCGCAGTTTCTCAGACCATAGGTTTGGCGTGATGTCATGTAAGGACCCACATTACCAAGAAAACAAAAAAAAAATAATGATAATACTAAAGCTTTAGATATAGTAACATTCAAATTGTTTGAGTATATAACATAGAGTGGATGAGTATGAAGAATGGAGTGGAGGTAATTTATACATACCCTATCCTAGATATTGTGTAGATGAATAGTAAATGTACTCTAGTGTAGTAAATTTATGTTTTGAATATTTTGATGAGATGAATGAACCTATAGTAGTTTGAAATGGTTGATATGTTTTACCTTTTATTAATGTTATTATTAAATGGATTAATAGATAAGTAATGTGATGTATATTATGAATTTTAATATTTCTAACATGAAATTCATCATAATGAAATATATTTCCTAATTTTATATGTGTTATTGTATAGAACAAAGATCTTTTTAAAAGTAAATTTTTAGTAAATGATAGTATTTTTTTTTTTTTTTTATTGGTTAAAAAAAATAACAAGTTGTTTTTCTTTTATAACATATCAACATTAAAGCTACCTGAAATTTCGAATTTCACAATACACCTTTTTGTTAAAAATAAATAACAATATAATTATCTCTCAATACTTTTGTGATTATGTGAAGTAACCATATAATAAAGATAGGATCCGCTAATGTGATTATGTGAAGTAAACATATAATAAAGATAGGATCCGCTAAATACTAAATTCTCTACACAATTCTGTCTTTCATCTATCCATGTATAGTATAAATATGAGAAATTAAATGAAATCCCATGCTAAAGGGAAAATATAGGAAATAACTTAACTTCATTCAATATCAGAAGGTAACCATTTATCATTTTACATCTGGTTTACAAATGTTTTTTTAATTTTAAATTTCATATCCTTAATAATACAACCCATCCAATAACTGTATACATCAAATTTAAAATTCCATATTAATATATCATATATTTTTAAATTTTTGAAGAAGTGTCAAGAAAAATTATAAAATTCCATATTAATATATCATATACTTTTAAATTTTTGAAGAAGTGTCAAGAAAAATTATAGACTTTATAAAGTTTTTATTTAATTTTTGAAGAACTGTCAAGAAAAATTATAAAATTCCATATTAATATATCATATACTTTTAAATTTTTGAAGAAGTGTCATGAAAAATTATAGACTTTATAAATAGTAACTTTATAAATAGTTGAGCTATAAATACTTTTACATTTTACCAACATTCTATTTACCTTTGTTCCTGATGAATTTGGCCCAATATGAAAAGAAACATGACATATTTCCTGCCACATAGGGAGTTTTAATTGAATATTTTTTTTTGAAAACCCTAAATTTTTGTTTATTAAAACTTTCTGAAAGTAAAAACAATTAAATCAGTTATTAAATAGGAGTAATTTATGTGTCTTTTGAGCCCATTTCCTAACAGAAATACAAATACCTCACATTCCTAGCAATGGCTCGTAAAAACCAAAATCATAAAATATTATTAATCTAGATCACAAATAAATAAAATATTAATTATCCCATATCGTGGTTAATGAAGGCTCCAACGTTGTTAGTATATTCAAATTCATAACTTCTAATCAGCAGTACAACTCCATGCATGAATAATCCTCTATATAATTTATTTGTGGTTGGATGATGGGAGAAGGCGCAAATGGTTATTTAATACCCTAAAATGTACCAGTGAAGAAGCATGCCTACCGAACTACAAATTCTCTATGACTCCCAAGCCGGATGTGTATGATGTGAACATTTCAAAAATTATAGAATCGGGGTGAATCCTCAAACCATCAAACTCATGGGATCCCGGGGACGTATGGACCTCGCCATTGGTGTATCATGTGATTATGCATCTCGTTGTCTGTGTTTTTATGCTAATGGCCATGGAAACACACACCATGGGCATCATATGCCCATCGATTCCCTCACACCACTCTATATCGATTGCTATGGAATATTACCCTAGGAAATGATACATTATATGGAGTGGATTGCGGAAAAATATTGTATATGAAATGATACGATACATGAGGTGGATTACGTAACAATATTGTGTAACCATTAATGTTATGTATTTGAATTCCAATTTTGAATTTGAAAGCTTGCTCAAAGTTATTTAGAAATCATTCTCATTTGGAGTGGTTCCTTGTCAGGGTGTTTTCGTTGGTCGATTAGGTTTGGCATTTCGAATCAATTATTGATTTCTCTTTGTGAGGAGGAAAACACCAATACGAAGACATCATAAATTTATCATTAGAGCGTGGTCAATATTTATTCAAGCGAGCCTGTTCAACGCATTTACAAGCGAGCCTGGTTATCACATAAACAAGCGAGCCAGAACACATAACTTGGACAATCAGTGCAACATAGGCAGAGGCCGAATATTATCCTTTTATCTCTATCCCCGCATATTCTATTTGGCTTTGTATGTTATGAATATCTTGCTTTGCCTGATTGTTACATATAAACATCTCTTTCAATCCTTTTTCTCTTGTCTAACAGGGATGATCAGATACAAATCATGATGGGGCTGGGTAATTCCCCCTAATTTCGATTGCAACTTAACTGTAATATGCTTTTTCATGCTTTGAATGAGCATCTTATAAACTGGCTTGGTATTTCTGGTTTTCTCGCTGTTTTCATATCGGCTGAGAATGTAATTTCGTAAAATGTACTGTTATATCTAATATACAGAGTGTTTTTTTCTTCCGAAAAAAAGAGAATGGTGAATTCTACTAAGAACAGGGATCAGGATTAGGACCCCTCTCTCTCAGATTGTTGATTCATATTTCTCTCATATGTAGATCCATAGAAGAGTCCATTAGAGTTTAAGAAGACATCCACCTATTAAAATACCTGGGTCGCTTGGCTTATAAAGGAGCCTGGTAAGTAGAATGATTTCATTTCTCTATTGAAAATTCTGAAACATGTATAGTAGTTGCAATAAAATAATTTCACAACACCGTAGAATGATTTCATTTCTCTATTGAAAATTCTGAAACATGTATAGTAGTTGCAATAAAATAATTTCACAACACCGTATTGAGTGTGTGCTCATGGGAAAAGATGTTTGTAATTTATAATTTTGGGTTTCAACTATGGGAGGTTATTTAATTACTAAATAGGCATTCATTTGCTGCAATCTCAAAGCCTGGACAATCACATCCAACTGATATCAATCCAAGAGACAATCACATCTCATTTCAAGTATATTATTCACCTATTATATCCTTCTGATGCAGAGATTCAACACTGCATGTATAATTAGTAATTACTAGCCGATTTTCCTAGTGATTTGTATAATACTGTACTTAGTTACGCATGTGCAATGATGTGCAGGGTGTGGAGAGAAAGTTGCAGGAAATGAACATCAAATATGTGAAACCAATAGTGGAAGAAAGAGTGATTTATGCAGATTTGATCTTCAAGCAAATGTGAGAATGTTCCAATGGAGCCGATAATGGAGTTTGCATCAACCTGCAGTCTAATATTGCCTTCTACTCTACGAACTCTACTCATAGGCTTTCAAAATAAAGAGATATGTAAGTTGATAAAATGATTATTGTGAGTGAAAACCAGAGAGAAAGCTTCTTCTTTTTTTAATTACACTTTAAAATCGATCGTTATTTTAATTTTATTTTCAAAATTCTTTTCAGAATTGGTTGGAGAAAATTTTAGAATAATACTAATAATCATCCCCTGGCGCTGTTGTTTCTCTTGTGATGTGAGGCATCCGCCCAGAGTTGAAATTTGACAGGCAAAAGTCCCTCTCAGCAAAATTCTCTTGAGAGGGACTTTTGCCCTTTTTAAGTTCAAAACTTTTTCACAACAGTTTACTGTGATGTGGTGTGAAGTTTACGAAACGTATTTTCAAGGGACTGTTATTTTCTAAAAACGTTATTAATTTTATAATATTTTATGTAAATTTGTGTTTGGATTGGGGCAGGGATGGGTTAATTGATAAAAATACAAAAATTGATTTTATTAATGAAACTGGGAAGCTTTCAAATGAGAGATTCTATTTGGAGACTGCCAGTGCAAAACACTCAACATCAATCAAATTATAATCGACAATATATAATTTTGTAATAATATTTTTCCGGGATCCATTCCATTACTGTCATTATCAATACAAAGAATGAGCGAGAGAAACTGATAGTCAGTTAGGATGAATAAATGGTTTTAAAATTTGGTGAAATTATTTTATGAGCCCACCAAAATTAGATTTTAAAAATCAATTATTTATATTTAAGTATTTATTTATTTTTAATTAAGTATTAATTTAATTTATAAGTGAGTTAGTTATAAAGTTTTATATTATTATGATGTTTTTTTTAATTTATAATGAGTTTATTAATGAATGAATTGAAATTTTGACATTTTGATTTATTTATTTAACAAATAAATAAAAATGTCAATTCATTCATTAATAAACTCATAATAAATTAAAAAAACATCATCATAATAATATAAAACTTTATAATCAACTCATTTATAAATAAAATTAATAATTAATTAAAATAAAATAAATTAATATTTAATTAAAAATAATTAAATACTTAAATATAAGTCATTAATTTTTAAAATCTAATTTTGGTCGGCTGAGATCACTCATTCTTTGTTTTATTTTGAGATCGGTTTCTATACAATGTTTCATTTGCCTCCTTCAAATCATCGTTATTCTGAAATTTTGTATTATCCTGTAAAGGCATTACTGCAGCTTTGCACTAATCCATCCTGAATTTTTTCAGTAAATTCCTCACATACTTACCCTATTATAGAAAATTCTTGCATGGATCTCTCCAGACTTCAAGGCCCAAATAGTAGCGTAGCTCTCCAAGGTCTTTCATCTCAAAAAACTGTGACATGTTCTTCTTCGATTTCTTTAATGAATTCATCAACATTTCTTATAATGATAATATCATCTACATATAAAGAAATGAAAACAATTTTCCCCTCTTGATCAAACACGGTATAAAGATTAGGATCATTCTTGCTTCTTTTATAACTGTGTTGCAGGAAAAATGAATCAATTTTATCATACCATGACTTGGGTGCCTGTTTTAATCCATACAATGCTTTCTTCAATCTAAAAACTAAATGTTATTTCCCCTCTTTAACAAACCGCTTAGGTTTCTCTAAATACACTTATTCTTTCAACTCCCCATTTAAAAATGCAGATTTCACATCTAACTCGTGTATCATCCAATGATGTTCGGTAGCTAAAGCAATTAACATTCTGATTGTGTTTAGTTTAGCTATAGGGGTGAAGGTTTCCTCATAGTCTATACCTTCTTTCTACGAGTACCCTTTGCGACTAGCCTAGATTTATATTTATCTATTCTCTCATATCCTTTAAATTTAGGCTTGTATAGACATTTGCAACCTATGGGTTGTTTTCCTTCAGGTAATTCAACTAACTCCCAAGTTTTGTTTTTAAGTATTGATTCATTTCCTCTTCCATGGCTGCCCTCCATTCAATATATTGACTGGCTTCTTTATAAATAGAGAGTTCAACGACATTTAACATACTAGTTACAAAATAATTTTACCTATATCTTGCTGGAAATTGATTTTTCCCACATGATCTTTTGAGTGGTGTAGTGGCTTCAAAATTGTTCTGATCATCCCTTTCTGGAATTGGCTTGGCTACTGCATTCATACCATCTACTTCTTCCTTTTTCTTTTGTTGATGCTCATGGTTGTCCCCTGATTCATCATTATTTTTTTCCATCAGCCAAGGAATGCCCCATTCTTCATTCTTGTTATCATAGTTTCCATCATGAACCCGCTCACGGAAAACTGCATCTTTACTTGCAAATACTTTATGAATAGAGGGATCAAACAATTTATAAGCTTTAAACTCAGTAAAATACCCAACAAAAGTGCATTTAATGGCCTTTGAATCCAATTTATTCCTATCCTCCTTTGGAACATGAGCAAAACCTTTGGAGAAAAAAACTCTTAAATGTTTAACTGCAGGCTTGAAACCTAATAAAGCTTAAAATGGAGCTTTAAAATCAATAATTTTTTTTGGATTTCTGTTTTTCAAATATACTGCAGTAATTAGTGCTTCCGGCTAAAAACCATTCGACAGACTCTTACCTTTTAACATAATGCGAGCACACTCCCCAAGGGTTCTGTTCTTCCTCTCTGCAACCCCATTCTGTTGAGGAGTATGAGGTACTATACACTACTACGGTATTCCATGGTATTTGCAATGTTTGATGAAAGCAAACTTTTTGTATTCTCCCCCATGGTCCGAGCGGAGAATCTTGATGAATTTACCTATCTGCTTCTCAATCATACTTCTGAACTGTTTAAAGTATTCAAAAGTATGACTATATTTACCGAGCAAATATACCCACGTGAATTTCGTACATTCATTAATAAATAATAAGAAACAATAAGCACCTCCCAATGACCTAGTCTGCATTGGCCCACATAAATTAGCATGGACTAACTATAGTATATCTCTCTTCTTTCTATCTACATTTACAGGAAACTCCTCTCAACATGAACATACTTTAAAACATGGAGACCATTGACCATACCTCATTTTTGAAGTTACAACAGATCATTGAAATTAATATGGTCGAATCTCTAATGCTGTAAATCTTCTACAATCATACCTGATGATGTCAATGCTTGGTGTTGCGCACTTCTCATGTTCACCTTGTACTAACCTCCCACTCGAATTCCTGATGCAATTGTCTTCATATAATCTAGCATATCTTTAATAACAAAATAAGACTTAAAAAAATCTACCTTTAAGATTCTGATTTGTTATCATAGAAACAGTGATCAGATTCTTTTTTTATTTAGGGTACATACATTACATTTTGGATATCCCTAATATTTCCATCATGCAATATGAATGGAGCATTACCATACCCTTTGATTTGGTATCCTCTGTTAAAACCAAGTTAGATTTTTGCACCATCGTTGGTTTATTTGAAGTTTTCAAACCACTGTGTTTTATCTTTCATGTGAGTGGAAGCTCTTGAATCCAAAAACCACGTATCTTCTTCATCAGTCTCATTAGAATCAACCATAAACAGTCTGAGGTCCTGACTATGAACATCATCAGCAAAGTGTCATGCATGCCTCTTATGTCTATGTTGAGTTTCATAAAGCCTCTTTTTATGACAATTGTTTGCAATATGATTGAATTTACCACAATAGAAACATTTGGTTCCCGAACTGTTTCTGTTTGAAGACATACCTTGAGATGATATACCTTGACGTGAATTTCTCTATGGTGCATCTCCGCCTTTCTGTCCTGCATTTTCCTTCCCTCTGAATGGTTTCTTCTTCGCCATTAAATAAAGATCTAAACTTTAGGGTTTTAGAGTCATCCATCTTTCATCCTCTTGCATGAGGTTCCTAGTCAATTCTTAAAATTTGGGGGCTTTTTCTCTCGCATTCAATCCTGTGATGAACATATGATAGTCATCAGTGATACCATTCATGGAAAGATGGTTCAACTATTCCCATAACAAAGTAAAATTTAACACAGAAAATGTGAAGTCCTTTGGTGCATACAATGAAAAGTTCCATTTGAGGTTGAGATAGAAGCATAGATTCAGATCTCTTAGAGACCTAAAGTGGACATGATTACAAACCTATTTGTAAAAATAATTAAGGCATATTAAGTTTCAGTTATTCCCATAAAACAGAAACATTTGACACAGATAATGTGAAGTCCTATGGCTCATACAATGCAAATTTTTATATGAAATTTTGGGCTGACATAGAAGCATAAATTCAGTTTTCTTAGAGACCTAAAGTGGACATGATTACAGACCTATTCGTAAAAAACTTTAAGGCATATTAAGATTCAGCTATTCCCATAACACAAAAACATTTAACACAGAAACATTTAACACATAAACATTTAACATAGATAATGTGAAGTCCTATGGCTCATACGATGCAAAGTTCTATATGAAATTTGAGGCTGAGATAGAATCATAAATTCAACTCTCTTAGAGACCTAAAGTGGACATAATTACATAACTATTTGTAGAAACAATTAAGGCATATTAAGGTTCAGCTATTCCCATTACAAAGAAAATTTTAACACAAAAAGATTTAACATAGATAATGTGAAGTTTTATGGCTCATACAGTGTAAAGTTCTATATGAAATTTGAGGCTGAGATAGAAGAATAAATTCAACTCTATTAGATACCTAAAGTGGACATCATTACAAACCTATTTGTGAAAATAATTAAGGCATATTATGGTTAAAATATTCCCATAACACAAACATTTAACACAGTTAGTAGTATAACCTAGAAAAATAAACGTAGGAAAATTATGAAGGATTAAAGCTCCATAATTACTAGGAATATAGAGAGATTGAATCATTGTGTTTTCTCATATATGCCAATTAGTCATATTACTCTTGTTACGATTATGATAATAATGTAGTATCTACACCATGTAATGTTTCTATAATGTAAAAGGCTGGTACAATAGTGATTAGTAACATATGTTATAAGTTGTAAAGGTTGACATATCCATTACTTAGAGTTGTTCCATATGAGTCTAATTCCATTAAGTGTTGCATATATTGGAAACCACAAAACATGCGTAAATTAACATAGAGACTATGAGTGAGCTTATTGAATCCCTTGTATCATTGCTTTCATAGTTATAAGGAGTAATAAGCCATATTCGTTGATTATTGTTCTATCGCACTTACAACACACTAGTTTTATAAACACTATGAACTATGATTGGTTTAAGGAATACAAGTAATTATGTAACTTGTACATGTATAGCTCATTCGTATTAGCATATACGTACGCATAGTGAAATAAAACACACTGAATCTCATTAATCTTATCAAGGCTTGTAGCTAACATGAGCACCAGTATTATAGCTTACATCATGATACATATATTATGGAAATAAAATACCCATCCTCAACCAAGCCTCCTACAAGGAAAACAACCAGAACACTAATTCATATTCCATTCCATCACCAAGACATAAAAAATATATCTACAAGATTTTTAAAGGACCATTTATATTAGTGTTCAGCATAAAGAAACTGGGCCTACAAATAGCACCCCCAAATTGACCTGTTTTGACCCAATAAGAATCCAAATCATATTCAACATTTGAGGCAGGATTGTTCTAAGTTAGAAAGGCATTTGAGTAGACCTCACAATACCTGGGTGAAAAAGAGAAGTTCTGAGGACTCGAAGGAGGGGTTGTAGTTAACAATTCTTTATTTCAAGGTCTTGCTCAAGTTTTTTTTTTTTTTTGCGGGGGTGATGGGAACTGGTAAAAAATAATCTTGATTATTCTGCTTCCCTCGAAAAGGGATAAATAAAATGGAAGTGCCTGAAGCGTTAGGGGCTGGCACTACTATAAGGGAGGGGCTTTCTCGTAGATTATGGAAGCATTGAGGTAGTTGTGGTTTAAGTAATTTTTGAAAGAGGATTCCAACCAATACAGACACTCGCCGATATTTCTAACTTTAAATAAGCATGCATATAAAGCGCATAAAGTACCAACAACTAAGTCCAGTTCCCTGGGATCCAGAATTTCAAAGTAAAGGGGCGACACAGTTAAAAATTGAGGACGAAGATGTGTAAATCATTATATGAATTTATTTCAATATAAATGATTTCTAATCCTATTTGATTTGTTGCACTAAATGCATTGATTTCAGTGTAGATGGTGATTTATAATCCTATTTGATTTCTTGCACTAGATGCATTGATTTTAGTGTATATTTTGGTTTCTAATCCTATTTTCTTACTTGCACTAGATGCATTGATTTGAGTGTAGATGTTGATTTCTAATACTATTTGATTACTTGCATTAGATGCATTGATTTCTCTATAGATTTTGTTTTCTAATCTTATTTGATTTCTCACATTAGATGCATTGATTTTAGTTTAGATGTTGATTTCTGATTTTATGTAATTGGATGTATGATGGTACATTAGTTTTAAATTCATTGGGTTAATAGTGTTCATTGGTTTCAGTGTAGGCGCAAAAAATTATTGACAATGTAGAACGATTTTTGTGTTATAATAATTAAATGTAATAATATTGGAGAGAAAGAGAGACAAGGTATGTTGTTTACTACAAGATTTCGAGCTAAATATTTAAATGGTTTATGATTTATTATTTTTACTTTCTTTTTCATATAATCGATACATAAGATGGAGGGAGAGCAAGAAAGGATAGAAGGAGGGAAGAGAAATAGAAGCGGGGGAGAGGAAGGGAAGGGGAAGAGAGAGAGAGAGGGAGGGAGAGGGGGAGGGAGTGATAGATAGATATATTGGAGAAATATAGTGTATGTTTTGCGGTTCATATAGAGAGACAAAGGGAGATAGAGATATAGATGGAAGGTGAAGAGAAAGAAGAGATAGATGGAGACAAGGAGGGAGGGACAAAGAGATAATTGATAAATATGGAGTGAGAGTGTTTTTGTGTTTGTGGGGGTGAGATAAAGAGACAAAGAATGAGAGATGGAGGGGCACATAGATATATATGGGGGGGAGAGAAGGAAGAATATTTCTTACAATAGATGCATTAATTTAAGTGTTGATGGTGATTTCTAATCATATTTGATTGCTTTCACTAGATGCATTGATTTTAGTGTAGATTTTGATTTCTAACGATATTTGATTACTTGCACTAGATGCATTGATTTCAATGTAGATGATTTCTAATTCTATTTGATTGCTTGCACTAAATTCATTTATTTCAGTGTAGATGGTGATTTCTAATCCAGTTTGATTGCTTGCACTAGATGCATTAATTTAAATGTAGATGTTGATTTATAATTATATTTGATTTCTTACACTATATGCCTTTATTTCAATATAAATGATTTCTAATCATATTTGATTTCTTGCACTAAATGCATTGCTTTCAGTGTAGATGGTGATTTATAATCGTATTCGATTTCTTGCACTAGATGCATTGATTTTAGTGTATATTTTGGTTTCTAATCATATTTTTTTACTTGCACTAGATGCATTGATTTGAGTGTAGATGTTGATTCCTAATCCTATTTGATGACTTGCATTAGATGCATTGATTTATCTGTAGATTTTGTTTTCTAATCCTATTTGATTTCTTGCATTAGATGCATAGATTTCAGTGTATATGTTGATTTTTGATTTGATGTAATTGGATGTATGATTGTACATTAGTTTTAAAGTCATTGTATTAATATTGTGCATTGATTTCAGTGGAAGCGCAAAAAATTATTGACAATGTAGAACGATTTTTGTGTTATAATAATTAAACTTAATAATATTGGAGAGCAAGAGAGACAAGGTATGGTGTTTACTACAAGCGTTCGAGCTAAATATTTAAATGGTTTATGATTTATGATTTTTACTTTCTTTTTCATATAATTAATACGGAAATATGACAAAACTAATAAGGGTGACAATAAGAATAGCAAAAGAAAATAGTTTGAGATTGATCACAACGAAGGCTATTTGTAATTGACTACATTCTAATCATTTACATTTTCTATAATTCAATATTATTACATTGTCACTTTGAACTCAAAATTTTGATTTGATCATTTTCCATTATTAAAGTTCTTTTACAATATTTATCATCTCAACAAATTGAGGTAACTAAGAAAATTTAAAATTAAAATGACTCGATAAATCTCAAAATTAGATGTATTTACATATTATTGATAAAATTAGCCTAGATCCATCTATGGATCTATCAAGCACCGAGATATTGGGTGCAAACCTTTCCTCAAGTTTTTCACTCAAAAAAGAAGTTTTCACCTCTAGATATTTTTGATCCCTCTCGGCACAGATTAAAAGTTACGATGGATTTAGGCTGGTCATAATTATATGGTAAGATTTAAAAAGGATTTGTCTTTTTCTTTGATATATATATATATATATATATATATATATATAGATATTAATTATTGATTTATTAAGAGTGTGGAAGTTATTTTTTAAAATGTAAACTTTATTAATAATTTTAATGGACATAACTTAAATTAGGTTTTATTCAAAATACTTTTAAATGGTAAAATTTTAAAAAGATTTTATTTTTCTTTCTTTTATATATATGAATATTGATTTTCTAAAATTGTGGAAGTAAATTAAAAAAATGCAAACTTTAATAATACTTTTATTGGAAAGAATGTAAATTAGGTTTTTTTTGGAAATATTTTGAAAATTAGAATTTTTTTTATATAAATTTTGATATTTGAATTTGAAAAAATTATAAAATTTTAATATATATATTAAAAATATTTGTTCACTCTTTAAAATTTAAATATATATAGATGTAAATGTGTATTTCTTTTTCTTTACCAAATTGGAGAACCTCATGCTTAAGATTTAAATAATTCAATTATTCATTGTATAATTGCAAGGAATTATTATTTTGGTGGGAAGACTTAAATTTAAATGTGTATATAAATTAACCATGTTATATATATATATATATATATATATATATATATATATATATATATATATATCATAATAGTTTAATGAGATAGTTTTTGTGATGAAGTAGAAATTTGTATAGGAAAAGAAACACAATAGAAACATGATTCATAAAAAAATAAAGAGAAAATTTGTTATTTCAAAAAATTACATTATGTAATATTTTTATGTTGATCCTTGATTTTGTAATAAATAATGATTGTAATTGTAAATAAATTTTAATTTTTTATTTGAACCGATGAGAGAGACAAACGAATCCATAATTTAAGGGAAGGCTAAGAATGGTGTGGGATGGTGTGGCTAGGTTTCCACCACAAAACCGTTGGAAAAACATGATAGGGAAAAGGAGATGCTCATATTCCTTGCATCCATGATGAAGGGAAGGGGAAAAGACTAGTCTCGTGTAGGGGAATCACGGATATCAGAGAGAGAGAGAGAGAGAGGGGGGGGGGGGGAATCACGAATATTAGAGAGAGAGAGAGAGAGAGAGAGAGAGAGAGAGAGAGAGAGAGAGAGAGAGAGAGAGAGAGAGAGAGAGAGAGAGATATGAGTGCATGATAACCCACTGGGTGCTTTATATGGAAGCTAATAAATCACCCAGTGCTTGTTGAGTATGTTGATAAACCACTTAGGTGTTTTCTATAAGGATAATAAACTACTACGTAGGGTTGAAATCCAGTCGGGCACTTGCTAGAAATGGTTGGTAAACCACTGAGTGGTTTTCGAGGAAGATGATAAACCAAAATGCTTGTAAAATAAGTTGATAACCCACCTAGAAAATGTGCTATGGGTTTTGCAGTGCTTTCCTTGAAAACAAAACTGATAAACCACCTATAAATAAAACTCATACTCCTAAATCTGAGAAATACCCCAGCTGAATTTGATTGGAATTACATAGAATAAATCCCTTGGATCCTGGATCTGACTCAAGGGTGGACAATTGCAATAAATAATGTGGTGTAACTGGACTATGGTTGGGTGGAGATTTGAAGTCCCACGTTTAGTTTCCAACTATTTCTAGCCATTTAGGTAAATGTGAATGACTACATGGCTGATTTATTATTGGTTAAAGTATGGCTCTATGTTAACACCTAAATCGTCATTGAAATTCTTGCATTTCCTTGAGGGGAAATATGCCCTAGATGTTATTTTGGATAATTTGAAATACTAGCTTTATGTGGATGATATGATTTTCCTTGATTATATATAAGAAATTATTACTAGTTGCATGATGACATGTAGATAGTTGCTATTATCAGTTTTATGATGGTTGACATGCTTAGAAATTGAAATATTCATTGTTATTTTTTAATTTTAGATTTTATTTTGTTGATTTATTCTCTGTGTGTTTCATAAGGATATTTCTCAAGAAATGGATCTGTGAGATTAAATTAATGTAAATCGCCTACTCCCTTAGCTTTGTAGAGTTAGCAATGTTGTAGTTTTCTAGTGAAAATTAGATAAAATCCTATCTCTACGTCTGTCTATGTATTTAAGGCTACAATATTTTGTTATGGATGAATAGGCCTTTGAATTAACTAATATATAATAACTCTAAAGTTTGGGTGGACATGGGACAAATATATTCTCGTAATCTGACATGAAACTTTATGTCATGTCATTCCTCTCGTCATCGAGTTGAATTCATTAATAGTTTGGGAGTGACATTGCTGACAAAGAGCATGGAAAAATACTTCCCCATTACTGGACGAGAAATATCCCTTTCATGCCACACCTCCCTTGGCTTGTGGAGGATGCATCTAGAGATCCAAAAAAACCATTTAAGTATTGTTTTTTCACTTTTGAGAAGGCTTGGAATCTGGATTTATGTGAATAAAGACAAATATCTCATATGGGGCCCATAGGGTAGATTTTCTTAGAACACCAGATGTGAAAGAACCTATATTGTGGGTCCAATACCAAATTTAATTTAAAAGGGTAAGGATATCCAAGGGTTTAGGGGTCTAGATGGCTTACCAAGGCATAAAATTGTGCACAACCAGATATTTTTGAGGCCAAATATAATGTAAAATCATGGATAAACATGAAGGGGTTGGGTCGTGTGGGACCGTGATGCACACTAAGGTGGTAAGTACCACATAGGCCAAGAAAGGCTATGTGGAAACTATGTTTATGGTGATGAAAATTTATGTTAACATGGAACCTATATGGCATGACATGTGGCAGGTAAGAGCACCAATTTTGTAGGGCCAAGGAGTCAAGTTTCGAATGAAACATGGAAACAATGGAGAATTGTATGTGGCAAGGACACATGTGACATGGTACCTAATTGGTGCCACAGATCATGCCACGTTGAAGGTGATAAAAGGAACAACGTTAATTCATTGTTGCAAGACGGGAAAATTCTTGTTAAGTGACATATTTCTTTCCTTTCATCTTGCTCTTTACATTAACCTCTTTCCTTGGTGCAAAGGTAGTGCGCAAAGTTGAAGAGTGATAAAGGGAAATCTCCCTTTTAACTATCATTAAATTTATCATTTCACCACGTCAATTAATAATGGGAAATACCTCTCAGCTTGGTGTGATTCCACTCAGTATGCTGGTATGGCAGGCGCCATGTTGGACTATGAGAAACATGGCAGGGCCACACATCCCACTTGGCAACACCACATGATATATATATTAATGTAGCAATATTAATGATAAAATCTTAAAATGGGAATTTTTTTTAATCTCGGAGTTGAATTGAGATAAAAAAAAATATATTTTTGAAAATCTCTTGATGAGCTTAATGTGATGGTGGAATTTGTTTTTAGTTTTAAGGAAGTTGGTAGAAGAGGATTTTTGTGAACCCGTCTTCATAACATGCCTTGGATATTGAGCTCATTTTGATGTAACACCCTCCACTACCCAAGAAGAACCCAAGGGGGTGGAAAGGTGTTTTAAAAAGTGGTATTAGATCATGGTTAGACACTAACCCTAAAGAGGCTCACATGCAAACACCCAGGACGAATATTGAATTTGGTAGTCTAATTTTTGTTCACATATGTGTGTTGATTTTAAGTTACAATGGATATAATGCTTTGTTTGACAGAATTTACTATTGCTTATTTTCTCTTTAAATATATATATGCTAACTAATATTTTATGTTATAGATGGTTTCAAATCTACATGCTTTTTAAAAATAAGCAAAGGTGATGAGTAGATGTATTAAATTGAATTTTTTATGGTTAATTATGCTCATAGGAATGTCTATATCAAATTTGGATGTGGGTTGGAGGATTTTTTTTTTTTAATAAATGAATGGATGAGATTTGATCTCAAGAGAATATTTTTCATCTCATACACCATCAAATGGATGATATAGAAAGAATTTGAACATGTTTTTTTGTTTCCAACCAAGAAATAACATGTTAAATTTAAATATGGCTTATTTTTTCACCTATTGGAGCCATTAAGCTGATCGTTTCATTTTGTTCCAATAGCTTCATTCCTTGTGATCACAATCAATACCTTGGGGGTGTGATTTTTCGTGCTCATGATTTGGAAGATCTAAAATATGCAAACAAGAAAGTGTAGAGGAATGGAAAGATAAAAAAGAATGTTTAATCAACCATGTTTATTACCATTTGCAATGCCATTGGAATGGAATTCGATAGCTTTCTTGGTGTTCATGGCATTTTCAGAGCACAAAAGAAAAAGTGGACAACAGATCGAGGGAGGCTTCATCATATTCACATTGGGACCCTGGGAATGGGGAATACATTAGAGAAATTTTGAGGTCTAAATTGGGCCTTCTAAGGATATTATAAAATAATAGTGGAAATAATAAAATAATATTAAATAACATCATCAAAATTTATAGGGAAAAAATGAAAACTACCATTTCAACTCGTATTTTCATCTTATATGCTTACGATTTTACTCAAATTTCAAGTGGAATCACTACTTGAATGAAGAATTTAATTCCTCGTATAAGGATTACCTACGTTGCATACTTTTGATGGACCCTACTAAATGAAAAATGAGAAATACATGAAACAAATGGATTGAAATCGCATTTTCCATGTATTTCTCATTTTTCATGTAGAAATGCCAGTAAAAAGTATGCAACATGGGTAATCCTTCG
Organism: Pinus albicaulis; assembly: GCA_034641835.2. Lineage (NCBI taxonomy): Eukaryota > Viridiplantae > Streptophyta > Pinopsida > Pinales > Pinaceae > Pinus > Pinus albicaulis. The sequence continues at coordinate 169,710,616 of CM076570.1, forward strand.
ATGTGGAACTAAATTTTTCATCCAATGAGTGCTCTCGCTTGTAATTTGAGTAAAACTGTAGGGAGATATGTTGAAAATATGAGTTGAAAAAGTTTTTTTTTTAAATTGTTTTAGTTTTTTACTCAAAAAATAGTGAATCAACCCCCATGGTTGACATCATCATCCTGAACCTTATTGGTTCTCATAAAGTTTATTTTGGTTATACATTTTTATTTTGAGGCCTGTTTTATACCTCAAAATTTCTCTAATGTAAGTTATTACAACAATGCAATTCTGGTTTATAATGTGGTGGTAAAATACCTTACAGAGTTCAATTATGTAGATGCAGGTTTAGTTTTATGAAGCGTCGATCATTTTTAAATGAACGTTTGACATTATGTGTAGGGTATTTGTTTTATATTTTAAGCATTTTATTGTATATCCCAATTTATGATTTGTAGTTGTTGATATAATAATTAATGGTTCTCATTAATTTATTTCCAGTTATTAGGATTCCTTCTAGGTCCAAATAGATCACTAAACCATTTCTTACTTGGCATACATTACCCATGATGTTTTTCCCAAAAAATAGGATGACAACAAAGAAGTGATTCAATCATGTTATATCCCTTGGAATACATCTTAATAGTTTTTGTATTTATTGTGTTGCAAGGATTTTGATACATAGATCTTTGGGTTCCTATAGTTGAGGTATGTTTTTCGTACCTCACATATGTTTGGTATTGATTTACTCTTTGCATGAGACTCTACGTGAGGCTAACCCATTCGAAGATCAAGGATATCCAAAAAAATGATACTAGTGAGTGTAGATGTTTGGGAAATCTAAAAAATTGAGAGGAAAAGTAACATTTGGCATTCACATGTTTCCTAAGAACACTCAGAGTTGTCCTATAAAATAGATTCAAATTCTCATGTTTTTTTGTGAACACTCATAATTATCTCATCAAAGAGGTTGGACAGAAAATTCAATAATGAAAACTAGGAATCCCTCATAAATTCTAATCCCATGTGTTTTTTATTTCAACATATGTTTTTATGGATAAAATTGAATATGATTTCATTACATTTGCATTTGGTTTTATTATTTTAATTAAATATATTCTACCTTGGTATAATTGGGTGTGATTTCATTTATATTTTGTTGACGAATTCTTTTGAATATAATTGGTGACTTTTTCTTTAATTCATGAAACACCTCTCATGACTAGGTTTTGGTTATCGTCGGGGCCTAACATTGTTTTTCTAAACTAAAGAAAAAATAAATACAATTAATTAAAATGTGACAATACATTTTTTTTTATAATTACCTAGATTAGTCAATCCTTATAAAATACAAAAATATACCATCTCGAATATTATTATTCTGTAAACCCTAAAAACTCATGTCACAGCTGATGGCCAACTTTACAATTAGAGGATTTTGTATTTTTGTTTACGTAGGAGTTGAAGTTGAATGAAACACTATTCCTATTTATATTTTCATGCAATATTATTATTTTTGTTATTATTTCAATTGTTTTACTATAAAACTAATTCAACATTAAAAAAAAAAAATCAAAATATTCAAATGTAAATTGTGCAAACTGTATAACATAAATGTATAACTTTGACATTTTTTTTTAAATTTTTGAATAAAATTAACATATATAAGGAAAAAATTTAAATAGAGTTATAAATGTTTATATTATGAAAAAACATCAATAAAAATTATAATTTTTAAATGCCCTTCACCAATGTCATAAAATTGTTTCATAATGTTTTCAATTCTGCAAGGACCCTAATTAATGTTAGTGGCTTAATATTGTTGACATGAAAATAATATTTTAGATTGCTTGGATGGGATTTTTTTTTAATGTATTGTTTTTTTATGATGTTCTAAATTATTGCAAAAAAATTATTGGGACATAATAGAGTTTGATGAGCTAAAAAGTTTGGAGGATACCATTTGAAAGATCATGTACTACTATGAGTAGTCAAAACACAAGATTGAAGTATGAACATAGTGGAAGAAGAAATATAAGGAAAAATTCAAAGGAAAATCATTGAATTCCTCTTGATATAAGCAAGGAGGGAAGAATGAGAATTTCTCCATTATCATTAGAAAATAAATCGCTAAATAAGAAAAAGAAGAGGTCACATGGTTCAATAAGGGTCTCATACAGTGTTGGAGTTCTGGAGAAAAAAATATGCAGAGGGACTATCACCATGAAAAATAGACTAGAACACAGTTGGATAATGTACAAAAAGAAACAATAGTGAAAAATGTGGCTTATAACATACATAAAATATATGTTGTATTAGACAATAGAAAGGTGGACTAACAAGCTATAGTAATCCAAATCGAAGGTATGGTCATAAACCAACCTTTTGTAATTAATTGACCCAGTTTCTAATTTCAGCTATATCAACCTGAATGTTGCAAAGAAATGTTAATTTCTAAAGAAGCCTGATGAAGAATCATGTTTGGTTCAAATATCCATGGGAACAGAAAGGAAATAGATAGACATAGTGGAGTCATGCCCTCCTGAGATTAGTGGTATGACCACCACAACTACTCTCAGTTTATTACTGTTAGGATCTTATGATGTTTTAATCAGTATGGAGTGATTGGTATCCCAAAAAACCAACATCTATTTTTATAATAAATCACTCACATGTGTTAGTGGCACTGGTGAAAATATAACACTACAAGGAATAAAAATAGAAAACTCACCTAGGAAAACAATTGCAGTTCAGGTGAAGCAATATAGTAGAAATGGTTGTGCACTATACACAATACACACAAATAGGGAACTGGAAGGTTCAAATGTTTAATTTGAAAGTCGCTCAGTGTTAAAAAAAATATTGACATATTCCCAAAGGAATTATTTGGATTACCACCTTCAAGAGACATTGATTTTAGGATAGAATTAATTTCAAGAACAATGTCGTCAACAAATACTACATATTGGATGAGTACACCTAAATTTGTGGAATTGAAGATACATTTGTCCCAACTTATCACCTTGGGGATTCCTAACATTATTTGTAATAAATAAATATGGTATGTTGTGGCTAGGTATATACTACTTGTAGCTAAACAAGGATAAGATTAAGAACGAGTACCCACTACTCAAAATTGATGACTTATTCGACTAGATGAGTGGGGTTGCAGTGTTTTCCAAATTAAATTTAAGGTATGGACACCATAATATTAGGATTAAAGATGAAGGCATTCACAAAAAACCATTTAGGATGAGATGTGGCCACTATGAGTTTGTAGTGGTGCCATTTGGGCTTATGAATTCCCTAGTCATAATCATGTGTTTGATGAACAATTTCCTAATACCTTATTTTGATAAATTTTTATTGGTGTTTCTAAATGATATCTTGGTATATTATAAAACCAAATAATAACATGAATACCACCTGACAACAGTATAAGCGAGCATGAGATATATGGAAAACTCAATAATTATGAATTTTTCCAAATCTTGGTTCATTACTTGGGGTATGTCATTTCAAAAGGAGTGGTTATAGATCTAAAAATGATCAAGTCAATAATGGTGAGGCCCATTCTCTAGAATTTCATAAAGGTCAAATATTTCATGGGGCTGGATAGATACTAAAAAAGGCTCATATGGGACTTCTCAAGCATTGGGCATCTAATCACTACTTTGCAGAGGAAAAGAGTAAAACGTCAACAAACACCAAAATGTTCAACTAGTTTTGAGTAGCTTAATAAATTACTCACATTTGTACCTATTTCAAGAATAGAAAATCGGAAAAATTAGTTTGTGGTTTGCACAGACGCTACAAGTAAGGACTTGGTGGAGTCCTAATGCAATACATATATGTGGTTTTTTATGAATCAAGAAAGCTATATGAACATGAGAAGAAATATATCACCATCAAATTAGAGCTTGTAGAAATAGTGCATGATTTAAAAATGTGGAGACATTATTTATTAGGGAGAAATTTTGTGTTGATGACAAACGATGGAGGCCTAAGATATCTATTTGACCAACCTAAGTGGAATTCCATACAAGAAATATACTAAGTCCCATTAATAATAGTGTATCTCCTTATTGTTATTGTTAGTGTATCCCCTTATAGTTATTGGTGTGCTCATGTAGTCCCCATATTGTTATTATTGTGCCCCATAGAAGCCCACTATTGTTATTGTTGTGCCATTATATTATTATTGTTATCTCAGCCCTGATTATATTGTGAACCCTTAAACTCCTATATATATATATATATATATTATATATGAGGTTTTTTCATTTGAATCATCTAATAATTTTTCATTTATGTAATTTAAAGGAGGTTTCCCCCTCGAAGAGGTTAATTTTTAAGTCATTGATCTATATTTTCTTCTATTTCGTGAGCTAGTTGCATAACAATTGGCATCAAAGGTTTAGATTCTAGGGTTTCACTACTGCAAACAGGTCATCTTGGACTTTTATTTATAAATTTTTTTATACGAAGGTTCAGAAGCTCAAATTTTTACCAAGTGAAGAAGAAATTGTGAGGAATGTCCTGTAAACATTTCAAATCTTCGTTTTCTATATTTTTGGAGATACGGTCCAAAGAACTTAGGGTTTTTTCATGGTCCATAATTTCGTCTCAAATAGGTGACCTTGGGAAAATCGTCTTAACTTCCTTTAAGAGCATTGGATTTTAGTTTCATAAAAATTGACCAAAATTTCGCAAACTGTAGTATCATTTGTATTGTTTTTAGGGTCTAAGGTTGAAACAGGGACTTGTGGGACACTGTACTAGTTCACTCTACTAAACAAGTCTATAATCAGGTCATCATGGGAGATTGGGAATAAAGTTACCTTGAGCAATCCAAATTTGGTCTGATTTGTGGAATTGGAAAGAAGGCTCGAAGGGATACTGCAGGACCAGATTTCACATCTTGGAAATCCAGAATTATAGAGATACAACAGTTTCAATATCTAGTTCCTAAAAAGAAAAAAAATATGTGTATTCTTTAATTGTGCATAAATTTTGGTTGAAAAATAAGTTTAAAGTGATTTAGAGGGAATATTGAGGCATAGATATCAGTATTTGGTTCTAATATTTCTCCCAAACAAAATAATTCTACACCCATTAATTCCTCATAAAGATCTATGATAATAGATGAAGAGGAACAAATGCAACATGATATATCTAAATTACAGGACCAAGTGCAACAAATTTCGCTCTTGCAAAGAGTAAAAAAAAATGAAATGGAAGCTAAGATGGATGGTATAGAATAAAAAATGAAAGGAAACATAGAATATTTGAAGAATAGTATAGAAGAAAAAATGGAATGCAACATCGAAGATTTGAAGAATTGTATAGAAGAAAAAATGAAAAGCAACATGGAAGATTTGAAAAATGGTTTAAAATCGGACATGGAAGGTTTGAAGGAAGGTTTGAAAAAGTTTCTACAATAAATTATTCCTAATGAAGAAAAGGTATTATATGAAACTCATGATGCGAATAAAGAAATTTTAATCATGATTTCATAGACTCTAACATTGGATTGAAGGCCCACCATATTCCAAAGATCGATATGAGGAAGTTTGATGTCAAGGATCCAGTAACATGGATACTATAGATGGAGAAATATTTTGATCTCCATAATTTTCAACACACACAAAAGGTACACATTGTAAATTTATATTTAGAACCAAATTAGTTTATATGGTATCGATGGATTTGTTCTCATAAACCACTTGTCACTTGGTCAATTTCCACGGAGGAAATGATAGCACATTATGATGATACAAAGAGCAACATGTTCTTTAGATAATTGATAAATCTCAAACAAAAGGTTTAAATAGTGGATCACATTGAGGACCTCAAACCTTGGAGATCCAAAATTATAGAGATACAACATATTCGATATCGATCTCCTACGAAGAGAGAAAATTGTGTGTGTGTTTTTTTAATTTTTGTATAACTCTTGTTTGAAAAATTATTTTTAAGTGATTCAAATGAAATATTGAATAATATGTATCAGTATTTGGTTCTAATATTCCTTCCAAAAAAAATAATTATAAACCCATTAATTCCTCTGAAAGATCTACTATGATGCATGAAGATGAAGAAATTCAACATGATATACCTAAATGACAAGACCAAGTGAAACAAATTCCGCTCTCACAAAGAGTCGCAAAAATTTAAATGGAAGCTAAGATATATGGTTCGAAGAATGTAATGGAAGCTAGTATGTATGGTAGAGAAGAAGAAATGAAAGGAAACATGGAAGGTTTGAAGGAAGGTTTGAAAAAGTTGCTAAAAGAAATTCCTCCTAATAAAGAAAAGGTATTAGATGAAACTCATGATGAAAAAAAAAGCACATGTTAATCATGATTTCATAGACTGTAACATTAGATTGAAAACCCATCATATTCCAAATATCGATATGAGGAAGTTTGATGACAAGGATCCAGTAACATGGATACTACAGATGGAGTAACATGTTGATCTCTATGATGTGAAACACACACAAAAGGTATGCATTGAAAGTTTATATTTAGAACCAAATAATTTTGTATGGTATCGATGGCTTTGTTCTCTTAAAAAACTTGTTACTTGGTCAATTTTTATGGAGGAAATGATAGCACATTATGAGGATACAAAGAGCAACACCTTCTCTATCCAATTGATAAATATCAAACAAAAGGGTCCAATGACGGAGCACATTGAGGACTTCTAAAAATTTAATATCAGGGTAAATGATATTCTAGTGGATTATATGATTTATGTATTCATAGGGAAATAAAAGGATAACATCCCACATGAGGTTCACCTTTGGGAACCTGATTCATTGGAGAAGACATTCAAGGTGGAAAGAAATTTTGAAAGAAAAATTATGTAAACAAGGAATTCTACCACTCACAACTATAAATATGGAAGTGTTGATGCTCCTCGCCTTCCACAACCTACAAGGTTTACACCACAACAATTGGAGAAACAAATAGAAAAATGTCTTTGTCACAGTTGTGATAGAAAATAAACTAAAGGTCATAAGCGTGCTAAGAAGAAATTATTTTACATATATTGTGAACATGATGAAGAAAAGGAACAAGAAATGTCAAAAGAAGAGGATATACACCATGAACCAACCCTAGAGAAAGAAGAAATTAATCCGACCATATCTTGTAATGCATTGGAAGGAATTACTACTCCTAAAACTCTCAAGGTAGAAGGACGTATCAAGAAAAAAAATGTAATAGTGTTGACAGATTCAGGTAGTATCCATAATTTTATTCATTGTAATATAGCCAAGGAAATGAATATCTTCCTATATCGAGCACCAAAGTGTCAAGTGATGGTTGAAAAAGGGGGAAATATAACTTGCTCTGGAAAGTTCCATAATATCAAGCTATCCATGGGAGAATATGTATTGAATATTCTAATGCTTTCCATTCCAATGGGTGGTGTTGATGTTGTACTAGGAGTCCAATGGCTACAATCTTTGGGTACGATAACTTTTAATTTTCAAGAACTTTTCTTGATTTTTTTTTCTGAAGGAAAGGACATTGAGTTAAGGGGTATCATAGGGAAACCATGAAAGATAACCATCTCTAATTGCATGACAAATATTCTAAATAAAGAAAAGTGGGGCACAATTTTACAATTATGCTCACTAGAGGTTTAAACATCGAAATCATATATTTCTCGAGATCTCCAAAAATTCTTGGACAATCATTCCAATGTGTTTCATACTCCCAATGTCCTCACATCTATTCATGATCATGATCATGCTATCCATATTATTCCAAGAAGTTTTCCTCCAAACATCAGGCCTTACAGATATCCCTATGCCCAAAAGAATGAAATTGAACATATGGCTGCAAAAATTCTAGAGGTGGTATAATTCAACCTAGTCAAAGTTATTTCTCTATTCTAGTAGTATTGGTGCACAAGAAGGATGGATCATGGTGCATGTGTCCAAATTAGAGGGAGCTCAATAAGATCACTATTAAGGATACATTTCCCATTCTTGTCATTGATGAATTATTGGATGAGTTACATGGGTAAATTTAATTCACCGAGTTGGATCTTCATTCAAGATATCATAAAAATAAGAATGAAGACTAAAGACATTCTAATAACAGCATTTAGAACTCATGAGGGTCATTATGAATCTTTTGTCATGCATTTTGGCCTTACCAATGCACCTTCTACATTTCAAATTTTGATGAATTCCATTTTCGAACCCTCCCTTAGAAAATTTTTGTTAGTATTTTATGATGATATACTAATCTACAACAATTATTTGAAGGATCATGTTCAACATGTTGATAGGGTGCTCAAACTATTGGAGGAGAAAAAATTATATGCAAAAATCTTCGAATGTTTCTTTGGAGTACAAGAGGTGGAATATCTGGGTCATATTGTATCTCAAGAGGGTGTTAAGGTAGACCCTAAAAAAATTAAAGCCATTAAGGAATGGAAAACTCCCACAACCATAAAGCATATGGGGGCATTTATTGGGTTCACAGGCTACTATCGCAAGTTTGTGAAGAATTATGGGAGAACAGAAATAAATCTAACAACATTACTGAAGAAAGATGCATTTTCTTAGACTCCAGAAGAAACTAAGGCCTTTGTACATCTTAAAGAGGAAATGTTCCAAGCACCAGTCTTAGCTAGGCCATACTTCAAAAAAAAATTTATTGTGGAATGTGATGCCTCAGGAAATGGAATTGGTATTGTTTTAAGGCAAGAAGGAAAACCCATTTTTATTGAAAGTCATCCAATCAAAGGAAAGTATTTACACAAACCTATTTATGAGAAGGAAATTTTGGCAATCCTACATGCACTTTAGCATTGGCGACTTTAGCTAATAGGAATACACTTCAAGGTAAAGAAAGATCATAATAGTATTAAATACTTTGTAGAACAAATATTTTCTCTAGAAGAGCTGCAAAAAGGGGTCACAAAGATGTTGGGTTATGACTTTGAAATAATATACAAAAAAGGGAAGAAAAATGTTGTTGCAGATGCACTCTAAGAAAAATGATGAGGATGTGGAAGCATTGTTTTGTGTCATTTCTATTATCCAACTAGATTGGATAACCAAAGCAAGGGATGAATGGAAGAATGACGAAGAAATGTGGGAACTCATTCAAAAGTTGCAGTATGATCTGAATACATCTGATACATTTAGTTGGAAAAAGGCTTCATTATGGTACAAATATCACTTATATCTTTGTAAGAATTCCAAACTCGAACAAAAGATTATTTTGGAATTGCAGACCTCTCCCTTAGGAGGGCACTCAGGATTTAAAAAAAAAATTACCACAGGGTTAAGAAGGAATTTTTTTGGGATGGCCTTAAATCTGATATTAAAAAGTTTGTGTCAGAATGTTTGGTTTTCCACCAAAATAAAGTTGAGACTATTAATACCCCAGGTCTATTACAACCTTTATCCATTCCAACTTAACATTGGGAGGATATTTCGATGGATTTTATCACAGGTTTACCAAAGTCTGAATGAAAGAGTGTCATCATGGTGGTAATTGATAGACTACCAAGTATGCACACTTTTGTGCATTATCTCATCCATTTAATGTCAGTACAATTGCTAGTGTATTTATGGAAACGATTCAAAAGCTACATGGGAACCAAGAGATTATTGTAAGTGATAGAGATCCCATTTTCATTGGAAATTTTTTGATATAATTATTTTATTTTCTTAGTACTCAATTAGCTCATAGCTCATCTTATCATCCTCAATCTCATGGGAAAATTGGGTTTGTGAAGAAATGTTTAGAAGGATATATTTTTTTCTTTTTATTTGATAAACAAACAAAATGGGTGAAGTGGTTACCTCTCGTTGAATGGTGGTATAACACTTCCTTCCATACTACAGCAAATATGACCCCATCTATGGAACTTTATGGATATCATGCATTTTCCATCACATCATCTTTAAGAGAAAATTCTAAGGTTCAAGTTTTGGAACATCACATGGAGCATCAACAACAAGTTCTCCAACTCTTAAAGGAAAACCTCACTTTGGCAGATAATCGAATGAAACAACAAGAAGATCAACATCGCATCATAGGAATTTTTGATGTAGATGACTTGGTATTTTTATGGCTACAACCATACAAAAAAATGTACCCCAAGCAAGCTAAGAAGGATAATAAATTATCACCAAAGTATTATGGTCCTTACAAGGTGTTGCAAAAATTGTTACTATGGAAAAAAAATTGGAGCTTCCTGCATCTTCTCGAGTGCACCCAATTTTCCATGTTTCATGCTTAAAGAAGGTTATATGTGAAAAGCTCCTAGTTCAAAAAATATTTTCAGAACTTGACGAGGAAGGAAAAATCGTATTCTAACCTGAAGCAGTCACGGAAATAAAAACTCAACACCTACGAAATCGATTAATTTCAAAATATCTCACCAAGTGGAAGAACATTTCCGTTGAAGATTCCACATGGGAGGATGAGTATTTTATCCATAAGCATCCAAAACTACTCCTGCATTGAGGAAAACAATTTTTTGAAGGAGAGGGGAATGTTAGGTCCCTATAATAGTAGTGTATCCCCTTAATTTTATTGTTAGTGTAGCCCCCTTATTGTCTTGGTTGTGCCCATGTAGACCCCATATTTTTATTATTGTGCCCCATAGAAGCCCACTATTATTATTGTTGTGCTCTTACATTATTATTGTTATGTTGGCTCTGATTATATTGTGACCCCTTGGACTCCTCTATATAGAAATCCATTTTTTTCATTTGAATCATCCAAGAATTATTCATTTATGTAATGTAAAAAGACGTTTCCTCCTCGAAGAGGCTGATTTCTAGGTTGTTGATCTATATTTTCTTCTATTTTTCTGAGTTGGTTGCATAACATTCGGGTAGTACTAAAAATTTTATTCATGGTAAGATAGCCAAGGAATTTAATTTAATCCTATATCTAGCATGAGAGTGTAAATTAATCATTGGAAATGGAGGTGTTGGGGTTCCTATGTTTTGGCCAGATTTGAAAAACCAAAAGATAAGACAACATCAAACCGCTTTGGGATTTAAGGATCTAGCCCTCCTGAATCCAGAGAGGGATCTCTCTATGAATGAGTTCAAAGATGTGATCTTAAAATCCTGAAATGTGATATTAGGCTAGTTATGAAGAGCATGGGTTTTGTTTGTTTGTTTTTTGGTTAGGCAAAGACATGATGAAGGTGAAGGTAGTTCAAAATAAAGGGTGAATATGTATGCAAATGAAGGAATGATTCAACTGACAGAAAAGGAAAAAACAGTTTTAACCCATTGGGCTATGGAGTCATAGAAGGAATTTAATTGGACAGCAAGGTTCAAGAAGGATCCATGGGGCAAGTCACTTATGCCAAAAGGATCTCTTAAGTTGATTTTACAGAATGAAACAGATAGGAAATGGAGAACAAAACAAATGAAGAACAATGAATAGCCTAAGATCAAATAAGTGCTTTCAAACTATTTTTCTTCGGCATGTACTTAAGAAAAACATAAAAGTATTCTAAGATTAGGTAAGTGCTTTTAAACCAGCCTGCATTGAAGTACTTTCAGTTGGAAAAAAATTTAAAAACAGTTGGAATAGCTTAAGATCAGGTGAGTGCTTTCAAACTACCCTGCTTTCAGCATATTCTATAAGAAAAACACAGATAACAATCACAAAGAGCAATCTAGATCAGGCAAGTGCTTTGAAACCAACCTGCTTCAATATACTCTTTAAAGAGAACTTTCGAATTAAGAAAACATAGAAATAAAGCTTTCAGTAAGAGTAGGGTACCGTTGAGAGTAAATCCTAGCTCTACATTTGCTGTTCTTTATCAAAGAAAGTGGACAGAGTGAAAACATTAAAAATAATAACAATTGATAGTGAGGAACACATCACCATTGACATAAATCAGGATCCCATAAATCAACAGCTTGTATTTGATATTCAAACCAGTTACAATGAGCAAGCCCGGTGGGTCTCTACAACTTCGAACTTCTCATATCAGCTTATGTATCTTCAATTTGCAAATAGGGCATCAGTAGCTTCAGAAAACTATTACATGCAATCAAATGTCCAGAGACCAATGATTTCTCATCTTCTACAGAAGTATTTATAGAAGAATGAGGAGGTGGGATTTGATAAAAGATCTCCTAGGTCAATTAATACAGATTGATGACTTCTCGACCTTTGAGGGGCTCGATGAAGAAATTTACAGATGTTTATCTAAATTAATTGATTTACACTTAGGATTAAGCCCGATGGGAGCTTTTTTTGACTTTTGAGGCTCTGTGTCATGTTGAAGTAACTCTGTTTCTGCTCCCTGAGGCCTAATGATCGAAAATATTTGTTTCTAGGTTGTTCTTAATCTTTAAAAATAGTTTTGCCAACAATTAAAGATAAGATCTTTGATTTGTATTAATTGTTTAGCTGTCTTCAGGCAAACACCTCTTGTTCAGGTAATGACTAAGCCTTCTTTGATTTCTATGAGGCTGCAGGTGCCTTTAGGAGCTGGAGAGGGTTCGATTGGCCTCTGCTTGTGGCGGTGGAGGCTTTCTTGGATCGACAGATGTCTTCGTCTCTTCCTAAAACACCTTTAAGTTACTTGAGATCTATGTTTTAGGTCTGATCAAGCTCATCCTGTGTCTTTTGGTCTTTATGACGTCTTTATCCGTCGATTTAGGCTTTTGATTTGCTGAATGTGTGCCTTAACCCTTCAAACTGTGCTAGGAAATATTCAAACATGAGTTTCTGCTTTTGCTTGGATATTTTAACACTAATACTCTTTGCTTCTTTTATGTATTGTTGTGTCTTGTTGATGTGAAGGCCGCTCAGGGCTCATATGGCATCAATGCCTCATGAAACATTGATGAGACATGGAGTTTGAGCCTAGCGAATGGTTCCCTTTGATGAATCAAAGGCGTGGGAATCGTCATTCCCAACCTTTGGCTTTTCTTTTAATATAATGGAAAACTATTAATCACCTGCAAAACACAAAACCAATTACGAAATCCTGCGTTTTGGGTTAAACTGCTTCAAAGGGTGTGGGAAGAGAGCAGGGCCGTCGGATGGCATCATCCAATGGTTTAGATTCATTAGAGGTAGTCAAAGGAGAGTGGAGGAAGATAATAAATCAGAGCCGTCGATCGCGCAGAGATCGACGGTGGGGATTAGTCGAAAAACATAAAGTGGAAAGGTGAAAGGCAATGGAATAATGCAGGAAAGATCTAGACCATCCAATCTGGACACGTGGATGGTCCAGTTTCAATCAAAGGATTGCAATCGGCAGGGAGAAATTAAGGGTGCAATAGAAATCTCCGATGCGATTGGCGCGATCGGGGAGGGCCGATGTGATTGTGTGATCGGGAAGTGGCCGATGCGATGGTGCGATCATGGAGGCCGATGCGATTGCACGATTGGGAAGTGGCCGATGCGATGGTGCGATTGGGGAGGCTGATGCGATTTCTCGATTGCTCCATCGCAATTGGAGCCTCGGGCTTGATCTTTTTGATCTAACCATTTTCAAAGTTTGTGATGCGATTAGCACTTGGGACCGTAACTCTTGGTCCCGGGTGAAAGTCGTATGGAGTAGAAAGGCAGCGGGTGGGGTTTAATATGACGGGCTAATCGCATCGGAAGTTTTGATGTGGTCTTTTCGATCTACCCATTTTTACATTAAAAAACATAACTCTAGCGCATTAGACCAAACTTTGGGTAAAAAGGTTTTTTGGATTTACAAAGGAAAAAATGAATTGGGAATGAATATTTATAATGTTATAGTGCCCGACTGTGGGAAGAAGGTTTTATGAAATGATAATATGATCGGGGGGATATGAGATGGAGGGCTAAATCACATCGGAGTTTTGTAATGGCAAAAAGACTTGCGCGCTTGGTTTTTGTGATGTGATAAGCGCTTGGATGGCTAGCGCTTGGTTCTAGTGCTGGGGCGCATGGAGGGGAAGTGGTTTAAGGCTTAGCCTGAGGGGGCTTAAGTCTGTAATAAAACAAAGGAATTTTTTATGCATTTTCCATGGTTTTTAAAAGGATTTGAGGTTTTCGGCAGAGTTCAAAAAGAAGTTTTAAACTCTGCAAAGGAGATTTTATGAGGAAAATGGAAAATAGAGGAAAATGATGGGGAAAAAAGAGAGTAAAAATGAAATTTAGTTTCCGAGTGAAGGAAGGGGAGAAAAGGGGATTTTGCAGTAGTCTTTTCTCATGGAATTTTAGCATAATTTCTAAGTTCTGAAGGAAAACAACAGTGAATATTTTTAGACAAGGACATGAGGTCTCCAAGAGGCTTCAAGAGGTATAATTTTGGCAATAAAACTATTTCTTGAAGGCTAAACAATGTTTTGGCCACCTTTTGATAGAACAAATTTTATAGGTGGCCAAAAGTGGCTCCACTTGGGGATGGTGCCTTCTTGAAGGCATCAAGAAATTTAGACCTGCATTTCTTTGGGAGGTTGATCAGTGCCTCATCCATTGGGCTGCCTTCTTTTCTTGGATGATCTTCTTTTCTCTGAAAACATATTAGCAGCCATGAAAAACAATGGATCTTCATCAACAAGCTTTCTACCTACCCAATCCTACTGATCTAACATTTTTTCTTCATTAGAGTGCACTTGGACTGGCAAACTCTTTTACAACATTTTATTCTTTTGAAAACAGGAAATCTAATCTATTTCTACTCCTTATTTCTCCATGAACTCAGATTAAACAGTTGAGTTCATATGTTTCTCTACATAATCTACTAATCTGTTAGGATTAAACAGTCTAACAGATTTTATTCTCTAAATTCTACAACAGAAATTTAGAAATAGTCAAGTCAAGATTAAGCTGTTTGACTTGCTGTGATCTATGGCATGAAAAACAAGCTGCACATAGATATTAATTTTGCAAAAAATTTAGAACAAAATGGAAGGCTTAAGATCTGAAATTTCACGACACTTCCTTCATCTTTTTTACAGCTCCGTTTTGACTCTTACTTGAGTTGTTCTTTTCTTATCCTCTGGTGCAGATTTTTAGCTAATTAGAACCAGATTTACCTCTGTTTTGACTTAGAATTAAAAATAGATTGGAGTCAATTCTTGCTTGGAAACTTAGGTTGAAGTTTTGAGCATGTTTGAACCTTTAATTTCTATCATAATCTATCTAATGATAAGTCAAGTTTAAACAGTTTGGCAAATCGAATTCACTATCCTATCATTGGTAAATTTAAAACTAATTAGTCAAGATTAGGCTTTTTGACTAACTAGAAGTGTGTTTTTCAGGAGTGGCATTTAGGCTTACACACTTTCAGAATTTATTTCCCGTTTTTGGTATGGGGCTGTATCTTTATTGTTTTTTACAATCTACCCTGTTTTCTTTTTCTATTGTTTTTTATATTTTTCTTTTTGTGAAACTGAACAAAGTAATGGTATTTACAAATGGAAATGAAAACTTTAAAATTGAACTCACCAGTAGTAATTATTGAGCACCTTGCCATTGACAGGACCCCCAAACAAATCTGTGCCATTTAACTCTTGCAGAAAAAAGGCATTTGGACCAATGGTGGACTGAATAATGTAAGGACCCTACCACAAACTGTCAAATTTGCCATGTTTACCCTTATCTTCTCTTCTGGAGTCCCACTTGAGTACCTTGTCTCCAATGTTGAAGTCACAAGCCTTTGTTCTCTTGTCAAACAACTTATTTACGTTCTCTTGCACCTTCTGAGCTCTGTTCTATACCTCTTCCCTTGTCTGCTGGAGATGTATTGTCTGATTGATCCTCCTTATCATGCTGTCCTCTTATGACTATATTTCTTAGACTAATTTTATCACTGGTACACCTAGGCTGGTAGGAAACACTGCATATGCTCCATAAAAAAGCTGGTAAGGGGACATTCCAATGGACTTCTTTGTGATCAATCTGTCTGCCCACAAAGCATGCACCAACTTATTATGCCATGATTTTTTATTTTCCTCAAGCAACTTCTTGATGATGGTCACCAAACTTTTATTTGATGATTCTACTATCCCATTACCTTGAGGGTAATAAGAAATAGAATGACCAAGTGTAATCTGATACCTGTGACAAAAATAAATCATCTTTTTGGAACCAAAAGCAACAGCATTATCAGTAATAATCTTCCTAGGTCAGTCGAATCTAGACAGGATATGGTCTTCAAGAAATTTTATAATGATGGAATCTGTGGCATTCCTAAAAGGGATCGCCTCTATCCACTTTGTAAAGTAGTCAGTGGTTGTGAGAATCCATTTGTGTTGGGCAGATGAAGCAGGATGGATTTCTCCTATGAAATATAGGCCCCACTGTTGAAAATGAGCTTCAAGAGTGATAGGCTGTAATGGTAAAGGAAGGAGTTTTCTCTTGCCCTCAAAAATTTGGCATTTGTGACAAGAAACTATCATTTTATGGACATCTTGGAAGAGGTTGGGCCAGTAATAGCCAACTCTAAGGATTTTATTGGCTGTGGTTTTCCATTAGACATGACCTCCACACTCTCCTTCATGGAATTCATGCTTGATCCGTTCTGCATCAACTTTAGGCAAAAATTTAAGCAATAAACCATTAAAATTTTTCCAATATAAACATTGATTTAAAATGCAATAATTCCTAGCTTTCAACTTTAAAAACCTTGCCTTTGTTTTTGATAAATCAGGAGGAGCATTAAGATTTGTAAGTACATACAAAATGTGAGCATACCAAGGTGAGTTTTGGAATTTCTCTTCCATAGTGGGAGTAGGTAATTCTTCCTGTTCATCCAAGGCATCTACCATGTTAATGTCAAGGGCTTGTAGATTAGATTCAGACATTAATTGAGCCAAGCCATGACCTTTAATGAGTTTGGAGGGTTTGATTTCCAAATCATACTCTAATATTACGGCAATCCATTTGCCCCTCTTTCCATCCAGGTCTTGTGACAAGATGTCTTTTACCACTATGTTAGGCACATAAGCAATGATGTGGGAATGTATAATATACACCCTGAAGTCCTTTAAGGCCTTTACCAAAGCATAGGCATGTTTTTCCATTATGCTATATTTCAAGGGTGCATCCCTTAAAGCCTTGCTGAAAAAAGAAATAGGTTGTTCCTGTCCCTCTAGGTTTCTCTGCAAGAGGACTGTAGCCATGGTATGCTCTGAGGAAAAGGAGAAAATAAGGAAATCTTTTGAAAAGTCAGGGTTGATTAGGACTGGTGCCCGGGTGAGTGCATGTTTTACCAATTTGAAGGACCTTTTGGCTTCTACAGTCCACTTCACTCCTACTTCTTTTTTGAGCATATTAGTCATGTTTCTAAGGAGCTCTGCTATGTTGGGAATAAACCTCCTTAACAAGTTAATTTTTCCAATAAAGGACTGTAATTCTTTTATGTTCCTTGGTTGGATAATCTGTAGTATTCCCTCAACTTTTTTTGGATCTATTTTAATCCCCTTTTCTGATATAATATGGCCAAGGAGTTTACCCTCTTGCAGGCCAAACATTGTCTTTTTTGGATTTAAAGATAGTCCAAACCTTTTGCACTTTTCCAGGACATTTCTTAGATGTTTAAGGTGCTCTTCATCAGATTTGGAATAAACTGTTATGTCATCAAGGTAAATTACAATGAAGTGCCCTATCTCCTCTGAAAATGCAATGTCCACGGCCCTTTGAAAAGTGGCCCTAGCATTCATTAATCCAAGAGGCATTTTCACATACATGAAAGTGCCCCAAGGAGTGGTGAAAGTTGTCTTGAGTTGATCTTTTGGGAGTACTAAAACTTGGTTATACCCTGAAAAACCATCTAACAGAGAAATCCTCTTTGAACCAACTACCTTTTGTAGGATGTGTTCCATTTTGGGTAAAGGGTAGTTGTCTTTTAGGGAGGCTTTGTTAAGGTTTCTGAAATCAATGCACAGTCTAATTTCTCCTGTTTTTTCCCTCACGGCTACAAGGTTAGAAAACCAATCTGAAAACCTCACAGGCACTATGATTGTTGCCTCATACATTTTCTTGATTTCCTTTTCTACTAGAGGCAGTTGTATGGGATTAATTCGACGCAGTTTTTTCCTAAAGGGTTTTTGGTTTTCTTTCAAAGGGATCTTGTCCTAGATGATTTCTGTATCGTAGGCTTTTAAGTCTTCATAGCTCCAGACAAACACATCGACAAATTTTTTGAATAAGTCAATGTATTTCTTTTTCATGTCTGTTGGCAAGGACCTAGCTAATTTATTCATTTTAGGCTTATCCTCGGTGCCTATGTTGCATTCCTCGACATCGGACTCTGTGTATTCTATAGTGGGTTTTTTTTCTACGTCGTTAAAATCAAAAAGGTCTTCTAATGGTGCTAGCCCCCTAGGTATTTTCTTGTCTTCTAACGGTAGCACCTCAATGTCTTTGTTTTCTACGTCCTCATACTCTTCAGTATGAGTTCCAAGTTTTTTAGTTAGCATGTTGATTTTTACAGGACCAGATGGTTTTTCTTCTTCAGGGGGTTATTCGTTCAGGAAATTTTCATCGGATTTAGAATCTGGATCAGATAATTCAAATTTGTTCCTGGCAAGCAAGAAATCCTCTATCTGTTTGTCGCCCTCAAAGACCTACCAATATTTCTCATTATATGGAACTGCAGGTCTATATTTTGTACGAATGATGATTTGTTTTTCACTAGGTGATTCTTGGCATGAACTAGCAGCGCAGGCCAATCCATTTGCAATTATGTTCTGACTCCTTGGGACAAACACGAGTTCATATTTTGTAAACGTTTTCAGGAAATCCATGGCATTATTTCTGTATACCCTTAGTCTAGGATGCTTAACGACATATTCTCCATTTAGATGTTTAATGACTAATTCTGAGTCTCCACAATCCTAGGATGAGAGCCTCATACTCCATGATGTTGTTAGTGCATTTGAAATCTAGCCTGAAAGCATGGCTCTTGGAGTAATTGTTTTCAGTGTCGACCAACCATACCCCAGCTCCCGCACTCTTTTTAGTACAAGACCTGTCGAAGTTCATGCACCATAAGGGATTATTTGTAGGGTTAACATTGTTTTCATCCCTATTGCCTTGTTCATCATTATGTTCTTTTTTGAGATCTGCAACATGTCGTGATGGGTCTTGTTCCTCAGGATTTTCATAGAGTTCAGCGTGATGGGTAGTATGTTGTTTTCCATCTTGGCTTTGTTCACTCTAGTTTGTTGTTTCAATGCACTGTTCAAAAGTTTCTCTCTCGTTTTCTTCCATACCTATCCATTATTTCTAGATTTTGGGCCTCTAGCTGGTTATCTGAGTCATTGTCTTGCTAGCTCTGGCTTATTTGTGGATTCATTATTGTAAAGGATAAACGAATCCAGGTCTTTATGGACAGAGTAAATGGGGGAATTTTCAGGCTTTTCTGGGCTACTGACCATGAATTTCATGTGTGCCTCTTTGTATAGTCTTCTAAGCTGGCTAAAGACATGGATAATGGCATGTGTCCCATCCGTCTGCATTGTACCTTGCAGCTTGGTACCCCATGATCTTGACAACAACATGCCATACTTAGGAGGCACATCAACCACCACAACATCCATAACCATGCACTTGGCTAGGATTTGAGTCAAACTCACACAAAGGTCTTTAATTAGGCCAAGGCACTTCACTCTACTAGAGTCAAAAGAATATAAATCCTTGTAAGGTATGGTTATTTCTAGTCCTAGCATTTCCATTATCACCTTTGGCATAAGGTTGTGTGAGGCTCCAGAGTCATGCATAGCATTATGCAGGATTTTTTCATGGATATTGAGGCTGACATAAAAAGGAGGTACTACCCCTTCTCGAAATTTCCCTTCAATTTTTGGGTCGAACAAGAGAGCTTGTTGCTCATCATTCAAATTGACGGTGTCACTATTTTCTCCTAAGTTTAAAGCTTTCAAAATTTGGCTCTTATATGCATGCTGGGTGGACAACTCAATGAGAGGGACAAAAATTTTAATTTTGGCAATCTCACTTTCCAAATTAAAAGCAGACTGACTCTTTGAAAGATTCAATTCTGTCTTGTTGGGCACCATTTTATTAGTAATTGCAGCTTGTTGATTTTCAGTATGTACAATGTTTGAAGCTGTTTTATCAGGAGCATTAGCTGCGATACTAGTGCTACTAGGTTCTCGACTTGATTTGTCACTGGTTTGGATGTCCTTATCTTTGTTTTTACCAGAATTATCAACCGCTGATTTACTGCTTTCAGTAGTCACTTTGGGAGTATTTCCAGGCCTTTTCTTAATGGTGATTTCAGAAGCCTTTGGTTTGGGATCATCTATGTTCTTTTTTCTCCTGAGGTTATATTGTTCTCGGACCTGCATGATGGTACTTTCGAATCCTAACCTATAGTCCTCAGTTTCCAACCCTTCCTCGTTCCAATATGAGTATGAGGTCTGGTTTTCTTCTGTGGGAAAGGTGTGGCCCAGTTCCTCCACATCCATCATATTCATGTCAGTTTCTTCTGACTCTTCTATTATTCCTTCATCCTCATCAAGGAAGTTTTCTTGAAATGGAGGGATGACCTTTTGATCAGAGTCTCTTTGTCTATTTGGGGGGTTATTCTTCCTAAAGTTTTGGTTTTGATTTTGGTTCTTGTTCTGATTTCTGACTTGGATAGTCAAATTTTCTACCATTTTTCCTAGTCTCTCCATGATTTTGGCTAGACTATCATATTTGGGATCAGATGCAAAAGTTGTGTTGTCATCCCTATAGGTTACCTTTTTCTCTGCCCTCATCCTGGCTCTTTTCTCAATCAATTTTTCCGCAACACTCGCTGCTCCTTTCTGCATGTCTTCCAATGTATTATAATCTCTCTCCCTAAGCTGGTAGGCCATATTAGCATCAAAGCCTTCAGGGTATTTTACTAGGGCCATTCCTTGGGGATGTTTCATGTGTGGTGGAAGAGCATTGTAGATACTATTAAATCTCGTAGAATAGTCCTGGACACTCTCTCCTGTATTTCTCTTGAGATTCTTATATTCGGCTAGGATTTGGAGAGGGTTGCTTCTAACTTCCCATTTGTTTATGAAAGTTTGATGAAAGGTGGGAAGATCATTAATGCTATTAGGGGGCAAAGCTTTAAACCACTTCTTCACTTCTCCTCCTAAACTTTGAGCGAAGATCCTCATCTTAATTGTTTCATCCTCTATTTCCATGTAGTCAAAGGCATATCTCATCCTATCTACATGGTGTTGAGCGGTGGTGGATTCTTTACTAGTGAAATGAGGAATCTTAGATTGATATTCATTAGGTAAAGGAGATAAAGGCTGGGGTAGCACCAAGGGGGCATACCATGCTGCCATGATTGGAGGTGGAGGTGGATTCACAAGAGATGGATTAACAAAAGGGATTGTGGGCTGATGTGGAGTGGTTTGGACAGTGGATGTTGGATGAATAGATGTGGATGGACCAAGGATAGATTGCTAAGATGATCTTGGATGAGAGACACCTAAATTGAGAAGGAAATGCAAATCAGGTGGTGTGGTTTCTCTACTACCAGGATGTTCACTTTGTTTCGAGGATGAAAGTGAAGACTCTAAATCTAGCTGATCTAAATCGTCGAGAGACCTTGTTCTAAATGGATTTCTTAGATCTACTTGTGATTGCTGTAGAGCTGCAAGGTTTTCAGGAACTGAGTTACCTCTCAAGGGTGATTTGAAAACAACTGAGAATTTTATCTTAGGAGACTTCCTAAGTAATCTTTCAGGGTTATGAACTGTCTCAGGTGGGTTTGGGTGAGGGTGAGCTCTAGTATGAATCTTTCTAGGAGCCACTACGCTGTATTTTTTAGACCCAACTAAACAAGAAAGGAATTAACCAGATATGACAATCTTTGAGAGGTTAACTGATCTTTTGCTAAGAAAAATTTAATCCTAAAGCCCTCTTACTGAGTTTGAATTATTTTATAATGTTTACAGGTCCTCCCAGTGGAGTCTTAAGGTCTGTAGGATTGTGGAGTCGCCAAGTGGAAGTTTTTAGCTCTTTTGGAGGTAAACGGTTTTATGGTCCACTACCATGTTTACTAACTACTGATCTGAAATATTTTTGGGTTTTCTGAGTTTCTGTGGTTGTATGGAAAACTAAGGAGTTTATAAAAGTTGGCCAAGCAACTATAAACTCAAAAATTCCCCAATGGAGTCGCCATTATGTTGGCGATGAAAATGGGACATAGACCAATGTTAGCAGTTATGGACTCTCAGATTTCTCCCCAGCGGAGTCACCATTATGTTGGGGTTCCTATGTTTTGGCCAGATTGGCAAAACCAAAAGATAATACAACATCAAAGCGCTTTGGGATTCAAGGATCTAGCCCTCCTAGATCCAGAGAGGGATCTCTCTATGAATGAGTTTAAAGATGTGATCTTAAAAACCTGAAATGTGATATTAGGCTAGTTATGAAGAGCATGGGTTTTGTTTGTTTTTATTTTGGTTGGGCAAAGAAATGATGAAGGTGAAGGCAGTTCAAAATAAAGGGTGAAGATGTATGCAAATGAAGGAATGATTCAGCTGATAGAAAAGGCAAAGACAGTTTTAACCCATTGGGCTATGGAGTCATAAAAGGAATTTAATTAGACAGCAAGGTTCAAGAAGGATCCATGGGGCAAGTCACTTATGTCAAAAGGATCTCTTAATTTGATTTTACGGAATGAAATAGATAGGAAGTGGAGAACAAAACAAATGAAGAATAGTGAACAGTCTAAGATCAAATAAGTGCTTTCAAACTATTTTTCTTCGGCATGTACTTAAGAAAAACATAAAGTATTATAAGATCAGGTAAGTGCTTTTAAACCAACCTGCATTGAAGTACTTTCAGTTGGGAAACATTTTAAAAATAGTTGTAATAGCTTAAGATCAGGTGAGTGCTTTCAAAATACCCTGCTTTCAGCATATTCTATAAGAAAAACATAGATAACAATCACAAAGAGCAATCTAGATCAGGCAAGTGCTTTGAAACCAACCTGCTTCAATATACTCTTTAAAGAGAACTTTCGAATGAAGAAAACATAGAAATAAAGCTTTCAGTAAGAGTAGGGTACTGTTGAGAGTAAATCCTAGCTCTATATTTGCTGTTCTTTATCAGAGAAAGTGGAAAAAGTGAAAACATTAAAAAGAATAACAATTGATAGTGAGGAACACATCACCATTAACATAAATCAGGATCCCATAAATCAGCAGCTTATATTTGATATTCAAACCAGTTACAATCAGCAAGCCCGGTGGGTCTCTACAACTTTGAACTTCTCATATCAACTTCTGTATCTTCAATTTGCAAACAGGGCATCAGTAGCTTCAGAAAACTATTACATGCAATCAGATGTCCAGAGACCAACGATTTCTCATCTTCTACAGAAGTATTTATAGAAGAATGAGGAGGTGGGATTTGATAAAATATCTCCTGGGTCAATTAATACATATTGATGACTTCTCGGCCTTTGAGGGGCTCGATGAATAAATTTACAGATGTTTATCTGCATTAATTGATTTACACTTAGGATTAAGCTCGGTGGGAGCTTTTGTTGACTTTTGAGGCTCTGTGTCATGTTGAAGTAACTCTGTTTCTACTCCCCAGGGCCTAATGATCGAAAAGATTTGTTTCTAGGCTGTTCTTAATCTTTAAAAATAGATTTGTCGACAATTAGAGATAAGATATTTGATTTGTATTAATTGTTCAGCTATCTTCAGGAAAACTCCTCTTGTTTAGGTAATGACTAAGCCTTCTTTGATTTCTATGAGGCTGCAGGTGCCTTTAGGAGCTGGAGAGGGTTCGATTGGCCTCTGCTTGTGGTGGTGGAGGCTTTCTCGGATCGACAGATGTCTTCGTCTCTTCCTAAAACACCTTTAAGTTACTTGAGATCTGTGTTTTAGGTATGATCAGGCTCATCCTGTGTCTTCCGGTCTTTATGACATCTTTATCCATGGATTTAGGCTTTTGATTTGCTGAATGTGTGCCCTAATCCTTCAAACTGTGCTAGGAAATATTCAAACATGAGTTTCTGCTTTGGCTTAGATCTTTTAACACTGATACTCTTTTAACACTGATACTCTGGTGCATTAGACCAAACTTTGGGTAAAAAGGTTTTTTGGATTTACAAAGGAAAAAATGAATTGGGAATGAATATTTATAATGTTATTGCACCCGACTACGGGCACAAGGTTTTATGAAACAATAATATGATCAGGGGGATATGAAATGGAGGGCTAAATCGCATCGGAGTTTTGTAATGGCGAAAAGACTTGCGTGCTTGGATTTTTGCGATGCGATAAGCGCTTGGATGACTAGTGCTTGGTTCTAGTGCTGGGGCGCATGGAGGGGAAGTGGTTTAAGGCTTAGCCCGAGGGGGATTAAGTCTGTAATACAAAAAAGGCAATTTTTATGGATTTTCCATGGTTTTTAAAAGGATTTGAGGTTTTCGGCAGAGTTCAGAAATGAGTTTTAAACTCTGCAAAGGAGATTTTATGAGGAAAATGGAAAATAGAGGAAAATGATGGGGAAAAAAGAGAGTAAAAATGAAGGTTAGTTTTTGAGTGAAGGAAGGGGAGAAAAGGGGATTTTGTAGCAGCCTTTTCTCATGGAATTTTAGCAGAATTTCTGAGTTCTGAAGGAAAACAATAGTGAAGATTTTTAGACAAGGACATGAGGTCTCCAAGAGGCTTCAAGAGGTAACATTTTGGCAATAAAACTATTTCTTGAAGGCTAAACAATGTTTTTGCCACCTTTTGATAGAACAAATTTTATAGGTGGCCAACAAGAGGAACTCTAAATTGCTCTGGAAAGTGGTATGGTTGCAATATTTGAGTACGATAGCTTTTAATTTTCAAGAAATTTTCTTGAAATATTTTTGGGAAATAAAGGAAGTTGAATTAAGGGGTATTGCAGAGAAACTTGGAAAGATAATACTCACTAATGGCATGAAAAATATTCTAAAGAAATAACAATGAAGTGTAATTGCACAATTATGTTCACTAGAGGTTCAAAAATCAAAATCATCTATTTCTCCAGATCTCCAAAGAGTCTTGGACAATCATTCCTCCAAACATTAGGCCTTACAAATATTCATTTTCCCAAAAGAGTGAAATTAAACGCATGGTTCCATAAATTCTAGAGGTCAGTATAATTCAACCTAGTCAAAGTTATTTCTCTGCTCCAGTAGTATTGGTGCCCAAGAATGATGGATCATGGCACATGTGTCCAGATTATAGGGAGCTCAATAAGATCACTATTAATGATAAATTTCCCATTCTTGTTATTACACCGTTTTTTGGTCATCTAACCTGTTACTATTAGATGGACCTACGTCCACCATGTAAGACCAATTTTACCCTAAGTAAAATTGCTTTCACTATGAAACATAACTTAGTAAACCACATTTATTAAGTTGTTTATGGTCTAAACAGGAAACCCCATGAGGAAATATTAAATAAATCCACATTTGTTTGATTTTCCTCAAGGAATAAGTAGTTAAACAACAGTTTAATTAATATTCCTGGTCATATTTAACCCAAAACAAGAAAATTAATTAGATAAATTATTATTTGTCTTTTTATTTTCTAGGAATAATTATTTAAACCTTATTTAAATAATATTCCTTGTCAAATTTGACCAAATCATTCATAAATAATTAAATAAACCATTATTTATTTGATTATTACTTAACCACATCCTTAAAATAATAAATAAATCATTTATTTATTTATTATTTAAAAATAAAGGGATTTGACCCAAGTCAAGTTCTTTTTCCCTCCAACAAATATAATAAAATATTCCTTAAAAGTTGGATCTAGAATTGGTTAATAATATTTTAATTATGCACCAATATCTAGACTAACTCAATATTTTGTTATAAATAGAAGGGTTTTTCCATTCACTCACTACCTTTTGTTGCCTAAAGATCACTCTGGATCTATACTTTTGGTCTGACTTTGATCCACCATCATTGTCATATTTTGTTACCATTTTTCTTGTGAGCTCCCTTTGAGTTCCATTTTTGTCTGGGTTCTCTACACCATCAAGAGAGAGGGATTATAGATCTGAAGTGCCGAGGACTTACAAGAACCCATCCCATTGAGGGGGACTGGTAGCATCTTTCTATGTTCCCTTCCTAGGTGTCAAAAAATACAAAAATTCTTTAAACAATCTTGTCTTGTCAATTGGATGCATGGAGCAACTCTTGCTTTTATTTACTGCTTAATATCTTTTAATGCATAGATCTAGATTTTTGCAGCATTTATCTTGGTCAACTAATTTCAGATCTAAAGATATTGGCAACCATCTTTGCTGCTAGGGTTGTTTGTTATGCATGACTAAAGTGTGCCTTTTTCATATGCTTGCGATTAAGATTCATAATAACAACTAGCAACTCCAAAAGGGTTTAGGATTACGACCTCTGTCATTTTTCATATACCTGCATATCCAGCTGCTTCAAACCCTAGGATTTCTCTTCAGATTCTTGTTCTTATTTTCTTGAAGTTATTTTTAACCTATACAACCCTAAAACATTGAAAATTATAACTTCTGTGTGTTTTCGGACCTATTGCGCAGGTGGGAGGCATCAGCCGCAGCTGAGATGGAAAACTTTTCTAAAACATGCTCCCGAGAGTGCCAGAATTGTAGGTTGCACTATTTGGGCCAAAACTTGCGACCTGAACCTCCAGGGAGTAGAAAACAGGCCAAAACCTGTGACCTTTGCAGAAAACAGGTCAGAAACTGCAACCTGAACATTTTGTAGGAATTTTTCTGAGATTTTTTTGGGTTT
This sequence comes from Pinus albicaulis, assembly GCA_034641835.2. Classification (NCBI taxonomy): domain Eukaryota; kingdom Viridiplantae; phylum Streptophyta; class Pinopsida; order Pinales; family Pinaceae; genus Pinus; species Pinus albicaulis. Next base: position 169,737,340 of record CM076570.1, read on the forward strand.
GTCTGGGCCTCTGTTCAGGGTTGGTTGACCTTAGTCTCCACCTATTTTGGACCTATGCTTGTTCTGTTTTACTCACCAAAGTGGGAACCTAGCCCCTTAGGGCTTCAGTACCCTCCACCTTTCATGGAAGAGTTCTAGCTGTTGTAGGTTGTCTAAAATTTCAGTGTGTTCAGCCATTTTTCAGATCTGATCCCTTACCTTCATATCCACTTCAAATTGATTATTTATCCATTCAAAACACCTCCTTTTATTTTTTTTTGGGTTGTCCTCTAGGGTCCCCTCCACTTCCCTCCAGGTTATAGCCTTTCGCCACCTCATTTTCAACAATTCTTTCTCTGATTTTTTGTTGTTTTTTTGCACCTATTTCCAGCAAATCTGACCTTTAGATCTCTGCCCCTCCCAACCTTAGATCTATTGGGTATTTTGGTGTGTTTTGACTAGATTTGTGCCTAACTATAGACTAGTTGTTGAGAGGCCTGCCTCCTTGGGTTTATATTAATGCATAATTAGTTCTTTATTTTATATTATTTCAGTTTCATATACCGTTATCTGTAGGTTTATTTAGAGTTATACAACACACCTTTTATTTTTCTCTACAAACGTTTGGGTTTAAAAATTAAAATTTACACACTTAACACACATACCCTAAGTGAAGAAGAGCTTGGTTAACACTGCCAAGAAAAGACTTTAAACATTGAAATAAATTGATCCTCCACCTCTCTACCCCTGTTTCGACATTTTAATTAGTTGATCTTGCACCTCTTTGCCCTTGTTGGTCTCTCTTCCCTTTGAGCCATGTTTGTGCCTTCACCATTGCACCACCAAGGCGTTTATCCTAGAGACTTCTTGGCCTTCATCCTCAGTTTCCAGTAGGAATACTTACTCCTTTGCTCAGGATTCAAGCTAGTCCTCCACCGAGTCTGCATTCTGACTCCTCTTCTGGTTCATTGGGTTCCACTTTTGGTTCCGCCCCCGGTTCTCCCCCTGTCACCTTCACCATGTCTGGTTCAGGACCTAACGCTGGTGGTAGCCCCAGCCCTAATTCTGAGAATACTACTTGTGGGACCACAACAGGAACTACCCCAGCTGCTCCCTTGCTCCCCTATATGGCAGGCCTTAGTCTTCCTGATTTTAACCAGTTGATCAACGACCCTATACGCCATGACACTGGTTGGCCTGCTATGCCAACCAAGCTCCCTTTCGACATCCCCAAGTTCGAAGGTCTTGCTGGAGAAGATCTGAAAAATCATGTTCGATCTTTCCACATGTGGTGTTCGTCTAACTCCATTACCGACGACTCTGTTCATCTTCATTTTTTCCAACGTATGCTTACTAGTGATGCTTCTAAGTGGTATGTTGATCAGGCCTCATCCTCCCATACCACCTATGCTACTCTTGCCTAGGCTTTTCTGTCTTATTTTCAGCTTCCCCTTCGTTATGACACTGGTACCAAACTTTTGACTTCTTTCCATCAATCGTCTATGACCCGCATATCTGATCACGTCCAGGAATGGCAGAGAAGAAAGAGCCTATGTCGAGCCCCTACCTTCAAAGACCATGTCTACATGGACTAGTTCCTTAGATCCCTTTTGCCTACTATAGGAAAAGATGTCGCATTTTCCTCAAAACTAAAGAGGCTACTCTCCAGATTGCGTTAAAATATGACTTGATCTACACTCAATCTAGTTATGTTTATACCGTTTTACCTGATCTTCCTAGACCCAGTGGTGCCAATGCAACGAGGGCCTCTCATGCCACCAACGGTATCATTGGAGCTCTTTCTCATCCATATGCTCAGCCTCCTATGGGGTATGGTTTCCCTCAGGGAGGTGCCAACACCTCCAACATTTTCCCCCCTCCCGATAGCATGTATCCAGGATACGACATGCCTCCTCCTTTTTCCCAACCTGTTTACTACAATGTTACTCAACCTCATTATTATCTGTATCCGCAGCCTTGTGCTCTAGCTCCTTAAGCATTAGCACCTCTGCCTCCCTTACCTTCTCAACCCCCACAATAGCAGCCACCACCCCCTCAAGGGTAGGTCTATGCACAGCAGGGCGCGACCAATCCTCCTCCTTCCATAAATAAGAGGAAAGGCATTCAAAATCAATCTTCCCCGGTAATCCTAGACCTAATGCTCAAAATAATCCACCTAAAACTACTAACTAGCAATAGGGCACTCAACCCAAGCAGGACAGGCTTGTTCGCACAAATAAGCCTTGTTCTTATTGTGGTGTTTATGGTCATTACATGCATGATTGTCCTCTTTTACCAAAGATGTGGCAGATGTGGGAGATTCAAGCAACATTACAAGGAAAACAAGACTCCCCTTCCATCCCTCCCAATGTTGCGCCTCGTCAACTGGTTGTGTTTACTAATCCTTTCCCTCAAAAAGGATTCGTGGCTACCCAACCACCTGAAGGTCAGGCGGCCACTCAACCTCCTCCATCTAGTACCTCCGATTACTAGATTCTCATGATGAACTCTAACCAACGTATTACCATAGACCTCAACCTTCAGACTTGGTGCTGTCAATACAACAAGCCTCCCTCTACGTCTACCCCCGAGCCCCCTTCTTCAAGTTCTACAGAGCCTATTTCGACACCTAATGACCCTTTGCAGATCCCTCAGCCTAAGGCATAGGCTCATACCAAGATCCCTTAGGGACCATTATGCCAAAACACTACTTCTGGCAAAGCTGCCCATTCCTATAGCATAGTAGATGATTTGGCGCAATATCATGTTGTCATCTCAACACTGGAACTCCTCTAGTCGTGCCCTTCACAACGAAAAGATCTACTATCTGCCATGGGCATTATAGATCCTTCAGATGATCGATTGATCATCTTCGATGTTGACCAGTAATAAAATCCTCCTCTTCCTACTTCCATCGCCTTCCAAATCCCAGTCAAGATCTGGAACACCAACGTTTCCCGTTGTATCATTGATGAGGGGGCATCCACCTATGTGATGTCCGCTTTGTTTTGGAAGCAACTCGGATCACCTGAGTTGGCCCCTTCCATGATCACTCTTCGAGCATGGGATGGCCATGCCTCCCAGCCCATTGGTTTGTTCTGTAATTGTCCTATTACTCTTGTAGGAAAGACTATTTGCGTTGACGTAGAAGTCATTGATGCCCCCTTAGAGTACAACATTCTATTGGGTCGTAGTTACACCTATGTGATGTCTATTGTACCATCTGTGGTTCACCGCAAGATGTCCTTTCTCCATAATGGAAAGATAGTCACCATCGACCAGCTAACATATTATGAATCGAAGTCTCAGACCTCCCCTGAGTCCATCATATCATCGGTGGCCAATAAGCAAACCGTCGACCCCTTGACCAGTGTCTTACCCAAAGTCTACAGAGACTCCTATTTTCTTGGTACATTCCTTGGACTTCTTCCTCTTGTCTCTGATCCTAATTCATCAAATGTTTGCATGATGAAATCGTCTTGGGCTTCCCTCAAGCGGCCCGCTTTGGCTAGTCAGCAGCCCTACCCTCTGCATCTCTCTCCTATCCCTTCAATTCAGCCTTCTGGACCTCCTCCTCTTGGCCCTTCACCTGTAGCTAGTATCCATGAGCCTCTCTACCCTCCTAGAACAGTTCCTAGAGGCCTTAACCATCTTGGAGCCATCCCGCCTAGCCATTACCTCTTTGGTCAGATACTGTTCCTAGCTCCCCCTCCTGGAGTGTTCTTGGTACCTGTCATGGCTACCTTATCCCTTTCTAACTTGACCCTAGGGATTTTCGTCTGGTATCTTGATCCCCTAGCCACTACCCCACTTGGTCAACCCAAACCTTATCTTGATTTGACCCCGGTTCAACTGGTCCCCATGACCCCTCCCTCTACTACCATGCCTTAGCCACCTCAACAGGAACCTCCTCCTATTGCGAAAGCTTCGAGTGAGGGGGGGAAAGCTCGCAAGAAGGCACCTAAAGACAAGGTTGCCTCAATAAACCATGCTCCTCCTCAGCCTCCAAAGCATACACCTCCGTGTGCTTTTTGCGATGTTGTCAGTCATGCCACCCATAATTGTCCTGAATTTCCTCATCTCAAGCCCACGGTTAATGTCATGTTCCCTGAGTCGACGGTCCCAGAAACCTTTGTTCCTTCGTCGATTGCAGCTAAGAACCCCAAGACTATTCACACCAACAACCCCTGTGCTTTGTGTGATCTCCATGGTCATTATAGCCACCTCTGTCCCTGCATCGAGGACTTCTGCACCTCTCTAGTGGTAGTTTTTCAATGTGAGGCAAAGCGCAACGACTCCACTTCTCCCATATTTGTGCATTTTGCTTCAGCAGAACTAGAGAACACATCCAATCCTATTGATATTCCCCCTTTGGATGTCGAAGTGACAGAGTCTTCGGCCATTGTCCACTACCTGTCACCATCTATGAGATCCTCGATGGAAGACCCCCCTAGGCCTTCCCCTTATGTTTTGCCTGACCTCCTTCAGCGATCACCTTGGGTTCAACATCAATGGATCCTTCATCTACTTATTTTTCTGTCACCCCTTGTGATGATACACATGTCAACCTCTCTTCTCATGATTATGAGTCAGGTAGCTTCGTCACGTCAGGTGGCCTTTCCTCCATCAGTAACCCCATATTCTATCATGATGATGAAATTATGGAAGTAGTCACCACCCCTGACTTTATCCATCCCTACTTACATCGAACCCATGCATTCGAACCACATACACCTTGTGGCCATTACATTGACACCCAACGTTTGGGTAAGGGGGCACCCATATTTGAGAGACCAGGAGAAGTAATTCTCCACAACTTTCCTAGTGTATCTGGTCGTGTCGACTCTAGTACCCTTATTCTTCCCCATTTATAAGAACCTCTAGAGTCCCATATCACTTCAAATCACTTTAGGGATGATACCTCTCATCATTCCTTCATCTTACATCAAGAACCCAGTTCCCTAGACATTGTTTTTGACCAACCTATGGGCTTTCTAGGAGAGCACCAGTTCATTATTTCCAAATCCACTCTTTGGGACAGTGACACCATGTATGCCAACCCAAAAAATTAAGTCCATTTGCTTCATATATGTAGTACCAAAAGATATTGGTAATCCTCCATTCCTTTCTCGAACTGCATAACCATAACGAAAAAAAATGGTGCACCACATCATAAAATGTGTTTAGATTCCCCCTTTCTAAATACATTTTGGCGTGACCATAACATGCTTGGGGGAACCTATGCCCCTCAACCATAAAAATCCCATATCTTAGCCAAAAACAACACTAAAACCTCCTTTCTCTGACAAGTCACACTTTTGAGGTCATTTCCTGGGACAAGTCGCATTTTTCTGCCCAGTACCTACTATCTAGGTCATAGAAAAGACCCTAAAAAGTACAATGTGGCCCGTTCATGAGCTCTGGGTGCCTAAACTAAAATTTTGATCCCCTTAAATGAAAGAGTAGGGTTAGGCCTCTTACCTGCAACTGACGGATCTTGATTCCAATGGTCGGTTTGTCTACTATGATCACCGCAAGATTTAGGGCCTTCTCTCCTTAGTTTTTTGTGATTTGATACTTAACTAGGACACTTTTTTTCCAAGAAGGGTCACTTCATCAATCCTCAAAATCAAATTTCTTCACTTGAAACACTTGTACTTGGAGCACCAGTTTGCCTCCATACTTGTCCATGCTCGTGTCAATTTTCGTCATGAGTAACCATCTTGTACTCATGTCTTTATAGTCCCCATTGGACCTTTTCTGTGTGGTAGCATCATTGAGTCGCCCTTGTTTAGAGCATCCGAATTGAGTCATCATCACATCCATGGATTCTATCACGAGTCCCTTTGTATCCCGCTATAGTCCTCCATCCTTCATTACATGATTCCTCTCTTGTGTTGCACATTATGGCCTTCAATCCTACTGTCCCCTATCCCTTTTGATATTGTGTCAGTCAATGCCAAGTCATCCATGCCCTTTATGCTCTAACAAGGGAAGTCGTTCGTCCGCTACTCAGAACCCCCCATTTCATCATCATCCCTGGTGTCAGTATGTCAGTTGCTCTACTATTTTGTCTCATACCTTAGTTAAGGATCCCTTATTGTCTCACCTATGGAAAATATCCTTCTGTCAACATCAGAACATTCATTGCAGAAGATAGGTCTAGAGGGCGGTGTACCTTGGTTCCAGCTTCCACTCTTTTTCGGTGCCTCAGATCAGGCAAAGGGAATCCTTATTTCCTTTTGACTTGTTTTTTTCTCAGCTCTAGATCCTTATAGCATGATCGAGATATGTATACTTGATGGTTCAGTGATGCAGCATATGATACTAGTGATTCCCGAGTGTGTGTGAGATTTTTCCAGACCTCATTAGGGGGTGGCCCTTCAGGTAGCCCCCCACATGTCCAGATGACCTCTTCAATACAATCTTCGATGCAGCTCCATAGATTTGATGATGTCATCCTTAGCTGTTTGTAGCACCTTTTAGTTTTCATGTATCAGTCAGATTTTCAGAGCCCTTTCTTGTTTACAGGGGCACTTTGGTTGTACTTATATCTCATGTACTCAGATATTATTGTATAATTCCTGGATGTTATCCCAGGCATAGTATGTATGTGGGATTCATTATCATGTTTTTATCTGGCTCATTTTTATGCCAGCATGTACTATATTGTTCAGTCCCTTGTTTACTGGACGCATTATTCTTGTACTTCGTCTTAGTGGGCATAGGTATGCCTCCCCCGCCACCTATAGCATAGGTACTCACTCATAAAAGAGACTTTTCGCACCTGTAAGTCTCGCCTCCTCAGGGTCTAGTCCTCTAGCACTTTGGTCTACCTTATATTTCTCTCTCTTTGACTTCCCCTTCGGTGTCTAGTGATTGAGTTGTTACAACGTCATTCGGTCATACAATGAGCTCCTAACGCTCGCATGCTGGGTTGGAAATATGTTACACCATTTTTTGGTCATCTAACCTGTTACTATTAGATGGACCTAAGTACATCATGTAAGACCAATTTTACCCTATGTAAAATTGCTTTCACTATGAAAAATAACTTAGTAAACCACATTTATTAAGTTGTTTATGGTCTAAACAGGAAACCCCATGAGGAAATATTAAATAATTCCACATTTTTTTTATTTTCCTCAAGGAATAATTAGTTAAATAATATTTTAATTAATATTATGGTCATATTTAACACAAAATAGGAAAAATAATTAGATAAATTATTATTTATCTTGTTATTTTCTAGGAATAATTATTTAAACCTTATTTAAATAGTATTCCTTGTTAATTTTGACCAAATCATTCATAAATAATTAAATAAATCACTATTTTTTTTATTATTACTTAACCACGTCCTCAAAATAATAAATAAATCATTTATTTATTTATTATTTACAAATAAAGGGATTTGACCCACATCAAATTCTTTTTCCCTCCAACAAATATAATAAAATATTCCATAAAAGTTGGATCTAGAATTGGTTAATAATATTTTAATTATGCACCAATATTTAGACTAACTCAATATTTTGTAATAAATTGAAGGGCTTTTCCATTCACTCACTACCTTTTGTTTCCTAAAGATCACTCTGGATCTATAATTTTGGTCTGACTTTGATCCACCATCATTGTAATATTTTGTTACCATTTTTCTTGTGAGCACCCTTTGAGTCCCATTTTTGTCTGGGTTTTCTACACCATCAAGAGAGACGGATTTTAGATCTAAAGTGTTGAGGACTTACAAGAACCCATCCCATTGAGGGGGACTGGTAACATCTTTCTATGTTCCCTTCCCAGGTGTCAAAAAATACAAAAATTCTTTAAAACAATCTTGTCTTGTCTATTGGATGCATAGAGCAACTCTTGCTTTTATTTACTTCTTAATATCTTTTAATGCATAGATCTAGATTTTTGCAACATTTATCTTGGTCAACTAATTACAGATCTAAAGATATTGGCAGCCATCTTTGTTGTTAGGGCTATTTGTTATGCATGGATAAAGTGAGCATTTTTCGTATGCTTGTGATTAAGATTCATACGAACACCTGTCATTGATGAATTGTTAGATGAATTACATGGAGAAAATTACTTCACCAAGTTAGATCTTCATTCATGATATCATTAAATAAGAATGAAGACTGAATACATTTTGAAAACAACATTTAGAACTCATGAGGGTCATTATGAATTTTTAGTCATGCCTTTTGGCCTTACCAATGCACCTTCTAAATTTCAAGGTTTTATGAATTCCATTTTCAAAAACTTCCTTGGAAAATTTGGGTTAGTATTTTTTGATGATATACTAATCTAAAAAAAGTCGTGGAAGGATCATGTTCAACATGTTGACATGGTATTCAAACTATTGGAGGAGAAAAAATTATATGCAAAAACCTCCAAATGTTTCATTGGAGTACAGGAGGTGGAATATCTGGGTCATATTGTATCTCATGAGGGTGTTAAGGTAGACACCAAGAAAATTAAAGCCATTGAGGAATGGAAAATCCCCACAACCATAAATCACATTCGAGGTTTTCTGATGTTGACAAGGTATAATAGCAAGTTTTTTAAGAATTATGGGAGCATAGCAGCACCTCGAACAACATTACTAAAGAAATATATATTTTCTTTGACTCCATAAGAAACTAAGGCCTTTGAACATCTTAAATACGAAATTTGTTAGGCACTGGTCTTCACTATGCCATACTTGATCTAGTTCCTTCAGCTACCAGATTTACCGATGATATTTTACTTCCGTGATGTGGTTAGAGTTTCACTGAAAAGAGCATTAAAAGAACACATATGCATGATTTAAGCAAGAGGACACAAGACAACATTCAACAACATAAGAACACGAGAGGTTGATAACAGAGTTCACCCAATGTGGGCTACGTCTCTGGGCCCAGTGTCAAAATGGGGTAGGTTTCTTCATATAGTGCTGGAAATGGTGATGATGTACATGGACTATGTTTTCTATGATACAAGGATATATACCCTCAGCATGAGTGGCTTGTCTCTCCACGAGATGTTCTGCTATAGGAACTCTCACTCACAATAGGCCTCCTATCAACATGACATAATCTCACACAAGGTGAAGATGAGGATCCCTTCAACAAGGTTACATAGGGATCCTAACAATCCATGGCGAATAAATCTCACATGAAGCAAAAACATAGATCCCACAACATACATCAAGCAAGGATCTAAACAACATATTACATCTCACAGCAAATGATAAAAGAAGCACATGACATCAATATTGCACATACCTCAACCCCTGAAGTTTTTTTAAGAAGTGGATGCTCAATTGTTGAATCTGGCCGCACCATCGAATTCATGGTGTCGAGAGGCATAAAATCGATTGTCCACACTTGGGAATCTGACGTTGTCACTTCAATCCAGAAAATGGCAGAAAAATGGGAAGCGTTGCTATTGAAATGGACATCGTCATTGGATTCTTGTCGCTGAGAGGTGTAAAATTGACATAAAATTTTTCAAATTTGACTCCCGCAAGTTTAGGACCTCAAGGAATCTTTTTGATGCCCCTCAAGATTCCTTTGGCAAGGTTCTGCCCCTCTGGCCTCTCATGATTACGCACCTGTTGCAAAAAACAATTATTCATTGAATAACATGCCGGTATACCTCCAGGTTCTACCTCCGCTTTTCTCACGGATCCATTGGCCTCCCTGTGCCCTCATCTCTCATGTATTCTCCATCATTCTCCATGGCTTCCTTGAACCATTTGATTGAAATTTTATAACAAAGTGTGAGGGTGAATAAGACAAAGTGTGAGGTTGGCACATTGGTTGGCATAATCATATTAAGATACTTGTTGTTGGGAGGTTTTTGGTTCAAATCCCATTGGCTCCCAATATTGTTTTAAAGCCCAATTTTAGTTTTGATATATTTTTTTCAAACTATATAATATATGGAATTCATATGTCCATATTGTAACGACTCCCAAAAACATGAGAATAAGACAAAAGATGGAGGTTGTACCATCCAAGGCCACTTGGGCCTAATCTGAGGTGTCTTTTGGCACCATGTGATTGGGCCACGTGGCAAGCCCTCATTGGTCCACATCATATGCCACCTCTACCACCTACTTTCCATGTGTCAACTTATGGTGCTGCCACATCACCTTTTTGTGGGTCCACCGATTTTTTTGACTGGGCTACCACATTAGCTTTTTGGGTCCCACTAGGGCTACCACATGTCATCCATATGGCTTGCCACATGGAAAAATGTTGAATTTGACTTGTTTTTTTGCTTTTTGATACAAACTCCAAATTGCAATAACTTTCTCATACAAAATCAGATTTGAGTGTCGTTTATTCCATTGGAATTGGGGCGATGAGCACTATAATGTTTTCCTAGTTTGAAATCATTCTGACCGCTTTGAATATTGACCATTTTTTAGCCCTCTTGGTCTCCTAAGGGTGTTTGGAGCCACTTGGATCAATACTTCACAAAAACCTTTATTTTGGAATGTGATAGCTCAAGAAATGGAATTGGTGGTGTTTTAATGCAAGATGGAAGACCGATTACTTTTGAAATTCATCCAATCAAAGTAAAATATTTACAAAAAACTATTTATGTGAAGGAAATGTTGGCAATACAACATGCACTTAAGAAATGACGACCATACCTAATGGGAAGACACTTCAAGGTAAGCATTACTTTGTGCCATTTCTATTATCCAATCAAATTGGATAATCAAAGCAAGGGATGAATGGAAGAATGACGAAGAAGTGTGGGCACTCATTCAAAAGTTGCAGCAAGATCCTAGTACGTCTGATATATTTAGCTGAAAAATTGATTCATTATGGTACAAAGATTGCTTATACCTTTGTAAGAATTCCCAACTCAAACAAAATATTCTTTTAGAATTTCACACCTCTCTATTAGGAGGGTACTCATGATTTAAAAAAAAATACCATAAGGTTAAGAAGGTTTTTTTTTTGGATGGCCTTAAATCTGATATTCAAAAGTTTGTGGAAGATGTTAGGATATTCTGACACATAGGAAATAGTTAAGAATAACTTACTCTAGTGTAGAGTTAGGTAAAGTGTGTTTCTTTACCATGTAAATTTGTAACTTATAATCCAACGGTTACGATTTGTAGTGATCCGACAGTTATCTCTCACCTCGGTATTAACGACACTTGATTCGTGGCTTAACACTCGATTGGTCGATGATCTCTATTTAAAGAGCATGGAGAGTCATTTGTCCGGTAACCATTTATGAGAGAAACGTATGTAACTTTTCTTTTATATTAATAAATTCCCTGAAGTGGCCACGTTGGCTCAGGGCATGGACTGTTTCCCTCTTTAAGGGTTTTAACCACGTGATTATACTGGTGTACTGATTTATGACCTATTTGTGAGCAGTGACCTTTGGTTCTTGATCTACGGAACTTACCTTGTAAATTCCTACATCGTATCAGAGATTTTTTGAGGATTGCGTCTGTTGTTGATCAAAATCCGAAGCCAGTTTGACTGCATGTGAATTTCGTTTTGTAGATCTACTATTTCTAAGAATTTTTGGGCTTGGATAACTGCTCGGTAGCATCCATAGCATCTGTTACAGTGAGGAACGCCTTTTGTTTCATGTGAAAAGGTTTCCAGCTACCCAAGTTATGTCAGTTTATATTTGGAGGTATAAAGCATCTATTTTGCAGTTATATTTGTTAATAGTTCTGCTTATTTCGTTTTTTTTCCTGTATTAAGGTTTTATTTATTTGTCAGATCTATACCCTACTCTCTATGTATGCTCTTTTTTGTGCACTCTGTGCAATCTCGGCAAATCAGAAACAAGAAAAATGGATTTTTTTTGCTACGTATGCTCTTTCTCAGCATCTTTCTGTGATCTCGGGAAATCAAAAATAGTGAAAAAAGTGATAGTTGTTGGTAAGACTAACCAAAAATCTAACATTATAACGTAAGGCTTTGCATTTTATTTTATTTTTTCTCACTTTTTTGTGTTTTTTGTGCAGGAAAAGGCATGCACACTGAAGAAGAAGAAGAAGAAGAATAATAATAATCCCCCCTTCCTCTATAAAATAATATGATCCTTTTACTATCTCACTTGGTGAGGGGTTAGTTTATGAGAATAGAGGTCTTGGGTTCAACTCTCCTCAAGCTTCTTTTGTAAAAAAATTTTGTTCAAAGGGTGGAATTAAAAAAAAAAAAAAAACCGTAGTTCATTCCATTCCCGTAACTATTCGGCATCTACAACTCAGATTTTTCAAAAGGCATAACTTCTTCATCCGGAAGTCGTTTTTCAAGCCGTTTTTTTTAAAAGGCCTAATTTTTTGAGATCTCTCCATTGGATTAGTTAGTTGTAGCTTTTCTCAACTTCGGGTTTTTTAAAAATGGAAAGTGCACGCTTGGTTAGTCTTAATAGCACCAATTATTTCCAATGGCTAGCTCACATCGTAAATATTCTTAGAAGTAAAGGGCTTTATAGAATAGCCACAAGAGAATAAACTAAAACTTTCGATGATGATAAAGTTCCTAAATGGGAAAATAGACAAGATGAAGCACGAGGGTTGATAGGAAAGTCCATTTTTCAAGATCTTCGATTTCACATCCTTGACATTGACACCCCTGATAAAGCCCTAGAAAAGCTAAATAATGTTTTTGGCATTCAAAATAAAATCAGGGCCCACTAGCTTGAAAATGAGTTTCTTACTTTGGACCCTAATAATTTCTCCTCTACTGAAGTCTTTTTGTCCAAATTCAAAACCCTTAGACTTCTTTTAGAAGGGTGTAAGGTCAAAAAGGAAGATGGTAGCCTCATCTATTGCATTATTGCTAAGCTTGGCCCTACATAATCTGTATTTTTTTATGCCTTCCTTTCCACCAGAGAAGCCATCATTTCTTCAGGAACCACATACAATAATCCCTCTTTTGATGCCTTTTGTGATTCTTTGATAAGAGAACAAGAAAAAATTTTACACCTTGGTCTTATCACTATTGGAAACACTTCTAAGAAAGCCTTAGTAGCCCAACAACAACAACATCAAAAGAATCCCAAGAAGAAGTATCCTAAAAAATATGGTCCTAAACCAAACAAGGGCCCTAAGCACTTTCAGCTGCAAACTGAAAAATCAAATCACCAAAATAATAAGGAAAATCGAAACAAAGGGAAGAAGACAGATAGACATTGCAACTTTTGCAATCGGGATGGCCATATAGAATCCAAATGTTTTAAGAAGATGGAAGCCTTAGAAGCCGCAATGAACAAGCACAACATCAATTTGCAGCATTCTTCGCCTTCATCTTCAGGCGTGGAACTTTCTGCTTGTGGTTGTCAAGCATCAAGATCTGGTTATGCATTAAATGTATCTTCTTCTTTTCCTTCTCATGAGTGGCTCATTGATTCTGGAGCTTCTTACCACATGGCTAAAAATAAATCCATGTTTTCTTATTTAAATGATTGTAACACCAAACATATTTATGTTGGTGATGATAGATATCTTAGTGTTGTAGGATCTAGAACCATTCATCTAGATAATAGTAAGTTTAATGATGTACTATGTGTTCCTAAATTTTCATGCAACCTTCTATCTGTTTATCAGATAACTCATTCAGGTGAAGGGAAAATAGTATAATTCTCACCTCATGATGTTGTAATCAAGGACCTCAAATATCCTAAACATATTTTAGCTACTGGCATTGCTGATGATTCCACAAGGTTGTATAAGTTTGACAACTTTGGGTCATCATCTCTTCCCTATGTTTTTGTTGCTCATAATGATGATGTGAGAAAACTTTGGCATGAGCGATTTGGTCACTTAAACTATCGCTCTCTTCAAACTCTATGTAAGGAAAATATGGTGAGAGGCCTTCCTATGGTATCTTGCCAAGATGGTGTTTTCTTCGGATGTGTCCTCGAAAAACATCATCGGGATAGTTTTGACAAACGTGCCTCTTGGCACGCTTCAGCCCCTTTGCAGCTTGTGCACAGTGATTTATGTGGTCCACTTCCTGTTGTTTCTTTCTCTGGTTGCAAGTACTTCTTGACGTTCATTGATGATTTTTCCAGACGCACTTGGGTATATTTCTTAAAATTCAAGAGTGAATTTTTTAACATGTTCTTGGCCTTTAAGGCCTTTGTCGAGAAACAATCTGGACATTAAATTCTTAAGTTATGATCAGACAATGGCAGAGAATATGTTAACAAAAAATTTATCAACTTATGCACTGAGCATGGCATTCAATTGCAACATACTATTCCATATACTCCACAAACAAATGGTGTAGCTGAAGGGAAGAATCGCACCTTAAAATAAATGGCTAATTGTATGCTTCAATCTAAAGGACTTGGTGTCAATTTTTGGGTAGAAGCCATTAACTGTGCAAATTACATATTAAATCGCACTCCTACTAAGGTTTTAAAGAATATAACTCCAGAAGAAGCTTGGAGCTCAATCAAACTAGATGTAAGTCACTTTCATGTTTTTGGAAGTGATGCTTGGGCTGATATTCCAGATGCAAAACATAAAGCCTTAGAGAGTGAAAAATGTATTCTTGTTGGATATTCTGAAGATTTCAAAGGATATAGAATTCTTCAACAAAAATCAAAAAATATTATCATTAGAAGAGATGTAAATTTTGATGAAAATATATCGGCCTGCGAGCCTCGTTTGGCGGGTGTGCCACCTTTGGCCTGCGAGCCTGATTCGGCATATGTGCCACCTCTCTCTCTCTCTTCTATTTTTAATAGCATTCCTTCTAGTTTAGATGATGACAGCGACGATGAAAATCCTCCTCCAGCTCGTGAAATTGTTGCTTATATTCCACCGCTTCCAAGATGGGTCCACTCTACTCGGGTTGCAGCAGGTTCTCTTGCAGGTGACCCTGCCAATCGACAACGTACACATTCTCAGTTCAAAATATCTTCTTCCTTATTGGATCAAGTTCTAGAAAAACTTGATCCAGAAACCTTTGAAGAAGTCTCCATTCATCTAGATTGGGATGAATCTATGAATGAAGAGTATCATTCCTTATTGGAAAACAATACTTGGGATCTTGTTCCTCTTCCAAAAGGAAGAAAACTTGTCAGACGTAGATGGGTTTACAAAACAAAGTTTGGACCAGATGGAAAAGTGGATAGACATAAAGCTCGTCTTGTTGCTAAAGGTTTTTCACAAGTTGAAGGCATTGACTATACTGAAACCTTCTCCCCTGTTGCCAAAATGAACTCTATCTACCTTGTTCTTTCCCTTGCTGCCTCCTTTAAATGGGAAGTTCATTAGATGGATGTTAAAACTTCCTTCTTACATAGAGATTTTCATGAAGAAATCTACATGGAACAACCCCATGGATTTATCAAAAAAGACTCCAGCCTTGTTTTTCACCTTAGGAAGTCTCTCTATGGTCTCAAACAAGCTCCTCAGGCTTGGTATGCCAAAATGGATAAATTTCTCTTAGATAATGGCTTTTCTAGGTGTCATTCTAACAACACTGTCTACACCAAGAAAGTGGGTAATTCCTTCACCATCCTTGTTATTTATGTTGATGATCTAATCCTTAGTGGTAGTGATCCAAACCATATAAACCATGTGAAGTCTAGCCTCAAAAAGAAGTTTGAAATGACATACTTAGGACACTTGCATTATTTCCTTGGTCTTCAAGTCTTGCAATCCAAGGAAGGCATTACCCTCTCTCAGTCCAAGTATGCCTTTGATCTTCTACACCACTTTCACATGGAAGACTGTAAGCCATCCCCTTCTCTCTTTCAGTCTGGAGTCAAGCTTTCAGTCACTTGTACTACCCCTAAAGTTGATGCTACCTTATATCATCAACTTGTTGGTAAAATTTTGTATCTAACCCATACCCGTCCTGACCTTTCCTTTGTCATTGGTCTTGTTGCTCAGTTTATGCACCAACCTCATGAAAGTCACTAGAAAGAAGCTAAAATAATACTTCAATATATTCAAGGTACAGTTCAGTTCGGGATTCATTACAGCGCAGGAGCATCTCCCTTGTTGATTGGTTTCACTGATTATGATAGGGTTGGTGACCCTGATGATCAGAAGTCCACTGAAAGATATTTATTCACTCTTGGTTCACGACCTCTTACTTGGTCTTGTAAGAAACAAAGTTCCATCTCCCTTTCTTCAGCAGAAGCGGAGTATCATGGTGCAGTTGAAGCCAGTAAGGAAGCCATGTGGCTTCATCAGATCCTGTCTGAATTTGGTCTTCATTAGGAGCATCCAACTACACTTTGGTGTGATAATCAGAGTGCCATTCAGCTATGTAAAGATCCACTTTAGCATCAGTGTATGAAACACATTGAAATCCACATACAGTTCATCAGAAAGCTCATTCATGATCATGTTCTTGAAGTGCAGTATTGTCCGACCAATGATCAAGTAGTCGATATCTTTACGAAGGCTCTCACAGAAGTGAAGTATACCAAACTTCGATCCATGCTTAGAGTTCAGGAAATTTTTCATTAAGTGGGGATAGGCTCTAATGCCTCCTTCCTTCTTCTATTCTGTCACTTTTGTAAATCCTTCAATCCTATCCCAATTTGTTCTTAAGGGGGGATGTTAGGATATTTTGACACATAGGAAATATGCCCCTTTTGTGTCACCTTTGTAAATCCTTCAATCCTATCCCAAGTTGTTCTTAAGGGGGGATGTTAGGATAGTCCAACACATAGGAAATAGTTAAGAATAACTTAGTCTAGTGTAGGGTTAGGTAAAGTGTGCTTTTTTACCATGTACATTTGTAACTTATAATCCGACGGTCACGATTTGTAGTGATCCAACGATTATCTCTCACCTCGGTATTAACGGCACTTGATCCATGGCTTAACACCCGATTGGTCCATGGTATCTATTTAAATAACATGGAAGGTCATTTGTCCGGTAACCGTTTATGAGAGAAACGTATGTAACTTTTCTTTTATATTAATAAATTCCCTGAAGTGGCCGCGTTGGCTCAAGCCATGGACTGTTTCCCTCTTTGAGGATTTTAACCACATGATTATATTGGTGTAATTATTTGTGATTTGTTTGTGAGCGGTGACCTTTGGTTCTTGATCTATAGAAATTACCTTGTAAATTCCTAAAGGAGAATATTTTTTTTTTCTAACAAAATAAAGTTGATACAATTAAGACCCTAGGTCTATTACAAACTTTATCCATTCCAAGACAATGTTGGGAGGAGGTATAAATGTATTTTATTACAGGTTTACCCAAGTATGAAGGAAAGAGTTTCATCATGGTGGTAGTTAATATACTTACTAAGTATGCACACTTTTGGGCATTATCTCATCCATTTAAATCCAGTACAGTTGCTACTGCATTTATGGAAAAAATTCAAAAGCTACATGGAAATCCAAATATTATTGTAAGCAACAGAGATCTCATTTTCACTCAAAATTCTTGGGCGAAATTATTTTCTTGTCTACGTATTCAATTAGCTCATAACTCATCTTATCATCCTCAATCTGATGGGAAAACTTAGATAGTGAACAAATTTTTGGAAGGATATCTTCGTTGCTTTGTATCTAATAAAAAAACACAATGGGTCAAGTGGCTACCTTTGGTTAAATGGTGGTATAACATTTCCTTCCATATTGCCACAAAAATGACACCATTTATGAAACTTTATGGATATCATCCACCATCCATCACATCATCTTTAAGAGAAAATTCTAAGGTTCGAGCAATGAAATGTCAAATATCGCATAAAAAAAAGGTTCTCTAACTCTTAAAGGATAACCTCACTTTGGCGCAGAATTGAATGAAACAACACAAACATAAACATCACAATGAAAGAAGTTTTGATGTTGGAAATTGGGTATTTTTAATGCTACAACCATACAAACAAATATCCCTAAAGCAAGGTAAGAAGGATAATACATTATCACTAAAGTATTATGATATTTACAAGGTGTTGCAAAATATTGGTACTATGGCATACAACTTGGAGCTTCCTGCATCTTCCCAAGTGCACATAGTTTTCCATGTTTCATGATTAAATAAGGTTATAAGTGACAATCTCTCAGTTCAAACAATATTTACAGAACTTGACGAGGAGGGAAAAATCATATTCTAACCTGAAGCAGTCACGGAAACAAGAAGTCAACAACTATGGAATCGATCAATTTCAGAGTATCTCATCAAGTGGAAGAACTTACCTACTAACGTTTCCACATGGGAGGATGAGAACATTAGGGGAATGTCGAGGTATAAAATGGGCCTCCTAAGGAAATTATAAAATAATAGTGGAAATAATAAAATAATATTGTATTACAACATCAAATTTTAGAGGTAAAAAATAAAAAACCACTCTTTCAAGTCGTATTTTCAACTTATCTCCCTATGGGTTTACTCACATTTCAAGTGGGAACACTCGTTGGATGCATAATTTTATTCCTCATCCAAGAAATACCCATATTGCATACATTCTATGGACCCTGCTACATGAAAAAATGTGAAATACATGAAAAACGAGATTGCGATCATGTTTTCCATGTATTTCTCATTTTTCGAGTAGCAGGGTTCATTGAAAGTATGCAACATGGGTACTCGTTGGATAAGGAATTAAATTTTGCATCCAATGAGTACTCCCACTCAAAATTTGAGTAAACCATTAGGGAGATAAGTTGAAAATACAAGATGAAAAATAAGTTTTATTATTTTATTATATTTTAATCTTTTTACTTTTTACCCCAAAAATATTGAATCATCTCCCATGGTTGACGTCATCATCTTGAATCCTATTGGTTATTATAAATTTTATTTTGGTTGTACATTTTTCTTAGTAAACCCATTTCAGACCTCAAAGGTTCTCTAATGATTTCGTAAAGAAGCATCCAAAGCAACTCAAGCATTGATGAAAACAATTTTTTGAAGGAGAGGGGCATGTTAGGTCCCTATAATAATAATGTATCCCCTTATTGTTATTATTAGTGTATCCCCTTATTTTTATTGTTAGTGTATCCCCTTATTTTTATTGTTGTGCCCATGTAGTCCCCATTTTGTTATTATTTTTCCTGATAGAAGCCCACTATTGTTATTGTTGTGCCCTTACATTATTATCGTTATGTCGGACTTGATTATGTTGTGACCTCTTAGAATCCTATATATAAAAATGAGGCTTTTTAATTTGAATCATCCAAGAAATTTTCATTTATGTAATGTAAAGGAGGTTTCCCCCATGAAGACGATAATTTTTAAATTCTTGATCTCTCTTTTCTTCTATTTTATGAGTTGGGTGCATAACACAATATGGTTGCCTTTGATAAACAAATTGGATTTTGAGATAAAATAAATAAATGGAAAAGAAAAGAAGTTCCCATATGCGTTCGATAGGAGTCTACAAGAGGTTCATCTAGAAGTCTTGAGTACTTGTGCAGTTGACGTCAAGGAAAGGATTAAAGAGGCTTTGCATCATGATGCACACTACCAACATGTAAAGAAAAGTTGATAGAAGGAACTAAAAGGGCTTGTGAGCAAGGGCTAGTATCTCACTGATCAGGGTATGTTTTTATTAGAAAATGGAAAGTATGTGATTGATGTAGGTAATATGAGGAGGCTCATCATGGATGAGTTTAATGAAAAACCTTACTCAAGTCATCCTAGTTATCAAAAGATAATAAAAATCATAAATAAAATGTATTATTGGGAAAGATTGAAGAAAATGTATTATTGGGAAGGATTAAAGAAGGACCATCAAGTGTCTATAGTGCCAAAAACTAAAGGTATAATGTAGGCATCGAATGAGATCATTGCAACCAATCCCAATCCATGAGTGGAAGTGAGAAGTCATATCTATGGAATTCATTATGGGATTACAAAAAATAGGAAAAACAAATGATGTCATTATGGTGGTGGTAGACAAGTTGAGTAAGGAAACTCACTTGCTTGATGTAAAATCCACTCACAAATCCATTGATATAGCCTAAATATTCATGAAGAAAATATTTAGGTTGCATGGTGCACCTAAGAATATTATATATCATTGAGATGCTAAGTTCACTTCTAATTTATGGAAGTAATTTTTTACTGGTTTTGGAAACCAACTTTCATTTAGTATCATTTATCATCCTCATATGGAAACCCATAAATAAAGTGTAAATATAATTTTGGAGGACATGTTGACAAGGTATATCATGAATCATCCAAATAAATGAGAATATTTCCTAACATTGGTAGGGTTTGCATACAATAATAGATATAAGGAATCACTGTGGATGAGTCCTTTTGAGGCACCATATGACTAAAAATGCAGCACTGCTATTAATTGGGATGACCCAGTAAATAGAGTAGTGCTTGGACCTGATATGTTGAAGTAGAAGGAGCATGAATTGATAAAGATCAAGAAAAAATTAAAGGAAACCCAGGTTAGGAAAAAGAATTATCCATACCGAAAAAGGTTGCACAAGTAATTCCATGTGGGAGAGCATGTGTAGGTTTGCATCAAATTGAGGAAGGGACCATTGAAAGTTGGGTCATGTGCAAAGTTGGAACCCAATTTTGGACCATTTTAGATCTTGGAAAGAGTAGGGCCAGTGACATATAGATTGGCCTTACCACCCATGGTAAATGCACATAATTTTTTCCATATCTCTTTTCCTAATAAATGTGTACATGATGTTAATCATATTGTTGATTGGTCTGTGATATGAGTGAAACTAGAGGGAGAGTTCCAACTAGAACAACTATGCATCCTATACTAGAGGTAGAACATGCTCTCGAATTGAGTAATAGAGATAGTAAAGGTGTAATGGAATCAATTTAGACCCAATGAAACCACATGGGAGATGGAAAAATAAATGAAGGTGCTATAGCCTTTTTGGTTTGATGAATAAGTGGATGTAAGAGTTGTTATATAAAGCTCATTTTTTGTCCTTTTCTTTCTATCTACACAAAATTGAAGGAGAATTTCCTTTAAGGGGGTGGGGTTTGTAGCACGCCTATATTAACCCTTAATTTGTAATAAATAATGACTATGATTGTAAATAAGTTTTAATATATTTTTAGAACTGAATAATGGGAAAGAAGGAACCATGATCTAAGGGAAGGATGATAGTGGTGTGGGATAGCATGGTTAAGTTCCCACCACCAATCAATTGGAAAAACATGACAAGGCATAGGAAATTCACACATTCCCTACTTCCATGATATGAATAGAAGGGGAAATTAGCAATTCTATGTGGGAGAATCACAAAGAGATTGGAAACAAAGAATGAATGGAAGGAAAAACCAAGTACGAGAAAAGTAGAACAAAGGATAGATATAGAGTGAAAAAAGGCTCTAGAGAAATGATAAGGATAAATGCAAGAGTAAGGGCTACACACATGAGAATGTCTACTCATACTAGTAGCATGTAATTCCCAAAATTGTTGCATGGAAATAATGAAAATATAGTGTAAATGCTTGAAAGGTTATTTATAGGCTTATAGGATCAATTGGGTGATGATTTCTTAATGAAAATGAATTAGAAAACATAAAATTCTTGATGTGCAAGCTAATAAATCATTCATTTCTGATCAAGTAAGCTAATAAACCACTCAGGTGCTTGCTACAAGGTTTTCGAACAACTAGGTAGGGTGGAAATCCACTGGGATGATTGTTGAAAAGGGCTAATAAACCACTGAATGCTTGCTAAGGAAGTTGATAAACCACTCAAAACTTGCAAAGAAAGGTGATAAACTGCCTAGAAAATGTTCTACAAGTCCTCTTGTGCTTTCATTGAAAACATAGTTGATAAACCACCTATAAATAAAGCTCATAGTCCTAGAAAACTAAGAAATAACTTAGTTAAAATTTATTATAATTCCTAAGAAGAAATACCTTAAATCATGGATCTGGATAAGGGGTGGATAACTACAAGAAATGCTATGGTGTAGTCGGGCTATGGTTGGTTGGAGAGTTGAACTCCCATATTCAGTTTCTAGCCATTTCTATCCATTCAGATAAGTGTCATGAATGATTTTTATTTGAATGTGAACGATTTCATGGCTTTTAATTTGTTATTGGTTAAAGCATGGCTCTATGTTAACTCATGTATGGGCATTGAAAACTATTGCATGCCCTTGAAGGGAAATATGCCTTAGATTTTCTTTTGGCTATGTTGAAATACAAGCTTTATGTGGATGATATGATTGTCCTTAATTATATATATGCAATTGTGATTGATTACATGATGACATGCAGGTAATTGTTATGATGGTTAGGATGCTTATAAATTGAAATATTCATTGTTCTTACTTAATATTTCATTGTATGTTGTTGTTTAATATTCTATGTGTTGCATAACGATCTTGCTCAAGCAAGGGAGCTCTAAGATTCAATTAACATAAATAGTTTATGCGCTTGGCTCTATAGAGTTATAAATGTTATAGGTTTCTTGTGAAAAATGGTAGAGAGTCCTTGGAGTCTCTCTGTCAATATGTATTGAAGCTAAAAGTTTGTATTATAGCTAAATAAGCCTTTGAATTAAATTATATAAAATAAATTTGGTTTGGCACAGTTTGGGTGGATGTAAGATAGGGATAGTTCCATGATCCAACATGAAACTTCATGTCACACCATGCCTCCCTTCACTTGTGGCATATGCATCCAAATATCTAGAAATATGCTTAACTATTGCTTTTTTCATTTTGAGAATGACCCAAATCCAAATTTCAACAAAGAAAAAGAACAAATATGAGATGTGGACAACTAGGTAAATGTTTGTAGAAGGTGATATGTTAAAGAACCTGAATGGTGGGGCTAATATTGGATATAATTTAAAATAATAAATATATATGGGGGTTGAGGGATTTGGATTTTTTCCCAAGGCACAAACTCATGCACACCTGGATATTTTTGAGGCTAGATATAACATAAAATCATCCATAAACAGAAATGGGTTAGGCCTTGTTTACTTGAGGGCTCCTAATCTAGGTTCATAATGTTCTACGCAACCAACAAAGCCCTCCAACTATTGGCCCTTTCAACAGTGATCTACTTGCACAGGCCAAATTCTCAGCCAAAGCAATATGGGGGGGGGGGGGTGGGGGGGGGGTGCTGGAAGCAAGTTTATGCACCTTGAGGGAGTGTTTGATGCATGTTTTACCCTTACTTATCAGATTTAATGCTTATTTGTCTATGAGAGACTTCAAAATAAACCATATCTAAGTGTAGATAAAACCCTTAATAGATATGCCTAAACAAGTTATTATCTCTCGGCCAGATCTAACTTATCAGAGTAGAAGCAACACTTGCGCATTCACATTGATAGTTTTGTAGTAAAAAAACTTAAGAAAACAGTAATTCTTGTGTGAATATAGATATTTCCCACGGATAATTAACTAAGATAAATATGAATTAAATAGAAACATATTAATAGATAAGCAACTTAATCATGCATAACACAGAAATTGTAGCAGAGTTTGCCAAAAAATATTCTTTATTAATGCATCTTCAACTTAGTACAATATTTATCCATCTGCGCACCTAGTAGAAGAGTCCTTGCACATAGCCATAAGGAGCCTTTATACCCAGAACGATCCTAGACTTACCCAAAACTCAGATCAAAAATTCATTAAACTAAACATCTATAGATCTATTGATCTACATCTTACTCAACTCGATTCTTACATATTTATAAGTCTTAATGTGCACATACCATGGTATCACTTTGAGACTCATGGTTTCCATTTTTGCCCATTACAATGATAAAGGAGCTTTGACTTGCCCCAAATCACCTTAAATTCTGCGTACAATGCGTTTCAACAAAATCTAACTCAAAATTATACAAAACTTTCCCTTAGGGGACCCCATCCCAACAGGCCCCCAAAACAATCTAGTGACTCGTCCCGAGTCACTTTGGTCCTGGTTCTTACATATTGTCCTTCATCACCTAAATGGAAGTCTTTAGTCATTGAGTGACTTTTGTGCTCTACATTGCGGCATGTTGTGCTTCCTTGACTTGTTTTTCTGTAGTTGGCCCCTCTGCTGCCACAATGATACTTCGTTGTGTCTTCTCCAATCTTCTGAGGACACCATCTATAATTTTGGACAGCTGCAAGGCTTCCTCAACCGAAGACTTCATCCATTTGTCGAGAAATTTCTCTTGTCAGTGTAGTGTGTCAATCTCTTCTTGAATAACTCGACTTTCCTGTAAGCGGACCAACCGCTGGGTAGGCACCAAGGTTGGCATAGCAACCCATATCTCATTAAATTGTTGCTCTTTGGACCGCAAGTCCATCTTCAGCTGTTGTGCGATAGGGTCATCTTGGACGAAGGTCAAAATGGCCATGGAATCCTCTAGAAATTAGATGCAAGAAACCACAACATCATTGACACTAGCAGTGTACTCTTGGACAACCTTGGAGTGTTGCATGTAAACTTCTGGAGGCATCTTAGGCTATAGCTACATCTGCAAATTAGTGATATTTTGCTCAAGTTCTACTCAGACTATGGAGATTTCTTATCAAGAGGCCTTGAGAGAAGCGACCAAATTTTTCAGCTTCACAGTGGCTACTACAGTGGTGGGTACTTTTATTTCAGTGAGACCCGAGCACACTTGATCAATCAAGGTTTCCAACTAGGTGCATTGGCTTTCAGCGGCACAACGAGCATCTTTTGTGAGTTGTTGTCCTTTAAGTGCTGAGGTAGCTTGGTGTTGCACTTCCATGGTGTCCTGGAAGGCCTTATGCTCTTTGTATTGTATCTCATTTGTGATCATGATGTGCATCACATGCACATTTCCACGAGGGAACACAGCACAATCAATCTCGACCTCAGAGCTTACGGGAATGTCTACACGTAGATTAGAATTGGGAATTTGAAGTGCAGCACCTGACACATGAAATATGTGGCTTTCAGAGCTGGAAGGGTGTTGAATTCTTAACTTGCTCGCTTGTCCCTTTCTTGTTGGTCCCAAGCTCGCTTGTCCCGCACTCGCTTGGCCTATGCTCACTTATATGGAGCTTGATTTCATTTTGATTTGTTGGAGCCCCTGCTATATGTGATCAAGGAAAATTTATACTAAGCTTCGACCTTGTTCCATATATATTTAGTCATCATTTGGATCGTATTTGCGATCTTATCAATATCCTTCTTTATAAGTGTCAATAGATCTGTCCCAGTTTTCTTAGAAGCTTTTCGTTTTGTGCGCAACCCTAGGGTGGTTTGATACCATCTTTTGGTTCATCACCATGTGTATGTCGACGCATCGGTAATGCCTCCATCCTTCTCTACCATCTCCTCATCACTGCGCAGGTCTGATGTTTTGATCATAGTGGTCGGCTCGTGGTCCTTCTACACATCCCTCAGATGATTTGAGGGCATGTGCGGCTTCATTGGGGTCTTTAATGGTACTAAGGATGACGCACCTCCAGCTATTCTTTCTTCGAGCCATAATGGGGGCCACTTGGTTGTGGTGCATGCAAGGTCATCCTTTGTGACCATGTAGGGAATATTGTACCATACCACTGCCATGTCCCTCTTCATGTGGGTGTGCATATTATGAAAGGTAGCCTTGAATTCTATGGTGTGCTTGTATTGCTTGTACAACTTAGATGACACTCTTGGCTTGAAATGCACTGCTTGAAATATTTCTGCATCAAACAACACTTAGGAGATTTTATTCCATGATTCTGCATGGCAGCTTCGAGTTCCATAGGGATGCACACTTCTAAGCTTCGCATAGATCGGGTTCGATGTTTGGCAATTGTGACTGCAACGATGACCTCCAATCAATCAACAAGAAAAAAACAACAACAACCAAGCATAGTAAAAATTATTTCCCTCCTCCTGTGCCTCCCGAATGTTTTCCATAAATTCATAGCAGAGGTACTTTGCCTAGTTATATTGTAACCCTTTTACGCACTCCGGGGCTAGCTTAATTACATACGCCGACACCTCCCTTGTGCAGTACTTCCTGGTCATTTTACAGGAAAGGATCAGGGTGGGAAATTTCACTACCATGGAGTTGATCTCTGCTATGACAAATTCGTGGGTGTTCCTGTTTACCCCATAATATTTCTTAACCTCATCAACAACCTTTTTCTCCAATCCATTTCCTCCGAAGGAAGCCCCTGGATACTCCCCTTGGTATGGAAACATGGTGATTTGATGAATCAGAATATTATCGACCAGAATGGGCTCTCCTAGCCACAAAAACTTATTGTGCACTAGGGTAAGAAACTGGCGCAGATAAATGTCATTTATGTTGCTTCACCCAAAATGCGGGATTTGGAGAAGGTTCAACAACCCAGACTACTGCAACCCCAATGCCCATATCTTCGTCTTGATTTTATTGAATCCCCCATCATAGGGCACCTGCTCGAAAGACTTTGATGGTGAAATTTTAAGGAAATTTGTGCAGTCAACTAGGTCCTAGTCTTCCAATTTTAGCAATGATAGCTTTTGTAATATCCCAAAATGGGGATGCAGCAATACATGAACACAAAACTGAAATTAGTAGTGTAAATCAACTCATAATCATTGGATACCAATATGGAGACATAAAATCATGTATTATATCAAAAAATCAATACATAATAGTGAGGCATGAATCATATACATTGAAGGAATGAGCCTCCCATAAGAAATCACTCCACAAATGAGCTATTTTCACAATACAATAATGTCGGAGACTAATACAACGCAGTTAAAAACAAACTACTACAGAAAAATGATGTACAAAATATGTAGGTCTGTTATAAGCCTCAAAAGATATGCCCACTACAGATCTATGCTCAACACCAACTCCTACAAGAACTTGGAAAAGGGTTTTCAAAAATACACTCTATACAAGATGGGATCTAAAGCCCAATGGCTGAAGATACACTGCAAAACTGAAGAAAAAGAGTGTATAAGGCTGAATTATGATATATCTAATGTTTATCCCCTCAAAGGTCTCCTCCCATGAAATGATGAACCCCTCAATCACATGGAAACACTGCAAAGAAACCACAAGATCTGCCACTGAAGATGCCTTCAAAAATAGTGCATTCCCTAGCTAGAACAGCGCTGGAAATGATGGGAAATGTATGGCCTGATGTCAAGGATCTGTAATTTTCTCAATAACTCTCCAAATAGATCTCCCAATAGAAGGAAACCTTCCTCCTATGAGAAACTAGCTCAAAAAGTGGTATTCTAACCCCTCCACTGCTACGCCCTGCAACATAGCACAATAACTTTTAGAAACTACGTTGATGAAGAAATCTATAGCTTGGCTGAAAAACCTGAATGTGGAAATGAATACAATACTCTTCCAAGAGGCCTCTCAAGGAAAGAGGTGGGATTCCCTCTCGGGAACACCCGGTGCTAAACAACACTACAACCTTGCTAAACAACAAGAGGAAGCAAAAGTATAAGCAGACCAATATCAAAATAATAATCTAAAACATAAACTCAAATGGCTGCCATCCTCTTCCTTAAATATAATATGAGCTTGCTTTCCCTTGGCCCCACTCAATTATGTCATTTCCTTCATGAGATCCATCTCCCTCCAAAATTGCAATATTCCTCAATTAATCTCCACTCCTCCATAACAGTGTTGTTGACTTGGTCAAAGTTGACTAAATCAACATGATCCAACCCTGTTCACACTTGGAGGTGCTTTATTTAGCTGTTGAAAAGGGTCTCATTTCAAACTTGAAGTGTTTTTATTGCTTCTAAGGAGACTTATGGGCCTCCCCAGCCACTTATTCACCTACCTAGTGAGAAAACAAACTATAATATTCCATTTTGATGGAAGCTAAATTTTTGGAATATTATAGTCCTCCCCTCCAAAATGTTGCTTGTCCTAAAGAAACTGTATAAGGAGAGAAAAATTCCTCCCCTCCTCCCCTTGTGCCCCCCTCATAAATCCTCCTCATAAATAGTCCCCACCATTGCTCAAAATAATTTTCAATAAATCTTCCCTCGAATGTTTCCTCCCAAGTATGCAAAACCAAATGGCCCACATCATGAAAAGGTGGAAGGTGGAAGTGGAAAAATTCTTGTTGTTCAATGGCCTCCTCAAGGTAGGAGTTATGACAAGAATAGGGGATCTCATTCCCAATGAGAAATCCCAAACCCATGCTATCATCCAAATGAAATGAGCCATTCTAGGTACCTCATCAAAAGGATCCTCAACCCCCGGTTTATGCAATGTATTGGTGCTGCATGGAGAGATCATATTCTTCCATCCAGGTTGTTTCTCTCTCCATTTATGGTAAGTATGGGGTTGTTTCTGATCTTGGGCTGAAATTTCATGGCCTCTAAGAATGGCCCAAGCTACCCCACCAAATAAATCAGCCATGAAGTGCCTCCTCCAAGAACTCAAGTTCTTCAAATGGCTCCTCCCATATGAAGACAAGAGGTGTGATGTGGAAATCATGGTTTGACCATTGTTTCTCCTGAAACATACAACATGTAAAGTAGGGATAATCATACTCCCAATGGGCACCTCCAACCTTTTTCCCACTCTCCAAACAAAGCTTCCCATAAACATAAGAACATATCCAAAATATGGAAGCAAACCCCAATGAAAACAAGCTGCCACATGACAACTAGGAGGTGGATCATAGTTCCCCACATGGAACCAATGTAGTGCATCCCCTTCCCACATCAAAATAAATATTAAAAATTTCTCTCCTAGCCACTTTTTTGCTACCACAATCATTCTATAAGATAGAATCATGAAGGTACAATGTGGTGTCAATGGTGCACACCAAGAATTATGTGGCTTCCCCCACAAACCACAAATAAAATAGCCAATCTCAATGCTGCAAGTGGCTTCAAGTACATCATCATATAATATCAAAGAAGGAATAATCCTACTTGGTACAACATGTTTCTCATATAAAGTAAAGAAGTACAAAACATAATGTAAAATTGTACCTTCTCCACCATGTACTTTGGACCTTGAGCTGAAATGGCTCAACCAGAAATTCTCCCTTACCTCCAAAGTGTAGGGACATGGCTGTGACATCCTCTCCATCACCATCTGGGCTATGCATCTCTCCATATGATGATATATATCCTGCTGGATGCCCACCCAAATGAACTCCTCCATCAACGAATGAAATTCATCAAATTGCATGGAAATAAAGTCCACATGTGTTGCATGTAGTAGTTTCCTCTTTAGCTCAAAAACTCTAGTCAAGAAGACTCTACCATAAGAATAGATGACCTCACCAACCACCATGTATCTATCATCCCCATCTGGGTCATCAATTATCATGCAAGCACCAAGTTCTTTGGAGTACTCTACCAAAAGTTTAGACCTCCAATATGGATCAATCCTCCTAAGAGACAACACTTAAGATCTAAAATGTGAAGCTCCCCACATGTTGTTGTCTTCTCCTTTGACATCCCACATGCAAAATTCATCCTCCAAAGTGCTTCCATGCCCATCATGCAACTTCTCATGCTCAAATAGAAGTGGTGACTTTTGGAAGTTGGCCTCCCATGAGAAGCTACCATCCAAAAAGAACCTCCTGATCTTGGCCAATGTAAGCATGAGTGGTCTCCATCTACTCCAATGTATGGAGGATTCCTTCCTCAAAGGAAGTACCCTCTGTTTCTCCAAATCCATGGAGCATCTCCCTTGCACCATGAAGGTGCCATCCTCCATAACTGCAACAACTTGTGTCAACACAGTATATGTAGTGAGAGTGGGTAATGCTGAAAATGGGAGAATGTCTCCCTCCTCCTTGAGTCTATCCCAAACTCTCTGTGCTGTACTAGACTCCTCCAAAGTCTTCACCTCTTTGGAATCTAAGAGTGGTGAACCAATTGGCAAGATGTCTCTTACCAACTCCAGATCTGGTGGCCTCCCAGGTGGAATGCCTTCATGTAATGAGACATCAATGTCAAGAGTAGACTATACATATAGATGGGAAACTTTTCCCTTACCCTCACAGCGCAAATCAATCTACCTCTTCTTTGAATTAGCTCTCTAAAATAGATAGGGGTGTGTGCTCCTCATCAAGTGATGCTGACCTTACTCCCTAACTTTTCCCTTCCATTTTCAATGTCTCACAATCATGTTGCTCATTGATTGTGCTTTGTCCTCCATATGTGAGATCCTGGGGAATTTCTTGCAATGATAAAAGAATTGCTCCTGTTGGAGCATGTAATCCTCCTTCCTCTGCATGAGGGACTAGATATGCTCTATATGTGACAACATTGTTTTCCCCATCCTTCTCTTCCTCTTCAATATGAATGGGAGTCACCTGCTCAATAAGAGGATCCTCTTTCGAAAAAGGAACCTTCATGCCCTCTTGTAAAAAGATATGAGACAGAGATCTTTCCTTTGGCAAGGTGCTATCCAAGATGTGAGATTTTCCAATAGTTTTCTGAAGTGGAATTGAGTTTATAGGTTCTTCCAACACATGAAAAAGATTTTTTGTTTTTGGTTTGTTTAGCTCCACCAATGATGTTTCAAAATGTTTTCCATCAAACCTTTCCACTAATCTCTTAGTGAACCTTTCATAAGACGAAGTATTTGCATTTATTAATGAAAATGACTCAAATATCCACCAAGCATAGGCCTTACCTTCAAAATGTAGCACTGCAACTTTGATGGCTTCATCTTCAGAAATTTGGTGCTGCTGCAAATAGGTGTGTAGCTCCTCCACCCAACCTTTGGCTGAACATGTTGGTGATCCATAAAAAGTAGATAGAGAAAATATATCCATGTCATGCTGCTTGCTCCTCTCCACCTTGATCTTGAAAAACTCTTGGAAAGTGATATGATCTCTAAAATTATCAGTTTGAGATTCATACTCTTGCAGAAAATCACTATGAGTTTCCCTCCTTTGGATTTTCTCCTCTTTTGACTCTCTCATGGTAGATCTTGGAATTTGATTGCATTGTGAATAATAGGGTGTAATTGCATGCTCACACCTATTAGGTAAAAATCTAGATTTGGCTCTAGATCCAAACTCCTCTATATATTCCATCTCCCTTCTCATTTTCCTGAGATCTCCTTTAATGCTCTGTATAGATTTAGAAAGAAGCCTTGAGAGCTTCTCTTCCCTTCCTCTTCCAAATAATGGAGTCTTATCTTTTTCCTTTCTATACATATCTTCTTCTCCTTCTTCTCTTGATAGCATAATGGCTGAGATCCACAGGCTAAGCCCAGATTATGCTCTGATACCATTGTTGTATCCCAAAATGGGGATGCAGCAATACATGAACACAAAACTAAAAGTAGCAGTGTAAATCAACTCATAATCATTAGAGACCAATATGGAGACATAACATCTTGTATTATATTAGCAAATAAATACATAATAGTGAGGCGTGAATCGTATACAATGAAGGAACAAGCCTCCCATAAGAAATCACTCCACAAATGAGCTACTGTCACAATACAAGAATGCTGGAGATCGGTACAGCGTAGTTAAAAGACATTGATACAGAAAAATTAATGTAAAAAATATGTAGGGCTGTTATAAGCCTCAAAATCTATGCCCAATACAGATCTATGCTCAATACCAACTCCTACAAGAACCCAGAAAAGGGTTTTAAAAAATACACTCTATACAAGATGGGATCTAAAGCCCAATGGCTAAAAATACACTGCAAAACTGAAGAAAAAGAGTGTATAAGGCTGAATTATGATAGATATAATTTTGATCCCCTCAAAGGTCTCCTCCCATGAAATGATGAACCCCTCAATCACAATGAAACACTGCAAAGAAACCACAAGATCTGCCACTGAAGCTGCCTTCAAAAATAACGCATTCCCTAGCTGGAACAACACTGGAAATGACGGGAAATGTATGACCTGATGCCAAGGATCTAAAATGTTCTCAATAACTCTCCAAACAGATCTCCCAACATAATGAAACCTTCCTCCTATGAGAAACTAGCTCAGAAAGTGGGATTCTAACCCCTCCACTGCTACACCCCGCAACACAGCACAATAACCTGCAGAAACTGCGCTAATGAAGAAATCTGTAGCTTGGACTGAAAACCTGAATGTGGAAATGAATAAAATACTTTTCCAAGAGGCCTCTCAAGGAAAGAGGTGGCATTCCCGCTCGGGAACACCCTGTGCTAAACAACACTGCAACCCTGCTAAACAGCGAGAGGAAGCAAAAGTCTAAGAAGACCAATATCAAAATAATAATCTAAAACATAAACTGAAATGGCTTCCATCCTCTTCCTTAAATATAATATGAGCTTGCTTGCCCTTTTCCCCACTCAATTAGGTCATTTCCTTCATGAGATCCATCTCCCTCCAAAAATGTGTTATTCCTCAATTAATCTCCACTCCTCCATAACAGCGTTGTTGACTTGGTCAAAGTTAACTGAATCAACATGATCCAACCCTGTTCACACTTAGAGGTGCTCTATTTAGCTACTGAAAAAGGTCTCCTTTCACACTTGAAGTTTTTTTTATTGCTGCTAAGGAGACTTATGGGCCTCCCCACGCACTTATTCACCTACCTAGTGACAAAACAAACTATAATATTCCATTTAGCTAGAAGTTAAATTTTTGGAATATTATAGCTTTGCAAACATGTATCCTTCAAATGACACATTTTATGGGAGCAATGGCATATTGATATGAGATTTGACCTTATGTAGTTCCTTCATTATTTTCACAGGTGGCTTTCACGATGCCATATATGTCGGTATCCGCAACACTATATTGGTTTCTTTGACATCCTCCTCTTTGATGATTACTTCGAGCTCTTCAACCATTGGTCTCTTTAGTTCCTCAGCCAGGGTCGACTTAGGCTTCTAAGTCTTCTTGCGCGGAGACTTCTGAGTCTTTAAATTCCATCCTTTCTTCATTTTTTGAGGTTGGGATTCTTGCGTAGGTGTTTCTTCAACGAGTGTTGCAGACGGGGTAGGCTCTACAGTAGTCATACTTGGAAGGATTAAATTTCCTAGCCCTTTTTGTTTTAGCATCTCGAGGAAGGATTCCAGGTGCTCATATATACACTTAAGAAAATACAATGAGAGCAATAAATGCAGATCTCTTGAAAATTAAAGGGAACTAATGCGACCCTCCCTGCCATATTTATAGAAATGGCGCAGCCTAAACAACATGATTTCCATTGATGCAACCTCATAAATGCCAAAATGGCTCCAAATATGGCATAATATCCTCCATAAATGCAATTTAGCCACTCCTCCAAATAGTAATAAAGTTTTCTTATCGAGATTAATTATTCCAAAAACTAGTTTTTGTGCCATCTACGAGGGTGTCAACCTCTTGGTGCAACCCCTGTGTGGTTGTCGCAGATACCTTCACTTCCTCAATCTTCGTCGCATCGATATCCATTGTCAAAATTTGACAGACTTATTTATGGTGCTGTGCCCTCTTACAAATGTCTGGTGCACTAAGACACTTCTCCAGCCACATAGTCATTTCGCATGCGTAGGGATGGGATCATCCCTATATGTATTCAATCGACTTCCATTCACATATCTAGGAAGGAATTCACCACTTAAGGTAACCATATGTACCACACCTCCTTCCGTAATATCCTTGACCACATAAGGTCCAAGCCAATGCATTTTGAACTTTCTTGGGTGGCGCACGAGCTTGTTGTCATATATAAAAACTAAATAATCCTCCTTGAAAATATTTTGTTTGATATGCCTTTCATTCCAATATTTTTCACGCGCCTTTTGCACCTGCTGATGGAAACCAACAATGAATCTGTCCTCCTTTAGTGCAATGAGCTATGACAGTCACTCTTCCACACTATATTGATAAACCATGTTAGCTACTACTGCAATGAATATAGTAGGGATGATGTACTCCATTGGCATAACAACTTCATGTCCATATACCAACCTGAAAGGGGTATGTCTGGTCAATTTCTTGCATGTAGTTCTATATGCCCACAGAACAATAGGTATGCACACATCCCAATCATTCTGATTAGCATTGCAGAACATTAAGAGTACATTCTCCAAAATCTTATTAAAGGCTTCTACCATGCCATTTTCTTATGGATGATATGGTGTACTCTTCTAATGGTGCATCTTAAACTCCATTTTAAAATCTTGAATGGTCTCACTCATAAAATGTGTAGCCTGGTCACTCATTAGGATTTTAGGACACCCAAACGTTATCAAAATATTCTCAAAAATGAAGTGCGCAACTGTCTCGACGCTGCAATCTTTCACAAGCTTCTCTTTTTCCCACTTGGTCAAATAATCCATCAAATTAATGATATAGCATGCACCAGTCTTCTTCCCGAGAGGGTTGATCAGTGCTATAAATTCAATGGCCCATTTATCAAAAGCCCGCAACTTCACTTGTGGTTGCAGTGGAATTTCATCTTTGCGCGAGGTTTTCCCCATTCTATGACACACATCGCAAGTGTGACAATACTCTTTTGCATCATTATGCACTGTAGCCCACCACAATCTAGCCCTCACAATTTTCTGCGTAGTAGGTTTTCTTGCATAGTGACCTCCTACAACCCCTACATGTGCTTCTACTAGGATGCCCTGTCTTTCAAACTCTGGCACATAGCGCCTCAATACCTGATCAGCTCCCATTTTATAAAACTGGCCAACAATCAAAGTAAAGTCTCTTGTACGCAAGACTAGTTCTTTCTTCTTCTTAACTACATACTTTGCTGGTGCACCACTAGTGGTCAGAAAGTGGATAACATCTACGAAGTAGTCATCGACTATTTTAATTTCAAATAGTTGTGTGTCTCGTAATCCGTCCTCCAAACTAGTTGGCTCCTCTCCACTTTCAATGCACAATAGATGGTCTAGACATGAATTCAACCTCCTTGGCTTTACAATCGCCTCAAAATAATACTCCTGAAACAATAAGAGCCATCAAAAAATATCCCCACCCATGATAGGCTTGTTGACTAGGTACCTCAAATCAGAGTGATCAGTAAACATCTTAAAATGTCCTCTCAGAAAATAATGATGAAACATATGTAGTGCATACACCATAGCTGATCCTTCTCTCTCTGTTGTCGAGTAGTTGCGCTAAGCATTTGAAAATTTCCTGCTCGCAAATGAAATTGGGTGATCAATATCTCCATCTCTTGGTTGTGCGAGTACAATGCCTAGCACGATACATGAAGTATCCACGTGTACATGAAATTCCTTTTTCCAGTTGGAAAATACCAATATATGTGTAGTCACCATTTTCTCCTCAAGCAACTCTAAAATCTTTTGGCACTCCTCATCCCAGAAAAAAGAGGCGTCCTTTTTCAGCAACTTCTCCATTGGTGCAATAATCAATGCATAGCCTTGAATAAACTTTCTGTAATAGCCAGTATCCCAAAAAATTGAGCACAATTGCTTCACATTTGTTGGAGTCTCTAGGTTAAAAATAATAGAAATATTAGTTGGATCGACCATCAATCCTTGTTGACAGATAATATAACTCAACAAAATCCTGAAAGGGACACAGAATATACAATTATTCAGATTCAACGAGATATGATGCTTCTGACTTAATATCTAGCATTAAGCGCGGACTTGAAACATACTTCTTCAATAAACCAATTATAGTCCAGTCATCAAAATATAATTCTAAAATCTTATGCATATAATCCTTAAACAAAACTACCACCACGCGTGAGAATATCGCTGGCACATTCTTTAGCCTGTGTTAGTGTCAGAATATGCATTTTTCCTTCAGTGATCAAAATCACTCTTTTCATTCTCATTTTAGGTGTCCCACTCTGAAATTTTTGGTAGTCCTAATCATAAAACCTCACTCTCCCTCATAAAATCTCATTTTTTGGCTCACCTTCATGTCTTGCTAAGCATAATAACACTTTTGAAAAGCTCATTTCACCATGTCTTATCTCAGTCAAAGTCATTTACGGAAGTCAGGTCATTCAATGTCCCATTAGGTATTATGTTTTATTTTTCAAGGTCCAAAAATTCTCCATTTCGTCTTGATAAGTTCAGAAAAATGTGTGAGAGTGACTCAATAAACATTTCATTTTCATCTAAAAAATATTACTAGCATGTAAATATTATATTTTTAAATTTGTAATTTTGATTTTTTATGATTTTCATATCGAAATGTCATTTTGATATGAAAACAAAGATGTAATTTATTTTTAATTTTCTACGTAATTTTATGTTTTCTATATGTAATAATTTCCAACTCAAAACACACATGCTAGACTGAAAGAGAGAAGCGTCAAAATATAGCAACATCATCCTGCAAGAGAGAAAAGTCAGATGAAAAGGGTAATTAGAAAATGGTTCAGAGAAGTGGGTTTTTAAATTTGAATTCAAATTCACTTAGTTATTTATGACTAAAAGACATCAAATCATATTCATTTGCCTCTTTTAAAGATCAAGCTAGCACTCCAACAGCCAAAAAATTTGAAATTGAGAGAAAAATTGGCAAAGGAGCAGCAATCGAGGGCACAAATATGTTCTGGAGGGCGCAAATGTGCAGAGATGGTGCAAATACGTTGAAGAGGGCGCAAATACATTGCTGAGGGTGAAAATCAGTTGTTGAGGGCACAAATAGCTTGCCCAAGGTGCAAATGACCAACATCTTACCAAACCAGCCAAATGATCAGAAACTGCCTTCCAAAGCTTCTCCACTCAGTCATTCACCTCTAGCAATCAAGTAAGAGGTATTTTCCATCAAAATCACCTCCTTTAGTTATATGTGTTCAAGTTTTCAATTGAAATTTTAATTTGGTCTTTTCTTGAAGTAAAACCCTAGTTTTTCTCCCTTGCACCCATAATTCCCAAAATTCTACTACCCTTACACTCCATACCATCCCTACAATCTTAAAATTCATTCCTTAAACTATGTTATCATAAACCCTATCCCTAAGTTACTAATTCCTAAAACCCTAAGCCCTAGGTGCTATTTTAGACCTAGGCTCCTAAATCCCAACTCTCATCACTCTTTCATTCATATTCCCTTCCCTATTCATCATATCCCTATCATAGATCTCCAGCAAATTTCCTTTCCCATCTCCCTATCCCATTTTCCTTCCTTAATCCCTAGGATTTTAAACAAAAGCAACATGGCAACAGAAGAGGAAAACACATAATTCACTAAAGCAGAGGAAATAGAGATAATGAGGTCAAAGAGAGGAGGAAGAGTGCTTATACTTAAGCCTGCTAACACTAAAGAACTTCTAGCCTCTTCGTTAACTGTCACATGCTTCAAACATGTTGGCTACTATGATTTTTGTGAGAAAGTTAAGAGGGTTAAACACCGCCCCATGCTAACTAGATTGTTCATATGAGGACTCCAAGCCAATCAAGTTAAATTAGCTATGGTCACTTTCACCTTATCTACTACTATCATTTCAGATGCTACAGGGATCCCTAATGTTGGGTAGAAATGGTTCAAGAAAGGAAGATTGAAGAAAAATGACTATGATTTCTTCCTCAAACCAAGACATCAAAATCAAACAAAGAGATTCTTCCCTTTTTCACACCTCTTGGAAATATATGGACCTATGATAAATATTTTAATGAGATATTTTTCATGTGAAGTCAGATTTTCAAGGCTCTATTCCTATCACATCCAGCTCTTGATGCACTTCACTAGCTTAAGGATGCTTAACATGCCCTATTATCTTTTTTGGAGTATAAAGAAGATGGCATATATTTCCCAGAAGAAGGGATATGATCAGAAAATGAAAAGCCTATTCCATCATTCCCTCATAAAAATCATAGTCCTCCACCATCTTAGTCAACTAAACATTTCTTGGAGCACTTTCACCAATGATATCTTCATTGAGCCATTCATTCAGCATGCACAACATGTCCCTTCATCATCTCAGCCCATGACTCATTCATTTGCATCATATCAATCCCCTTCACCTCCTGCATCTCCATATCATCATGATCCTTCATTTCCATCTCATCATGACCATTCATCACCATCTCATCATGATTTTGGGTCACCTAGCAGGATAGATGGCATTAGCCTAAGTGGGAAAGTTTCATTGAGGTTGAGCCATTGCCAAAAACCTACCAGAGAGGCCATAGGCATGTGTTTTCTTCACTTGGAGTAAAAGGGGCCATGCCTTCAACATCAAAAAAATAGGTGGATAAAGGTAAAGAGAAGGTCATTGACCCACTCATTCATGATGAGGAGGAAAATCATGAAATTGAGCAAGAATTTAAGATTCTTGACCTCGAGAAAGTTGAAGAGGACAAAATCACAAATGAAAAAATCAAAGGTACGGATGCCAATATTAGTGAACTTCAAACTAATCTTGAGAGGGATAGATATGTTATTCACGTTTTTGAGCAAGAAAGTGAGCAGTTGAAGACCAAACGGGTCATTGATGAGGTAACGTACTTCACTTCTCAAAGGGAGGCTTAGAAGGCCAAAGGAATGCTTGATGAAATAGTGGAGAAGTATGGTTTTCTTTATGAGGAAGAAGAACAGGTACCAAGGCAGAGACCTAGAACTAGAGGGCTGAAAAGAGCTCTAGCTCTAGAGAGACAAAAGGAATATGAGCTAGTTGACCAACTAACCCTAAATGAGCAACTTGCCATAGAAATCAATCAAAACAGGGAGCCATGGCTTGATAGAGACAGCCAACACTTGGAGAAGCTTCTAGAGAAGGAAAATAAGGATAATGATTTGTTGAGGAGGAAGGTTAAACTCCATGCTCGGAAAGAGAAAATTGCATTGGCCAAGCTCAAAAAATCCAATGCCAAAATTGAAAAGTTGACCAGGGAGGAAGAGAAAAAATTGGACATCCTTGTTGAGGCTTCCCTACAAGCTTAGACACATCATCCTCATCTATTCCAACAGTTTTGAGGAATATTTTAACTTTTTTTCAAAATCTGGAAAACTCTAGGATCTTTTAGGTATTTAATTAGTAAAAAATTTGGTATTTGCGCAGCGCCCTAAGCGCTACGCAAATAATTGGCACACTTTTTGAGGAGAAGGAAGGCACCATTGGATTCATAATGACTCATACATCTCAGAAAACCATGTTTCTAGCATCGGTTTTCATTTTTGATGGGTGAGAAGCCAAAAAATCCACCAAAACATCACCTTTCTACCCCTTTTTTGACCTTGGCACTACGCAAATATCAATCTTGGGAGATTGGCCTTTTGAGGAGGAAAATCACCTCCATTTTCAGAACGTGGGGCATTTGTGGAAAGAGGATAGGAAGGGTTTTCCAAAAATCCATCTTGGACCTCATTTTGATATTGGGAAGGCTTCCAAAAGTAGCCCTGAACACAGAGGGTGAAAATGACATTAGGATGGCACAAATGCATAGTGGATGGCGCAAATGTCAAATTTTCTGATTTTTCAATTTTTCTCTCAAGTTTTGACTTTTCTTAACAAAATCCTCTTTCTACTCATGTAATTAACAATGGTAAAATTTAATTATGTCAATAATTAATTACCTAGGGTATATGAATAGGTTTAAATTCATTAATGTGTCATGATGAATCAATTGAATGTAATGAGGAGTCAGTCACTTCGACCATCCTACACTTCATTTTTCAGTTCAGAAATTAGTGGATTTGATCCTCACCTCATGCGTTCAACCCCTGAGGATGAGTGAAGCTTGTTTTGATGTCTCTTTAGCCCATTTCTTCACACTAGTGAAAGGTAGGAATCAATTGTATGTTTGCTAGTTGATCAAGGAAATGTTTGTACTCAGTTTGGCCAGCTAATAAAGAGGAGTTGCAGCTACTTTTCTGAGATACTCGTGGTAGTGAATGTATATCATTGTATTTTATTCAATATAATATGTTTGAATGTATTTTACTCATGTTCACTTCATTTATATGTTATGATCTCTTACATGTTAGATAATCAGAATACATGTTTGCACATGCTCTATTTTGGGTAATTGATCATAGTCTGTCCACCTTCATCTATCTGAGAAAAATACATATCCTATGCTTTTCTTAGCTTTCTTTTAGTTTCAAAAACATTCCGTAACAATTATCTTCAAGTGATAAGCATTATACCTACCTTGCCCCATTGATCCCTTCAACCCTAACTCATTTTCCCTGACCTAGCTTTCCTTGACCTAATTTCTTCATCTAGTGATTCCCCAACCAAATCAAATTCAAACAACCCCTGTACTCTATATCTAGCCTAAAAATGCTAATTTCTCCATCCCTCCTGGCTGTGACCCTTTGGAGAGAGCCCTCTCTGGCTTGATAAGGCTAGTTATCAAGTCAAAAGCTTGGTCTGTGGTTACCTCTGTTGGGATTCCTTCCCCAACCTTGGGAATCTAGTGGAGTGCTAACATCTTAGCATCATTGCCAAGGAATGAAGAGAAAAAATTTTCCCTCGGTGTACGACAAATATCCATTGGAAACCGATCCCTTGGATGATGGGATCGAGTTTCATAAGGCTGATTTCATAATTGCAGTCCCTCAAAAGCAGATCTGGCTTCTCGAAGAAGGTATACCAAGTCTAATCTTGATCTAGATCCATTTTCTCCCATCAAAGATCCTAAAGGATCCTAAGGAGGTAAATATATCAGCCAGTTTCAACCTCTTCAAACTCTCCTCCTCAAAATTTAGTAAGATCTTTCTCGTTACCTTCAGATTTGGTAGTCATACAAAATTTAGTATTTGATACCAAATTTTATTTATTATTGTTTAGAACCAAATCCGAGATTGATTTGAACATAGTAGTCCCTGAACCTTGGATATTAGAGTTAAATCCATCGCTAGTTGAAGCTGCAAATGAGACTGATGTTAAAATATGGAGAAAATATTACAAGATAGAAAATTTAGCTAATACCCTAAGTTACACTGCTGAAAAAGCCTTTATTCAATACCAACAAGAAACCCTTCATATCCACAAAGTTTCCCAAAATGTTACTGTTTCATCATCCATCCCATCATCATCTCAACTTCCCCTTCAAGAATCTCCTCAGACCAATCCATCATTCATTCCACCCCCTCTACCACATTCAGCATAAATTATGGCTCGTTTTGGACCTTTAGTTTTTCGTGGTAATATTGCTGATCTACCTTAAGGATATGGCCAAAGGCTTCCCCTCTTCGATGAAAAATCTAAAATCACTGCCCATCAGCACATGGCCAAAATCACAACCTTCATAGATCTTGAGGAGTTAGATGCAGATGATGCCAAGATCTGAATCATCGCACAAAGATTTTCTGGTGATATTAAAGTTTGGTTTTGTGCCCTAGCAGTTAATTCTATTAGGACTCCTGCTGAGCTAGCTGATGCTTTCTTAGCCAGATGGGATGAGAAGAAAAACCCTTTACAAATCCTTTTTGAATATGATTCCCTAAAATGAAATCCCAATGAATCAATGCATGATTACAAGTCCCGATACCTCAGAATCTATAATTCCATCCCAAATGAAATGAAATCACCTCCTGGTTTGGCCCTTCTGCGTTATCCTGATGGTTTTGACCCAGATATGGCCTACTCATTGAGAGAAATAAAGGCCACTACTCTTGAAGAAATGATCAAAAATCCAGTGAGTGTTGAAGCCAATCTATTGATTAAAAATTCCAAACTTAAAACTGAATGCAAATTGATTATCAAAGAGGAAACTTCCACTTCATCCCATACTAAATTTGATGCTTTTCTGAAAACCATGTAGAGAATGGTCAATAAGATGTCTATTTTAGATAGATAGACGGATCCACAAATCAGAAATCCAAACTTTCGAGGCCAGCAGCAACAGCCTCAATTACAGATAAAGCGGAGAGATAAAGGAGCTCCTGAAACACAACAACAACAACAAAACAGAACACCACTTCAACAGAACTATGCTCAGAGTTATGAAGAGGAAGAACCAACAATAAAGGCGCACCTTCTTTTCACAGCTGATGTTCAGCCCATCTTTCTCACTGAAGATGAAGAATATGTGGAAAAAACAACTTCACCTAATGATAAAAATTTCATAATGGTGAATGATCATGAGTTAGAAGTAGAATATGATGACTATCAAAGAGGATACCTGAATGCATTGAGTTCCATCAAAGACAATAATCCTTGAGGAGCTGTGATGTTCCAATAACTCCACCTCCAAAGAGGACAGTTCAATAGAAAGAAGCATCGCTGAAATAAGTTCAAAATAAGGGTAAAGAGATTGTAGCTCTGAATCAGAATAGAAACAATCAGCCTTCTACAAGTGCACCTATCAAAGAAAGAGATATTCCAAGAAAAGAAGTTGCACCAAGATATCATGTTGAGAAAAGGGATGTTATCATAAAAGAGGTAGATAAAACTATACTTTTTAATTTAGAGTCAAAAATTTCTAAGTTAAACATGTCTATTCCTCCTACTGAATTGGTAAAAATTGATAAATACAAATCCCATGTAGTCAAAACCTTGAAAGTTGACCCTTTATCTGACATGGTTAATGAAGAGTATGATAAGCCCAAGTTAATATTTGGTCTCGTCGTCGATTTTCAGTCTGAAGATAGTGAGGTCCCACCATTTTACCTGAGTCTTAAAGTTCATCAATTCATCCTTCATAACACTATGTTAGACTCCGGGTCCTCCCACAACCTCATGCATAAAGCTATCATGGAGAACCTTGGCCTTGACATAAACCACTTATATCATCATTTATATTCGTTTGATTCTGGTCGTGTCCATTGTTTGGGTCTAATAAAAGATATACTTGTCTCCCTAGAGTAGATCCCAGCCAAAAATGTCCTTGTGGACACGGTATTTGTTGATATTCCACCACGTTTCGGTATGTTGTTTTCAAGATCCTGGGGGGCCAAATTGAGAGGTACACTACAGTTGGAATTTTCCTATGCCACCATTCCTGTCTTTGGTCAAATGAGAAAACTATACCATGAGACTTAAATGAAATATATGATCACAAATAAGGAAAGGCCTAATAATCATCCTATCAACGTTGTACATACAAACTTAGAGTTCTTCATATAGTACAATGATTCTAGATTAAATGATGTAGATTGTCAATTAGTAAAATAGAAGATGTTCCTGAAGTTTCATATTTCATTAGAAAAGTGTTAGAAAAAGAGAAAGAGAATCTGCCTACTATATCCGAACAGCCACCAGAGAAGGCAGATGAAAGTTCAAAACAACATTAATAATCAGATCATAAAATTGTGTGAAATCATAATCAAAAGTTTTAGCACCTTGAACAAGAATTGGTCTTTGGAGAATGGAATTTGATGGTTTCATTTGCAAAGAAGGGGTTGGCATTGGTTTATGGATCCACGGCCCATTTCAATAGAAAAATAAGGTCCCAAAAAATTTAAGGTTGTGTTCCTACAAACTAGCGTTTGATTGTACAAATAATGAGGCTGAGTATGAAGTGCTCATTACCGGTTTGAAAATTTTGAAAAAATTGGGAGCTAGAAGAATTGTAGTCTACGGTGATTCGCAGTTGGTGATTAAAAAAATCAAAGGCGAGTATCAAGCTAATCACCCAAGGATGAGGAAATATAGGAATGAAGCACATGAAATTTTAAGAATGTTTTCAGAATATACACTTAAAGTAGTGTTGAGATTGGAAAACTTGATGGCTGATTAATTAACCACTACTGCGAGTAATTTCATATCTACAATGTTTTCAAATAAAAAGTTTGAGATTCGTATAAAGCACATGCCCACCATTCTGGATAACTTGAAATTTTGGCAAGTTTTCTGGGATGATAAACAAGTGAACAATTTCCTTCAAAGTGAAGGTGAGTTTAAGAAATGTTCTATGGACGAAGTGTGCGACATGGATGACCAAGTTATTGAAGCATATCATATTGACATACTTCAGCTCAAGGACAATAACATTCCAAAAGGTCTCATACCTTTGGAAGATTTATTTGATCAAGATGATGTGGCGAGAAAACCTACTTTGGTCTAGACAGAAAAAGGCGTAGAAGATGCTAATATTGGAACAGCGGAGCAGCCAAAGTTCATCAAGCTTTCAAAGTCCTTTCCATCATAGGTAAAGCCTAAATAAGTTGATTTTTTTACTGATTTTTCTGACTTTTTTTCTTGGGATTACTCGGATATAAAGGTATAAAATAAATATATCATTCAACACACCATCCCAATCAAGCCAAACCAAAATCCTTTTAGATAGAAGCTCAGGAGAATAAACCCAAAGTTGTTGCCATCCATTGAGAAGGAGGTAAACAAGATATATAAGGTAGGCATTATTGTTCCATTCAGATTTTCAGATTGGATCTCCAATTTGGTTTCATTGGGGAAGAAGACCGGTGAAATTAGACTATGTATAGATTTCAGGAATCTGAACACATGTCATTGAAAGACAATTACCTGATGCCCAAGATGGACAACATACTTCAGTGAGTTGTAGGAGCCAGCGGGATGTCATTGTTGGATGGTTACTCAGGCTACAATCAGATC
Organism: Pinus albicaulis; assembly: GCA_034641835.2. NCBI lineage: Eukaryota > Viridiplantae > Streptophyta > Pinopsida > Pinales > Pinaceae > Pinus > Pinus albicaulis. The sequence goes on from CM076570.1 coordinate 169,781,590, forward strand.
CTTGTGCATGAAGAGGATGAGGATAAGACAATGTTCACAACACCATGGGGTACCTTTAAATATGCCAAGATGTCGTTCGGTTTGAAGAATGTCAGGGCCACTTTCTAGTGTGCCATGGGCATAGATTTTGGTAATGAAAAATATTTCTTCCTTGTTGTTTATTTAGATTATCTGGCTATTTATTAAAATTTAGATGATCAGCATTTACACCATTTGAGAATTGTGTTCCAGCAATGTAGAAAATTTGAGATTTCCTTAAATCCTAGAAAGTGCATATTTTCTATTGAAGAAGGTAAGATGTTGGGTCACATCATCTCAAAATATGGGATCTAGATAGATGCTGCTAAAGTTGAAGCAATACAACAAATTTATTTCCCTAGAAACAAGAAGTAAATTCAAGCGTTCAATGGTAGGATGAAATTCCTACGTAGGTTCATTCCGAAATTAGCAGAACATCTTAGAGAGTTAACTAAAATGATGAAGAAGGAAAATGATTTTATATGGTTTGAAAATTCTTTTAATTCATTCAGATCAGTGAAATTTTCTTTGAACACTGCTCCAGTTTTGACAAGTCCTGATTATTCACTAGATTTCATTGTATTTTCTTTTTCTTATGAGCATACTTTGGAACCGGTGCTTATGAATAAAAAATATGGGACAGAGCTGCCAATAGCATTCTTCAGTAGCACCATAAGGGATGCATCTCTCTGATACAACATAATTGAGAAACAGGCCTTGGCCTTCATCAAAGCACTCAAAGACTTCCATGTTTAGATTTTTCACTCACATATTTTGGCATATGTTCCAAATGCAATGGTTAAATAAGTACTTTATGCAAACAGATTCAGAAGGAAGAATAGGTAGGTGGATAGCAACACTTTTAGATTATGACCTTGAAATAAAGCCGACCAAGCTGATCAAAGGGCAAGGCTTAGCCAAGCTCATGGTTGAGTCTAATCTACATGCACTTGACATCCATCTCATATCAGCACTATTTGATGACGAAGAAGGTGTAAGCCTTGTTCAGGTATCAGATCTCTTTTCATCATCTCCACAATATGTTGATATTATTTATGTTTTACAACATTTGAACCCTCCTCCAGACATGTCAAAGAGTAAGAGCAGGTCCTTGAAGCTTAAGGCCTCAAAATAATTCATTCTACATAGTGCACTCTACTGGAAGGATCTTGGAGGAGTGTTACTCAATTTCTTGGTAGAAGATGAGTCTAAAGAAGTGATGAAGGATTTCCACAAGGGAGATTGTGAAGGTCATTTGTAATGGAAAACTACAGCCAACAAAGTACTGAGAGCGGGTTACTATTGGCCTAAATTGTTTGCAGATTCGTACAAGACGGTCATGAGTTGCCATGAATGCCAACTTATCCAAGGTAAACGCAAGCTTATTCCTTTACCATTAGAGCCCATTTCAGTTGAAGCTCCCTTCCAGCAGTGGGGCTTTGATTTTATCGGTGAGATACATCCACCCTCATCGACTCAACATAAATGGATACTTACTGCCACAGACTATTTCACAAAGTGGATCGAAGAGATCTCAACCAGGCAAGCTATAGACTCGGTTATAATTCAGTTTCTAGAAGCTAACATGTTGTCCCGGGTTGGTTTTCCTAGAAATATCATCCTGGATAACACTGCAGCCTTCAAATCAAAGAATATGACAGAATTATGTGATAAGTATAACATTAATTTGGGTCATTCTACAACATATTATCCATAGGGAAACAGATTGGCAGAGTCCTCCAATAAGTCTTTGATCAACATATTCAAAAAGATGTTAGAGGCAAACAAAAATGATTGGCACAAGAAGCTAATTAATGAACCGTGGGTAGATTGAGTAAGAAGCAAGAGATCCATTGGCATGTCTCCATTTCAGGTAGTTTATGGTGTGGATACAATTTTCCCTACTTCATTGGTTGTCCCAGTCATGAAACTTCTACAAGAAGCTGAAAGTGAAGAAAATGACATACATCGCAGAATAAACCAAATTATTCACTTGCAAAAGACAAGATAAGAGGTGTTTTAGAACGCTTCGAAGCTCCATGATAAGATCAAGCAAATCTATAACAAAAAAACCAAGCAAGATGATTTCAAGATCAATGCTGTGGTAATCCATTGGGATTCCAAGAATGAAGACAAAGGTAAGCATGGGAAGTTTGATAATATATGGAAAGGTCATTTTAAGGTTGCAGCTTCTCATGGAAAAAATACATATATCTTGGAAGAAATGAATAGGAAAATTTTCTTAGGAGGGCTAGTTAATGGTAGGCTCCTGAAGCACTATCTATTTCGATATGAAATTAAGAAAAAAAATTCATCCTCATTGTATATATCAGTTTGATATTCCTACAAGTGTGAAGTGTAAAAGCATTGGAGTTTGGAGTCCGAAGTGAAGGCCATGGAGCTTCATTCAGTTTCTACTATTTCAAGTTAAGTTTGAAAAAAGAGTAAGTTTAGTTTTGATTCATTGTTTCAGTCAAGTTCACTCAAATTTTAGTCAATTTCAGTCATTTTTTTTCCTTGAATTGTCAGTAGTTAGTCCTGCATTTTAGTTTGAGTTATTTTTTGACTATATTGGCACAATGGAAGAAGCATTGATCTACAAAATTCAGAGGTTTTTGGTTCTTGACACCTCTTTTAGAGCCGTCGTCCCCAATAAGGACAATGTTAGTGTCAGAATATTCATTCTGCCATCAGTGATCAAAATCACTCTTGTCATTCTCATGTTAGGTGTCCCACTATGAAGTTTTTATTCCATTCCATTAGGTCATGCTAATTTTTTTTCACTGATGGTAGTCCTAATCATAAAACATCACTCTCCCTCATAAAGTATCATTTTTTGTCTCACCTTCAAGTCTTCATGAGCATAATAACACTTTTGAAAAGTTGATTTCACCATGTCTTATCTCAGTCAAAGTCAATTATGGAAGTCAGGTCATTCAAAGTCCCATTAGGTCATTAGGTTTATTTTTCAAGGTCCAAAAATGCTTCATTTCGTCTCAATAAGGTCAGAAAAATGTGTGAGAGTGACTCAATAAACATTTCATTTTCATCTACAGAATATTATCAGCATGTAAATATGATATTTTTAAATTTTAAATTTTGATTTTTTATGATTTTCATATCAAAATGTCATTTTTATATGTAAACAAAGATGTAATTTATTTTTAATTTTCTATGTAATTTTATGTTTTCTATATGTAATAATTTCAATCCCTAGCTGCCAACTCAAAACACACATTCCAAACTGAAATAGAGAAGTGTCAAACTCGAGCAACATCATCCCACAAGAGGGAAATGTCAGATGAAAATGGTAATCAACAAATGGTTCAGAAAAGGGAAAAAAGACATTAGAAAAGTGGGTTTTTAAATTTGAATTCAAATTCCCTTAGTTATTAATGACTGAAATACATCAAATCATATTCATTTTCCTCTTTTAAAGATCAAGCTAGCACTCCAACAGCCAAAAAATTCAAAATTCTAAGCAAAATTGGCAAATGACAACAAATCGAGGGCCCAAATATGTCCTAGGGGGCGCAAATGTGCAGAGATGGCACAAATCAGTTGCTGAGGGCACAAATATGTTGAATAGGGTGAAAATCAGTTCTGGAGGGCGCAAGTACATTGATGAAGGTGAAAATCAGTTGTTGAGGGTGCAAATACCCTGCCAAGGGTGAAAATGACCAGTAGCTTACCAAATCATCCAAATGATCAGAAACTGCCTTCCAAAGCTTCTCCTCTCAGTCATTCATCTCTAACAATCCAATAAGAGGCACTTGCCATCAAAATCACCTCCTTTAGTTATATGTGTTCAAGTTTGCAATTGAAATTGTAATTTGGTCTTTTCTTGAAGTAAAACCCTACTTTTTCTCCCTTGCACCCATAATTCCTAAAATTCCACTTCCCTTACAGTCCATACCATCCCTACAATATTAAAATTGATTCCGTAAGCTCTGTTATCATAAACCCTATCCCTAAGTTACTAATTCCTAAAACCCTAATCCCTAGGTGCTATTTTAGACCTAGGCTCCTAAATCCAAACTCCCATCACTCTTTCATTCATATTCCCTTCCCTATTCCTAATATCCCAATCAAATTTCTCCATCATTTTTCCTTTCCCATATCCCTATCCCATTTTCCTTCCCTAATCCCTAAATTTTTAAACAAAAACAACATTGCAACATAGGAGGAAAATAAATCATTCACTGAAGCAGAGGAAACAGAGGTAAGGAGGTCAAAGAGAGGAGGAAGAGTGATCAGACTTGAGCCTTCTAACACTAAATATCTTCTAGCCTCTCCATTAACTGTGACATGATTAAAACATGTTGGCTATTATGATTTTTGTGAGAACGTTAAGAGAGTTAAACACCACCCCCTGCTAACTAGACTATTCATATTAGGACTCTGTGACAATCAATTTCAATTAGTTACGGTCACTTTCACCTTATCTACTGGTGTCATTTCAGATGCTACAAGGATCCCTGATGTTGTGGAGAAATGGTTCAAGAAAGGTATATTGAAGAAATATGATTATGAATTCTTCCTCAAACCAAGACATCAAAATCAAACAAAGAGATTCTTCCATTTTTCACAACTCTTGAACAAATATGCACCTATGATGAAGATTATAATGAGATATTTTTCATTTGAAGGCAGATTTTCAAGGCTCTATTCCTATCACATCTGGATCTTGATTAAATTTAATAGGGTAAGGATGCTTAACATGCCCTATTATCTTTTCCAGAGTATAGAGAAGAGGGCATATATTTCCTAGAAGAAGGGATATGAGCAGAGAATGAAAATCCTATTCCATCATTTCGTCATAAAAATCATAGTCCTCCACCATCTTAATCAACTGAACATTTGTTGGAGCACTTTCTCCAATGATATCTTCATTGATCCATCCATTTAGCATGAAAAACATGTCCCTTCATTATCTCAGCCCATGAATCATTCATTTTCATCAAATCAGTTCCCTTCACCTCCTTCATCTCCATATCATCATGATCCTTCATCTCCATCTCATCATGACCCTTCATCACCATCTCATCATGATTTTGGGTCACCTGGCAGGATAGATGGCATTGAGCCTAAGTGGGCTAATTTGGTCGAGGTTGAGCCATTGCCAAAAACCTACCAGAGAAGCTATGCATTTTTTTGCTTTACTTGGAGTGAAGGGGTCCATGCCTTCAATGTCAACACATCAAGTGGATAAAGGTATAGAGAAGGTCATTGACCCACTCATTCATGATGAGGAGGACAATCATGAAACTGATCTAGAATTTCAAATTCTTGACCTAGACAAAGATGAAGAGGAAAAAATAAAAAATTCAACAATTAAAGGTAAGGATGACAATGTTAGTGAACTTCAAACTAATATTGACAGGGCTAGATATTTTAATTATTTTCTTGAGCAAGAAACTGAGCAGTTGAAGACCAAACAGGTCATTGAAGAGGTAAAGTACTTCACTGCTAAAAGGAGGCTCAAAAGGCCAAAGAAATGCTGGACGAAATAGTGGAGAAGTATGGTTTTCTTGATGAGGAAGAAGAACAGGTACCAAGGAAGAGAATAAGAACTAGAGGGTTGAAAAGAGCTCTAGCTCTAGAGAGACAAAAGGAAGCTGAGCTAGTCGACCAACTAACCCTAAATGAGCAACTTGCCATAGAAATCAATCAGAACAAGGAGCCATGGCTTGATAGAGCCAACCAACAGTTGGAGAAGCTACTAGAGAAGGCCAATTAGGATAATGACTTGTTGAGGAGGAAGGCTAAACTCCATGCCCTAAAAGAGAAAATTGCATTGGCCAAGCTCAAATTAGAGCCAATGCCAAAATTGAAAAGTTGACTAAGGAGGAGGAGAAAAGCTGGAAATCATTGCTGAGGCCTCCCTACAAGCTTAAACACATCATCCTCAGCTATTCCAACATTTTTTAGGAATCTTTTAACTTTTTGTCAAAATCTTAAAAACTCTTTGTGTTTTGAGGCATTTCATTAGCAGAAAATTGGGCATTTGCGCAGCGCCCTAGGTGCTACGTAAATAATTGGCACACATTATGAGGATAAGGAAGGCACCATTGGATTCATAATGACTCATACATCTCAGAAAACCATGTTTCTAGCCTTGGTTTTAATTTTTTATGGGTGAAAATCCCAAAAAAATACCAAAAAATTACCTTTCTGCCCCTTTTTTACCTTGGCACTATGCAAATACCAGTCTTGGGAGATTAGCCTTTTGAGGGGGCAAATGACCTCCATTTTCAAAACTTGAGGCATTTTTGGAAAGAGGATAGGTCGGTATTTCCAACAAGCTATATTATGCCTCATTTTTACACTAGGAAGGCCTCCAAAAGTGGCCCTGAACACAGAGGGCGCAAATGACATTAGGATGGCGCAAATGCACAATGGATGGCACAAATGTCAAATGTCAAATGTCTCTTAAGTTTTGACTTTTCTTCAAAAAATCCTCTTTCTACTTATGTAATTAATCATGGTAAAATGTAATTATGTCAGAGATTACTTACCTAGGGTATATTCATAGAGTTAAAGTCATTAATGAGTCATGGTGAATTAGTTGAATGTAATGAGAAGTGACTCACTTGGACCATCCTACACTTTAGTTCTCAGTTCAGAAATTAGTGGACCTCATCCTCACCTCATGGATTTGACCCCTAAGGATGAGTGAAGCTTTTATTGATATCTATTTAGCCCCTTTCTTCACACTAGTGAAAGGTTGGAATCATTTGTATGTTTGCTAGTTGATCAAGGAAAATGTTTTACTCTGTTTGGTCAGATAATAAAGAGGACTTGCAGCTACTTTAATGGGATACTTGTGGTATTGAATGTATATCATTGTATTTTCTTTAGTACCATATGTTTGAATGTATTGTACTCATTTTCACTTCATTTCTATGTTATTATCTCTTATAATTTATATAATCAGAATACATGTTTACACATGCTCTATTTTGGGTAATTGATCATAGTTTGTCCACCTTCATTTGTCTAAGAAAAATACATCTCCTATGCTTTTATTATCTTTATTTCAATTTCAACACCATTCCATCACAATTCTCTTCAAGTGATAAGAATTATACCTACCTTTCCCCATTGATCCCTGCAACCCTAACTCATTTTCCCTGACCTAGCTTTCCTTGACCTAATTCCTTCATCTAGTGATTCCCCAATCAAATCAAATTCAAATAAACCATGTACTCTATATCTTGCCTAAAAACCTTAATTTCTCCAACCCTCCTTGTTGTGACCCTTTTGGAGAGAGCCCTCTTTGGCTTGATAGGGCTACCTATCAAGTCAAAAGCTTGGTCTGCAGTTACCTCTGTTGGGATTCCTTCCTTAACCTTGGGAAACTGTCGGAGTGCTAACAGACCGAATGGCATTAATTTGTTTTAGAATGATCCCCATTTTTTTGCAAAGGTTGTATTACTTCTGTATTTTGATGCAATGCTTATCTTGTGGTATTTTTATACTGCAAATGACCTCCTCATCAACTAATAGGAGAAGGACACATGGAAGGAAGAAATTGACCTAGACAGAGACCTATTTTTCCATGGTAACGCACCCTAAAAACTGGTAGGTTGAGTTATAACACTTCCCTTCATCCTATACGGAGCATTAGTGCCTAGGTTAAAACACTATTTTTCCTAAAGGGCAGCGTTACCTGTGTTTCATGAAGAATGAGGCTTAAATTCCATGGTAATTGACTAACATTTATGGCTTTTTCTCAAGGAGCCCGTCCAAAAAGCTAGCAGCTTGTGGTGCAAGGCTATGATTGGACATTTATAAACCTAACTAAGCATCGAAAGAGGGAAAAGGCTAGAAAAGCATGGAAATATCATGGATTTTTCCCTAATCAAACTAATGGAGAAGAATGGCAAGGTTGATCCTCCCAAAATCTTATAAATTGGAGGCCAGGGCTTATTTTCAAAGGTCAAAAGGTTGATTGTGTGAGGAGCAAACTTTTGTTAGTGTGAGGTTTCATGGTTGGCTTGCTTCATTGAGAACTTTTTTTCTAAGCATTTCCACACTAGGATATTGAGGAGAGAGAGCTTAGACCAAATTGACGGTTGTAATCTTACTTCATTTAATATAATAGAGCTACCTCTATTTTCTCCACTTGGTGTCTTATTATTGCATATATTGAATTATTTGTTAAAGATACATGTTATAAGTGGCTTATAATTATATGATTTATTATTTGATATATGCTTGTCTTTGATTGTTTATTGTGATAACATTGTGAAGATTACACTAGTTCAGTGTTTGCTTGCAGGATTCGGACTTGGAGCTGGTGAGGTGGAATTCCACCACACTGCATTGAGCTCTCCAACAAATCGGCACTACAGATCGAGATAATCCTTCTCTACTTCACCTTTTCAATCAAATACTAGTATGAACATGCTTATATTGTCTTTGTGAATTTTGGAGCTAATCTGACTATCTACCTTGGGTCCTGAGAAGGCCCAAGAGGGATATTTCTCTAGCTACCACCTATGCATTTTACCCCAAAGAAGAATTGGCTACTCCATTGGGGACTAATCCTTAGTTCTCAATTTTTTAATTCGGAACTCTTGGTTCTTTCCCTCTATCACTTCCTGTTCTTCTCACATCCCATTCTGACCATTTAGTGTGCTCTGCAACCATTTCATCTGCTCACATTGTTCAAAGCAGACCATACCTGGGCATATTTTGCAATTTATCCTCAGTAACGCACCCCCTCTCTGTGTTCTAGAGTGTTATAACACAACTCCTGCTTGAGAACAATGCATTAGTCCTGTTATTAATGCATTATACCCTTTTCTAGGCAGCGTTACTCAACCCAAAACTTTGGTATTTAAACCTTGTTGTGATTTCCTTGGCTATTGAGTTGTTTGTTGTCAGTCTGGTCCCTACAATTGGATCTTTGTGCTTGGTTTCTTATTGGAATTTTAGTTTTTTATTTTGTAAAAGTTAGCCTAGTTGCATTTACTTTTCAAAAGAAGAAAGTTTCTTTTTTAGTTTTTTTTATATAGCTTATTACATTTTGTTGGCTCCCTATGATTTGCAAAGTATGGCAAGAACAAACACTGCAGGCGCCACATCAGAACCACTTTGGAATCCTAGGACCTAGCCTTCCTAGATTCAAAGAAGGATCTCTCTATAAAGGTATTTTAATTGATATATCTTTGTGTTCTTCATTTTAAGATGTTAGGCTAGTTATGAAGTTCTAAGGACTTGTTTGTTTTTGGTCGGATTAAATGATAGATTGAAGGATCATTGGTGTGAATGATTGAGGGAATGTTTTAACTGAAACAAATAGACTGTGAGAAAAAATCAATCCATTTTGAAATGGAGTCATAAAAGGATTTAATTTCTCATCGACTCTGCAAGGTATTTCATAGGGCAAGCTAACTATATCAAATGGATTCTTTAGATTAGGTTGTGATATGAAACATTAAGAAGTTGTAAAGGCAGTAAATCTATAGTCATTTAAGAATCTTCTAGCTCTACTTAGACAAGAAAAGCCTTTTAAGTTAACTGTTTGTAGCAAGCCAAAGGATAGGGAAAACCGTAAATCTCATTGGAAAAACCTTTAATAAGCAACCTTTCAGACAACAATCTAGTAATCAACAAACTACTTTCAGATAAAGAAAACATATAAGAAAACAACAAGAGTGGTCTAAGATCAAACAAAAATAATCTAGTCTTCTTTTGACAACTCTCAAAGACTCTTTAAAGAAACATTTCAAGGTAGACCAAAGGGCAGGGCATACCATAGACCTCTCTGGTTTAGACTCTAATAAGTGTACTTTAAAGAAAGATCCTGAAAACAATATCTCAAGTCTTACTCAAAGGAACATGGGCTCACCAAAATTTCCTTGGTTTCACTCTATTGAATCATTTCCAAGATAACAAGCTAGCTGTAACTAGAAGGAAATTAAGAGTATTCTAATCATACCTTGAAGAAGAAAACACTGACATAAAGAATACAGATAGAAATAGGTTGCTGGACAACAAATCCTAATCTAAAAATTTTGCTTCTTTATCAGAGAAAGATGAACATAATGAAAGCATAAGGAGAAACAATAAAAATTAGGAAAACTTCACCATTGATATAGCTCAAGGATCCTATGAACATGCTTGTATTATTGATGATCAAACTAGTTACATCACGTCATATACAATAGCTCTCTGCAACTCAGAGCTTTCTTTGGTCCAATCTAGCATTCCTTAGCTAGACTAGCAGCAGAAATTAGTCTAATACTATCAAGTAACTAACATTTGAAATGAAGCTCATATACAATATTTATATGCAAAATGAGCAGTTGCTGCTAACCTAGGGTTTTTAAATATTATTTATTACAGAGGTAATTATTTTTTACCTTTGAGACCATGTAGGGCCCAAGGCAAAAATATCTGAAAGAGTTACTCTGAAATAATGACTTCTGAGTTATTTTTAGTTGAAATATTTGACTTTTAAGGCTTAGTAATAACTTTGTAATAACTGTTGAGCTGCTTGAAAAATATTTCTAACTATGTAATAACTATTTGATACCTTTGTTGAAAGAAATTATGGTTGTAAGTGGCAAAATATCATCTGAAGAAGTTATTGATGTGGATCTGGGTCATTCGAAGGTTTTCCTGGGCTAATCTACTTCTGTTTCATTTTAAAACACTGTATTAGGCCTTTAACCCTTGATTTTTCTTTAATATTGTGTCTTACTTCCTTTATCTCTATTTCTGTTGTATAATTTCTTGATGCCTTTATCCTTTAACTTTAAACCTTTAACTTTTCACCTTTAATCACTGTTTAAATTGCTAATTCTCTGTTTTGTCCTTTCATCTGTATTTTTAGCCCTTGAAGCTTCCTGTTCTTTATTTCTTGATTTCTCCTCTGACTGTATCTATTTCTTTTGTGTAGGTAGGGTTTATTCATGGCAGAAGGGTTTATAACCCATCAATCATCATGATACATCAATGGGTTAATTATTTTTTTTAGATCCTTGGCCCTTTTAATATGTTTTTTTCCTCTTGTATTGTCATCCGGAGGGTATTCATCTTTTGAATCGCCTCTCTTGGCATCTGCCACCATTAGACCTGCAAAAATAAACAAATAATTAACTTAAAACCTATGGGATTGGATTAAACTTATTTTTATGGGTTTTTGAGGGCAATTTGCAGAGGAATAGAGGGGTAGGGGAATGATTTTGGAGGTGAAATCATGAAGAAATTTGAATGGGGGCGCGAACAATTTGAATTTGGCGTGCAGAGGGAAAAGGCAGTTTTGTAAAACCACCACGGTTTATCGCATGGGTTATCGGTGGTAAATGGTTTTGGGAGGAGGTAGCACAATACCATTCGGTGCTCGCTGTGTGGCAGGGCTAAACTGCCCTTTTTGCATGGACTAAGGCTGTTAAACCTCAGCACCAAAATCTATGTAATACAGCTTTGGACCGTCAGATCTTGGTCAATGAGATCTACAGTACGGAGAGAATCTTGGAGTGGGGTGTAAGTTTGGTGAAGGGGGAAGTGGGGTACAGGTGGTGAAGGATGATTGGAGTGTGGGATGTGAGTGGAAGGTGGGGCTAGGTGTCATGACGTGTGCTCTTTTGTCGGGTAGCACAGGTTTGATCGGGAGTTAGGACGAATGGTGGGAGACCGATGGCCATTGGATCAGGGCGATCAATGGTGGAGGATGGCCCAGGAAGGAGGGAGCGCGGGAATGAAATAAAGAAGGTGGGGTGAAGGGAAAAGGGGAAAAAGGGTTTAGGAGATAGGCGGGGGAATGGTCCTGTGAGGTAGAGGGGACCGGGGGTCTGGAAGAAAAGGGCTGGGGCTTAGCAGAGGTTTGGGGCTTAGGGTCACATGAGAGTGAAGGGGGCTGGGGCTTAATTCTGAAAGGGGCTTAAGGCCTATATACAAAAAGGTGGGTTTTGTATAAAAATAGGGTTTTATGGGATTTTTAAGGGTTCCGATAGGTCCGAAAGTTAGGATAAAACAATGTAAAAGGGGTTTTTACACAATTTAAGGATTTTTAGGAGAAAATGATGTATGAGGGGGGATTTTTGAGGGTTTTTTAGAGGGAAAGGTGAAGGATAAAAGAGGGTGTGAGTAGAGGGGTGAATGGGAATTAGGCCCAAAAAGGAGTTTCTCTTTAGAACAACAGGGTGAACCTTTGAGGAGGCATAAAGATAGGAAGGTTTAGTGAAAAATAGTCAATTTTAGGATGATGAGGGCAGTGAAACTTATAAAAATATTTGGTAGGAAAATTATGCTATCTTTAGGTGCTTGTAGGACATCCACAGTCATCTAGTGAAATATATAGATTACAGAAGGATAACAGTGGCTCCAGCTATGGAGGGTAGCTCTTTGGAGGTGTCAAGAACCTCAGAAAATAAATCTTTGGAAGAAGTAGACCAGTGCCTTGTTTTGCACCTTGACAGAACTCCTTTAACTTGATGATTTGCCTCTTTGAAGAAGTTATCTTCAACATTTGAATCGTAACATGATTAATTCCAACCCAACAATCTACCTACCCATCATACTTTTTCTAACATTTCTTCTTCATTGGGTGCATTTGAATTAGCCAACCCTTGACATTATTTTCTTTTGAAAACATGAAAATAAAAAAAATCTACACTTATATCATCCAAGAGTTCAGATTAAACTAATGAACTTATTTATTTCTCTACCTAGTCTAGTTATCTGTCAAGATTAAACTATTTAACAAATTTTTATTCTCTATTCTACAACAGAAAATTGAAAACATAACCAAATCAGGATTGAACAGTCTGATTTGTTATAGGAAAAGGTACTTTGTACATGTTTTCATACAGAATTTATTTTACAAAAAATTACTCACAAAATTTAGAGGGCTGAAATTTGGAATTTGCTTTTTATCCCTCTCTTTCTTTCTTGGTCCAGATTTTGAGCTTTGGGACCAAATTATTTTCCTAATCTAATCTAATATTACTGATAAGCCAAGTTTAGAGAATTTTGAAAATCCTCATTCACTAACCTATCAGCAGAAAATTTAAAATCTATTTAGTCATGATTAGGCTATATGACTAAACAGGCTTCTCTTCAAGTAGTGGCATTTGGACTTGCACACTTTTAGAACTTACTCTTTTTTGGTATGGGGTTGTACCTTTTCTTTTTCTGCCCTCTTTTTCCTTTCTTTTTTATTTTTGTATTTTTTTTTCTTATCTGTTTCAAAACAATGTTATATATAATGGATAAATATTTAAACTTAGGCCTCTTAATGGAAATAATGATTGAGCATCCTGCCATTGACAACACCTCCAAAAATTTTTGTTCCATCCATCTCCTATAAGAAAAATACATTATTGCCTCTGGCAGAATGGATAACATAGGGAGCTTTCCACATATTTTCAAACTTACCATGCTTTCCTTTGTCTTCTCTCCTTGAATCCCATTTGAGAACTTTGTCACCAATGCTGAAATCATTTGCTTTTGTCCTCCTGTCAAATAGTTTCTTGATGTTTTCTTGCGCTTGTTGTGTTCTGTTATAGACTTCCTCTCTTGTTTTCTGCAATTGTATGGTCTGATTTATCCTTCTCATCATGTCATATTCTTCAGATTGTACTTCTTGGATTAACTTCATGACTAGCACTCCTAGGCTTGTTGGAAAAATTGCATCTTCTCCATAAACTAGCTGGTAGGGAGACATTCCAATTGATTTCTTGCATGTTAACTTGTCTGCCCATAATGCATGTACTAGCTTGTTGTGCCATGAACTTTGATTCCCTTCCAGCAACTTCTTGATGATGTTTATCAAAAAAAAATTTGAGGATTCTGCCAATCCATTACCTTGAGGGTAATAAGTTGTGGAATTACCCAATGTGATATGATATTTGTGGCAAAAGTCTACCATCCTCTTGGATCTAAAGATAGCTGGATTGTCAATGATAATATTTCTAGGACAACCAAATCTAGACAAAATATGGTTTTCAAGGAATTTGATGATGACTAGATCAGTGGCAGTTCTAGAAGGGATGGCCTCCATACATTTTGTAAAGTAATCAGCTGTTGTGAAGATGCATTTATGTTGGGTAGATGAAGATAGATGGATTTCCCCAATGAAGTCTAGGCCCCACTGTTGAAAAGGAGCTTCAACAGAGATAGGATGCAGAGGTAAGGGTAAGATTTTTCTTTTGCCTTCAAATATTTGACATTTATGGCAACCAAATACCAATTTATGGATGTCTTGAAAGATGGTTGGCCAATAGTAACCAACTCTAAGGATTTTGTTGACAATTGTTTTCCAATAGAGGTGGCCTCCACATTCTCCTTCATGAAATTCATGCTTGATCTTCTCTGCATCATTCTCAGACAAACATTTAAGAAATATACCACTAGAATTTCTCCAATATAACCATTTATCTATAATGCAATAGTTTACAAATTTTAACTTTAAGAATCTTGCATTTGTCTTAGATAAACCAGGAGGGACATTAAGATAGAAGAGCACATACAAAATATCAGCATACCAAAGTGAATTCAGCAATACTTCTTCAATAGAAGGGGCTATGCATTCTTCTTGTTCTTCTAAAACATCAACCATATTCATATCTAAGGCTTTCAGGTTTGATTCAGCCATTAGCTTTGCAAGTCCCTGTCCTTTGATCAATTTAGTGGGTCTGATTTCTAAATCATATTCTAATATAACAACAATCCACTTTCCTCTTTTGCCTTCAGGATCTTTTGTTAAAATGTCTTTGAAAACATTGTGTGGAACAAAAGCAATGATGTGTGAGTGGAAAATGTAAACTCTCAAATCTTTCAACGCTTTGATTAAGGAAAAATGTTGTTTTTCCATTATGTCATATTTCAGAGGTGCATCTCTTAAGGCCTTGCTGAAAAATGAAATTGGCTGCTCTTGTTCTTTTATGTTTTTCTAAAGTAGGACAGTAGCAACTGTGTGTTCTGATGCGAAGGAGAAGATGAAGAAATCTTTGTTGAAATCAGGGCTAATGAGAACTAGTGCTTGAGTGAGTGCTTGTTTAACCAGTTCAAAGGATTGTTTTGCTTCAATGGTCCATTTAAATCCTGTTTCTCTTTTAAGCATGTTTGTTATGTTTCTAAGAAGTTTAGAAAGGTTTGGTACGAACATTCTTAAGAAATTAATCCTTCCAATGAAATATTGCAGTTCTTTGATATTTCTAGGATGATTGATTTGCAATATTCCTTCAACCCTCTTTGAGTTTATTCTTATTCCCTCTTCAGATATGATATGGCCTAGAATTTTGCCTTCTTGTAGGCCAAATAAAGTTTTCTTGGGGTTCAAGGATAGACCATACTTTCTACATCTTTCAAAGATTGTTCTTCAGTGAGCAAGGTGTTCTTCAACTGTTTTGGAATAGACAGTGATGCCATCTAAATATATCACAATGAAGAAGCCTATCTCTTCTAAGAAAGCAATATCCATGGCTCTTTGTAATATGACACCAGCATTCATTAAACCAAGGGGAATTTTCACGTACATGAAAGCACCCCAAGGTGTGGTAAAATCAATTTTCAGCTGATGATCAGGATGTACCAGCACTTGGTTGTATCCTGAAAAGCCATCTAGAAAAGAAATTATTTTAGAACCTACTACCCTTTGTAAAATATGATCCATTTTGGGCAAGGTGTAGTTTTCCTTTAAAGAGGCTTTGTTTAAGTTTCTAAATTCTATAGAAAGCCTTATTTCTCTTGTTTTATTTCTCATAGATACAAGGTTGGATACCCAGTCTGAGTATCTTACTGGGACTATGATTCGAGCATCATACATTTTTTTTATTTCTTTCTCAACCACAGGTAATTGTACAAGGTTTATTTTGCGCAATTTTTTTCTAAAAGGTTTCTGGTTTTATTTGAGGGGTATCTTATGTTGGATTATCTCTGTATCATATGATTTTAAGTCCTCATAACTCCAAGCAAACACATCATAAAATTCTCTAAAAAGCTTAAGATATTTTAGTTTTATATGAGCTAGCAGTGTTTTGGATAATTTGATCATCTTGGGTTTAAGATTATTGCCTATATTACACTCTTCTACTTAAGCTTCAGTGGGTTCCATTTTAGGATTTTTTGCAACATCATTAAAGTCAAAAAATTCTTCTAGAGGTACCAATCCCTTTGGCAATTGATTAGTGTGAGATTGCAGCACTTCAAAGTCTTCTTGTTCTAAATTAGCGCTAAACTCTGTTTTCTATGAGTGTTATTTAGTTAACAGATTTATATCAGCAATTTTTATATTAGCAAGGTTGGGAGTTTCTGCTTCACAAGATTTCTCCTCAGCAGGATAGTCTTCTTCATACTCTGTGTCTAAATTTGGCATTTCAAACCCATTTCTGGATTGTAGGAAATCCTCTATCTGTTTATCTCCTTCGAACACTTGTCAATACTTGATATTATCAGGGACTGCTGGCCTATATTTAACTTGGAATGTGTATTGTTTTCTTTCATAAGGTTTTAGACATGTACTAGCAGCAAATGCTAAACCATTGGAAATGATGTTTTGGTTTCTAGGGACAAAATTAAGCTCATATTCTGTGATTTTTTTTAAAAGGTCTACAACATCATCTCTATAAGCTTGTAATATTGGTTGCTTGGAAGTATATTCTCCATTCACTTGTTTGATAATCAGTTCTGAGTCTCCATGGACGGTTATCCTCTTAGCTCCTAACTTTTTCAATAATTGCAGTCCTAAGGGGAGAGCCTCATATTCAACTATGTTATTGGTGAATTGAAAGTTTAGTTTATATGAATGCCCCTCAGCATGATTATTTTTTGTGTTATGTACCCATATGCCTGCTCCTAAACCAATTTTACTACAAGACCCATTAAAACTCATACTCAAAAGAGGTTCAATTTCAAATTTTTTGTCAAAGTCATTTTTGTCCTCTTTATTTTGTTTATTTTGGCTATCATTGTGTTCCTTTTTAGGATCTACATTATGTTCATTTTTGTCTTGTTCCTCATGGTTTCCATTGTGTTGAGGACTTTCTATCTATTTCTTATGAACAGCATTATGTTGGTGATTGGATTGCAGCTTGTGGTATTTATCATGTTTGTTGCGATTTTCTAAGTTAGCAAACTGTTTCGATCCTATCTCCCCTCTTCCCTCTTTACCCATTATTGGTTTGTTATCTACTTCCCCTTGCTCATTAGGATTTTCATCATTGTAAAGAATGAATGAGTCAAGTTATGTATGAATAGAATAAAGAGGGGAGTTGTCTGGTCTTTATTGACTACTAACCATGTATTCATATGTGTTTCCCTATATATTCTCCTTGGTTGACTAAAGACAAGGATGGTTGCATAAGTCACATCCATTTGCAGGGTACCTTGAAGTTTAGCACCCCATGATCTTGAAAGGAGCATGCCATACTTAGGAGGTATATCAGCCACTACAATGTCCATCACTAAGCTCTTGGTTGGTATTTTTTCTAAGTTGACACATAAGTCTTTGATTAGGCCTAGACATTTAACTCTATTGGAATCAAAAGAGTATAAATCTTTGTAAGGTCTAGTTATCTCAAGGCCTAGTCTTTCCATCACTACTTTAGGCGTAAGGTTGAGGGAGGCGCCTGAGTCAAGCATGGCATTATGTAAAATCTTATCATGGATTTTTAGACTGACATATAAGGGAGGAACACCTCCTTCTTGAAATTTTCCTTCTACTTCTGGTCCAAACAGAAGCTCGGGTTTGTCATCAGTCACATTGACAGAATCAGTATGTTATCTTATGTTTAAAGCTCTTAAAAGTTGGGTTTTATATACATCTTGGGCGATTAATTCAGTAAGAGGGACAAGGATCTTGAT
Organism: Pinus albicaulis; assembly: GCA_034641835.2. NCBI lineage: Eukaryota > Viridiplantae > Streptophyta > Pinopsida > Pinales > Pinaceae > Pinus > Pinus albicaulis. The sequence goes on from CM076570.1 coordinate 169,799,428, forward strand.
TTTGGCAATTTCACCCTCTATGCTAAAAGGTATGTCAGTTCTTAAAATGTTTAGATCATCCTTATTCGTCATTGTTTTCTCAGCAAATTCAGCTTGCTGGTTTTTATTATGGACAGTAGTTAAAACAGTTTTACTAGGATCATTAGCAGATTTGCTAGTGCTACTTTGTTCACTACTATGTTTGTCATAAATTTGGGTGTTTTTTCCTTTTTTTTATCAGAACTTTTAGCCACTGTTTTATTGTTTTCTGTTGTCTTTTTAGCAATGTTTTCATAATTGTCTCTAGCAGAAATTTCAGAGGTTTTCTAGTTGGGAATGTCTTGATTATTTTTAATCCTAAGGTCATATTGTTTGTGCACTTCCATTATATCATTTTCAAAGCCTTATTTGTAGTCTTCAGACTCTAGGCTTTCCTCATCATAGGGTGTAAATATGACTTGTTCTTCTTCATCGAGGAAAAAATTATCCTCATTGTTTATTCCCAATAAGTTTATGTGATTTCCCTCTGTTTCTTCAATCACTCCCTCATCTTCATCAGCGTAATTCTATTGGAAATGAGGTTTGACTTGATGATCAGGGCCTCTTTGTCTAATTTGAGGGGGATTCCTTCTAAATTTTTGGTTCTGATTTTTGTTTTTGTTTTGAGGAGCTGTTTGGTTTTCTTTAGGATAAGCTCTCTCATTCATGTTTATTCTTTCCATCATCATCTCCATGGTTCTAACCAAACTATCAATTTTGGAGTCTGATGTGGAGGGTCCAGCTTCATCTTTTTAGGTAACCTTTCTTTATGCTTTCAATCTAGCCCTTCTGGCATTTAGGTTAGCTTATACACGTACTGCCCCTTTCTACATATCTTCTAATGTGAGGGGTTGTCTCTCCCTTAATTGATAACACATGTCTGGGTCAAATCCTTCAGGAAACTTTATTAAGGCTAAGGCTTGTAGGGGTTTCATCTGTGGAGGGAGTGCGTTGTAAACACTATTGAATCTAGTGTAATAATCTTGGACACTGTCTCCATTATTTCTTTTGAGGTCATTGTATTCTGAGAGGATTTGAAGGGGATTTCTCTTGACTTCCCATCTATTTAGTAATAGTTGATGAAAAGTAGGAAGATCATTAATATTGTTAGGGGTTAAGCCTTTGAACCATTTTCTTGTTTCTCCCCGTAAGCTTTGAGAAAAAATTATAAGCTTTACGGTTTCATCATCTATTTCTTGTCTTTCAAAGTAGTCATTAATTCTATCAACATGTTGTTGAACTATAGTAGGACTACTAGCATCATATAATGGAATCTTGGACTGATAGTCCTGTGGTAGAGAAAGTAAAGGTAAAGGAAGGACTAATGGAGCACACCATGTTGCCATGATATGAACTTGTGGAAACAATGGGGGATTAACTAGTGCGATGGGTGTAGTTGAAGCACTTGGACCAGCTAAGTGATGTTGAGAAGATCTAGGATGAGAGAATCCAAAGTTATGGAGGAAATGGAGATCATGAGGAGTGGAAGGGGAGGCTTCCCTACTACTACTTTGTTATGAGACTACAAGCTCAAGGTTTATCTAGTCTATACCACTTTGTGAGTCAGTTCTTGATAAGCTTCTTATATGAGGTAAGTCAACTTGGGTATTTTGAAAGTTTATAAGGTTCTCATGGAAAGAACTTGCTCGTTGGATGGGTCTAACAATAGTTGGATTCTTCAATGTAGGAGACTTCCTAAGGATGCTTTCAAGATTGTCAACTATTGCAGGAGGATTTGGGTCAGGATGGGATCTAGTATGGATTCTTCTAGAATCCAAGATTTGGACTCAAACTAGTCAGAAATGTTTTTAGAGGTATAACAGTCTTAAGACATAAAATAAACTGTAAAAGAAAAACTTGATCCACAAAGTATTCTTGACTAGGTATTGTTTAATGTTTTGATGATAGGGTAAGTTTCCGAGTGGAGTCAATGGAAATTAGTGGAGTCACCAAGTGGAGGATTTTTACTTGTTTTATAGGACTGGTTGTTGACCACCATCAACAACCAGGAACCATTATTGGCTGATACTTGGTTCATCTTAACTAATGAGGTTTTCTGAGTTTGAGTGAATCTGAAATGTTTACTACTCAATTCCCCAGTATGCTCGCCACTATGTTGGCTCCCTATGATTTGCAAAGAATGGCAAGAAAAAACACTGCAGGGGCCACATCAGAACCACTTTGGAATCCTAGGACCTAGCCTTCCTGGATTCAGAGAGGGATCTCTATATAAAGGTATTTTAATTGATATATCTTTGTGTTCTTCGTTTTAAGATGTTAGGCTAGTTATGAATTTCTAAGGACTTGTTTTTTTTTGGTAGGATTAAATGATAGATTGAAGGATCAATGGTGTGATTGATTGAGGGAATGTTTTAACTGAAACAAATAGACTGTGAGAAAACATCAATGCATTAGGAAATGGAGTCATAAAAGGATTTAATTTCTTATCAACTCTGCAAGGGCTTTCATAGGGCAAGCTAACTATATCAAATGGATTCTTTAAATTAGGGTGTGATATGAAACATTAAGAAGTTGTGAAGATAGTAAAGCTATAGTTAGTTAAGAATCTTCTAGCTCTACTTAGACAAAAAAATCCTTTTAAGTTAACTATTTAGAGTAAGCCAAAGGACAGGGCAAACCATAAAACTCATTGGACAAACCTTTAATAAGCAACCTTTCAGACAAAAATCCAGCAATCAACAGACTACTTTTAGATAAATAAAACATATAAGAAAACAACAAGAGTGGTCTAAGATCAAACATAAATAATCTAGTCTGCTTTTGAAAACTCTTAAAGACTCTTCAAAGCAACATTTCAAGGCAGACCAAAGGGCAGGGCATACCATAGACCTCTCTGGTTTAGACTCTAATAAGTGTACTTTAAAGAAAGATCCTAAAAACAATATCTCAAGTCTTACTCAAAGGAACATGCGCTCGCCAAAATTTCCTTGGTTTCACTCTATTGAATCATTTCCAAGATAACAAGCTAGATGTAACTAGAAGGAAATTAAGAATCTTCTAATCAGACCTTGCAGAAGAAAAAACACGACATAAAGAATACAGACAGAAATATGGTGCTGAACAATAAATCCTAATCTAAAACTTATGCTTCTTTGTCAGAGAAAGATGAACATAATGAAAGCATAAGGAGAAACAATAACAATTAGGAAAACTTCACCATTGATATAGCTCAAGGATCCTATGAACATGCTTGTATTATTGATGATCAAACCAGTTACATCACTCCATGTACAATAGCCCTCTGCAACTCAGAGCTTTCTTTGGTCCAGTCTAGCATTCCTCAACTAGCCTAGCAGTAGAAATCAGTCTAATACTATCAAATAACCAACAATTGAAATGAAGCTCATATGAAATATTTATATGCAAAATGAGGAGGTGCTGGTAACCTAGGGTGTTTAAATGCTATTTATTACAGAGTTAATGATTTTTGACCTTTCAGACCATGAAAAGCTCAAGGAAAAAATATCTGAAAGAGTTACTCTGAATAATAAATTTTTTGTTATTTTTAGTTGAAATATTTGACTTTTAAGGCTTAGTAATAACTTTGTAATAACTGCTGAGCTGCTTCAAAAATATCTCTAACTATGTAATAACTGTTTGATGCCTTTGTTGAAAGAAATAATGCTTGTAGGTGGCAAAATATCCTCTGAAGAAGTTATTGTTGTGGATTTGGGTCATTCGAAGGTTTTCCTGGGCTAATCTGCTTCTGTTTCATTTTAAAACACTGTATTAGGCCTTTAACCCTTGATTTTTCTTTAATATTGTGTCTTACTGCCTTTATCTCTATTTCTTCTTTATAACTTCTTTATGCCTTTATCCTTTATCTTTAAACCTTTTACTTTTCACCTTTAATCACTGTTTAAAGGGCTAATTCTCTGTTTTGTCCTTTAATCCGTATTTTTAGCCCTTTAAGCTTCCCGTTCTTTATTTATTCATTTCTCCTCTGACTGTATTTGTTTCTTGTGTGCAGGTAGGGTTTATTCATGGCAGAAGGGTTTATAACCCATCAATGATCATGATACATCGATGGGTTAATTCCTTTTTTCAAATCCTTGGCCCTTTTACTATGTTTGTTTCCTCTTGGATCGTCGTCCAGAGGGTATTCATCATTTGAAATGCCTCTCTGGGCATCTGCTGCCATTAGACCTACAAAAATAAACAAATAATTAACTTAAAACCTATGGGATTGGATTAAACTTCTTTTTGTGGGTTTTTTAGGGTTTTGAGGGCGATTTGCAGAGGAATAGAGGGGCAGGGGAATGATTTTGGAGGCAAAATCATGAAGAAATTTAAATGGGGGTGCGAACAATTTGAATTTGGCGTGCAGAGGGAAAAGGAGGTTTTGTAAAACCACCGCAGTTTATCGCGTAGGTTATCAGCAGTAAACGGTTTTAGGAGAAGGCAGTGTGATACCATTCGGTGCCCACCGCGTGGCAGGGCTAAACCGCCCTTTTAGTGTGGACTAAGGCTGCTAAACCTCACCACTAAAATCTACGTGATAGACTTTCGACTGTCAAATTTCAAGCAATGAGATCTATGGTGCAGAGAGAATCTTGGAGCAGGGTGTAAGTTTAGCGAAGGGGGGAGTGGCGTACAGGTGGCGGAGGATGATTAAAGCGCGGGATGCGAGTGGAAGGTGGGGCCAGGTGTGGTGACGTGTGCTCTTTTGTCAGGTAGCACGGGTTTTATCGAGAGTCAAGATGAAGGGTGGGAGACCGATGGCCATTGGATTAGGGCAATCAACGATGGAGGATGGCCCGGGAAGGAGGGAACAACGAGAAGGAAATAAAGAAGGCAGGGTAAAGAGAAAGGGGGGAAAATGGTTTATGAGATAGGTAGGGGAATGGTCCTGTGAGGTAGAGGGGACCGGGGGTCTAGAAGAAAAGGGCTAGGGCTTAGTTGAGGGTCGAGGCTTAGGGTCACATGAGAGTGAAGGGGGTTGTGGCTTAAGTCCGAAAGGGGCTTAAGGCATATATACAAAAAGGTGGGTTTTTGTATAAAAAATAGGCTTTTATGGGATTTTGAAGGGTTCCGATAGGTCAAAAAGTTAGGATAAAACAATGTAAAAGGGGATTTTACACAGTTTAAGGGCCTTTAGGAGAAAATGATGTACGAGGGGTAATTTTTGAGGGTTTTTTAGAGGGAAAGGAAGAAGGATAAAAGAGGGTGTGAGTAGAGGGTAAATGAGGGAATTAGGCCCAAAAAGGAGTTTCTCTTTAGAACAACAGGGTGAACCTTTGAGGAGGCATAAAGATAGGAAGGTTTAGTGAAAATTAGTCAATTTTAGGATGATGAGGGCAGTGAGACTTCTAAAGATAGTTGATAGGAAAATTATGCTATCTTTAGGTGCTTGTCGGACATCCACAGTCATCTAGTGAAATCTATAGAATACAGGAGGATAACACATTCTATAAAATATTGGGTTAAATAATCTATAGTGAGCACTGGTATCTATATATTTCATAGGCTAAATGACATTATTGGATGTTTTTTATGTCATGGGTGTATAAAAAACTTCTCCTTGTAGGAGTAACTCTTTCATCGAACTGAATTTAAAATCATTTTCTACATGGCTTGTGTCAGAGTCACATAAACTTCATATGTCCAATCCCCCTCCAGAGACTCAAATGAAAGTACACTACAATTAAGCACTTAATAAAATCAATCAATAACTCTTTTCCAAGATTACAAAAATATTAGTTCAGGCTAGGATCTTGGGATAGGGAGACTAAGAAAACTGCCCAAGATAGCAAAAATTGAGACTAGTGTCAATAAAGAGTGAAAATCTTGTTGCACTCATACTATTGGGACTGCTTCACTCATAACAGAGTTATGCGCGAGACAAAACTAGTGTGTATGAGAAGGTAGCCTACCTTCGATCACATATCCAGTGGGAATTTTATGTATGGGGGTTACCCTCGGGGATGTTGAAACTAGATCACGGTTCCAGATGTTCTGCACATACAACGTGTTGTCTATGACCTTGACCCCCCTAGTAGTGTCTGTGATTCAAGGTATCGATATTTTCCATACTTCTAAGGACATACACAATATGAATGGGGCAGGCTACCTAACACAAAGGAACCTATTCTATCTTTGAATTTTGGGAGGTACTCGTCTTCATGAGAGTGCTTAGCCCCATTATCTGAGGTTCGGGTGAAGCTCAATTGTAACCATAACTATACATATGACCAGCTCACTTTGTTTTCTATTATGATATTGGGGTTCATTTCCAAAAAATGGTAATTCTTAGACAGGGTCTTTCCCCTCTGGCTACTTAATTTATTTACTTTAGAATTATTTTTTTTAGGTGTTTGGTTTTACTATCATCGAGACTTAATAATATATCACATTAAAATCTTGATAAAATTTATTGGTAATCGCAGCATCCTTCGACCCTTGTCATATTTCTAGATGGAAAAGAGGCCTTTCTCCATTTATCTTAGAGGATTTTTCGTGTCTCAGTGACCTAGAGTCTTCTCTGGAAGAACAGTCTCTAGTGTTGAACCCTATTTCACACATTTCTCCCCAAGATATTGTGTTGCCTGTGGATCCTTTCATGGAAAGAGTTGTGCCTCCTTATAATACTCCTCTCACTGACCCGTCAGGGCCTTTTTTGATTCACGTAAAATCATTACTTGCAATGTATTTGTCTTCACACACGACTAACTACCAATGTGTCATTGCCACTGGTGGCCAACTTGGTTCCACTGCCACCTCCCCTGCTAGTTTTCAATTCTTTAGAGCTGACTAGAAACCCTAATAAAAAGAATATGCCTAGCCCCAGCAACTTGGTCACAACATCTATGGGTGTAATTATGAACTTTCTGGTCCCCACTCCTTTCGTGTCCACTCCTGGACTTCCAGCTACCACTTCTACTAGCGGTGCTACCACAGTTCCCTTCAGCAACCCTTTCAGTTAGAATACCTTTTTGAGTTCAAACCCCTTTTCCTCTATGCCAAGGAGTCATGTTACCAACACAAACATGTGAGGGGGAACTTCTGTACCCCTTCAATCTATGAGACAAGAAGGTCCATCCATTTTTAATCCAATTTCTCTTAGTGGTCAACCTTTTGGTGTAGTGTCTATGCCAATGGTAAATTATGCAACTAGTAGTATGCCACAAGAAACATTTATCGCGTCGATCTAGGAAAGCCTTCCCCAACCCAATTTGGGGCAAGTGGGAAACTATTACCCTTGGGGCATACCACCTTTGTCCCATTTTTTAATAACCCTTATGGACAATAGCATTACATCCCTACACCTCGACTACTTGGAAACTATTATCAGACGAGTCTTGCATACCCTGCTTCGAACACTTTCATGGGAGGACCCTACGGTCTGATTGGTTAACCAACACCTCCTTGGTTAGACTTAGGGGAAACCACACAGTTTCCATTTTGGAAACTTTCAACATCCCCGATATGTATAAATTTACCAATGATCCCATCAATCATAACCCGCTTTGGCCTCCCATACCACATAAGATTCCTTCAGATATCCCTAAGTTCGAAGGGAAACAAGGGGATGATTCGGAAACACATGTCACCACCTATCATCTATCATATGTTTCTAATTCCATAGTAGACGCCAAGTATCCGGCTCAAGCTCATTCCCCACACCCTCACAGGAAATGCTTCCAAACTGTACATTGAGTTACCACGAGCTGTAGTCAACACTTTTGGTGCCTTATCAATGGAATTTCTCAAACACTTTCAGCTCCCTATATGATAAAAAACAAAAACGAAACTGCTAACCACGCTGCACGAAGACACCACCACCTGCATCTCTGATCACATTCATAAATGAAGACGTAGGCGGAGGCTACTCTAAGCGCCAATCTCGGATCATCAATTATCAAACTTGTTCTATAACTCACTCCTTCCCCCCATTTCTAAGGGCATCGCCTTAGCTGGTGTAGTCACATAGCATGAATCCATCCATCATGCACAACATATAGATCTCATCTATTCGCAATATGGCACGTTGTATGATTTACTCCCCCATGCCCCTAGAAACTCCAATGCTCTTGCTACTCAGAAACCTGGAGCACATGCCAATGTCCTTGTTCACACAACCTTCATTGTCACTATAAAATAGCTCAGCGAGCACGCTTCCCAACCATATTCATCTACCACCGCCACTACCCAATCATTTTCTCTTCCAACCGCTGAGGTAAACTATGTGCAGTCTACACAAAAAATATAGTGTTGAGAATAAGAAGAATAAGAAAAATACCACTCCTTCTGTAGATCATCCAAACACTTAGAATAATCCAAATCATTGAAATGCTGCTAAAACTGATAGAGGGAAAGAGAGAACAACCAAATTCCATTGAAAATTTGTGCAGATGACTACTTGACATGTAAATTTCCTCGACTTCAGTAATGCACATATATTATTATGCAAAAGGATTATTGGAGGACCCTTGTTGTCCTACATAACCCTTTCCCTTATCCACTGCAACAACAACATCTTTTTGCAAATCCACCACAACCCCCGCAAGGGGGAAACAGTGAGTTCATCCTTCTGGTGAACGACCATCCACCATTTATGTCATGGAAATAGTTGAACTCCAAAATCGATCCAAAGCCTAGGATGAGGCATTAAACATTTTAAATGATTGCCATATTAGGGTGTGTGGCAATCATCTTTCATACATAGTTACTGCCCAGAAAATCTTGCGTGCGGAATACTACTGGACCACTTTGTTTAAATATTGCGTTACTGTGGTCCAGAAGTGCCATATGTGTCAAATTCTTACTAAGTAAATGCGCTCCCATCCTGCCTCTCTGCATCTAGTCATTTGCATCGGTCCTTTTTCCAAATGGGTAATATATTTTGTAACATGTAATCCCACTTCTGCTAATGGACACAACTACATTGTAGTTGCGGTCGATTATTTCATGAAATGGGATGAAGCCATTCCCACTTTTCGGGTTGATGGAGAAACCGTTTCTCTTTTCCTGTTCAATCCTGTTATCTACCGATTCGGTGTACCCCACTTGGTTGTCACAGATCATGTTGTTAATTTTTAGAATGAAAAAATGATGTAGTTAACTTCCTTGCTAGTTTTTCGACAAGATCATTCTTGATACTACTATCTGCAACCTAACAGTCAATTTGAAACCGTAAAAGGCATTCTCAAGACCATGATTCGTTGGGTAGTTTGTAACCATAAAACCATGTGGCATCGAAAACCATCCTATGCATTATGGGCATACTGAATGTTAGTGAAAATTTCTACACGCTTCACACCATTACAATTAGCATATGGCTTGGAATCATTTCTTCCAATTGAGTGTGAGATTCCATCACTTAAGTTGGTTGTTTAACTCCTACCGAGAACTACTATTGAAGAAGAGTGCTTGCTCTCACTCAATCAATTGGAAGAAACTCGTTGAGATGCCAAACTGGCCCTCGAAGCCCACAAACACTGAGTTAACACTCAATATGAAAAAAATATCAAACCTCATTCTTTCCAAGAGGGCAATCTCGTTCTACTCTACAATAAGAAACATGACCTCTTGGGGGTAGAAACACTTCTAACCATTATGGATCGGTCCATATGTCATCATTAAGGTCCTTTATATAGGAGGCTATCAACTACGAGACTGTAATGGAATCCCTCTAATTGAGCCCCACAATGGGCTCTATCTGAAGAAGTATTTCGCCTAGTATTTTACTGGGCATTTGCTTTGTAATTATATGTATATAAGCCTTATCTTTTTTTGGTTTGTCTAGGATTTTTTGGGTTTTTGAGTATTTTCTCATACAAACTCTCTTATTTTTTGACATATGTCTTTGTCACCCTTACCATACGTCAGATATGAGGATGGTGCCATTCGTCACACACGGCACATTGCATCAGCTGCTTGGGTCATATATACCCTTGAGTCACAACTACTTGGTTGTGGGGGAATCTTCCTAGGTGATGCCACCAACAATATTGTTGAGCATATGTTGGTTATTCAACTCCTCACTGAATTTTCCTCACGACATCTCCAATTTGGTGGTTTGGTTATATTCCTAGCTAATTGTTATGCATTTGAATAATCATTATCTTATCCAACATATTGTCTTATTACGTTATTACTTAAGGGTATGACCTCTATACCATCAATTTGAATTTATTTCTTTTGAACAAATTCATGGAGAATCTAACGCATTGGTTGATTCATTAGCAAACTATGTATTGGATTGGCATCTGTCAAATTAAATATAGAAATTCACACATGAGTGTACATTCCTTTCATCATAAAAAATTATATCAAAATTAAAAAATACATCATCAAAATCACCAAAATATGTATGTATATATATCATTATGACATCTACACATATATTCCCACTTCTGTTGAGCCTACTGCTCATGATAGAAGATAACTTCCCTAGCTAACATCCTCATAGGCACCAAAAATATCTCTGCCACACCCACTATATGTCGCTGCAAATGGATTTGGATCTCCCTCATGGGAAGAGGTAGCACACCGATGCTCAAACCTTCGAGGTTCATAGAAACCTCATATAGACTCTATTTTTCATCTCCCCCTTCAGTGGCTACCACAGCCTCTGCTGCTACTCCAGCCCTAGGTAGATGCATTCCTCACCTTGGATATCGAGGGGCTCCAGATGGTCATACATGTGCCACATCTGTGTCAAGCAAGCGCTTCATGTCAAAAAAAAAATTTCACCCATTAAACAAAAATATTGCATAAAAATTCAAAAGACCCAAAAATACTTCTGCATTGATTTCTCATCTTACCTATTGGCCCTCACTGAGTGCCAGGTGGAAATATTAGCTCTGCATTTCCTATCAGGTTCATCTCGACATAAGGATAATCCGTAATCATAAGAATTTGGCCACTAAGTCACTCAAAGAATGCATCCTTAAAGAAGTGTCAGAGTGGAACCTCTCTAGTCCGAGGCATTAGGGTGGACCATTGACCTTGTCTAGGCTCCCTCATTCTAGCTATGTCCATGATCATTCAATACCTCATCAAGGGCACTCTCTCTAGTATAAATGAGACAATAAATGTACCATACCCAAACTCTCTTTGGGACTGGGTCTTGCAAGTTGTCAAATCTTATCTAATAGGACAGACAACACCTTCACACCAGTCAAATATCTATGGCTGCAAAAAATCCAATGCTAGCAGAAACTGGGCCTTGTGTCCACATGCTAACTCTTGGCTCCTTCCAAGCATAAAATCATCCAAAGCAATGACCTCATTGGTATAGAGACTATCCGCACTATAGGTATAATGTTTCTCACTGGCGTAATTTTGTTTATACAGTGAGCTTGGATCAGTCCCACGGTGGTAGAGGGATCAGCTCTAGAACATGTCAAGTTGGGCCTCAGTCCTCTACCTAATAGGCCAATAAGAAAATACACATCCTCTTTCTCTATCAGGATCTTGTGACCCTGGATGCGGAATACATGATGTTTTTCATCCCACCGTTGGATTATCTAGCTCAGAAGGTCCTCCTTCCCTTTCATCATCTCAAGTCTAACATACTTCAGTAATCTGCATCTTTGCAGAACTAATAAGCATGTCAGATCATTAACCATTTCCCGTTCCTCTATCTCGTGATCTATTTCACACCAGACACACATGCTAGCAGCTTAGTACCTGCACAATACAAGTTTTTTATGGATCATAAATTGGATTAATCATTGGATACATAATCAAATAAATGTTTAAATTTTTTTTGGTCGGCTAATGTAACCCCCTGTGTTGAACAGGGCATGCTAACACACTATCCCTTAACGAGAAGTGCATTTAACGTGGCCCTCCCTTTGGGCGACCACGTTAGCCACCTAAAATTTCTAGGGCTTTCCCAAAAAATAATTTTTGACCATAAAACTACTTGAAAACACTAATTTAAAGCAAGATAAGGGCCTAATATCCTACATGGAAGAGACGGAATCGAAAAGAGTTTCTCGGATCGTCCACAATCAAGTGTAGAAGTGTCACCCTTTTTCACAATACCAAGCTCTTTCATCAAACACAAACACTGAAAATGAAGGTCTCGTGTCCTTCTTGTAGACATTTTGGAGGTATGACTCACTCAGCTAGTTATTGAAATTGGTAAATTTCTGTTATGTTTTGATGCAACTGTTATTTTGTTGATGTTACCCATGCTCTAATGAATTTTCAGTGTTTCTTTGCGAAATTGACGACACTTGACCTGAGTCGAGCCATATTTTTAGGGACTTTTTCTAGCTTGTAAAACTAAAAAAACCCTGATTTTCCTTCTTCGGGCTCATTAAACTACCACGAAGAAGATTATGATCCATTCGTTTTCATCTTTTTCAAGCTCTTCAAAACCCGAAAAAGACACCAAGTTTTTCTTCATTGAACTCATTAAAATTTCACGAAGAGGATTGAGTTTTTATTTGTCTAACTTGTTAAAACTTCATGAAGAATATTGAGTTTACTTAATCTCCTCTTATTCATAAGAAAATGAAGTATACGTCCATTGAACATAGGTTTATCACTTCATCCAGACTGAATGGACTAACTTACGGAAAATGAATTGTGCCAGGCATACTATTACCCCTTTGTCACACCCAGTCATCAACCATGACAAAGGTACCCCCTTGGAGTTGTCCTTTACGATATCTTTGAGATTCCCCAAACATGAAAATATCACCGAGTATACCATTATGGAATTGTTAAACCTCATCAGATGGGGAAAAATTTGGACAAAGTAGAGACTCACCCTTTATACTTTGAAGGATGATTTGGCAATAGCACCTTGAGCATGGTACTCCTCAGAAAAATCCCTCGCATTAGCTTCTCGCTGAGCTCTACCATTCTATGAGTTTAGCTTCCATATACTGATGTTCTTGCATCATTGAATCCTAACACACTTTGGTGTTCATGAGTCTAAGTTGCTTGGTACCCTATTTGTTATGCCTTCTATTGTTCAAGAGATTGTGCTATCTACTACTTCCTATATCAACCATGCCATCATATGCCGAAATTATTTTTCCCACCGTCCATTTGCACCATTTCTCTTGATTATCTCCAAAAAAATCTTATTTTTCCTGTTTCGTGTCAACTGATGTAGGAAACCGTATCTCCTACCTTTCGACAGATCTCTTCCTATTGACTTCAACATCTTATCTAGGAAGGTGAGCCAAAAACATATCAGTACCCTAGAACTTGCAGAATTCAGTGGTAGGTTAGTATTTTCTTATTGAGGGTTCTCGTCATTGGCTCCTGGTGGAATGATTCTACGAGTGTTCGACATCAACACCAATTTTTACGCTCGCTAGATTGTAGTGTACATCTTGGAGACCATCATCCTTATCGGTGGCCATCCTCATGTCCCTTAACAATTTTCATCATTAACTGGTAATGAGATGATGTACAGTATAGGGATGATATAATTGTAGGGACCTATATATATCTTCCATGACATCGGTGGATGGACGAGCCCACCCCTTGAAGGGAAATATGCCTTATATATTTTGTCTATGTTGAAATACAAGCTTTATGTGGATGATATGATTGTCCTTAATTATATATATGAAATTGTGATTGATTACATGGTGACGTGAAGGTAATTGTCATGATGGTTAGGATTCTTATAAATTGAAAGATTCATTGTTCATACTTAATATTTCATTGTATGTTGTTGTTTTATATTCTATGTGTTGCATAATGATCTTGCTCAAGAAAGGGAGCTCTAAGATTCAATTAACATAAATAGTTTATTCCCTTGGCTTTATAGAGTTATAAATGTTATAGGTTTATAGTGAAAAATGGTTGAGAGTCCTTGGAGTCTCTCTATCTATATGTATTGAAGCTAAAAGCTTGTATTATAGCTAAATAAGCCTTTGAATTAAATTATATAAAATAAATTTGGTTTGCCACAGTTTGGGTGGATGTAAGACAGGGATAGTTCCATGATCCAACGTGAAACTTTGCGTCACACCATGCCTCCCTTCACTTGTGGCATATGCATCCAAAGATCTAGAAATATGGTTAACTATTGCTTTTGTTATTTTGAGAATGACCCAAATCCAAATTTGAACAAAGAAAGAGAGCAAATCAACTAGGTAAATTTTTGTACAAGGTCAAATGTTAAAGAACCTAGATGGTGGGGCTAATATTGGATATAATTTAAAATAATAAATATATATGGGGGTTGAGGGATCTGGATTGTTTCCCAAGGCATAAAATCATGCACACCCAGATATTTTTGAGGCTAGATATAACATAAAATCATCCATAAACAGAAAGTGGTTGGGCCTTGTTGGCTTGAGGGCTCCTGACCCAGGTTCATAATGTTCTACACAACCAACAAAACCCTCCAACTACTAGCCTTTTTGGCAGTGATATACTTGCACAGACCAAAGTCTCACCCAAAGCAGTATGGGGGGGTGTTGGAAACAGGTTTTTGCACCTTGAGGGAGTGTTTGATGTGGGTTTTACCCTTACTTACCAAATTTAATTCTTATATGTCTATGATAGACTTCAAAATAAACCAGATATAAGTGCAGATAAAACCCTTAATAGATACACCTACACAGATTATTATCTCTCAGCCAGATCTAACTTATCAGAGTAGAAACAACACTTGCACAATCACAGAGATAGTTTTCTAGTAAAAACCCTTAACACAACAATAATGCTTGTGCGAATATAGAGATTTCCCACAGATAATTAACTAACATAAACATGCATTCAACAAAAACAGATTGAGAGATAAGCAACTTAATCATGCATAACACATAGAAATTGTAACATAGTTTTCCAAAACTTCTTATTTATTAATGCATCTTCAACTTAGTACAATATTTATCCATCTGTGGACCTAGTAGCATAGTCCTTGCACATAGCCAGAAGGGGCCTTTCTACCTAGACTGATCCTAGACTCACCCAAAACTCAGATAAAAAATTCATTAACCTAAAAATCTATCAATCTATTGATCTATATCTTACTCCACTAGATTATTACATATTTATAAGTCTTAACGTGCACATACCATGGTATCAAACAATGGTTTGAGACTCATGGTTTCCCTTTTTACCCATTACAATCATAAAGGAGCTTTGACCTGCCCCAAATCCCCTTGACTTCAACACACAGCGTGTTTCAACAAAATTTAACTCAAAATTATACAAAAATTTCCCTTAGGGGACCCCATCACAACAGGCCCCCAAAAAAATCTAGTGACTCATCCCGAGTCACTTTGGTCCTAGTTCTTACATCTTGTCCTTCATCACCTAAATGGAAGTCTTTAGTGGTTGAATGACTTTTGTGCTTTATGTTGCCGTGTGTTGTACTTCCTCTACCAATTTTTATGTTTTTGGCCCCTCAGTTGCCACACTGATACTTCTTTGTGTCTGATGCAGGCTTATGAGGGCACCATCTATAATTTTGGACAACTGCAAGGCTTCCTCAGTCGAAGACTACATCCAATTGTTGAGAAACTTCTCTTGTCAATGTAGTGTGTCAATCTCTTCATGAATACCTCAAATTTCCTGTAAGCAGGCAAACAACTGGGCAGGCAGTAGGGTCGAAATAGCTTTCCAAATCTCATTAAATTGTTTCTCTTTGGCCCACAGGTCCATCTTCAGCTGTTGTACGACAAGGTCATCTTGGGCGAAGGTCTAAATGGCCATGGAATCCTCTATAAATTGGATGTAAGCATCCACAACATCATTGATACTAGTAGTTAACTCCTGGACAACCATGGCGCGTTGCATGTAATATTTTGGAGGCATCTCAGGCTACAACGTCATCTGCAAATCAACGATATTTTGCCCAAGTTTTACTCGGACTGTGGTGATTTATTATCATGAGGCCTTGAGCATAGCGACCAAATTTTCCAACTTCACAGTGGCTGTTGCAGTGGTGGGTACTATGATTCCAGGGAGATCTGAGCAAACCTAATCACTCAAGGTTTCCAACTGGGCGCGTTGGATTTCAGCAGAATGATGAGCATCTTCTGTGAGTTATTTTCCTTGAAGTGTTGAGGAGGCTTGGTTTTGCATTTCTGTGGTGTCCTGGAAGGTCTTATGCTCTCTGTACTGCATCTCATTTGTGATCATCATGTGCATTGCATGCAGATTTCTGCTAGGGAACACAACCAAATCAATCTCAACCTCAGAGCTTAAGGGAATGATTGTGTGTAGCTTTGAATTGGGAATTTGAAGTGCGTCACTTGATACATGAAAGATGTGACTATCAGAGCTAGAAGGGTGTTGAATTCTTAGCTTACTCGATTTCCCCGTGATCGTTGGTCCCACGCTCGCTTATCATGTGATTGCTTGACCAATTCTCGCTTGTATGGCACTTGATTGCATTTTGAGTATTTGGAGCCCCTGATATACGTCATCAAGGAAAGATTTATACTAAGCTTCGACCTTGGTCGATATATATATTTAGTGACTATTTTTATCGTATCTCTGATCTTGTCAAAATCCTTCTCTTTAAGTGTCAATGGATCCATCCCAGTTTTATTAGAAGCTTTTCATTTTGTGCGCAACCCTCGGGTGGTCTAATTCCCTATTTTGGTTCCTTGCCATGTGTATGTCACCGCATCAGTAGTGTCTCCAACCTTCTCTTCCATTTCCTCATGACTGCGCAGGTCTACTGCTTCGATCGTAGTGGTCGAATCTTGGTCATTCTACACATCCCTCAGATGATATGTGGGCATGTGTGGCTTCATCGAGGTCTTCGATGGTACTGAGGATGATACACCTCAACATATTCTTTCTTAGATCCATAGTGGGGGCCACATGGTCATGGTGTGCTCAAGGTCATCCTCTGTGACCATGTAGAGCAACTTGTACCATACCATTTCCATGTTCCTCTTCTCGTGGGCGTGCATCTTATGGAAGGTTGCCTTGAAGTCTGCAATGTACTTGTATTGCTTTTACATTATAGTTGATAGTCTTGGCTTGGACTACACTTCTTGAAAGGATTTCTTCATCAAACAACACCTAGAATATTTTGTTTTCCGTAATTATGGATAGCAGCTTCAAGTTCCATGGGGATGCATAATTGGTAACTTTGCACATATCGGGTTCAACGTTTGGAAACTGTGAGTGCAACGATGGCCTCCAACCAATCAATGTGACCAACAACAACAACCAAGCATAATAAAAATGCTCTCCCACCTCCTGCGCCTCCCGAATGTTTTCTAGAAATTAATTGCAGAGGTACTTTGGCCAATTTTTTTGTACCCCTTTCATGCATTGCGGATCTAGCTGAATTACATATGCCAACACCTCCATTGTGTAGTACTTCCTGATCATTTTACAGGCAAGGATCAGGGTGGAAATTTTCACTACCATGGAGTTGATATATGCTACAACAAAGCCGCAGGTGTTCCTATTTACCCCATAATATTTCTTCACCTCATCGAAAACCTTTTTCTCCAATCCCTTTCCTCTGAAGGATGCCCATAGATAATCCCCTTGGTATGGAAACATGGTGATCTAATGAATCAACATATCATCGACCATAATGGGCTCACCTAGCCATAGACAATTATTGTGCACCAGGGCAAGCAATTGGCATAGATAGATGTCATTTATGGTGCTGCACCCAAAATACGAGATGTTGAGAAGGTTCAGCAGCCCAGACTAATGTAACCCCAAAGCTAATATCTTTGTGTCTACTTTGATTACTCCCCAATTATAGGGCACATGCTCCAAACACTCTGATGGTGAAATTTTAGGGAACTTCAGGTAGTCAGCTAGGTCCTAGTCTTCCAATTTTAGAAACAGTAGCTTTGCGAACATGTATCCTTATGCAGGTCCTTCGTGATTTTCATAGGTGGCTTGTGCAATGCCATATAGTTCGGTAGCTTTGACCTTATGCAGGTCCTTCGTGATTTTCATAGGTGGCTTGTGCGATGCCATATAGTTCGGTAGCCACGACACTGGATCGATTTCTTCCACATCCTCCTGTTTGATGATTACTTCGGCCTCTTCAACGATTGGTCTCTTCTGTCGCTCAGTCAGGGTCGACTTAGGCTTAAAAGTCTTCTTGCATGGAGACTTCTGAGTTTTCGAAGTTTGTCCTTTCTTCAGTTTCTGGGGTTTATATTCCGGCGCAGGTGTTTCTTCAATGGGTGTTGTAGAGGGGGTAGTCTCTATAGTAGTCATACTTGGAGGGATTAAATTTCCTAACCCTTGTTGGCATAGCATCTCGAGGAAGGATTCTGGGTGCTGAGACATACACTTCAGAAAATACAATGACTAAAATAAACACAGATCTCTTGAAAAGAAAAGGGAATTGATGCGACCATCCCTGCCATATTTATAGTGATGGCACAGCCTAAATGACATGATGTCTATTGATGAAACATCATACACACAAAAATGGCTCCAAATATGGCATAATATCCTCCATAAATGCAAGTTAGCAACTCCTCCAAACAGTAATAAAGTTGTCTTATCCAGATTAATTGTTCCAACAACTAGTTTTTAGCCCATCTGCGAGGGTTTCAACCTCTTGGTGCAACCCCTACGCGGTTGTCGCAGATACCTTCTCTTCCTCAATATTCATCGTACCGGTATCCATTGTTAACATTTGACTGAATTCATTATGGTCCTGCACCCTCTTACAAAGGTCTGGGGCACTAAGACACTTCTCCAGCCATATATTCATTCCACATGCGTAGGGATGGGATCATCCCTATATGGATTCAACTGAATTCCATTCTGATAGCCAGGAAGGACTTCACCACTTAAGGTAACCAGATGTACCGCACCTTCCATAATCTCCTTGACTACATAACCTCCAAGGCAATACATTTTGAACTTTCCTGGGTGGCACGCAAGCTTGTTGCCATATATCAAAACTAAATCATCCTCCTTGAAAATATTTTGTCTGATGTGCCTGTCATTCGAATATTTTTCACGCGCCTTTTGCACCTATAGATGGAAACCAACAATTAATTTGTCCTCCTCCAGTGCAACAAACTATGATAGAAGCTCTTCCACACTATCTTGATCAACCATGTTAGTTAATACTGTAATGCGTAGACTAGGGACGATTTACTCCATTGGCATAAAAACTTCATGCCCATATACCAACCTGAAAGGGGTCTGCCCAATCAATTTCTTGCATGTAATTCTATATTCCCATAGAACAATAGGTATGTGCATGTCCCAATCGTTCTGATTAGCATTGAATAACATTGAGATTACATTCTCCAAAATCTTATTAAAGGCTTCTACCATGCCATTTTCTTGTGAATGATATGGTGTACTCTTCCGATGGTGAATCTTAAATTCCATTTTAAAAACTTGAATGGTCTCATTCATAAAATGTGTACCCTGCTCACTCATTAGGATTTTAGGACACCCAAACCTTATAAAAATATTCTCAAAAATGAAGTGCGCAGTTGTCTCGACACTACAATATTTCACATGCTTAGCTTTTGTCCACTTGGTCAAATAATCCATCGAAGTAATGATATAACACGAACCAGTATTCTTCACGGGAGGGACGTTGATCAATGCTAAATATCTAATGGCCAATTTATTAAAAGCCTGCAAATTCATTTGTGGTTGTGGTGGAATTTCATCTCTGAGTAAGGGTTTCCCCATTCTATGACACACATCAAAAGCGCGACAATACTCTTTTTCATCACTGTGCATCATAGGCCACCACAATCCAACCCTCACCATTTTCTACACAGTAGGTTTTCAAGCATAGTGACCTCCTGTAATCCCTGCATGTGCTTCTACTAGGATGCCCTGTCTTTCAAACTATGGCACATAGCACCTCAATACCTGATTAGTTCCCATTTTATAAAACTGGCCAACAATCAAGGTAAAGTATGGTGTGTCCAAGACTAGATCTTTCTTCTTCTTAACTGCACACCCTGCTGGTACACTAGTAGTGGTTAGAAAGTGGATAATATATGTGAAGTGGTCGTCGACTAATTTAATGGAAAATAGTTTCTCGTCTAGTAATCTGTCCTCCAAACTAGTTGGCTCCTCTCCATTTCAATGTGCGATAGATGGTCTAGACCTGCATTCAACCTCCTTGGCTTTAAAATCACCTAAAAATCATACTCCTGAAACAATAAGAGCCATTGACAAATCTCCCCCCCAACAGAAGCTTGTTGACCAGGTACCTCAAAGTAGAGTGATGAGTAAACATCTTAAAGTGTCCTCCAAAAATCCTTCTCTTTTTATTGTTGAGTAGATGCGCTGAGCACTTGACAATTTTCCTCTCGCAGATGTAATTGGGTGATCAATATCTCCAACTCCTGGCTACGCAAGTACAACACCTAGCATGATACATAAAGCATCCACATGTACATGGAATTCCTTTTTACGATCAGAAAATACCAATATAGGTGTAGTCGCCATTTTCTCCTTAAGCAGCTCTAAACTATTCTGGAATTACTCATCCCAACAAAAAGAGGTGTCCCTTTTCAACAACTTCTCCATCGGTGCAATAATTAATGCATAGCCTTGAATAAACTTTCTGTAATAGCTAGTATGCCCCATAATTGAGTGCAATTGCTTCACATTTGTTGGATCCTATAGGTTAAAAATAATATAGAACTTAGTTGGATCGACCATCAATCCCTGTTGACAGAGAATATCACTCAACAAAATCCCGAAAGGGACACGAAACATACACTTCTTTAGATTTAGCAAGATTTGATGCTTCCGACAAGTATCCACCATCAAGCACAGACTTGAAACATGCTTCTTCAATAAAAAAAATATAGTGTAGTCATCAAAATATACTTCTAATAACTTATGTATATACTCCTTAAACGCAGCTACCACCACGCGAGAGAATATCACTGGCGCATTCTTTAGACCGAATGGAATTACTTTGTATTAGAATGATCCCCATTTTGTTGTAAAGGCTGTATTACTTTTGTCTTCCCATGCAATTATTATCTATTGTTATTTTTTATACTGGAAATTACCTCCTCATCAACTCAGAGGATAAGGACACATGAAAGGAAGAAACTGACCTAGACAGAGACCTATTTTTCCATGGTAACACACACCAAAAACTGTTAGGTCAATTTATAACGCTTCCCTTCATCCTATAGGGAATGTTAGTGCCTAGGTCAATGCATTGTTTTTCCTAAAGGGCAACATTACCCGTGTTTCATGAATAATGAGGGGAAAATTCGTCTGTAAATGACTAACATATTTGGCTTTTTCTCAAGCAGTCAGTGCAAAATGCTAGCAACCTGCGATGAAAGCCTATGATTGGAAATTTCTAAACCTAACTAAGCATCCAAAGAGGGAAAATATATAGAAAAACATGGAAACATCATGGATTTTTCCCTAATCAAACTAATGGAGAATATTGGCAAGGTTGATCCTACCAAACTCTTATAAATTGGAGGCAAGGGCTTATTTTCAAAGGTCAAAAGGTTGATTTTGCGAGGAGCGAACTTTTGTTTGTGTGAGGTTTCATGGTTGGCTTGGTTCATTGAGAACTATTTTCCTAAGCATTGTCACACTAGGTTATTGAGGAGAGAGAGCTTGGAGTCAGAGGACTGAGGGAAGCTTGAACAAAATGATGGTTGTAATATTCCTTCATTTAATATAATAGAAATTCCTCTATTTTGTCCACTTGGTGTCTTATTAATGCATCTATTCAATTATTTGTTAAAGATACATGTTATAAGTGGCTTATAATTATATGATTTATTGTTTGATATATTCTTGTATTTTACTTTTTATTGTGATAACATTGTGAAGATTACACTAGTTCAATGTTTGCTTGCAGGATTCGGACTTGGAGCTACTGAGGCAGACTTCCAACACACTGCATTGAGCTCTCCAATAGATTAGCACTACACATCAAGGTAATCCTTCTCTACTTCACCTTGTCAATCAAATACTAGTATGAAGATGCGTATATTGTCTTTATGAGTGTTGCAGCTAATCTGACTGTCAGCCTTGGGTCTCAGGAACGCCCACGAGGGATCTTACTCCAGCTACCAGCTGTGCATTTTACCCCTAAACAGAATTGGTGACTCTAGTAGGGACTAATCCTTAGTTCTGAATTGTTTCATTCTGAACTCTTGGTTCTTTCCCTCTATCACTTCTCGTTCTTCTCACATCCCATTATAACCATTTAGTGTGCTCTGTAACAAGTTCATCTTCTTACATTGTTCAAAATAGACCATACTTGACCATATTTTTCAATTTATCCTCAGTAACACACCCTCTGTGTGTTCTAGAGCATTATAACACAACCCCTGCTTGAGAACAGTGCCTTAGTCTTGCTATTAATGCATTGTACCCTTTGATAGGTAGCGTTACTTTGCCAAAACTTAGGTATTTCACCCTTGCTGTGATTTCCTTGGCTATTAAGTTGTTGGTTGTCAGTATGGTCCCTACAAATGGATCTTTGTGCTTGGTTGCTTGTTGGCATATTAGTTTTTCTTTTGGAAAAGTTAGCTGAGCCGCATTTACTTTTTAAAAGAAAAATGTTTTTTTTTTTTGTTTTTTTTATATAGCTGATTACATTATATAAAATATTGGGTTAAATAATTTTTAGTGAGCATTGGTATCTATATATTTCATAGTTTGAATGAAATTATTGGATGTTTTTTATTGCATGGGTGTATTAAAAACTTCTCCTTGAAGAAGTAACTCTTTCATCGAACTAAATTTAAAATGATTTTCTGCATGGTTTATGTCAGAGTCACATAAACTTCATATGTCCAATCCCCCTTTGGAGACTTAAATGAAGGCACAATAAAATTAAGTGCTTGATAAAATTACTTGATAACTCTTTTCTAAGATTAAAAAAACATTAGTTTAAGCTAGGATCTTGGGATAGGGAGACTAAGAAAACTGCCCAAGATCGCAAAACTTGAGACTAGTGTCATTAAAGAGTGAAAATATTGTTGCACTCATACTATTGGGACCACTCCACTCATAACGAAGTTAAGCATGAGAGAATAGTGGTGTGTATGAGAAGGTATCCTGCCTTTGATCACATATCTAGTGAAAATTCTATGTATTGGGGTTCCTCGCGGGTATGTCGAAACTAGATCGGGGATCTAGGTGTTTTTCACATACAGTGTGTTGTCTATGACCGCGACCCCCTAGTAGTGTCTGTGATTTGAGGTATCCATAGTTTCCATACTTCTAGGGACATACACAAGGTGAATGGGGCAGGCTACCCTAGTACCTAACATAGATGGACCTACTCTCTCTTCGAATTTTGGGAGGGTACTCATCTTCATGAGAGTGCTTGGCCCCATTATTTGAGGTTCGAGCGAAGCTAAAGAGTAACCATAACTATACATATGACCAGCTCTCTCTATTTTCTATTGTGATACTGGTTTTCATCTCCAAATAATTGTAGCTCTGAGATAGGTTCTTTACCCTCTTGCTACTTGATTGATTTACTTTAGAGTTATTTTTTTTTAGGTGTTTGGTTTTACTATCACTGAGACTTAATAATATATCACACTAAAATCTTGATAAAATTTATTGGTCATCATGGCATCCTTCAACCCTTGTCATCTTTCCAGATAGAAAAGAGGTCATTCTCCATTTATCTCGGAGGATTTTTCGTGTCTCGGTGACCTAGAGTCTTCTTCGGAAGAATAGTCTCTAGTTTTGACCCCTTTTTCACACATTTCTCCACAAGATACTGCGTTGCCTGTGGATCCTTTCATGGAAAGAGTTGTGCCTCCTTATAATACTCCTCTTAGTGACCCGTCAGGGCCTATGTTGATTTAGGTAGCATCAGTTCCTGTGATGTCTTCGGCTACACACGCAACTGATGACCAGTGGGTCATTGCCATTAGTGGATAACATGGTTCCACGGCCACCTCCCCTTCCAGTTGTCAGTTCTTTAGAGATGACTGGAAATCCTAATAGCGAGAGTATGCCTGGTCCCAGTGACTTATGCACGTCATCTATGGGTGTAATTCTAAACTTTCCGGTCTCCACTCCATTCGTGTCTGCTCCTGGACTTCCAACTACAACCTCTACTAGTGGGGCTACCACAGCTCCCTTCCAAAAAACCTTTCGGTTGGAATCCCTTGTTGAGTTCAAACCCCTTGACCTCTATGCTAGGGGGCCATGTTACCAACACATACATGTCAGGGGGCACTTATGTACCCCTTCAATCTATGGGACAAGCAGATCCATCCATTTTTAATCCAATTCCTATTAGTGGGCAACCTTTTGGTGTAGGGTCTATGCCAATGGTAAATTATGTGGCTAGTAGTATGCCACAAGAAAAATTTATTGCATCCATCTAGGAAAGCCTTCCCCAACCCCAATTGGGGCAAGGGGGAAACTATTTCCCTGGGGGCATCTAGCCTTTTGTCCCACATTTTAATAACCCTTATGGACAACAAAATTATATCCCTACACCTCCACTACCTGGAAAATATTATTAGAGGAGTCCTGCATTCATTGTTTCGAACACTTTGATGGGAGGACCCTATGGTCTGAATGGTCAACCAACACCTCCTTTGTCAGACTCGAGGGCAACAACACAATTTCCATTCTTGGAAAATTTAGACATCCGTGATCTGTATAAATTTACCAACGATCCCATCAATCATAACCCACTTTGGCCTCCCATACCTCATAAGATTCCTTCAGATATTGCTAAGTTTGAAGGGAAACAAGGGGATGAACCGGAAACACATGTCACCACATATCATCTATCATATGTTTCTAATTCCATGGTGAAAAACAATATGCAGCTTAGGCTCTTTCCCCACACCCTCACAGGAAACACTACCAAACGGTACATTGAGTTACCACGAGATGCAGTCAACACTTTTGGTGCCTTATCAATGGAATTTATCAAACACTTTCAACTCCCTATCTGATACGAATTTGGAACAAAACTTCTAACCACATTTTGTGAAGACACCACCACCCAAATCTCTGATCACATTCATGAATGGAGACATAGGCAGAGGCTATTCAAAGCGCCAGTCTCAGATCATCTATTATTGGAATTTTTTTGTAAGTCACTCCTTACCCCCATTGCTAAGGATGTTGCCTTAGCTGGTGCAGTCACATAGGAAAAATCCATCCGTCTTGCACAACATCTAGATCTCATCTATTATAAATATGGCATGCTATATGATTTACTCCCCCATGCCCCCAGAAACTCCAATGCTCCCGCTACTCAGAAACCTGGAGCACATGCCAATAGCCTCGTTGGCACAACCTCTGGTGTTGTTATAAAACATCTCAGTGGGCACACTTCCCAACCATATTCGACTACCACCACTACTACCCAAACGATTGATCTTCCAACCACTGAGGTAAATTCTGTGCAGTATACACAAAAACCTAGCGGCAAGAATAATAAGAATAAGAAAAATACCACTCCTTTTGAAGAGTATCCAAACACTCAGAATAATCCAAATAAGTGAAATGTTGCTAAAACTGACAAAGGGAACGAGATAACTACTAGGTTCCCTTGAATAATATGTGCAGAAGACCACTTGACATATAAATGTCCTTGACTTCAGGAATGCACATATATTATTTTGAAAAAGGATACTGGGAGGACCCCTGTTGTCCTACCTAACCATTTCCCTTATCCACAGTAGCATAAACATCTTGTTGCAAATCCACCACAAACCCCGCAAGGGGGAAACTGTGGTTCTCATCCTTCCGGTGAAGGACCATCTACCATTATAGCATGGAGACCGTTGAACTCCAAACTCAACCCGAAACCTATGGAAATCTAATCACTGATGCTCATCAACCTTCTTCGATTTCAAATCCACCATCGCCCAACGATATTCATATGGAAAGGCCTGCTGCTGACCCTCTCATTCGTCCCCCAAAAGGGACCCTTCGACGCATGACTCATAACACCTTTGCAACTGTTGTCAAGAACTACAACATTGTAGAAGACTTGGAGCAAGCACCATTAGCTATGTATACACTCGAAGTGTTGCAAACCTGCCCAACAAAAAATAAAGCTATGCTTTTAACCATTCATGGAATGGACCCCCAGGATTCTATACTAGCCATATTTGACATGGAAAAATGAAAATCTCACCTTTCTCATATGATTGATTTCAAAGTTCAAGAGATGAAGAAAGGCTGGCCAATCCATCGCATTGTAATAGATGAAGGTTCTTCGACCTCCACAATGTCAGTTGCGTGCTGACTCACTTTGGGTTCTCCTACTTTGTCTCCACCATCGAATTCCCTCAAAGTGTTCGACAACCAAACCTTCCTCCCAAAAGGAGACCTTGCTAGCTACCCCATTACTCTTAGTGGGAGAATGATAACCATGGACATTAAAGCTATATATTGTCATCTCGACTATAATCTCCTTTTAGGCCATAGTTGGTATTATTCCATGACCACCATTGTCTCTTTTGTTTTCCAACTCATCCTCTTTCCTTTGGATGGGAAGATAGTTACAGTGAACCAGCTATCCTTCTCCACCCTAGATTATTCCATGTTATCTAGCAACATCGTACCCCTAGTAGGAGGATTCCCTAACTCTTACATCAGTATTGGTACTAGCCTTCTGAAGGCATCTTCCCTTATGGGTTGTTTTCCTCTCCCGCTACTTGAGGTTCCAAAAATGGTTTCAATGATATCAACCATCTCAAATGGCTCTATTGACCCTAGGATCCTACCGCCCCCTTCAGAAATTGATTCCTACAGATATCGGATGCCACTTTCACCAGCTGAGTTAGCTTATCAAGCCATCCAATTAGCATCTGAAACCTCCACTGCTTTGGTTTCGACCAATGGTACCCCCGTCTTCCCCAACACAGTTCCTTCTAAAGGTCTCCTTGATGAAGTCCTACCTTCAGACGAAGCTATTCGAGAGATCATGTCTCTATGAGAATGATCTTGGGATGAGTTTGATCACTGCATTTCGATGTCTAATTGGGACATGGACACTATGCAAATCTTGCCTTTTGACCCACTTGAAATCATTCCATCTGTGTATACAATTGTTCAAACTATCAATGCAGAAGGCAACATGGGAAATCTTTCTAAGACTATGCTCATAGATATCTTAGTCAAAATGGGTATTGTGGAAAATATAACCGTTTGAGTATATTGCAGTCCGAGGGAAATTGCATGCTTCACATCCCTTTTTAAGGAGTTCTGCAATGTTTTCGCTTGGTCTTACAATGAAATTCCTGGAAAAAATCCTTCTATAGTCGAGCATGAAATCAAGATTTATGACAATGCTATGCCTATCAGGCAAAGGCTTCGATTTTTCCACTCTCACAAAGCAGCAGTTATCAAGACTAAAGTAAAAAAACTCTTACACACTTGTTTCATCTATTTCATTCCTTTAACAGAATGTGTTTCCAATCCGGTTCACATTGATAATAAAAAAGGCACCATTTGAGTCTATGTCAATTATCATAATCTGAACGATGCATGTACAAAAGACAATTATCCTAATTTTTTTATAGATCATATTATTGTTAGAAAATTATATATATTACAAAGCAATTAAAAACATAAAGTATGCGGAAAACACAAGCACACAAAACACATAAAACCAGAGAGACACAGATATACATGGTTCACCCAGTTTGGTCTAGGTCCACCTCGAATAGATAGTCCTTCCTTTCTGTTATCCAGAAAAATGAAGAGACACAACCTACAACAGATCCATTGTTATATCCTATGTTCTCTCTCACAGTCTCCCTATCTGTTTCTTGCTCCGAGAATACACATACCATACATAGCCGCAATACAATACCCTCATACAAAGAGAAGGGTTTCCTTCTAGGGAAAAAAACCCTAAACTAAACATAACTTCTACCGTCAGATCATTCGCCTAATGAACGGCCTAGATTGACTAGAAATTACTATACTTTTACAAGGAAATTTTACATTTTTTTTTAGCTTCGGAGGCACTGCCCCCGAAACCTCCAGCCAGGGGGGGGGCCTCCATAAAGTCGCAGTTTCCCCCCCAGACCCCCAGGCAGTGTTTAATTTCAGGCTGCGTTGCCGCCCCATTAAGGTACAGGGGTCCAACGTTATGATACAAAATAAACAAGATAATCAGGCCCCACACCCAACAATCTCCCACTTGGAGACTGATTGTAGCAACTCCACCGCTACTTCATTTTCTGGAAAATGACTCCTCTTTGGACCTGGCTGTCTCTCATCTTCATCATCATCCTTGAAGAATAATTGAAACTAAGCATATTCTCAGTTTCTCCCTGGTTACAACTTTTTTTATCATATTTTCATGATTCTGTCTAGTGTGTATCTTTTCCAACTTCAACTGTCCATCTTCCAATGTTGACCGTATGAAATGGTATTTGATTTGTATGTGTTTAGTCTTGGAATGAAATGTTGAGTTATTTGCAAGATGAATGGCACTTTGGCTATCACTGTATAATGTGCCCATATCATTCTTCTTACCCAATTCATCCATAAAACTTTGTAACCAAATCATTTCTTTACTAGCCTCTGTAGCAGCAACATACTTTGCTTCTGTTGTTGAAAGTGCAACAACACTTTGGATTTTTGAAACCCAACTGAAAATTGTTCCACCTACAGTAAATACATATCCTGTAGTGCTCCTCCTGTTATCTTTTTCACCTACCATATCTGCATCAACATATCCCTGTAGAGCAATGTTTGAACCACCAAATCATAATTCTTGATTTGTGGTACCTCTCAAATATCTGAAAATCCATTTCACTTCCATCCAATGTTCTTTTCCTGGATTTTTCATGTACCTTCTTACAACTCCCACTGCATGTGCAATATCAGGCCTTGTGCAAACAATTGCATACATTAAGCTTCCAATTGCTGATGCATATGGAACTTTAAACATATAGTCCTTTTCTTCTTGGGTCTTGGGGCACATCTCCTTACTAAGTTTTAAATGGTTAGCAAAAGGTGTACTAACTAGTTTTTCATTTTGCATATTAAATATTTTCAACACCTTTTGTATGTACTCATTCTGAGACAATGTTTATTTGCAATTTTTCTTGTCTCTAGTTATTCTCATACCAAGGATTTGTTTTGCAGCTCCCAAATCCTTCATTGCAAATGAATTTTCCAATTTTCTTTTGAGCACATTCATTTTTTGCATGTTAGACCCTGCAAAAAGCATGTCATCTACATACAATACAATATAATATAACTGCCATCATTTTTCCTTTTCATATAAACACAATGATGAGAGTGACATCTAGTATAACCTTGTTCAGACATAAACTTGTCAAATTTTAGATAGCACTGCCTTGGAGCCTGTTTTTAGCCATACAAACTCTTCTTTAACCTGCACACTAATTTTTCTTTACCTTTGACCTGATATCCTTCTGGTTGTTGCGTATAGATCTCTTCCTCCAAATATCCATGGAGAAATGTTGTCTTTACATCTAACTGTTCAAGATGTAAATCTTCTGCTGCTACAAGACTTAAAATAGTTCTGATTGAATTCATCTTAACAACAGGATAAAATATTTCATCAAAATCAATACCTTTATTCTGTGCAAATCCCTTCACCACAAGTCTAGCTTTGCACCTCTGTTTTCCCTCCTCTTCTTCCATGAGCCTATTAACCCATTTATTCCGCAATGTAGTTTTACCTAAAGGCAACCTGACTAAGTCCCAAGTCTGGTTATTGATTAAGGAGTCCATATATTCTTCCATGGCTAGCTCCCACTTATTCCTGATTTCAACCTGCATTGCTTCTTCATAACATTCAAGTTCACCAGAATCAGTAAAAAATAAATAATATAATGGAGGAGAGTATCATTCAGGGGCTCTACTTATCCTGGTAGATCTTCTAACACCACTTTCAGGTGTTTGAGGTGCATGTTGCTATTGTGGTGGTTGTTGTTGTTGTGGCTCTTGATTATTATTATTTTCGGGAACCTTTACCTTTTCTGTGATCTCATCAAGAACTGTGTATTCTTTGTTTTCTTTTTCTTGTTTCTTTTCCTACAACTGATTCTTATATAATACATTTTCATTGAATGTTGCATCTCTGCTCCTAATGATTTTGTGATTTTCATAATTATATAAGCGATAACCAAAATCATTAACACCATATCCAATAAAGGTACATTTCTTTGATTTTGCCTCAAGCTTTCTTCTGTTTTCTTTATTAATATGGACAAAGGCCTCACAACCAAAATGTTTTAAAAAATAGTAGTTTACCTTTTTACCTGTCCATGCTTCCTCTATAATACCACCATCCATGGAACTTGAAGGCCCTTTGATTATTATATAAACAATAGGATCTACAGCATCTACCCAAAATTGTAAAGGCAATCCTGCATGCAATCTCATACACCTTGCACACTCCATGATTGTTCTGTTCATTCTTTCTAACACGGAATTTCCTTGTGGTGTTCTTGGAACTGTCTTCTCTCTACAAATTCCATGCTCTGAACAGTACCTATCAAAATCTCTACTGCAATATTCACCTCCATTGTCTAATCTGAGACACTTCAACTTCTTTCCTATCTCAATCTCAACCAAAGCTTTCCATTTCTTGAAAATTTCAAATACATCTGATTTATTTTAAATACAATAAATCCAAGTTTTTCTAGTTGCATCATCAATAAAAGAAACATAATAATGAGAGCCACCGAGAGAAGGTCCCCATACATCTATATGCACAAGCTCTAATTTTTCTCTCTTCTTTTATTTCCCAACTCTGAGAAATCTGAATCTCTTTTGTTTTCCATAAATGCAATTCTCATAGAAATCCAAATCAAAATTCTTCAAACCCGGCAACAAATTTCTTGAGTGAAGAATCTTCATCCCCTTCTCACTCATGTGTCCGAGCCTATGATGCCATAATGCTACATCTGCTCCTTTGGAAGTTAAAGCATTAACATAGTTAGAAATACCATTGCATAAGTACGATGTACCAGCCTTTTTTCCTTTTTCTATTACTAAGGCTCCTTTGGTGACCTTCCAAGTTTTATCTATGAAAGTTGTCACACAACCTTCACCGCCTAACTACCCTATTGAAATCATATTTTTGTTCAGATCTGGAACATGCCTTACCTCCTTTAATAGCCATTCGTTTCCATTCTATTGTTTTACAAGAACTTTACCCATTCCAAAAATTTTACAGGGTTTATCATCACCCAAACGGACTTGTCCAAAATCTCCTTGAACATAGTCATGAAAATATTTCTTATCAGGTGTTGCATGGAATGAGGCCCCTGAATATACAACCCAATAATCAGTAACATTTTCGAAAGAAAGAATCAAAACATCTTGTAACACATCACCTATCACATTTGCTTCATGATTTCTTTCTTGCTGTGCGTCTCCTTCTTTTCCCTTTCGAGATCTAGAGTCTTTCTTCAAGTGTCCTTTCTTTCCACATTTCCAGCACACTATCCCCGATATGGACTTGGATCTACCTTTCCTTTATTTACTGTGATATCTTGAGCTCTTTCCTCTTTCCATTTTTCTTCCCCTAGACTCTGCACTCAAAGCATTACCTGATGTCTCAACAGAGCTTTTCCATCACATTTCCTTGCTAAGGATAGCACTGAGAACATCATCAAAATTTAAAGTACAAGATCCAGAGATAGAGTTACTAATGGCCATAACTAAACCGTCCCAAATTTCTGGCAATAAGCACAGAAATAAAAGAGCCCTAACTTAATCATCAAAGTTTACCCTTACAGAACTTAACTAACTTATAACTATATTAAAATCATTTAAATGGTCTGCAACAGATCCACCTTCTGACATCTTCATATTAAATAAACGTTTCATGAGAAATACCTTGTTTGAGGCCGAGGGTTTTTCATATAATTTCGCCAATGCCTTAATCAAACCCTCTATTGTTGTTTCCTTCGAAATATTAAAGGCTAATGATGTCGCAAGGCACAACCGTACTGTTCTGAGTGCCTTTCTATCGAGAATCTCCCATTTTGCATCTGTCATAGCCGTCAGCTTCTTTGTTTTTCCGCTCAATGGTAGGTACAAATCTTTCTGATACAGATAATCTTCCATCTGCATCTTCCACAGCGGGAAGTTTTGGCCATTAAATTTCTTGACCCTAAACTTACCATCTTCTACCATTGCTCCCACTCGAACCAGGAACCCTTCTTTCCTGCAAGTTTATCAGCCAAATAGACCTTCGGCTCTGATACCAGTTGTTAGAAAAATTATATATTATGGAGCATTGCAACACATAAAATATGCAAAAAATAAAAGCACACAAAACACATAAAACCAGAGAGACATAGATATACGTGGTTCACCCAGTTTGGGCTACGTCCACCCCGAACAACCAGTCCTTCCTTTCTATTATCCAGCAAAAATGAAGAGACAAAACCTACAGCAGATCTTCTGTAATATCCTCTGTTCTCTCTCACAGTCTCCCTCTCTGTTTCTCACTCCGAGAATGCACATACATTACACAGCCACGATACAATGCCCTCATAAAACCGAGGGGTTGCCTTCTAGGGCAAAAAACCCTAATCTAAACATAACTTCTATCGTCAGATCATTTGCCTAATGAACGGCCCAGATTGACTAGAAATTACTATACTTTTAGAAGGAAATTTTACATCTGTTTTTAGCTTCGGGGGCGTTGCCCCCGAAAACCCCTGCCAGGGGGGGGCTCCGAAAATCGCTGCCACCCCCCCTGGACCCCCCACGGCAGCGATCAATTTCAGGCGGCGTTGCCTCCCCTTTTTAAGGTAAAGGGGTCCAATGTTGTGATATAAAGTAAACAAGATAATCAGGCTCTACACCCAACATTGTTTGGGTACGATGAAGAGAAGTGGTGACACCTTCTAAGAAGAAAATTTTTCATTGATGATGTGACATGGAGACTAAGATTGATAGGGCTCATTGAAGAAGACTTTGGGAGCCGTGAAGAATAACCAAACATATTTTGATGAAGTGAAGTTGAGGGTTGGAGCCCAAGTGGTTGGAGCCTCATAGAGACAAGGTCGGTGCCTTGGAAGATAGGGTTGGAGCCCTAGAGGTTGGTGCCTCAAATTGACAAGGTTGGAGCCTTGGAAAGATCAAGTCAGTGCTTGGAACAATACAAGTTGGAGCCTGGAA